>CM046443.1:71800800-72400800 GCA_025506515.1 Flaveria trinervia
TATATATATATATGATGGATATAACAGATTAACATATGTTATGAAGGTATAAGTTGGGTCAATAGTAAGATGTATACTATTGAGCCCCTAAATCCCCCCATAATCATTAACCTCGGGGAGGCCGCATACTATATTGGTAGATCTATCGGGTTAGAATGGCCCGCTCTCGTGACTGGTCGCGCTGATCAGGTTGTAGCGAGGGAATTTATACGTTTGGACTGTTGTGGGGCAACAACGTGTTTCTTGGTTTGATTATGGACTTATGACCTAAATTAATCATAGTACCTAGCTAGTCTATGTTGAGTATGTTATATCTCGTTACATCATATTGTTTTGAAACCATTTATTTATAAGACTGAAAACCTCGATCGCTAAGCAATTTTATGTTAATTTTATTATCCTACTGTTTTCAGGGTCATAGGCTGTGTGGAATTTTCGGAAATAAGTGTTGGGAGGGTCAAACGTGTAAAATATTTTTTAATAAATAAAAGACAATGTATTTGAACTAATATTGAGTTGTATAACATGAAAACAGCTGAAAAATTATTATGATTATAGAATGTTCAATGCGTGATTTTACGTAACCGATTGTATAATTGATCACGTTTGACGTTAATTGTTGGTTTAACTCCAACTTCGGTTATCACCACGTTTCGTAACCTTCCGCTGTGATTTTCGGGGTGTGACATGTTGTGTCGTGTTAATAGGTTCATGTATAAAATTACTAGCCCTAAAAAACAATGACCAAGTAATAGAATGTCTCATTGTTTTTTTATGTAAATGTGTTATCTTGAACACTTTAAGTTTTAAAAAATATATTGATTAAATAACATTATTGGGTATTTTTAATGGTATAACACAATGATAGTTAAGAAGAAGTTTATATAATCTATAAAAATCAATGATAAAAATAACACATTGTGTTATCTTTAACATTAAGTTTTGAAAAATATATTGATAAAGGTAAATCATTATGTATTTTTAATTGTATAACACAATAATAATTAACAAGTTTATATAATCTATAGAAACTTTGAGTAAAACAAAACAAAATAATTTAAAACATAAGACACAATGATTAATATATGTAACGTGTAACATATATGACACAATAGACTGATATTGATAAAGTAAACGTATAAGACACAATGACCATTTGACGCAATGAACAAAAACCCTTTTATTTGAAATAATAGAACATATGTCAAGTTCACAATCTTTCGTATGGTTTTAGATCAAATGTTTGTTATTATTTTTTAAACTATAACTGCATCCAATAACTAAAAATAATGGGTCTTAGTAAAATCCATATAAAAAAGTTCAAAACGTGTTTATGTCCTGTGAAACAAACTCTTTTTAAGCCTACTATTTAACTTTATAAACACTAAAATTCAATTGAACTAAACAGTAAGTCAAAAAACTATTCACGATACTATAGGAATAAAATTTTGAACCTCTTTAAATAACACGTTTGAAATAGAGTCACATATATCACGAGGGATGGTTATTTAAATACTTGTATCCCCGTAAAATATATTAAATTAGAGAAAGATGTAAGAAATCCAGAAAAATAAGATCATATCAAAAGATATGTCAAGAAAAGGACGTGAAATGGGGGGTTGGTCCTCCTTTTCCCGACCATGGTCTTCAATGTTATCCACCTTCCAAATCCATCTCTCCTGCCAAGTTTCTCTTCTTACAGAAATTACTTAAAATATGGATTTTTGTTGACTAACAATATTTTTAAAATATGATTTTTGAAAAAGAAAACAAAAAAAAGAAAAAAAATAATTCAACTACAACACTTTCCGTTTCATTTTAATAAATCAAACTATTATTTATTATTCAATAATAATCTATAATATTAATTTAACTGGTAATACTTCAAACTTTCATTTTTATAACTAACAACAATCACAATAACATTAATTTTTAAATTTTTATGCTCGATTTGTATCTATTTAGTCTTAATGTAGATTGTATGTTTCTTCATTTAATTCATAATTATTATTGCGAACCAAATCGAGTCCAGATCAAACATAAAAAATTGAAAATTAGGTCACTAAAACTGTTATTGGTAATAAAAATTAAAGTTGAGATTGTTACCGGTCAAAATAATAATATGAATTATTATCGATCATAGATAATAGTTAAAAATTTTAAAATCAAATTGCCTTTACATTGGTTTATAAAACATTTAAAATATGTAATCAATAGAGGAGCATATACCGTGTAATTACATCCGCAACCACTGATGTCTAAGGGGCTTAATGTACTTTTAAAAAAAGGTACAAACCAAAATGCTTGAGGTACAAACACTTGTCGGATTGTCTTTTTCCCACCTTCTGTAACCCTACTTTTATGTTCTATAAATACTTAGAAATTGCGAAACAAAAGAATCCACAAACACACGCACACACAGTACACTAGCTAAGCTGCTTGAACAATGGAACTTGAGCTAAGTCTTTCACCCCCCAATCAAAAGAGACACCCGATCAACAAAAGTTGTCATAATAATAATAATAATAATAATAATAATAATAATCATCCACGGTCGAATGTATCAAAGTTCCCTCTCCTTTCATGGGATCATAATGAAGACGGTGAACAACCAAACAGTGTCTTCACCGGAGATAATTACCACCCGTAAGTCTGTTTCTTGATTCTGACTTATTTCTGCAATATTAAGAACTGTGATATATTAATTAATTAATATACGGGTGTAGGGATTTGGATGATGATGGAGAAGGTTTAACTGGATGGCCTCCGTTGCATTCGTGGAGGAGAAGATTGATGATGGAAGAAAACCAGCGTGAAGGTGAAAATATTGATTATGTGATGAACAACAATTACAATAATGACTTGTTTGTGAAGGTGAAGATGGATGGAGTTGGAATTGCAAGAAAAATTGATTTGAATGCTTTTGATTCCTATCAAACGCTCACCACCGCATTGATTCACATGTTTGACAAGTGTAAGTTACCCCATGTTTTCTTATTCACATGATTTTATAATTTTCATGCATTAATAAGTTGTAGGGTATGAAAGATAAGATTAAGTCGTATGTATGCTTTAACGGGATATATGCATATCAAATGTGTGAATATGCTAGCTTGTTTGTAGATTGGATATGTGGGTCAAAACAGCTCATCATGATTGTGTTTATGACCACATGTCTCACGAGTTGTAAAAGTTACCCAAGTCACTTGCGCTAATTCTACTAAAATAAAAAGTATATCTATATATACATATATATATATATGTGTATATGTATATATGTATATGTATATATGTATATATGTATATATATGTATATATATACATATATATACATATACATATATATACATGTACATATATATATGTACATATATATATGTATATATATACATATATATATATATATGTACATATATATGTATATATATATACATATATATACATATACATATATATACATATACATATATACACATATACATATATATATACATATATATATATACACATATATATATGTACATATATATACATATATATATATACACACACACACACACACACACAAACTAGGAGTTCTATATATGTAAGTATGTGTTACAAAGTATACACCTATGAGTTACATATATGTTAATGTTATTTATATTTAAGTATGTGTTACCAAATATAAAACTAAAAATTACGTATATATAAGTCATTTCGTCACTATTGACGTTCCTTGAAGGTTATATTAAATATTATATAATAACCTAAAAAATTAAGGTTGAATTTTACTGAAATATACTTTAAAAAATAAAACTTTAAAATCATATATGAATTATATAATTGGGTTGTGGTGGTTTTCAAAGTTTTCAATGATAAACAGGATTTTCATTTGATGCATCTCCTATATATATATATATATATATATATATATAATCAATATTAGCCACACATTCAACATCTCATGCAACTCATGTGTCATTTTTTTAAAAATGTTCATAACTTTTTTTAAAATATTTATAACTCTTTTTCATAATATGTTTTTTCACAAAAATTTCACTATGAATTTTAGTATTTTTTTACAATGCCTATCATATTGATATATATTTTTCTAAAAATCGCTCACCCGTTATATACATATGTGTAAATCCGGTATTACACATATGTAAGACCAATTTTGTAAAAAAATGATTTTTTATATCTTCATAATTTTAAAATTTTTTTTTTGTGATAGAGGGAAATGAGAGAAATATTTCTGTGTTTTTATTTTTATTTTATTTTTTTATGATTTTTATAATATTTTTGTTATTACTATTTTGTATATATATATATATATTATATCACATTTAAAAGACTAATATTTGGTTTAAATTGTTTAATATATCTAGTTAAACATCTTATGTTGAGTAATAATTATAAGTTCAAATTATCAATTTTTAGGGAGTATTTAACTGTTTACAACATTATAACAACCTGATTATAACTTGCCAACCGTTTACTGCCTATCTAGTGTATGATAATCTATAAGTTTAACCAATTTTAGGTAAAAAGTCTACGTGAGTCATTTTGACGTACGTTACATGATTTTAATTTTGTACTGGTTCATTAGAGCTGACATCTTTATAAACTAATAATTATTTAGATCATGTCGAGGTACACTAAGTGCAAACTAACTAGTTAACAAGGTAACCCGATACAATTTTTACCACCTCCTATTTAATCGCACTTATTGGAATAAAAAAATACAAGGGAAAAAAATCTGGCATTCATGAGTTGTGTATAAGGCACAGTTGTCATAAACTCGGTGAGTTTTATGGCAAAATATCTAAATTTTGCTTTTAGATTAAATATATCAAAATACTGTTATACCAATGGAGCGTAAATTTATTGATGTCTTAAATATATGGATGGTTTAGCTGTTGAAATTGAAGAAGATGCTGCAAGTTACCAGCTTATGTACCAACATAGGGATGGGCATTGGCATTTGGAGGAAATCTTCCATGGGAGTATGTAACATTTTCATCTTATTTCACTTTTTGCCCTCTCTTGTACATATATTTTAATATAACCACCAAATATTTAAAAAGCACTATTAATTATTTTCTTGATCTTCAAATACCTATATATACTCGTAAATACATATTATTAAGTATTGATGATTCAACAAATATTGTACTCATCATAAATAGAAGCATTTACTGTTCAATATGATCGTTATGAAATTCTTTTTGCTTATGTTTTAAATCAATACACACACCACGTTCACCTTTTGCGTTCATAAAAAACCAGTTACATAGAGACTGTGAAAACTCTACGTAAACAATTGTGTGTTGTGCCTTAAAAGTATAATGGACAAAAATTAAGAAAAAGACATATATATTTTTACATAATTAAATTATGCATCATACTTTAAACAATAAATAGAAGTGTTTATGCATTTAGTTATCTATTTACGACTTGTTTGAGTTTGTCTTGATTGCCATAATTATCTATATCATTTTAACATCTTAAATCTTAATTCGTAATAATTTAATCTTATTTTACTATTATAATAAAAAAATAATTTAAGATGTCACGTGACAACACCACAATTATCTCTATCAAAAATTTTCCATCTCTCTCTTATCTTAAATAATTATTTTAACCACTAATAATATTATATAACATTGTTTTACATATAATAAGTTAAAAAAGAGATCTATTTATTAATGTATTTCTAAATAAACAAATCTTTTTACAAAATAATAATTTTTCTAAAGCATAAAACTTTTTTAAAAATACAAAATATTTTAAAAGGTGGTATTCTTAAAAATTCAAATTTTTAAAATTAAAAACAATTAATTTGGGAGTTGCAATAAGACAATATTTAAAAATGACATCTTTATATAGTTTTGTTTTAGAACAAAATGTTTATTTGTTTTCAAAAAATAAATAAAACAAAATTTTAAAAAGTTGATATCACTATTTTATTAGTTATAGTCGTTTCTCATACGTAATTTTAGACATATAGTATCTAATAATATCATTTTATAATTACTAAATTTTATTATACTAATATAATATTTATTCAACACGTATAATATAGTGATTTATTAAAAACTAGTTTGTACAATATTACTATACATTCAATTGGAAAACAATCCAAATTATGATTTTGATTATGAGCTTTTGGCCATGATTCAATCTTAAGAAATTAAGCGTACAGAAATAAAAGTAACTAATAATTAATATGCTCCAGATCTTGACTATCTTGATGTTTATATTTTATATTTGTTATAGGCACTATATCACTCATGAGAAAATTTTGTGTTGCAAAAGGAGACCACTTTAATCTTTGAATAAAGACATATATTTCATCCAATATAATAGGTTATCAGAATTAATATCATGTAAAATTTAATTCATGTTAACGTGATCAATATAAATAATTCAGAACTGTGGCATGCCAACTTGGTAGTCACTAACGCCATTTAAGTTTGTAATGTAAAGCTGTTGAAAATAGAAAAAATGAATTATAATAATTTAAAATATAACTTATTAACTCATAATAATTCATACTAATAATTTGATTAATATTAATAATACTAACTTTTATTTTCGTCACCAAGAGCAGTTCTATTAGCATAATAATCATTGATTTACATTTAATTTTTCCTCGATTTTCACTTCATTTGGTTGTATATTTCTTTATTTTATTCACGATGATCATGGTGAGCAAAATCAAATAGAAATCAAATGTATATAACTCAATGATTATACTATTAGGATTGTCCTTCTTAAAAAATTTGAGATTCTCATTGGTCAAATTGTGAGCATGAATTATATGTGTCAATAGGCTGGATTATAATATTCAATTTGCCCCTAAATTATTTCAAAATTTAAAAATAACTGAACAATTGTAGTGGTTTTCTTGGCTGGTTAATAAAATCACAGAAAGTTGGTTTGACTAAAATTTACTTGGTTTTGTTTTGCAGCATGTTCATTCGGTCAGTAAAACGTATACAGATGGTGAAGAACTAGTTGATTAATAGTTGGAGATGGATCATCCTCGAAACTAGTAGAATCCGTAATCTATGTTTCTTTTCTTTTTTTAATGTTTTATTTATATAAAATCGTTATGATCTACGTACAATTGTCTATGCATGAGTTACAAGTCAATAAATATGTCATATTTAGTCGCAATGGTTGTTGCAATTTTGTGTTAGGAGAGTGGTTTTCAACCCGACCTCCTGGCTAACTAGCTAAGCTAGTCGTTATATCCTATAATGTAGATCATCGTGTCATCAACACAATTAATAATAAAATGTCTTTAATAGGCTCGCTAGATGTTAGACTCCACCTCCAAATGAGCCACCCCATGTCTCAAACCCCGCCTATTGATGATTTGAGGGAGACCGCTTTAGAGCATTCGTAGTTCGCATTCCAATATTTATTTTAAAAATACTATTTATTTACCATCTATTTCAATTAAATAATACTTTTTTAATATTTTTATTATTACATTTTCAATCATTCACTTACAATCATTTTTAAAATATTAAAAAGATTATGTGGGTTGTACCGTGATTCCCCATATTTGAGGAATCATGATAATACGTTTATAAATATTCTATCTTATTAACTCACAACCATCCCCTGTCATATAAGACACATACTCACATCAAAAATAGAAAACCTACCGTGAATGCTCTTAACCACCTTAGGAAAAAGTCAACTATATATGTAGTTTGAATAAAACTTTGAAAGCATCGAAAATTAAAAAAATATAATATTATATCGTGAAAGTAATAGAAAACGTGAACTAACCCTATTTGGTCTTAAGTAAATGTGTGCGTCGATATACGGTGGAAACGTACGCCTATGGAATGTTAATGATATTGTCCAAGGCTATAAATTTAATGTCCAAGGCTTAGAATTTGTAAGGTGCTGTTGTTGTAAAAAAAAATCACCAGTGATTTTATATGAAAACAGAAAATAAAATTACATCAACATCAACACACTAACAACAAAGATCAAGCATCTTTTTCCAATCAACACAACCTCCCAAGCTTTGAATCAAGGATCTAGTTAAAAAACACGTGGAAGTACAAATTAAAGACGCATGTGATATAATAAATGACACTACATCACGGTTTGTATACAAAATCTGGAACAAAAAACCCCCACTTATCCAAGGTTCCTACACTAGTGAGTAAGAGTTAACTGCACTCGTGTCCTTGAGAGTTGAGACAGCTACCTATTTTGGGTTTAATCCATTTAATCGAATCTTTATACATATGTTAAATTCGGCCAAAAACATAAAAAAAGATAAGAAGAAAAAAATCCTAGAAGTTCCAATGCATAACGCCACTTGTCCATTTGACCAATCAAATGTATATGTTATTTTTTTTGAACGACCGACGAATAATTTTTAAGCCCGGTCACCCGGGTAAACCCAATGGCGAAAGGCCACCCACGCCCACGAACACAGACAGCACTGGTGACCCGACTCGCCTATCATTCCAAAGAAAACCCACCATCTAAAGGTCCACTGTGGTAAAACCCTTGGCCCACTAGGAGCATATTGCACCTAGTGAGACTCCAACCCATGACCTTTACTTTGTAAAGTCATAGGGTGCCTCATCCTAAACAAATTGATCTAGAACTCATTGGCAAATGTATATGCTATTAATCAAAGTTTCAAATTTATACATAGATAATAATACTAAACCTGTGATCACAAAAAAGAGAACAGGTATAGCAGTTAACGAAAGTACATTTGAGGGGCTAAAAAATGCTAACCCATAGTGGCTACCAGTAACACATTTGTCGCACCATATATAGAGATTTTTGGGGCATAATAATCACCTTTGAATCTTTAATGTTCAATAGACTCAAAGGCAAGAAATGCTAGCTCATGTGGCTGCAAATAACATGATTTTATTGGCGTCTTCATCGCCTCCGAGTCTTTAAGATGCAATAGATCTGAGTATCACAAATTCACTGTGGTTAAATGCATTCCAAAGTCATCAACATCGAGTGTATGTATCATGATTTCAAAAAGATGTAACGCATACACCATAATGTGTAACACCTAGCATTTTATCGGGTAAAATTGGTTAAAAGAGAATAATGAGAAAGTTACGGTTGTGAAGGAAAAGATGTGGACCAAAGGTGACAAACAAATTCGCGACCTGTAAGGCCCCGTTCCCGGGACGCTTACAGCTGGGTTCTCATCGCACATAAAACGTATAATTACATTTGTATTTCATAAAATCGCAGCGGAAAACTAAAACAATCTTTCATTTCCATGTAAATTCTTTTGCAAATTAATACAACATTCATTACAAAATAACTTGTTCGCATTACAATGCAAAAACATTAATCAAAAGAATGCCATCCCAAATGAGCTGAGTAGTCATCCGTGCCATCCTCAGCAATCATTACCTGCCAACTGGAAACACATCAAAGTCAGCGTTGCTGAGTGAGTTCTAGTTTTATAAATAAAACATACTTTACTTTACATTCGTTCGCGATCACACATCATACGTACATACAGATAATATCAGTATTATCTTCATCATTCCGTTCATTAACTTACTCATTCACGTGTTACATTATCGTTCGTTTCTCTATCTAGATCCGGTCAGACTTTACCCTCTTCGTGGTACTCAGCCACGATTACTGAGGTCGACTGACAAGGATCTTATTCCGTACATTATTCCGATCATTCATTTACGTTCATTCATACTTCGTTCTTTCATGCATAATCTTTTGTCCCTTTATACTTTCGTTCCTTCGAGTCTGTTGCGACGACAGGGTCGCTCACCTCATTAACAATCCCAACGACTTCGCGCGATCCGAGTCTGTTGCAACCATATAGTTGCTCACCCCAATTGCCAATCTCAACGATAGCATGCTTTCGAGTCTCTTGCAACCATAGGGTTGCTCACCTCATGGCAACTTCACAATAACGCGTTGTCCGAGTCTGTTGCAACAACTGGGTTGCTCACCTCCTTTCTCTGGCCATCTTAATGATGCCTATGATCCGAGTCTTTTGCAACCACACGTTGCTCACCACATTGGCAATCTCCATGATTGCCTGTGATCCGAGTCTTTTGCAACCACACGTTGCTCACCTCATTGTATGCTTGCAAGCCTTTCCTTCATTCATTCGTCATTCAATAATGCATGCATTCTTACTTTATGTTCCTCTTTCATTATCTTTCACTTTACGTTACATAATACTTCATTCATTCATTAACATAACACGTAAAGTCACAAGAAAGATAAACATACATCGTAATAAGGAACACATCATACACATTCATCATCATCATACAGGGCAACACCATACATATATATAACATGCATAAACATGCAACATCATCATCATACCCAACATGCTTTCTAAGGCCCCAATCGTCATCTTACATGCTCTTACAGGAACCCTTACGTCGAAACTTACATCTGCACTTTTCCCCGAAAGTCAGAAGTCAAACTACACTTTCCTCGGTGTGACAGCCCTACTCGGGCGTATGGACACCCTTCAGTCGCATGGCCTCCATGCGACTGAACATCATGCGATTGAACTAATGCGGATGAACACCTATGCGAATGAACATCCAGTCGTGCGAATGGACAATGCGGATGGACCTCATGCGAATGGGATTAATGCGAATGAGCACTTATGCGACTGGACCTTCAGTCGCATGACCTCTATGCGACTGGCCTTTCAATCGTGCGAATGGACCTTTAATCGTGCGAATGGACATTCAATCGTGCGAATGGACATTCAATCGTCCGAATGGACATTCAATCGTGCGAATGGACATTCAATCGTGCGAATGGACCCCAATCGCACCCTAATCGGCTGTATGGCCTCCATTCGGCCTCCAGTCGGTCGCCTAGCCCTAACTGATGCAGAATGCAGTTCATCCCGACTGCAGCCGAGGGTTTTCGGCCTCCAAACTCATCTAAACCCATTTTAAGCCCAAATCGACCAGCCTAAACTTTAGGGATGCATACCACGACACCATTCAAGCACACACAAGCTCACAATCAAGTCACAAACGCATCATACATACACATACACATACACAAACGGGTCAACTTACACACATACGAAAAACCCGATTTCAGATGTTTTCCAGCCCCAAATCGTTTGAAAACAAGTAAAAGATGGGTCTTAGAACTCACATAAACGAGCACAACGACAAGAGCTTCGATTCGGCTTGCTTCACGACAATTTTGGCGACCCGAACCAACTCGAACCAACTTTTTCTCCCTTCACTCTTCTTCTCTCTAAGAAATCTGAAATGTGAGGTGTGTGGGGAGAGTGGGCTGCCCTCTCCCTACTAATATCACCACAGTTCCCAACTTTTCTTCGTTGGCGAGTTTGGTCCCTCGACTTTGAACTTTATTTTCTTTTCTTTCGTCACCGGCTTCAAAATAATTAATATCCGGGTGTTACAAGTCCACCCCCCTTAAATAGGTTTCGTCCCCGAAACCTATTATTCTTCGAACAAACGTGGGTAATGCTGTCTCATTTCTTCTTCAGTCTCCCACGTTGACTCGGATCCCTTCCTGTGCTTCCACTGTACACGCACAAGAGGAACCACTTTATTCCTTAGCCTTTTCTCCTTTCGGTCGATGATTTCCACTGGTTGCTCCACATAATTGAGCCGTTCATCTACTTCGATATCTTCCAATGGGACAACCATATCTTCATCTGCTAAGCACTTCCTTAGATGAGATACATGGAATGTCGGGTGAATCCCACTTAACTCATCTGGCAACTCCAATCTATAGGCCACCTCCCCTACTCGAGCAATGATTCGGAAAGGGCCTATATATCTTGGGCTCAACTTGCCCCGCTTTCTGAATCTGATAATACCCTTCCAAGGTGAGACCTTCAACATAACTCGATCACCCACCTGGAACTCAATTGGCCTACGTCGCTTATCGGCATACGACTTCTGTCTATCTTTGGCTGCCTTCATAAAGGCTTTAATCTTTTCAAGCTTCTCTGTCATAGCCTCGATTACCTCGACGCTCCCCAATTCCTTCTGACCAATATCACCCCAACAAACGGGTGTTCTGCATCTCCTACCGTATAACATCTCATATGGTGGCATACCAATGCTGGCATGATAGCTGTTGTTGTATGAGAATTCGGCTAACGGTAAGTGGTCATCCCAGCTTCCACCAAAATCGATCACACATGCCCGGAGCATGTCTTCCATTGTCTGAATGGTTCTTTCTGACTGACCATCAGTTTGGGGATGATAAGCCGTGCTAATATGTAACCTCGTCCCCATAGCGTCGTGGAATTTCTTCCAAAATTTAGATGTAAACCGAGTGTCACGATTAGACACAATAGACACCGGCACACCATGACGAGCTATAATTTCCTTGATGAACAGATCAGCCAACCTCTCAGATGAATACGTCTCGCGGATCGGTAGAAAATGAGCGCTCTTCGTCAGACGATCAACTATCACCCATATGGCATCATACCCTTTCGGAGTACGTGGTAGCTTCGTAATGAAGTCCATGGTGATGTGCTCCCACTTCCATTCCGGTATATCCAAAGGTTGGATCTTCCCATACGGCTTTTGGTGTTCGGCCTTCACCTGTAAGCAAGTAAGGCACTTACTCACATACTCCACCACGTCACGCTTCATACCCGGCCACCAATAATCTTTCTTCATGTCATGATACATTTTCGTGGCACCAGGATGAAATCGAGTCTTGTGAGCTTCATCCATGATCTTCACTCGTAGATCCCCAAAACGAGGAATCCACACACGACCGAATCGGGTTCTAACACCGAGTGTGTTTTCACCCAATTCCCCAACCAGACCTCTCATTCTTTCCGAGTTAAGGTGATCTTCTTTCAATGCCTCATCTTGAAACTCCTTGATTTGCTTTATCACATCAGAGGTCCTGATTAGTTGACAAGCTTTCACCCGAATTGGTTCGGGCCTTTCCTTTCGGCTAAGGGCATCCGCCACCACATTAGCTTTGCCCGGATGGTAATGGATCTCGCAATCATAATCCTTTATAAGTTCCAACCACCATCTCTGCCTCATGTTCAGATCCTTCTGCTCGAAGAAGTACTTCAGACTCTTGTGGTCCGTGAATATGGTGCACATCGTCCCGTAAAGGTAGTGCCTCTATATCTTTAACGCAAAGACCACGGCTGCTAGCTCCAAGTCATGAGTGGGATAATTAGCCTCATGAACTTTCAATTGTCGAGATGCGTAGGTTATAACCTTCCCTCTCTGCATCAACACACACCCTAACCCTGAGTAGGAAGCATCAGAATAAACCACCAGATCTTCGCTTCCATCGGGTAATGACAGAACATGAGCTTGAGTCAGTCTTGCCTTCAGCTCTTCGAACGCCTTCTCTTGAGCTTGACCCCATACAAATTCACATCCTTTCGGGTCAAGTTAGTTAGTGGAGAAGCAATCTTAGAGAAGTCTTGGATGAATCTTCTATAGTAGCTGACTCCAGTACCTAGAAGTGGCAAGGGTCCCATACGTATGGTCAATCACAAAGATTAGACCCCAGTGTGCATCCTTTCGGGTAGCTAACCCGCACACAGTTGAGCTAACACCCTTCATTGGTGTTGTAACACCCGGTTATTTAAAATGTATCAAGAAATAAAGAATAAAAGAAAGAAAAGCAATAAAGCCCAAGTGGAGGGACTAAAAGTGTCCAAAAGGACAAAATCTTTGAAAATTTGGTGTAAAGGTGGGCATGGCCGCCCATCCTCTTTTCACATCATTTTTCACTTCGGATTTAGAAAGAGAGAGAAAGGAAGAGAGCAAAACTCTCGGTTGAAGAAAAGACGAAGAATAGAAATGAATTCAAGGTAAGAATTCAAGGTTTTTAAGTGTTTATGACGGGTTTTTATCTCGGTTACATGCTTATGTGCTTACATGCTTGTGTGTGTGTCCGTGTGTGTCCGTGTGTTTGTGTGTTAGTGTGTTTTTAGGTGTTTGAACTCATTTGAAAGCGGGTTAGAAGGAAGAAACACCCAAGTTGCACTAGGTGAGTTCTAGACCCTGGTTTTACTTTTTTTAAACTCCCTTTGGGGCTAAAAATGTATTAAAACGATTTTCAAATGTTTATGTATGTTTACCCGTATGTATTATGCATGTTGGATGATGATTCTTGAATGCTTATAGGTTGTTCATGTTTAGAATAACCCTGGTAAGCTTAGAATAGATAGGTATGATGAATGGGTTCGAAATCATCCTAGAAACATGTTACACAGAAGGTTTATGTGCCTAGACAAGGCTCATGTGCCTGGAAATGCCTTAGAAGAATTTAAGTGTAACCCATACGCCTGAACAGTAGCCTATGTGCCTAAAATTTGTCTTAGAAATGATAAGTGTATCCCATGCGCCTGAACAGTAGTCCATGCGCCTAGAAATATTAGTCGAACGATTAAGTGTAGGCCCATGCGCCCGAATAGTGTCCATGCGCCCAAGTGGCCCATGCGCCTAAGTGTCCATGCGTCCGAATAACCCATGCGCCTAAGTGTTCATACGCCCGAATAGTGTCCATGCGCCTGAATTGTTCATGCGCCTAAGAGTTAAAGCAGTTAAGTGTTAACTGATGCACCTGCATAGTAATGAAACGCCCAAACAGGGATCATGCGCCCAAATAGTGTCTAAGCGCCCAACACTTAGAATTTATTACAGAATTCTTGGGAGTTTGTGCTCTTAGGGTTTTGACCGAGGTTTGACTAGGGCTTATTAATGATGAGTTTCATGCATGATTATGATTGTCTTAAGATTGTTATTTATTATTATTGCTATTATTATTATTACTTATAGTATG
Organism: Flaveria trinervia; assembly: GCA_025506515.1. Lineage (NCBI taxonomy): Eukaryota > Viridiplantae > Streptophyta > Magnoliopsida > Asterales > Asteraceae > Flaveria > Flaveria trinervia. The sequence goes on from CM046443.1 coordinate 71,815,618, forward strand.
TGACTTTACCTGGTATGTTTATTATCGTAACGTAAAGTATATTGTAATAATAAAGAGAAAGAGCAATAAAGAACAGAAGAGGAACATTAATAAAATGTTAACAAGTCTTGCAAGCTTACAGGAGGTACACGACCATGTTGTCGTTAGCTCAACTGTGCTGCGGGTTAGTTACCCTATTATGCACATTGGGCTAGTCATTGAGATTGGCAGGACCTCTGTAGCGTATCCTAGGTGGTTGGGTCGGCCTTGTAAATAGTAAACAGAATCCTCTTGAGGGATATAGATGGCCCATCACCAGTTTTCATCGCGCATATAGTTTAGGGTATTGCTCATTGGTCCATACAGATAGTGAAAGATAAAGATAACAGAATACAGAGTAAACAGGGAATACAGTAAAGAGAACGAACTGTATCTATTCATATAGTTAATGCGTGCTCGCATACAAAGTAAAGAGTTATATTTCATAGAAAGAGTATTTTCATATACAACATACAGAAAGTATTTTATTACTTTTAAAACTACAACTCACCCAACAACGCTGACTTTTATACATTTTCAGTTGGTAGGTAATTATCGCTGAGGATGGCACGAGGGTGAAGCTACTCGGCAGGGAAAGACTGACATCCATTCGTATTTCATATTGCTTCTGTTTTGTAATACAATTAACAGTTCTTTTGTAATCGATTAAACAATAGTGTATTGCTTAACAACAGTATTTTAATGAAATGAATGGTTTTTGTTAAAATGATTCCGCTGCTTAAGTTTGTATAATTATAATGTTTTAAGGTATTTAATGCTTGAATGACTAACTGTAAGGTCTCCGGGAACGGGGCCTTACAAGTTGGTATCAGAGCCAAAGTTTAAGAGAATTGGGTTAAATAAAATTTCTAAAACCTAAACTTAAACTGAAAATGGGACAAATGGAGGGATGTCAGCTCGAGTAGCTACGTGCCATCAGGTATGTCTTTTCTTAATGATAACCGGTATTATGTGCGCATGCTATTTGATTTATGTGCTCTTAGTAGATTTAGATACTATTAAGTCAGGATAGGAAATGCTGGGATGAAGAGTAAAGTAAGTGGCTAATCACAACTGTCCACTGTAGTTAGGGACTTACTGTACTTGACATAAACTGAGTGTTACCTTAAATGACCGTGTTAGTGTTTGAATCTTATAGCGTGTTAGAGGATGGCTGGACGAAAATCTTCCAAGACTCCTCGAGGCAGAGGCCGTCCACGTGTGACCAGGAGTAGTGCTAAGACTCCTGAGACGACCCATGAGAACCCTGAGGTCCATGGCCGGAGCGAAGAGAACGAGAATGCTAGCTTGAATGCCTCAACTAGGGAGGCGATTACTGATGAGGTACACTAGGTCATGCAGACAATCTTACCGTCTGTAAAGACTGAAGTCATCAGGGCTGTGAGAGGCGAGGAGAGGAAGGAGAAGGAGGATAGAAAGGGATCAACAGGCAAGGGAAGCAGAAGGGAGGAGGAACAACCAGAGCCTAAGGCTGTGTTATCTGATGAGAGGAGGATGATGTAGTGGGGGCAGCAATTGGAGGATGTAGTTATGGGGCGTTCCAAAGGTGTAAGCCCCCAAACTTCGATGGCAATGGCAATGCGGCTGCCGCTCAGCACTGGGTGAGGGAGATGGAAGCCGTCTTGTAAATCAGTGAGTGTCGCGAAGACCAGAAGGTGAAGTTCGCAACTCACTCTTTTGTTGATTCAGCGTTGTGTTGGTGGGACAATATTGTCCAAGCTGAGGGTGCCAGATCCATCAGGAAGATGCGATAGGAGGAGTTTAGGAAGTTGGTTATTAAGGAGTTCTGTTCTCATCCAAAGATGGACAAGGTTGAGAGGGAGTTCCTACAACTTGAAGCGGGAGCCATGACCCACCAGCAGTACACCACTAAATTCAATGAGATGGCGAGGCTGGTGCTGGATCAGGTGACGCCAGTATCAAGGAAGATCAAGAGGTACATCCAAGGACTGCCGGCTGACATTCGCAGGCACCTAATTGCTTCTCAGCCAGGTACCTTTCGATTGGTGGTGGATTTGGCGGGCAGGCTGTATGATGAGCGAGGGGAGACTGTGGTGGAGGTAAAGAAAACGAGTAGGGACGGTAAGAACTGGAAGGGGAAGAGGTATGGACATTGTGTTTTTACTCCAAACAACAAGAAGGTGAAGGTGGACGACCGTGGGGTGTCGTCAAGATCAGGGCTGAGAAGGTGTAGCAAATGTGGACGGGAGCACACCGGTGAGTGCAGGATGGGAATGAATGTATGCTTCAGGTGTGGCCAGCCTGGCCACATCGCTAGTGACTGTAAGAAGCCGAGGGCAGAGAGATCTGGAGCAGAGAAGAAGAAGCCGAAGGAAGGAGGGCAGAGGGCACGTGCTAAAGCGTACACTATGACCCGAGAGAAAACCAGAGCGGATCCTGACGTTGTGTCAGGTATGTTTCTAGTAAACCAAACTTGTGCCTCTGTATTGTTTGATTCCGGTGCTAGCAGAAGTTTTATTTCCACTACTTTCTATGCTAAGCTGCCTGTTAGTAGTAGAAATGTCAATAAGCCATTCGATGTTGAAACCACTATTGGTAAGTCCACCAGAAATACTTATGTGATAGAGGACTGTACCATAGAACTAGAAGGTCATAGGTTTGCTGCTAGGTTACACGTGATGCCCCTAGGTGGATTTGATGTAGTACTAGGGATGGACTGGTTAGCAACCTATGAAGCAAACATCGTATGTCGCAAGAAAATGATTCGATTAGTTACGCTCGATGGGAGTTTGGTTACGATTTATGGAGATCACGTTACTACGATCCCGAAGATGATTTCGATGGTGGTGGCAGGGAAGTGCATGAGATGTGGATGTAGTGCCTAATTGGCCTACGTAAAAGATGTGGATGCGTTGGTACCGTAATTATTTGAGGTGCTAGTTGTGTGCAACTTTCAGGACGTATTCCCGGAAGACTTACTCGGCGTGCCACCGGATCGCGAGATTAAGTTCCAAAATGATTTGGTACCCAGTGCTCAACCTGTTGCCAAAACACCATATCGATTAGCTCCCACTTAGATGAAGAACTCATGAGCCAATTACAGGAGTTGATGGATAAGGGATTCATTCGACCCAGTATCTCTCTGTGGGGTGCTCCGGTATTGTTTGTAAAGAAAAAGGACGGAAGTATGCGAATGTGCATCGACTACCGATAGCTGAACAAGTTGACGGTGAAGAATCGGTACCCCTTACCAAGAATTGATGATCTGTTTGACCAGCTCCAAGGTGCCAGTTGGTTCTCGAGAATAGATCTACGATCTGGCTACCATCAATTGAAGGTGAAGGAACAAGACATTCCTAAGACAAGTTTCGTACACGTTATGGACACTACAAGTTCCTCGTGATGTCTTTCGGTCTAACTAACCGCCAGCTGCCTTTATGGACTTGATGAAACGAGTGTGCCGGCCGATGTTGGATAGATCAGTTATTATGTTCATTGATGATATTCTGATCTACTCGAAGAGCAAAGAAGATCATGCTGGTCATATTCGGGAGGTGTTGGAGACATTAAGAAGGGAGAAGTTGTATGCCAAATTCTCCAAGTGCGCATTCTGGTTGTGCGAAGTTCAATTCTTGGGCCATGTGGTGAATCCTGATGGAATCATGGTGGATCCCGCAAAGGTGGAGGCAGTGATGCAATGGAAGTCTCCGAAAACGCCATGCGAGATTCGTAGTTTCTTGGGGTTGGCGGGATATTATCGAAGGTTCATTCAAGACTTTTCCAAGATCGCTTCTCCACTAAGCAAGTTGACCCGAAAGGATGTAAAGTTTATATGGGGTTAAGCTCAACAGCAGGCTTTCGAGTAGTTAAAGACAATGTTAACTCAAGCTCATGTTCTGTCATTACCCGAAGGAAGCGATGATTTGGTGGTTTATTCAGATGCTTCGTACTCAGGGTTGGGTTGTGTGCTAATGTAGAGAGGAAAGGTTATAGCCTATGCATCCGACAGTTGAAAGTTCATGAGGTCAATTATCCTACTCATGACTTGGAACTAGTGGTCGTGGTCTTTGCATTGAAGATTTGGAGGCACTATCTCTACGGGACGAAGTGCACCATTTTCACTGACCACAAGAGCTTGAAGTACTTCTTCGAGCAAAAAGATCCGAACAGGAGGCAGAGAAGATGGTTGGAGCTCATAAAAGATTATGATTGTGAGATCCATTACCATCCGGGCAAAGCCAACGTGGTGGCTGATGCTCTTAGCCGAAAGGAGAGGAGCGAGCCAATTCGGGTGAAAGCATATTAACTGATCATCACCTCTGATGTGATAAAGCAAGTCAAAGAGTTTCAAGATGAGGCACTAAAAGAAGATCATCTTAACTTTGAAAGGATGAGAGGTCTGGTTAGGGAATTGGGTGAAAACACACTTGGTGTTAAAACTCGATTTGGACGGGTGTGGATTCCTCGTTTCGGGGATCTACGTGTGAGGATTATGGATGAAGCTCACAAGACTTGATACTCCATTCATCCTGGTGCCACAAAAATGTATCAAGATATGAAGAAAAAAGATTATTGGTGGCCGGCTATGAAGCATGATGTGGTGGAGTATATGAGTAAGTGCCTTACTTGCTTACAGGTGAAGGCCGAACATCAGAAGCCGTATGGGAAGATTCAACCTTTAGATGTACCGGAATGGAAGTGGGAGCACATCACCATGGATTTCATAACGAAGTTGCCACATACTCCGAAAGGGTACGATGCCATATGGGTGATTGTCGACCGTCTGACGAAAAGTACTCACTTCCTATCGATCTGCGAGACATATTCATCTGAGAGGTTGGCGGATCTATTCATCAAGAAAATTGTAACCCATCACGGTGTGCCGGTGTCTATTGTGTCTGATCGTGACACCCGGTTTACATCTAAATTTTGGAAGAAATTCCACGACGCCATGTGGATGAGGTTACATATTAGCATGACTTATCATCCCTAAACTGATGGTCAGTCAGAAAGGACCATTCAGACATTGGAAGACATGCTTCGGGCATGTGTGATTGATTTTAGGGGAAGTTGAGAGGACCACTTACCATTAGCTGAATTCTCGTACAACAAGAGCTATCATGCCAGCATTGGTATGCCACCATACGAGATGCTATACGGTAGGAGATGCTAAACACCCGTTTGTTGGGGATATTGGTCAGAAGGAATTGGGGAGCATCGAGGTCATTAAGGCTACGACTAGAAGCTTGAAAAGATTAAAGCCTTCATGAAGGCAACTAAAGATAGGCAAAATTCGTATGCCGATAAACGACGTAGACCGATCGAGTTCCAGGTGGGTGACCGGGTTATGTTGAAGGTCTCACCTTGGAAGGGTATTATTCGATTCAGGAAGCGGGGCAAGTTGAGCCCAAGATATATAGGCCCTTTTCGAATCATTGCTCGAGTAGGAGAGGTGGCCTATAGATGGAGTTACCAGATGAGTTAAGTAGAATCCACCTGACATTCCGTGTATCTCATTTGAGAAAGTGCTTAGCTGATGAAGACATGATTGTTCCACTGGAAGATATCGAAGTAGATGAAAGGCTCAAATATGTAGAGCAACCAGTGGCAATCATCGATCGTAAAGATAAGAGACTGAGGAATAAAGTGGTTCCTCTTGTGCGTGTACAGTGGAAGCACAGGAAGGTATCCAAATCTACATGGGAAACTGAGGAGATGAGGTAGCATTACCCTTATCTGTTTGAGGAATAACAAGTTTCGGGGATGAAACCTATATAAGGGGGGTGGACTTGTAACACCCGGTTATTTTAAAAAAGTATCAAGAAATGAAGAATAAAAGAAAGAAAAGCAATAAAGCCCAAGTGGAAGGACTAAAAGTGTCCAAAAGGACAAAATCTTTGAAAAGTTGGTGTAAAGGTGGGCATGGCCGCCCACCCTCTTTTCACATAACTTTTCACTTCGGATTTAAAGATAGAGTGAAAGGAAGAGAGCAGAACTCTCAGCTGAAGAAAAGAAGAAGAAGAGACATTGAATTCAAGGTAAGAATTCAAGGTTTTTAAGTGTTTATGACGGGTTTTATCTCGGTTACATGCTTATGTGCTTATATGCTTGTGTGTGTGTCCATGTGTGTGTGTTGGTGTGTTTTTAGGTTTTTGAACTCATTTGCAAGTGGGTTAGAAGGAAGAAACACCCAAGTTGCACCAGGTGAGTTCTAAACCCCGGTTTTACTTGTTTTAAACTCTCTTTGGGGCTGAAAATGTATTAAAACGAATTTCAATGTTTATGTATGTTTACCCGTATGTATTATGCATGTCGGATGATAATTCTTGAATGCTTATAGGCTGTTCATGTTTAGAATAGCCCTAGTAAGCTTAGAACAATTAGGTATGATGAATGGGTTCGAAATCATCCTAGAAACATGTTACACAGAAGTCATGCCTAGATAAGGCTCATGCGCTTGGGAATGCCTTAGAAGAATTTAAGTGTAACCCATGCGCCTGAACAGTAGCACATGCGCCTGAAATTTGCCTTAGAAATGATAAGTATATCCCATGCGCCTGAACAGTAGTCCATGCGCCTAGAAATATTAGTTGGACGATTAAGTGTAGGCCCATGCGCCCGAATAGTGCCCATGCGCCCAAGTGGCCCATGCGCCTAAGTGTCCATGAGCCCGAATAACCCATGCGCCTAAGTGTTCATACGCCCGAATAGTGTCCATACGCCTGAATTGTTCATGCGCCTAAGAGTTAAGCAGTTAAGTGTTGACTGATGCGCCTGCATAGTAATGAAATGCCCAAACAGGGCTCATGCCCTCAAATAGTGTCTAAGCGCCCAACACTTCGAATTTATTACAGAATTCTTGGGAGTTTGTGGTCTTAGGGTTTTGATCGAGGTTTGACTAGGGCTTATTAATGATGAGTTTCATGCATGATTATGATTGTCTTATGATTGTTCCTTGTTATTATTGCTATTATTATTATTACTACTTATAGTGTGTGACTTTACATGGTATGTTTATTATCGTAACGTAAAGTATATTGTAATAATAAAGAGAAAGAGCAATAAAAAAGAGAAGTGGAACATTAATAAAATGTTAACAAGTCTTGCAAGCTTACAGGCGGTACACGACCGTGTTATCGTTAGCTCAACCGTGCTGTCAGTTAGCTACCCTATCATGCACACAGGGCTAGTCATTGAGATTGGCAGGACCTTTGTAGCCTACCCTAGGTGGTTGGGTCGGCCTTGTATACAGTAAACAGAACCCTCTTGAGGGATATAGATGGCCCATCACGAGTTTTCATCGCGCATACAGTTTAGGGTATTGCTCATTGGTCCATACAGATAGTGAAAGATAAAGACAACAGAATTCAGAGTAAACAAGGCATACAGTAAAGAGAACGAACAATATCTGTTCATACAGTTAATGTGTGCTCGCATACAAAGTAAAGAGTTGTATTTCATAGAAAGAGTATTTTCATATACAACATACAGAAAGTATTTTATTACTTTTAAAACTAGAACTCACCCAGCAACGCTGACTTTTATACATTTTCCATTGGTAGGTAATTATTGCTGAGGATGGCACAATGGTGAAGCTACTCGGCAGGGAAAGATTGACATCCATTCGTATTTCATATTGCTATTGTTTTGTAATGAAATTAACAGTTCTTTTGTAGTCGATTAAACAATAGTGTATTACTTAACAACAGTCTTTTAATGAAATGAATGGTTTTTGTTAAAATGATTCTGCTGCTTAAGTTTGTATAATTACAATGTTTTAAGGTATTTAATGCTTGAATGACCAACTGTGAGGTCTCAGGAACGGGGCCTTACAGGTGTGAACCTATAAATTGCTTGAAAGACTTTCTTACTTTCAATCATTCATTAATGCATGCATTCTTTTATTACGTTTCTCTTTTCATTATCTTCCATTTTACGCTATATGATACTTTTCATTTCCTTCATAAACATACTACGTAAAGCCATGGAAAAATAAATGTACATAATAAGGAACATAAACATAAACATAGCCATGCATAAGCATATCATCATCATACACATCATACATGACATGTGACCTCATAAAGTCAACTTACATTACCCCGGGAACATAACAAGTCAAATCCTACTCTCTACACTTTCCCCAAAATTCATAAAAATATTCTAAGTCTTAGGTGCATGGACACTATGTAGGCGCATGGCCTTTCAGACGCATGGGAAACACTTAGGCGCATGGGCACTATTGGGGCACATGGCCCATCACTTAGTCATTCTGGGAAAATTCTAGGCGCATGGGCACTATGCAGGCTCATGAGTGCCTAGGCGCACAACAATTCTAGGCGTCTGAGACACTTAGACAAATCTAGCCTTTTCCAGGCGCATGACTACTATTTGGGCGCATGAACTATTGGGCGCATGGGACACTTAGGCAGTTTAGACCGTTAGGCGCATGGACCAATCTAGGCGCATGAGCTACTAACATACACTGAGATCATTATAATTCAATCCCAATAATCAATCTAAACATGCTCCAAGCTTAGTTCTAACATTCTAAGCACCAAACATAACATCATATTAATACTCAAAATCATAACCCACCCGCATACTTACATACGCATTCATACGGGTGTAACACCCACATTCATAAAAACATTCATACATGTATTTTCCAGCCCCAAAATCAGTTAAAACATGTAAAAAGGAGGTTCTAGAACTCACCTTTGACAACTTTTGAGTATGAATTCTTCAAACTCGTTTGCAAATGAGTTCAAACACCTCGAAACCCATAAAAAACACATAACCGAACACACATAAACAAACAACCGAGGCATAGACCAGTCAAGAACATCTTAAAACACCAAATCTTACCTTCAATTTGAATTCCTTCTTGTTCTTCTTCAAACCGAGGTCTGCTCTTTCTCTCTCTAGAGATATCCGAATGAAGTGATGTGTGTAGACAACATGGGCGTCCATGCCCACCTTTTATAACAACTTTTTGAAACTTGTCTTTTTTAACACTTTTAACCCCTCTACTTGGGTTAAATTGTGTTTCTTTCTTTTATTTACTTTTATTATTTCTTTCTCTTCTTTTAAAATATTCAGGTGTTACATCACATAGCTGTATGGTATCCTTAATGGCTACTAGATGGAGATAAACATGCAAAATCCTTCCAACATCCAACAACTCTTCCAGGAATCAATAGAGTTCAGCCTCTATATGATTAAAAGGGATTATAGAGAACCACAACATCATCTTATCTGCTACCCTAAAAACTCACAAAAGGGCCATTTCATCACCTTTTCGGAGACACCAAGGGAGAGCTACATCCAAGGAATCCATTCCAAGAGACAAGCTCATCATAAGCCTTTATGTCTTCTAATAAAATTTGTCACAAGTTTCTCTTTACTTTTGAAGATTTGGACTATATCCGTACAGATGACTTGGAGTACATGGAAATAGTTCAATAGATGGCTCTACTCACGTATAGAGTGAAGAAGTTCTACAAGAGAACTAGGAGAAAGTTTCACACTAATGTATCAAATGGAAAGTTTGGACTGGATAAAAGCAAAGTCAAGTGTTACAACTATAACCAAATGGGTCACTTTTCTAGGGAGTGTAAGGCCCCAAAGACAAATAATGACCATACATAACCTAGGCCAAACTACATTGAAGGAGATCCAAAGACTGAAAAGCCAAAGTAGCAAGCTGCGGTTGCTGTGGAAGAAGAAGGATTTGATTAGAGTTTCCAGGTTGAAGATGTCTCTCCTAACCATGCTTTGATGGCTGACCATAATGAAACCAAGGTATTAAAACATCATTGTACACCTGGTGCATTGCTAAAGTAAATATGTATAGGCCTTAAACTTGGAAATGAGATTTGATCTTGAGTCCTTGAATATTTTAAAAGATGATTTCAAAAGAGCTAAAAATGACTATAAACTTAAAATAGAAAAGTTATAGAATGCAATTTCAACTCTTAAGCATGAGCAAACAAATTACAAAACTCAAATCAAAGATCTCATTATCAAGTTAACTGAATGTCAGGCTAAGCTTATGATCAGCAACGCTAGTGTGTTCTTAAAGAGGAGGCCTTCAAGAATATCATATCCCCATCCATGCATGCAAATATTTGTTATCAAAACAAGAAGGGACTGGGATTTAGTGAGATAGCTCATCCACACACATTACTCTCAGTAAAATTTCCAAGGTGTAAAACTTTTGAAGATGGGCTGCCTTTCATAGATCCCATCCAAGAAGAAGATAAAGATAAACAAGAGATAATGAAGGGTGAACCAGAAGTGAGTGAGGAAGTTCATGCTAAGAAGGGTCACTATGCTCCTCGAGAGAAGAAAGAATCAAGGATGACCAAGTCAACTAGGAAGAACATGATTAAGGAAACCAAAAGATAATAAAAGAAAGCCTAAGAGATCAATGTCACTTTTAATTCCAAGCAAAAATAAGTGTTATCTCTACTGGTTTTGAAGTGGTGAAGACTAAAGACTCAACTATGGACTCTAGTACTAGGAGTCCTATTTCATATCCAAATCATCCTGGTCAAGAGAAGAAGGTTCATCAAATGTGCACCACTCATGCACAACCTGAACCATCTAGTTCCAAGAGCAAGCCTCTTCCTTTGAAACATGTTACATCATCTTTGAAAATGAATAAGAAAGTGGAAAGTGATTAGCTCAACCTTCTCCCCAGTAGAAGACTCTCAGAAGTATGCCAGTTGAATGCATAATGTGTGGTGGTGCTACTCATTTTGCAAAGGATTGCATCTATAATCGTAAAGCATCATCCATACGAACAAGAAGAAGACTTCTAAGGGGAGGAAGAAGAAGAAAACTTCAGAAGGAAAACCACTTTCAATCGAAAGCTCCAAGTTGAATAACAGAAGATAGGTGGAAAATTGCCTTCGAAAGAAAATTTGTCTCGGAAGAAAGGAATGCTTTCGAAGCACTGAAGTCTGCTGCAGTGGATACAAAAACTTCCAAAGGTTGAGTCTCCAAAACTTCTAAGGTTATGAAAACTTCTGAGGTCTTGAAGGTCAGGTCTGGTTTTCCAAAGATGGTGTGGAGGATGAAGGAAGACCATATGACTGAAGTTTCTTTATCAACAACAACAAGTGATCCTCAAAGCATGCATATAAGATCAATAACTGTTAATCAATCTTCATTTCAACTTGATGAGCCAAAGACTAGCAAGGCGTGGGTTTTCAAATATAACTAACCACCTTTTTTTGTGCATGAACTGTTGAACACTAAGGGAAATGTATGGATCATTGATAGTGGATGTTCCTGGCACATGACAGGTGTTGACTCTTTGCTTTAAAACTTTGAGAAAATTGATGGAGGGACAATTGTATTTGGAGGAGAATCAGGTGGTTACATCATAGGAAGGGAAGAGTCACAAATGGTAAGCTTAGCATTAAGAAGGTAAACTATGTTAAGGAGCTTGGGTACAATCTCTTGAGTGTATCCTAATTTTATGACCAGAGACGTAACATTTTCTTCACTGAACATGAGTGCATTGTTTCAAGCCTGGGGTGGTCGTTCCTTACTCTCAAGAAAAGTTTCTTGCTTTATATCTAAAGCCAATAGCGATGAGTCTTTTCATTGACATAAAATAATGTTCCATGTAAAGTATAAGAACATGCCTAAATTAATCAAAAATGATTTGGTAACCAGAATGCCAAAGAAATAGTTTATGAGTGATGATCATTGTATTGCATGTTTGAAAGAAAAGCAATATAAAGTGTCTCACAAGCCAAAGGAAAAGAACTCCATCACTAATCCCCTACACTTGTTACATATGGAACTCTTTGGCCCCACGAGTGTAGACTTTAGGAAGAACTTCATTTGCCTGATAATCACAGATGACATCACACGATACACTAGGGTATTATACCTTAGGACTAAGGATGATATCCTTGAGATCTTGAATAACTTCATTCTAAAAATTTAGAATCAACGTGATCACTAGGTCAAAATCATAAGATGTGAATGATGAACTGAATTCAAGAACCAAATCCTTAATACATTTTGTGATGAAAAAGGTATTATGAAACAATATAGTGCTCCCAAGACTCCTGAGCAAATGGTGTTTCTAAGAGGAGAAATAGGACACTTATTGATGTTGCAAGGACCATGCTCTCTAACTATGGTAAGACTTCTTATGAACTATGACATAATAGAAGACCTTTCATTGGTTTCCTCAGATCATTTGGATGTTCTTGCACCATCTTGAATATCAAAGATCAGATCAAATTTTTCTTAGAAATCAAAGGATGGGCACTTTATTGGATACTCTTCCCAAGCTAAGGCTTATAGAGTATACAATCTCATAACTAGAGTAGTTACAGAGTCAGCCAATATGACCTTCAATGAGCAAAAACCTAGTGTGAAAGGTTTTGGTCTTGATTGGATATTTGATCTTTATTTAGATACCAACTATTTTAACAAATCTTGTGAAGATATTTTCAGAATTACAGGTAGCTTATAAGATTTAAACTAAGAAGACCGAGTTAGAAAATTAGTAAAAACCCCTACAGTTAGAAAATTCCATCAGCACAAAAATAACAAACTCTTCAGCTGATACATCTACGGTGCCTACCAATTCTAGCATTAAGGAACATAACTCAAATGAAGGTGCTTTCAATGTAGGAGGAGATGAAGGTGGTGATATTGATCAAGAATTTTCTGATAATGACAACCACTCCATAGTAGACAACATCAATGATGTCACACATTTATTGGATCAAGTTTCTCTAGATAGAATATGGTGGGTAATACTCAATCACCAAATCTGAATTTCACAAATTTAGATCTGTCTAACCAACTTGCTATGATTCCTTAACTGAGAATCCACAAGTCATATCCCACCACAAACATCATTAGAGAAGTTAAGACAGGGGTGAGAACAAGAGGACAAACCAATGACAAAAATTTCTATCTATACTCTTGTTTCTTGTCTCAGATTAGGGCCAAGAAAGTTGATAAAGCTTTGAAGGATGGAAGTTGGTTGAAGCAATACATGAGGAGCTACTTTAATTTAAAAAGGCAAAAGGTTTGGAACCTATATGATCTTCCTCAAGGGAAGACTACAATAGGTACCAAGTGGTTATTTAAAAATAATAAGGATGATAGAGGACTTATCATCAAGAAGAAGGAAATACTAATTGTTCAAAGGTACACTCAAGAAGAAGGGATTGACTACACATATTTTTGCTTCTGTGGCAAGACTTGAAGCTGTTAGGATATTCCTTGCTTTTGCTGCATCCAAGGATTTCAAGGTCTAAAAACTAGATGTCAAATATGCATTTTTATATGGAGTGTTAGATAAAGAGTTGTATGTCAAGCAACCATCTGGCTTTGCAGACCCAGATCATCCTGATTATGTTTGCAAGCTTGACAATGCCCTTTATGGGCTGTATCAAGCTCCAAGGAAGTGGCATGAGATACTATCATAGTACTAAGTCTAACATGGCTACAATAGAGGGACTATTGACAACACACTCTTCATAAAAGGAACATGGAATGGCTTGATTCTGGTTCAAACGATGTAGATAACATCATCTTTGGGTCAACTAATCTAAAGCTCTGCAAAGACTATTAGAAGATGATGAAGAATATATTTGAAATGAGTTCCATAGGGGAACTTAATTTCTTTCTTAGAATTCAAGTAAAGCAGGTAATAATGGTATCTTTATAAACTAGACAAAATATGTTCAAGACATACTAGTAAATTTCATCTGATTGAGTGTAAGGTTGCTAAGACACCCATAGCTAGAAAACACTCCTTAGAACATGATCTTGTGGGGGAATGAGTTGATAAACATCTCTACAGGGCTATGATCGGGTCTTTTAATTACCTCACAGCCTATAGGCCTAATATCATGTTTACCACATGTATTGCAAGATATCAAGCCAACCCCAAGATATCACACTTGGTTTCTATCAAAAGGAATCTTAGATATCTCAAAGGTGCTCCCAAACTAGGCCTTTGGTATCCAAAGAAATTCTGACTTTAAGATTATGGTGGCTGCAACATGACTTTAAGATCTATATTAGGAGGATGTCAATTCCTTGGTGAAAGGATAGTCTCATGGTAATTTAAGAAACAATATTGTATGTCTACATCAACTGCCGAAGCTAAATAAATTGTTGTTGCAAGCTGCTATGATCAAGTGCTTTGGATTCAGAATCAGATGATAGACTATAGATTCAACTTCAAGGAGACTCTCATCCACATAAACAACAACAATGTTATCTGTATTACAGAGAATCATGTACAACACTCAAAGACAAAGCACATCAACATCAGATATCATTTGATAAAAGATAATTTAAAACATGGGTTGATTAACTTAAATACAAATGAACACTATGCTTATTTGTTCATAAAAGCTTTTGATGAACCAAGATTTGAGTATCTTGTATAAGCTATTAGGATGATTAACTTTAAGTTGATTTTTCTCAAATTAATTTTCAAGGTTATTTTTCAAATGTGTGTGTATTAAGTTGTCTATATCATCATTCATATAACCCCTTGTTACCTTAAAAGAATATATTTCTAAACTGATAAACCTTAGAAAAACTAGAATTGAAGATGTCTTTTCTTTCGGAGGACATAAGTTAACTTCAGAAGAACATTATGTCTTCAAAACTAATAACTACTTATTAAGTAATTTACCTTCAGAAGAAATTCTAAAAAAATATTTTGAAGCTTAAGTGTGCTTCTAGGTACTTATATGTTTTGAAGGACAATATAATTCCGAAAACAATTAAGTCTCGGAAGCTTTACTCATCTTTTGAATACAATATTTGAAGTTTAATATCTTCACAAACCAAATATGTCTTAGAAGCAAAATTACTCTACGTAATTTCCTTCCGAAGTACTTCTGGCTAGACTAAGGAATATCTTCCAAAGTCAAAATTGGCTGCGGAAATTTTCTCAAAAAGTTCCGAAGATAAATTACCTTCATAAGATTTTTAACTTCCAAGATAACTACCTTTTTGGGCACTTTTTTCGAGTTGGGACCAACATCCGGATTTCAAAGTGTATTCTTTTGTATTAACTTTATCTCAAATGCTACCATATAATATCCTTACAACAGGTCACCCTCTTTGTTCTTCCTCTTCATATGGAAACTTCTAACCCTAAATTCACCCATAAACTAATTTTGTTCTTAGCTTCCTTCATCACAAAGCTTTCTCAAATGGTGAACCCTGAACCCAGAAACAAACCACATTTTCCATCATCTTCACAGGCAGCACAATCAAGTTGCTCTATTGTCATCTAAGGTACAACTAGATTTATCAATGTTTGTCCTTTCCTTGTTCAATCAAACTACATTGCCGCACTCACAATAGACACTCCTCTATATGAAGAAGAACTCTTGAGTTCTGGAGCACCTGCCAAGAGGTGATCTGGGATGGTAAGAATGCGTCGTTTGCCATAGTTTAGAGAAGGCAGTATTCATCACCCCTGCTATAATCAACAATCATCTGAGGCAGGATAATGAAAAAGGTGAGTTGTCCTTTCCTAAATTTGTTGTAAATGAGTCATTCAGGCATATGGGCTATGAAGGGGACTTCACAGTCAGAACCTTTAGGAAGGGTAAGGTCTCTTACAAATAGAAGTACCTCCTCCATGTTATTATCCATTATAGGACCATTAAAAGGATGGTCAATACACTTAGTCTCATAATGAGGAGAGTGTTTAGAACACTTAACAGATTAAATAGGGACCTGGGGCTGAGTTATGATGTTATGAACACAAGTAAACAAGAGACAAAAAGCTTAAGAACACAACACAAATATTGATTTTCAAGTTTGCAGTATATTTCTTCTCAAGTTCTATTACAAATGATTACAAAGCATGAGATATAAGTTACAAGGACTTACGATACTTATACTATATTCTACAACCGCTATACTTGGAAGGCTAGCCGGAAACATTGATCTAGAAAACAAAATCAGTGTAGAGTCAAAAGGAAAATTTGCCTTTTAACTAGTGACTATGACATGCCATAGCTCATATCCTAATATATTACAAAAAGGATAAAAGTACATAAAGTAGAAAGTTACACACTCAAGACCTTAATGTATAGTTACAAAAAGCATGGAGCATTCACTAACTTGTATAAGTTGGTGAGACATCAAAGTTGTTGTGGAAAGTTGGCCAGCTTTATGAAAAGTACATTAGAGAAAGCATGTTCTTCAAAGTTTTCCAAAGAAATCTATCTTCACTTCATTGGCTTTGGAAGACTTTGTCTTTGAAGCTTTGAAAACTTCACTTTTGAGTTTAGAAGATGTTGGTCTTGGCTTTGGAAGATTTTTTTACACTTAAAATATTTCTGATGCAGGGTATAAAACTTCCAAAGCAAATTCTACTTAGCACTAGGTGTGTGCTTGCAAAAAAGATTTAGTATGTTTTGAGTGCATCAGCCTTTCAATAAACCTTACAAACTCCCCCTAAGTTGATGCTACCAAAACAGAGTAGTGTCTTCAGATATTGGCAGTCCTCATTATGATCATGACCATTCCTTTCTTCATCAATTGGTCAGCATCACTGAGACTCTCAAAGTACCTTCTCATGTCAAAAAGATCATATAGAGGTAAGTTAAGCATATCTTTCCAGAAGTAGACATCTTGACCACCTTGATCTCTTGTGACATACCATTTGTCTGGATTAGCAGCAAAGGTTAAAGACAAGATAGGTCTTCCTGATGCAAGAGGCTCTACTTGAGTTGAGTGGGTTGAGCAGGCTCTTCTTGCATATCGTTAGGATGTTCTGACTCATCCTAAGATTTGGAAGTGGAAGCCTTTAATATCTTCTTTGATACAGACTTGGTGGCCATCCTTTTCTTCCTCTTCAACTGAGTAGACTGGCCTTTAGTGCCGGATTATTCTGTTTTGTCTTTCTCAGTTAGATCCTCCTCCCTCACAGCTTAGAAGAAGAGAGAGTTAGACCACCCTATGGATCAAAAGATGATGTTTGCTAAGTTCAGCTAGAGGTCCAGGTTGTGTATCTTAAAGTGTTCAACCTTAACCTCCACCTCTAGAGGAGCTTGACTTGGAGGAGAGTGTAAGTAAATAAGCTCTCCTTTTGTGACCTTCTGCTTGATCACTCTAATGTGCTCATCCATTTTGGATAGAGACATTGGACCAAGTCTCCTTCCGGAGAATCCATATAGCTTCAAGAAGCTCATTATCTTTTTCCTATTAGCGGATTTCTTTTGACTTTTTAAATGATGGCCCTTGACTTTGCTGCTTCTTCCCTCATCTTCCTCTTAGCTGCTTTATGTTCCTTAAGAGCTTGTTGCTCAAGCTGTTTGACGTAGTCAAATTCATGTACTTATATGACAAGGAAAGAAGTACAATAGCCTGATAGAGACATGTGGTACTCAAGTAGTTTATCATCTTTTGCCTATTAGTCTCCTTATTACCCGAGGTTGTTCAATTGCCACAACCTCTTCTTTAGGACTTTTTTGAATTGGGGAGAGGGTAGGAGTATGTTTGTACAACTTTTTTCTACCTTTTTTCTTCCTTGGTTTTGAGGATCAGCTTTGCATCCTCTGCCTCCTTCCTCTCCTTAGACAACTCTTTGTCTGTCAGTTCATTAAATTCTTCTAAAGGGGAGAGATGATCTTATCATTATCATAATTCCTGGTCCCCAAGTAGTGTATCCTAGATGCTCTCAACTTATCATTTTGAGTGTTGGTTTGTAAGCAGTAAGGGCCCATTAGAACTTTCTCCACATAGCTTCCTCTTCCACTCTCTCTCTCCTTCTCAATATCCTCCGGAGTCATTATCCTTTCCTTTTGTCACCCACATACCTTTGTGACTCAGGGTGGAGAGATTTTTGGCCTTCATTGTCTGAAGTAGTAGTTAGACTCTGGCAAGAGAGAAGTTATGAGACACCTTCACCAACAGGTGTTTCACTGAGGGAATGGGATGCTAAAGATGTTGATTTTGTGATACTATTTGGAGGTTCTATCACTAGGCCTTAAGTAAAGTTTTCCCCTTTGAAGCTAATCTTAGGGTCCACCTCAACATCCAGTGACCAATGACATTGCTTGCTCGCATTTGCCTCCTTGCTTTGAACACTTCAGCAATCCAGTCTTGTATCCTTGTAGCCATTCTTTCAGCTTGCTTGTGATGAGTTGGATTGGCAAGTGGAATATTGACAAGATCAAGACCTTCATAGTAGTTCAAGGTCTAAAAATTGAAGATCTCTTGCTGCCCTTGAAGTCTATGAAGTATGAGAGCTCTTCTATCAGCATCATACATCCACCCTAGTATGTAATTTAAGGCTCCTTAGCATAAGGATGACATTCCCTTAGAATTTTCTCCTCAAATAAACTTTAAATGAGTGAGTCCACATCAATGTGAACTTGAGGAGGTTGTTGAGTATGGATAAATGCAAGTGAGGATGGTGACTCCTCAATGTCCATACTCTGTGAAAAAATTCCAGGTTATGTGATTGCTGAGACTTTCTCCCCTTTTTGGTAGCATCACCCATATGCATAGGTGAGCTAGGAGTTAGGTCTATCACATCCACAGGTTTTTATGTACCTGGATGAGCTCTCCTTAAAGGTCTCCTAGCTAGTTTTTCCTTGAGATAAGAAATCTCACGTTGCTGATCATTGACTATATTCTGTAAGGTAGTCACCTGAGATACCAAGTGACTAACCTTCAAGACTAAATAGGAGCATGTTTTTGATAGTTCTGCACCTTTAGCCTTATGTTCCCCTCATCTTAATCAGAAGAATCATGGGGGATGAGAGAATTGGACCAAAGTCTTCTCTTTCACCACCAACATAGCGTTCTAACTTATGATTTTCCCTTCTCACTGACAACTTCAGGTGAAGTGTCATTGGCTGAGTTGCCATGGTTGAGGTCTTAATGATGTAATCACTTTCAAAAGTGAGAACCTCTTCCATATGGATCTCCTGAACATGTTCAGGGTGATCCACCTCAGTGATAGGTGAATGATATGGGCTAGACAATGGATAGGCATGAGTACATATCTCTTTGAGCAGGGGGAGGAGTAGAAAGACTCATGGTATGCACTGAATCCTTTGTTTTCATTATCATAGAATTTTTGGTTGGGGTTTGGTTGATTGAGATCAAGAGGCTGGGGATGGTAACTATCCCCTAAACGTTGGTCACTAGAGTTTTGAGACTCTGAGTGAAGGCTTAAGGCTACTTGGGTAATGACTTATCGGGCCGAGCATGAGGAACCTCAACACTGATTGTTTGTAAGATGAGAGTGGTTTGCTCCTTAGAAGAAGTAGGAGCTCTAGTGTCTACTTCCTCTTGTATGGGTGATGATATGGGGGCCTGCACAAGCTCAATAGCTCGAGTAGGGGTTTGTTTGGATTTTCTTTGGTAGGTGAGGAGAATTTTTGGATGTATTTGTAGTCGAGAAGTAGGAGGTGTGGGTTTAACACTTGCTTGTGATGCTAGGTTTTCACCTTGAGCAATGAGCTCTAACATTTTTAGGACAAAGGCTGTTTCTACCTCATAAAAGCCAACAGTTGGCTTCTTCATTGTTTTAAAGATGCCGAGCTTCATTAGTCCTAATTTAAGAATATTACTTGTTCCCCTCAACTATGAGCCCAGTTCACAGTTACGAATGTGTTGAACATATCTAGGGAACATGTAATACTCTAAGGAGTCTAAATTTGCAAGTAAACTGGTATATACAAATTATGAGTACCTGAATTGACCCCTTAGACCATTCCATGAACTATGAAGGAGAGATCTTCAAGAATCTGGTCCCAACCCCCATGCTTGTTGGATAAGCTGTGGATGGCCACATGAAGCAGGTACTTCCACTAGGATGAGACCTTCCCTTTTCTGAAGGTATTTATAGAAAAATCTCCTTCATAACCTATGTGCTCAAAATAATGATTTACAACTTCTTTGGGAAACAACCATTCACCTTCTACATCATCCAGTTGAAGATGTGTGTTGATGATGGCTGGAGTGATGAAGATTTTCCTCCCCTGCACTGTAGCAGACAGTGCCTTCTCCCATTAATAATAACCTCTTGATAGGTTTTCCTAAATTCTAAAAAATGATCTTCATATAGAGGAGGATGAATTGTAAGGGAGGTGAAGTTGATGGACAAAGCAAGAAAACAACAAACCTCTAAGAAACTAGAATCCTTTTAGATTAAAACAGAGCCACTTGATTGTGTTTTGTGGAGTTGCATGGAGAAATCAAGGTTGTTTCTACGGTTGAGGTTGGCCATTTGAGAAAGCTTAACAGTGAAGGAAGAGAAGAACAAGGCTGGTTTTGGGTGAATTTAGGTTAAGGAGTGGTTGCAAATGAAGAGAGTGAAAGAGGGGAAACCGTTAGGTATATTTATATGAATTGGATTTGAGACAAAGTTAATAAAAGAGTATAAAATTTGATATCCGGATGTCGGTCCCACCTCTTAAAATTCCCAAAAGGGTAGCTTTCTTGGAAGTCGAAAATCTTCCGAAGGTATTTTGTCTTTGGAAGTTTTGATAAAAAGCTTCCGAAGCTAAAATGGCTTCGGAAGAAATCTCAAAGATAATAGGAAATTTTGCTTCGGTAGATATCTAGACATGTAGATTTTTATTCTAAGAGAAATAAAAACTTCCGAGATTTAATTTGCCTTCGGATGAAAATTGTTTTTCAGATAACATATAAGTACTTATATTCATTTATGCTTTGGAAGATATTTGACAGATTTCTTCCGAAGGTAAGTTGAAATAAGTAGTTATTTTTTTGAGATGACATAATTTTCATCCGAAGGTAAAGAGATATCTTCCGAAGTAAAAATGATCAAAACTCTAAATAATCCAAGAGATATAATTTTAAAAGATTTTTCTTTCAAAGTAAACAAGGGCTTATTAAGATGATGAAAAAGACAAATTAGGACACAGATTTTAGAAATAATATTAATTAAGTTTAAAGAAAATCCACTCAAAGTTAATCATCCCAATAGCTAATATAAGATATTTAAATTACTATTTATCAAAAGCTTTAGTAAACATATCTTCATATTGTTCATTTGTGTTAACTTTGACCAGTTTGATTAGTCCCTTTTCGAAGTTATATCTAATTAAATGATACCTGATGTTGATGTGTTTTGTCTTTGAGTGTTGCACAAGATTCTCTGTAATAGAGATAATAGTGTTGATGTCTATGTGGATAAGAGTCTCTTTGAAGTTAAATTCATATTCTACCATCTAATTTCAAATCCATAGCACTTGTGCACAACAACTAGCAATAACAATGTATTTAGCTTTAGTAGTTGACACACACACATGATTGTTTATTGCATTGCCATGAGACAATCCTTCCTTCAAGAAATTGATATCCCCCAGATATAGACTTTACAGTCACCATAGTCACTGTCTATATAAGCATATAAGTTGAAGTCAGAATTATTTGGATATCAAAGCCCTAATGTAGCAGCACCTTTGAGGTATCTTAGAATCCTCTTGACAAAGACTAGGTGTGACATCTTAGGGTTTGCTTGATATCTTCCACAAATACTTATGGCGAACATGATATTAGGCCTGCTAGCTCTAAAATACATAAGAGACCCGATCATAGCCCGATAAAGGTGTTCATCTACATACTCCTACTCAATGTCTGGTCCAAGGGAGTGGTTTCTAGCTATGGAGTCTTTGCAATCTTACATTCAGTCATGTTGAATCTTGTAAGTATGTCTTGTACATACTTTGACTGACTTATGAAGATGCCATTATCAACTTGCTTCACTTGAATTCCTAGAAAGAAATTGAATTCTCCTATGGCACACATTTCAAATCTATTCATCATTAGCTTCTCAAAGTTTTTGCAGAGCTTTGGATTAGTTGAACCAAAGATAATGTCATCCACATATACTTGAACTAGAATTAAGTCATTTCCTGTTCCTTTGATGAAGAGAGTTCCATCTATAGTACCCCTTTTGTAGCCATGCTAAAAGAGATACTAAAATAGAGTCTCATACCACTTTCTTGGAGCTTGGTGCAACCCATAAAGAGCTTTATCATGCTTGCAGACATAATCAGGATGATCAGGATATGAAAAACCAGGTGGTTGTTTAGCATATACCTCTTGATCAATCACTCCATATAGAAAAGCACACTTGACATCAAGCTGGTAGACCTTGAAATCCTTGGATGCAGCAAAAGATAATAATATTTTTACAGCTTCAAGTCTTGCTGCAGGAGCAATAACATCTGTGTATTCAATTCCTTCTTCTTGTGTGTACCCTTGGACAACTAGTCTTGCCTTGTTTTTGATGACAAGTCCTCTATCATCCTTCTTATCTCTAAACACCTATTTGGTTCCTATGGTAGTCTTCCCTTGAGGAAGATAACATAATTTCCAAACCTTTTGTCTTTTGAATTAAAGCAGCTCCTCCTGCATAGCTTCAACCTAACTTCCATTCTTTAAAGCTTTATCAATTTTCTTTGGCTTTATCTGAAACAAAAAACAAGATTGAAGACAACATTTGCATCATGGGTTGTCCATTTGTTCTTACCCTTATGTCAACATCTCCAATGATGTTTGTGGTGGGATGAGACTAGAGAATTCTGAGTTAAGGAATCACAACAAGTTGCTTGGAGAGATCTAAATTAGAGAAATTTAGATCAGGCATTGAAGTATCTCCCACCATATCAGAACACTTATCAAGGGAGACTTGATCCAATGAGTGTGTGACATCATTTATGTTGTCTTCAATGGAGTGGTTGTGAGCATCAAAAAATTCTTTATCATTATCTCCACTACCATCTCCTTCCATATTTAAAGCTCCTTCATTTGAGTGTTATGCCTTTGAGCTGGAATTTGGTAGCACCTCAGATGTATCAGCTGAATTTGATATGGTTGTGCTGATAGAAACTCCATCTACAGGGTTATCTACCACTAGAGCTAAAGTAGAATGATTTGATGGTCTTATCAGCTCAAATCTTGGATCAAGATCATCTGCTGATAGGATATCTGTGGACCCTGAAACATTCTCATAAGATTGTTAAAATAGTTGGTAACTAAATCAAGATCAAATAGCCAATCAGGTTTAGATCATTTCATAATATGAGTGTGCTCATTGAAAGTCACATTGGTTGACTCCTCAACTACTCTAGTTCTAAGATTTTATACTCTATATGTCTTAGCTTAAGAAGAGTATCCAATAAAGTGTCCAGCATCTAATTTCTCAACAAATTTGGCTATTTGGTCTTTGGCTATTTGGTCTTTGGTATTCAAGATAGCAAGAACATCCAAATGACCTAAAAACCAATAAAAGGTTTCCTCTTATGCAAAAGTTCATAAGGAGTCTTACCATGAGTCTTGACTACTAAAACTCTGTTTTGCACATTCTGCCTAGAAGGTAATATGCAGTTTAGAGTCGGACAACATAGTTTTTGTAGCTTTAATTAATGTCCTGTTTCTCCTCTTAACAAGACCATTTTGCTTAGGAGTCCTAGGAGCACTATGTAAACCCAGGTTAAACACTTAAATCAATTAACATGAAGATTATAGATCAAAATAAGATAAACACAATCAAAACTCCTTTGATCTCCATTGATTGCAATGAATAGTGTTTACAAAATAATCCCTCAGTCAATTGGTCATCCAACCATTAACCAACTCTAATCACAACTAAGCTATTTATATTCTAGACTAACTTTTATTATTTACATTTAGCCCTCTAGACTATTAAACTTGACTAAAACAAGATAAAATATATTTTGTTCACATAAAATATATTTAATACAATAAAGTCTCAAACATAATATATCTTCAATATCTTGTTTTAGTCTTGTTTTAGTCAAGTTTAATAGTCTAGAGGGCTAAATGTATTTTATCAATAAAGTCTCAAACTTAACATTTGACTTTTTTGTTAAGACTATTAAACTTGACAAAATATTTAACAAAATAAAGTCTCAAACACAAGATATTCAAATTGAAACTTTTGGAATTTGATAAGAAAGATTATTCATCTTATAAGCTCCTCTTATTTATATGCTCCCCGTTGATGTGTGCATTGATTGATCAGAACATGTATAGTTTTCCTAACTCTTGATACATGAGTGCATCATAAGATATAGGAGGAGGATTCCTAGCTTGGAATCTTCTTCAAACTTGAGGAACAAGTTCTCTCATCAGGTACACTGCGCAACTAATGATCGACCATCACTTGCAGTAAAAATCAGAAACAAAATCACAAACAAAATCTCGACATATCTAATTAGATCATTTCATTTTAATAAAATAAACTCATGTTTATCTATTTATGAAAACAAGCGAACCCGTGTTTGTTTGTGCGCAATATCATGAAATGCATAAAAATGATAAAATTGTAACAACATAATATGAACGACCTAAAAGAATTTTAAAATCAAAATTTATTATTTTTATATATTTTTATATGTATATTTATTATATACATATATGTATATGTATATATGTATGTATATGTATATATATATATGTAAATATATGTATATATGTGTGTATATAACACCTATATATATATATCATATATATATATATATGTGTGTGTGTGTGTGTGTATACACATATACATACATACATACATACATACATACATATATATATATATTATATACATATATATACATATATATATATTATATACATATATATACATCTATACATATATACATTATATACATATATACATATATATACATACATATATTATATATATACATATATATATATATACGTACATATATATATACATACATATATATATACATACATATATATATATCATATATATACATACATATATACATATATACATACATATATACATATATATATATACATATATATATATATATAATATTATATATATATATATATATATATATATTAATTACCGAGAACCGAATCGATCAAGAGATCCATCCTCAAGAAATACTTTAGCACAAAGATTAATTTAAAAATCGACAAGCAATGAGATTACACTAATAAGTGAATCTAATCACAGTCTTTGAAAGATTTTGAAATTCTCAAACAGATTAATAAAGATTGCTGATATGTTTGTCTATTTAAACCCATGCCCTATCTTTTTCAACTAGCAGCAAATGATTCGTTAAGGTTCAATTAAATAGTTTAGAATGCTAGGACCTCACAATCATTTGGCAAAAACCCTCACCCAAGCTCAGGATTTATTGAATTTGGTGACGATCTTTATGGAACAAGGCTTGTGCATTAGTGTGCAAGTGCTTATCATTTGAATATTACATTCTGTGATGAATTCATCATTAGATGATTTGACACAACTTAGATCAAAATGATGAGAGCTCTTGGTCTATACTCACGTATAACAAATGAGATGACCATGTAGTCATATGCCAATGAGAGCTCCTGGTCAATACTATCGTACAACAAAGGAGATCATCACTCAAGGTCAGTACTTCCGTACAACAGAGGAGATTAGCATAAACACAAGACACATAAATACACCAAACATGGTTCAAAGATATGACTTATATGATTTATTCAGGTGGGTGAAAGATCAATTGTCAATCCAATTTTTTTCAGGACTCAGTTTTCATGCAGACCAATATGATTGGATAAATCCAGACATCATTAAGCATAAATTTTAATTTATATCATTTTGTTGTTATCTACTTTATTCTTTAGGTTGAGCCTACTAAGCATATCATTAGTGAATCTGTTGATTCTTAAATTAGATGTGATATCAAATAATAGCCTAACTTATTATCATTTTTCATTTCAAAATGCAAGTAATGCAAGAACCAGCATTTCAAAGTGATATACAATCATTTCTCAGTCATCTTGAATCAAGTTCCCTAGTTTTCTTTTTATCATTTTTTTGAATTTTATTGTACTCTCCCCTTAAATTTTTATTTTTGCAAACCCCTTTTTTATTTCTTTTATTTTTTATTTTATAAAACTATAAAAAATAGAAATTTACCAAAGAAGATCTTTCAAACTACACTGATATCAAGATAAGGAATGAGTTATAAAGAAGTATGTAGTTATTGTGAAGTAAGAACTATGATTGTGTAAATGAAAAGTCAGCTTGTGGATAAAATACCATGACCATAACCTATTTGTTCCGCCTCAAATTTGAAGTAAGAACAATCTTCGTTAGTGAACCTGATTACTAACAGTCCTCCTGAAGTGTTCCTACACTCATAAACAAATTAGTTTCAAAAAGGAACCCTAATCATGGTAGTCCTGGGTGTTCCTTTTTTATCGATATAAGTAACCTGATTCAACACACAATCTGTTGGAATATCGGGGATTCTATATCATTCTTTTTAATTTTCCAAATTTGTTTTGGTTTAGTTAATTTTGATTTGAAGAAATTAAATTTGGAAATCATTTTCTGTTTAAGACCTAATGAAAAAGAATTTGGTTTTGAACCTTGGTCATTTTCATCTTTTAGTTATGTGAAACCGACTTCACATGAAAAGGTTTGGATGGAAGAATTTGCATCCAACTAGTCAAAGATAAGTGATTTTTACCTTTTGAATGAGAGAAGCAACCCATTTTTCCTTTACCATCTGGAACATTCTTTGTAGACTAACATCTTGAAAACAATTTATTTCGCTGTTATCATTTGTAGCAACTCATTGAGGACACTTCTTTAGCACATGAACTTCTTTTTCACACTCTAAACAAGCCTTGAAAGGCTTTTGATGATAGACTGGCCCATGTGAAGCATTCGGAGTTATAGATTGCTTTAAGGTTATGGTAGATTCTTGCTGTGTTGGACTTTGCTGTGCTGAACAGTGTATGAGATCTTCACTGGTTGACTGGATTGATTTGCAGTTGGAGAAGAGATCCGTATTGTCTAGAGTCACCCTTTGGAAACTTTTGAGACTTGACAATTTCAGGTGATATCTTAAGCTTTGAGAAACCGACACTATCTCTGTGTTTGATTCATCATCTGAGCTTGTCTAGTATCGTATCCATAGATCTGCTGTCAATGGAGCTTGATTGACAATAATGTGATGTGTTGATATTATTGGAGCTTGATGATTAGGTGATTCCCGATTTATCTCTTCTTTCATAATTCTGACAGGCTCAAAGGTAGGAATTTCACCTACTTTAAACATATCAAAGAAGTTAGAAGAAGCAATAGATATAGAGTTACAAATCACCAGGACTGAACAATCATTATTTTGAGTGTCAGCATTAGGATTATTGTATCCCATACTAATTGTAGAATCATAATCATCTCCACCTCTTTAAGATTCACTCCTACTAAACCTGCATGCAAACTTTTAGTATTCTATTCAACTAAATCATTTGTCGGATGAAGTTTGGGAATTTGAGAATAACATAGAGTAGATGATGGTGGAGCTGAATTAAAAATAGTTTCACCATCTGAATGATATCCAATCCCATGTTTTACCCATGCCCCTTGTTGTTTAGAAATAAGCTTATCTTTTTTCATGTGTGAAAGAATCCATTTATCAAACTCTGTTTGAAACTATGTAGTTTCAAATTGAGCTAAAACGACCTTTTCGCTCAGAATGTTAATTTCAACGTTACGCTCCAAAATGATTTCTTCTTAAAAGATCATTTTCAGCCAATGCTTCATTAAGTTTTCTCGAAAAAACAATTTTATTTTTCTTTAATTCCTAATTAATTATTTTTAATTATTTTTTATTTTTCAATAACAATCTGTTTACCTTATAAATCTCAAATAATCAGATTTTGCAAGAAGAAGAACACATATCCTGAACAGTCTCATAAGTAGGACCCATGATAGTTCTTTCTGTAGCTAAACTCTTCTCACAGTTACAAACCCATATGGTTCTTTGTTATTCCTCTGCTTTGACTTTTACCAATTCTTTATCCTTAAACTGTTTCTTTCTATTATCATCTTCCTCATCTTCATTATACTCATTTCTCTTAAATTTAGGTTTACCGTCAATATCAACGCTCAGAGCTTCACAATTTCTTTGATTTCAACATTTGAACCCAAATAAGTTTTCAATAATTTCATCTTTTCAATCAGCTTGGCTTTGTAATCAAGTATGCTTGTTACAGAAGAAACAAGTTCAGTATTAAGCATGTTGGTTTGATGTGGGAACATGACTTGCTGAAATTCCTTTCTTTTGATATCCAGCTTAAGAGATTTTAGCTTGTTGAACATATCCATAAGTTTTGTGTCAACATAACCTCTTTTTTGCGTCAACATTTTAACTTGATGATTCCATTTAGATAGAAGAGAATCAAAAGGCTTTTGAATTTGTTCATGATTACTGAAATTTGGAACATACTTCTTTAGATTATTTGCCACCTTTAAGAATCGATCAATTAACACTAACAATGTTTCTTTCTTTCTACCTCCAAAACAGTTGAACCGTCTTTTTGCCATTGTGGCATCGTCTGATTCGATATCATCAATGAAAGATATGTTCAAACAAAATATTAAATTCACTTGATCACCCATAATAACAAAAATATTATACTATTACGAATTATTATTTTTTTGTTTTTGTTTTTTTAATGACCCAGAAAGCGTACACAACTTGAATCCCAATTTTTAAAACAACAATTTTAACAAGCCCATACACAATATTAGCAATTGTTAGCCAAATTATTTTTAATCTTGTAGCTAGCCCAAATTGTTAAAACCCATACAAAGCTTGAAAACCCAACCTAATGAAAAACAAACACCCTATCCCATAATACTTAAACCAACTAAAAAACACACATTCGAGTGTATAGATAGAAAGATGCGGATAAGAGAGGAAGCTCTCTAGGTTCCGTTAAGCAGCAACCGGTCCGGCGAACCACAACGACCCCACGGTGGTTAGAAAAAAACTGCCAAAATGAGCAGTTCAACCTCTATCCCTACTAAACACAACCTCCTGATTTCAATGGGGGTTCGGTTTGCTTTGAAAATTCGTAACGAAGGAGCTATCAAATAGAGAAGGTGGTGGGGGCTAGGTTTAGCGCTGTGTTTGCTGCGGTTGTTCGGGTGTGCTACGATGATATTGGCCGGTGTAGGAGCTGCCGGCGGTTGTAGTGGTGGTGGTGGTGGTGGTGGTGTGATTAGTTTTATGGTGACGGTTGTAGATGGTGGTGTTGATGGCGGCTGCTAGGGCAGTGGCGGTATTGGTTAGGGTTTAGGCTGCCTAAGGTGGTGGTGATTGTAGCTGTGGTAGTAGACGGTTGGTGGAATTTTGGTGGGAATCGATGGTGGTTGTGGTATTGGATGGTGTTTGGTGTTTTCTGGCGGTTAGGGTTATGACGGCTAGGGTTCTAACAAGACTTGTGTAGTTTCGCTGGATTAGAGTTGAGTAGTTTTGCCCGGAAATGATAGTTTCGCCGGACAAAACTGTATTTTCTCCGGACAGTTTGAACTTTTGTTCAGAAACAGTTCTAGTTTCGCACCATGAAGATTTGAAGCTCTCAAGAACATCAAGAACACACCCACTAGTGCGTGCGAGAGAAAATGTCTAAATCTATCAATTTCTTTTAAATTCTTGTGTAAATTTGATTGATGTAACAAACTATGTTGTATGTAATTCTAATATGATGAATTGATTATGTTTGTCATGAGATTTCAAATTTAGATCTACTTTCTCTCTCTAAACCCTCGCTTTCTCTCTTTAAACCCCCACTTCCCTCTCTGAACCCCCACTTTCCCTCTCTGAACCCCCACTTTCCCTCTCTGAACCCCCACTTTCCCTCTCTGAACCCCCACTTTCCCTCTCTGAACCCCCACTTTCTCTCTCTAAAAATTTGATGAACAACTTCAAAAATCTTCAAAACTTCAATGAATTTAATCCAATATGGCTCTGATACCAAATTGTTAACCCAGCTTAAACACTTGAATCAAATAACATGAAGATTATAGCTCAAAATAAGATAAACACAATCAAAAACCCTTTAATCTCCATTGATTGCAAATAAATAGTGTTTACAAAATAATACCTCAATCAATTGATCATTCGGCCATTAACCAACTCTAAACATAATTAAGCTATTCATAGTCTAGACTAACTTTTACTATTTACATTTAGCACCCTAGACTATTAAACTTGACTAAAACAAGATAAAATATATTTTGTTCACACAAATATATTTAATACAATAAAATCTCAAACACAATATATTTTCAATATTGTAACTCGGTTCTTCATCTTGAACTTGACGTTTGACTTTTCTGTTGACCTTGACTGAAGCATTGACTTTTGTTGCTTTGACTATGTTGATAATATAGACTATCTTGTACAACTCCAACACACTATATTGTCCTGTAATACCCTTTACATCAAAAAATGCATCAAGGATTTGGTTCTTGAATTTAGTTCCCTGATAACATCTTATGGTCTTGACCTTCTGATCACATTGATTCTCAATCCTTAAGATAAAATTCTTCAAGATCTCAGGTGTCTCATTCTTAGTTCTAAGAAGGAAGACCCAAGTGAATTTTGTAAAGGCATATGTGATCACTAAACAATATGAGGTCCTTCTTAGACTCATTACACTGGTGGGGCCAAAGAGATTTATGTGTAACAAGTGTAGGGGATTAGTGATAGAGTTTCTTTCTTTTGGCTTGTGACATACCATGTGCTGCTTTCCTTTGAGGCATGCGACACAGTGGTGATCTCTTGTAAACTCTTTCTTTGGCATTCCAGTTACAAAATCATTCTTAATCAATTTGTTCATGTTTATATAGTTTATATGGCATATTATTTATGCCAGAGAAAAGACTCGTCACTATTAGCTTTAGATAAAAAGCATGAAACTTCTCCTGAGGGAGATGTTTCTTGCAAGTCCATCTTGTACATGTTTCCTCTCCTAGGGGCTCTAACTAGGATGTGCTCTTTAGGAAGAACCAACCCAGGCTTGAGAACTATTAGGTCTAGGATAAGTAGATCCAGTCCATTTTGTATAGGCTTAGTACTTGAATTAATATCTGTAATGAATGGCTGTAATTCATTATTGTGTATTCATTATATATATAGGTTAACCCATTTATATGTGTGTTGATTTATATATGGTTGCAGGTACAAACATTATATTTGGTCAATCTCTGAAATTGACCAAGTGTAAGAAACATCTACGGATGAACATTTTGTTTTTTCGTAGATATGGTTCTTACAAGTAAAATGCATCCAAAGATCTTCTATGGATGAACAACCAGCACTAAGGATGAAAAAACAAGATTGCTTCGGAAGACAAAGATAGCTTCGAAAGAACAAAACAGCTTCAGAAGATCTAGATTACTTCGGAAGAACAAAACATCTTCGGAAGAAAAAGGTTGCCTCGGAAGAACAAGACCTGCGGAAGAACAAAAATCCTACGGAAGACACTATTCATGCGGAGTCCAAACACTTGTATAATACAAGTGTTACAAGTCAACAAGTCAACAAGACAGTTATGCGAATCCCGAGAAATTTGAGGATTCCTTAACAAAAACATTTCAAATCCCAAGAGATTTGGTGTTTCCTATAACAAAAACATCATTGTTTATATAAATGGATCCTAGGTTTCGAATCATTGATGGCTTCAAAAACAACAACAATAGCAATTCGACAATTCCAAAACAGCAAACTTCACATCAAATCTCACAATCAAACCCTAGCAGCCATCACATCATTCATCACAAAATTTTATATCATTCATTCATTATTTGTAATCATTAACATGTTTTAATGAAATACATATTATTCATTAATTGTGTTTCTTTTAGTGTGTTTCTTTGAATCGTTATTGATATTAAATTTTACTACAAAACAATTAAACCAAGGCAACGTTGATTCCGCAAATATTGACTTGTCGAAGACCATCACTGATAATTCCTGACTGCGATCCTTGGATTCACAGGTGGTATCAGAGCCAAGTGCTCATTGATTTAGATCAATTGATCTATCAGCGTTAGTTGTGTTTAATTGCTTTGAATTCTGTAGATTGTCAGTTTTTAACTGATTAAATCCACCGTCTTTAATAGGAATTTGTGTGAAACTTGTTTGTCGTTCAACAGAAGTCGATTAGATTAACTTGTATGTATATTCAAATCAATTGAATAGCAGATCCTGTTGATCATTTTCATCAATTAACATCATGAGCAACTTCAGTGGATCATCTTACCAACCACCGAAGTTGGAAACAAAAGCAGACTTCAAATCATGGAAAATCAAGTTTAGGAATCATGTAAATTATACAGATTCTAACTTATGGGTCTCGATAACTGAAGGTCCTTATATTCCACCCACCCTAGACCGAATTATAATGATAACAATCAACCCATAAGCACAAAAGATCTTTCTCTTGATGATATTCAGAAGGTTAAAGTTGATATCAAAGTATATAGCTTGCTTAGTATGGCTTTGCCAGAAGAAATATTAATCAGATGTGAAAACTATAAAACAGCAAATTCCTTGTGGAAGATTCTTCATACACTCTGTGAAGGGAGTGATGAAATCCGAAGCATTAGGAAGGACACTCTTCATCACAATATGAAACTTTTCATCATATTGAGGGTGAATGAATTCCTCAACAACTGCAAAGGTTTATGCAACTTGTCACAGAAATGAACATTCTGGAGTTGAAATACACAAATGAGGAATTGAACAAGAAAATGCTCCATACTTTACCAGAAAGTTGGAAGCAGACTGTGTCCATGTTCAAGATTACCATAGATCTTAAAGCAGTCGGACTAGACACTCTAGTGGCTAAAGTTGAGGCTCTTGAACTGGATGAGAAATCAAGAAACAAGAGTATAAGAACTTATGTATCACCATATCACTTTAAAGAAACAAGAAGTGCTGGAAGTGCTTTCATTTCTAGTAATAATGGTGATAACTCTTGTACTTTGAGTGAAGATGAAGAGGAAGTAAGTTTTTATGCTTCAAAACCTCCTAAGAAATCTTCTCAAAGTAAGTCAAGAAAAGAGAAAGAAAGATCTGATGATCAAAGAGACAAATCATCTGAAAAAAACCATCATCGACAATCAATCAGAGTCTATCACTGTCATTCTAGACTCTGAAGAGTAGAAGGCAGCTTTTGCAGCCTTCAGTTCAAGCTTTCAAGTGTACCTAGGAAGTAAATTGCCCACTGCAACATGTGCCAACAAGATTTGGAAGAACTGCCTCTGGATGTAGTGGTGGAAATGGATCTACAATGTCAAATGGCAATGATTGCATATAGAGCCAAACAATATTTGAGAAGAAACAAAAATTTGGCTGCTGCAAGTAAATCATCACGTATAGGGGTTGATAAGTCAAAGGTAAGATGCTTCAAGTGCAATCTCTATTGACACCTTTCTAGAGAATGCAATCAACAAAATTCTGACATAACACAACATCAGAATCATTAGGCCAAACAACCCTCATCAACTCAAAGAGGTTTTAGACAGTCACAACTGACCAACTCATCCCCACTAGCCACCAATTCATCAGTAGAAACTAGCAACTCTAAACTCTAGGCTGATCATTCTTCAAGATGGAACCTGTGACTAGAGTGTGTATGAAAAGGAAGTCTTAGAATAAAATCAAGCTCTAACGACTCACATGGAAAACAAGGTTCCACCCATGGCAAGTGAGGTAAGAGATAGGTTATGCTCATCAATATGTGTTGAGGAAGTAGAAAGATATAGAGTTCATGCTCAACAATTAGCTGATAAAGTTAAAGAAACAATGATTTTGAATGAATCTCATGTAAGAGAACATAAACTATATCAAATTAAAATTAACTTTTTGCAAAAGGATTTAGACAAAATTGTTTCTGAAAATTATAGCTTGAAAGCACAGGTTGAGCATCTGACCACTTCCTTAACCAAATCTATGGCTGATCATGCATCAACTGAAGTGAAACTTCAGAAGTTTCAGCTATCATCTGAGCAATATGAGAACTTACTAAATTCTCATATTGAATCAAAGAAAAGGTCTGGTTGGGATACAATGTTGTGGCTAGCACCAATATAGGAACTAGCTCAACGCAACAAAACATTAATAATGAGATGAATGAAACTGAGTCTTCTGAATCAAAAAAAGATTAATCAATTTAATTCAGAATTCAACTTAGATGAATGGGATGACTTGGAAGATTCTGATGAACATGATGCTAATCTTTTAAATAAGGGTAAGAATGTTGTGTTTGAAACAAACATCCTAAAAGTGCTTGAAGAAACAAAGTTGCCATACCCTTCTAAACAAAAAAAACATGCTGAAGACCATTTGCAAGAGAATAGCTCAGTTGAATGAAGGTCTTCAAGAACTAAATCAGCAACAAGCCTCCTCCAAGAAATCTGCTTCTACTGAGGAAAGAGAGAGATCCCAGGAAAAAGGAAAGAAAATGGCATCAGCAGAACATCAATGGAAGAAGAACCTCTTTCCTGTACCAGATCTACAGAATAAGAAAACTTCAGCAGAAGTCAATGATGATTTAGTAGATGATCTACAGAAGAGGAATTCAGCTACAAACAATCAAAAGATGAATAAAGTGGAAAAAGAAGAAGCACATCCAAAGCTGAAGAAGAAATAACAACATCAAAAGTTAGCAAACCATAAAATTGATTCTGAGAAAGAATCAGATGAAAAGTATTGCAAATGGTGTGACATGAAAAATCATAATACTGAAGATTGTTACTTTAGTAGCTATTGCTTTATTTGCAATATGAACAATCACATGACTGTTGATTGCTACTTCAACAAACATTATGCCATCTGCAACAAAAATAACCATTCTACTCAGGAATGTTATTTCAATAAAAAGAACAAGACAAAAGGCACAAAGAAGAAAGAATCAGATAAGTTTGAATCAGATACTCAATGTACTGATTGTGAAAAGGGTTCAAAACTAAAGAAGCCTGAACTGAAACCAAAGTCAAAATCAAAGGACAAAAAATCATCAAGTGCTCATCCATTGAAGAAAATACCAACTTTCCAGCAGTCAAAAACACCTCACAAAAGGGTAGATTTAACTGTTAAGGAAACAAAGGATGATGATGCATTATTTGATAAAGTTGAAAAGGAATTCCTATACCTCATTCAAAAACAAAAGATTGTGAGACATTTAATCATAAAGTTTCATTATCAAAACCAAAGTCTCAAATCAATAAAACTAAGTTGAATCAAGAGAAATTGAGGAACAAGAACCGATTTCATCAACATCCCATTCAACAGAATCATCCTCATCTAAAACAAATCAAAATGAAACAACGAAAACTAAAACTAAAACTTCAAGATTTGTTCATGAAGGAGTAATAATTTTAGACACTGATGACAAACCAAGATCATTAAGACTTGGGTTGTCAATTCTAACTGATTTATTTCTGAAGGCAGGAACAATATTGGTGAGCTGACAACAAGTGGCATGTTGACAGTGGTTGTTCTAGGCATACGACAGGAAACTGTTCACTTCTCCATGACTTCAAACATAAAAATGCTTCTTATGTGGCATTTGATGGGGATAAAAAGGGAGGTAAAATTGTTGGTGAAGGAATGATAACAAATGGTGTGCTCAAATTTGAGAAAGTAAATTATTGTGAAAATTACAGTATAATTTATTAAGTGTGTCTCAAATTTGTGATCAAAATTATACCATATTGTTTGATAATACTAATTGTTACATTCTTAAGCGAGGATTTAATGTTCCAGAAGACTAGATCCTCCTCAAAGCAGCAAGAAAAGCAAACACTTATGTTTTGGATATGAACAACACATCACTCACAAAACATGAAACATGCCTTCTATCTAAGCTATCAGAAGATGTATCTCAATATGGCATAGAAGGCTTATCCATTCTAACATGAAGAACATGAATAAATGTTGAAAAATGACCTGGTCATTGGATCACCAAACAAAGAGTTTCATTGCTCAACTCACTATTCTTCTTGTTACAAAGGAAAACAACATAGAATGTCACATAAATCCAAAATTATCAATACTAATACTACACCACTCAAATTGCTTCACATGGATCTGTTTGGTCCTACCAATGTGATGAGCATTGGAAAAAGGCAATATTGTTTGGTGATAGTTAATGATTTCACAAGATTCACATGGGTCTTTTTCTTAAAACAAAAAAAGTGAAACATCAGAAACATTAATGGACTTTGTGATCAAGATTGAGAATCAACTTGATACAAAAGTTAAAATTTTTAGGAGTAATAATGGTATTGAATTTGTAAATTTGGAAATGGATTCCTTTTGCAGGAGCAAAGGTATTGCAAGGCAATTTAGTGCACCAAGAACTCCACAACAAAATGGAGTTACTGAAAGAAGAAACATAACTCTTATTGAAGCAGCAAGAACAATGCTAGCTGATTCATAATTGCCCATCACTTTTTGGGCTAAGGCTATGAATGCTGCATGCAATGTTCAAAACAGAACATTAATTGTCAAAGAACATAACAAAACTCCTTATGAGCTCTGTAAACCATATGAACTTTGAAAACATAACTTAATGGTAGAAAGAAGATTGAACAAGTTTCTTTTTAACATATCATTATTTAAAAAAAACCATAAACATTACTTTAGATTTTTCAGACAAATTAAAAAAGCAACTCTTAAATAATAGAAAGTTAGGATGAGACGATTTGTAATAACCATTTTATTTTATTAGCCACGAGGTTATTATGAAGACTAGTTTAATGAATAAAAGTTAGTTCATACACTTTTTAACATTGTATGACATTCATAATTACAAATCACAAGTTTATAACTTTTCACTCAAATGAAATGCTACCTATCAAAAGGTTATCAAAAATTACCATAACATTAACATAATATAAACCACACATTAGTTCATCACAAATTAGTTAAGGTTTCACTAATTAGGATGATATAAGCATTTAGCTCATAGTAAGCTTGAATATTACAACAAAGATAGAACGTAGTAATGAAATCATTGGTAAATTAGAACAATCAAACTGGTGATCTAATATGAATGATATTAAATATTCTTGAGCCTTTTGTAAGTGTTAACAGACCTCCCAAACCTTCCAAGGACCTCCAGATGTGGTATTCTCGAGACCAAACCATCAACACTTCACCTCCTAAAAGTTTTATTAAAGATTGCAATTGAACCAATATTTCTAGGCTTTCTGGAGTGTCGGGCACAACCCTATGTTAATACAACATACGTAAAAGTTAGTCGACTCGTACAAGAACCACTTGCTAGTGCATGACCCCATGTTGTGGTAGTGCACAAAGTTGTGTTGTGGTGGGGCATAGCTCATGTCTCTCGATGCGGAAAAGTACTTTTGTCCTGTTTGATTT
The DNA here is from genome assembly GCA_025506515.1 of Flaveria trinervia. Classification (NCBI taxonomy): domain Eukaryota; kingdom Viridiplantae; phylum Streptophyta; class Magnoliopsida; order Asterales; family Asteraceae; genus Flaveria; species Flaveria trinervia. The sequence goes on from CM046443.1 coordinate 71,852,868, forward strand.
AAAAACACGGGTGTGCTAATTTTAACATGAGGGTGTATTGAAGGTTGGGCATGGGGTGTGCCTCATGGGTCACAGCTCATGCTTAGCCTCTAAAGTTTGGTTTTCTTCTTACTTCTTGTTTAAGCTCCTTTGGTACATCTTGGTCTTTTTCACACCTAAAACAAAATTTAAAGGATTTAATACCAAATCACCACTTTTAGCAAGAGTTTTAAACATATTTTATGTGCAATTGATATGTCTTATATATATAATTTGGAGTATATTAGATTGTATCTCCTTAGTAGCTATCTTGAGGCACACTTAATATTTCCTTAATAGTTTATACCATTTGTTAATATGAAGATGGATATGTTGGATCATAAGAGGTTTGTGCAACCAAAACTACACTTAGAAGATTTTAAGTACAACTAATGAAGCCTTTTAAAGACAAAGCTACTCGTTCGAAGCTAAGTTGAAGATCTTCTGAAGCTCTAGATGAAGCTCTAGAATGAAGCTCTAGAATGAAGATCTTCTGAAGCTCAAGAATGAAGAACTTCCAAAGGAAGAACTCAGTCTTCCGAGACTAAGTAGTTCTCCTTCGAAAGTCAAAGACTTAGAAGATTCAAGATAAAGTCTTCTGAAGAAAAAAGTCATGAAGACTAGCAGAAGACTCGGAAGAAGTTGATTCTTTAGAAGTATAAATGGTTTCGGAAAAACTTATTCTTCCAAAGCCATTTAACCTTCAGAAGAACCAACTATGAATCAGTGGACAAAAGTATGGTCCGACTGACATTCGCTGCCAACTCTGATACACTACATGCCAACTAAAAATGAATAAAAGTCAGCGTTGCTGAATGAATTTAAGTTTTATAATAAAAAATACTTTACTTTCATTTAAAACATTATTTACTTTCATTTGTGATCATACTTCATACGTACACATTGTTAATAATATTTATTATTACCTTCCATCATCATTCATCATCATACATCATTCGATATCATTTATAATCATTCATATCATTCGTTTCTTACATTCATCATTAACCTTTACTTTCATTCTGGACCAATGCCATGTGCTATACCTTGAACATTGTGCACGAAGCTAGTATTGGGCCGAAGTCTATAATTAGACCACTAACATTATGCACGAAGCTGACTCCAGTACCTAGAGCAAGCGACAAGGGTCCCATACGTTTAGTCAATCACAAGGATTATACCCATGTGTGCATCCTCATAGGTTAGCTCAACCGAACACAATTGAGCTAACAACCCTCATTGAGTGTGAACCTCCTTACGTTTTGTTTGCAAGACTTTACATTCATTCATTCTTTTTTTCATTCATTCATTCTTTCTTTACGTTCGAATTTTAATATCATTAACTTTCGCTTTCATTATATAATACTTTACGTTCATTAGCATAATCACACCACATAAAGTCAAAGAATAATACGTAATAAGGAACATAAAGAAAACATGCCATAAACATGCAACACATCATTAACATACATCATACCAGAAACATTCCAAGTCGTAGCCTAGAAAATCCTTTTCCCAAAAATTTCAAAATATTTTTTAAGTCTTTAAGCGCATGGGAACTATGCAGAGGCATGGGAACTATAAAGAGGCATGACCACTATGTGGGCACATGACTGCTTAGGAGCATGGGAACACTTAGGCGCATGGAGAAAACTTGGGTGCACTGGCCTGTTTTTTGGGCATGGGCGCTATACGGGCACATGACTAACACTTAGGCGTCTGGGAAACTTTCTAGGCGCATGGGCACTATGCAGGCGCTTAAGCCTGACTTAGGCACATGGACACTTGGGCGTTTGGATTGACTTAGGCGCATGGGAACACTTAGGCACCTAGGCAAAATTCTAGGTGTATGGGTACTATTAGGGAGTACTTGCTTTCTAACTAACATTGTTTTCTAATCCCAAATTATCATTCTAACCTGTTCCAAGCCTAGGTCTAACATACTAAACATTATAAACAGGCAATAAAAAAGAACAAAGCAAAATCCTTCCAGAACATACACCTACCCCACCGGGCACACACAAATACATACGGGTACACACCCAACTTTTAAAAAAATGTTAAATCTTGCATTTCCAGCCCTAAAACAAGTTAAAACATTTAAAACCGGGGGATCTAGAACTCATCTCTTGCAATCCTTCAAGTAAGACTTTTCAAACCCAAGAGCTTATGAGTTCAAACACCTAGACATACCAAAAACACACAACTTAACACATACAAACACATAAGCACATACCAGAGGCTGAAAATCAGCCAAAAACAACCCAAAACATCAAAAACTAACCTTAAGTCCAATCTTCTCTTCTTCTTATCTCTAAAACCGATGAGTGCTCATCTTTCTCTCTCTAAAATATCAACCAGTAGGTGATGTGTAGAGGTCTAGGTGGCCATGCTTCTTTTTGAACAAAATAATAATAAAGTTTGCCTATTGCATAACTTAACCCCTTAACTTGGGTTATTTTGCTTTTTCTTTCTTTTTTTCTTCAATTTTTCTCTTGATTTAAATTTCCAGGTGTTACAGTCTTAACACTCTCCTAAGCAGCTAAAAAGGCATAGCCACATCACTGGCTCAATGCCATTAGGTGCAGACCAAGGTCCCGGGTCATTAGGAATGACCTTTGTGTCCCTTTATTGACCTATTAACCCATTGTGATGATGATCTCATGTTTCATCACAACCATGAAGTTGATCTACAATACCACTCTCCAAATAAACTGAGCCCTAGGGAACCTCTGATTTCTACCCCATATCAATTAGACCAAACTGAGACGAGTCTCACAGGTGTGGAGGGGACTCATGTCGACTCAGCTGCCACAACTAAGAGTGTCTCATTGGCCTCTCAGGATAGTGGTAACATAAGTGAGACTGAGTCTATGCTAACCTTGCTAATTGATGCCTCTGAAAGAGACATCACTATGCAAGGGAAACTAGGATGCCAAGAAACTACATCTGGTGGTGATGATGAACATACCTGTATGTTATCTCTTCTCCCCATGATTCTTCAAAAGAATATGAGAATGGTCTGCAACTTACCATCATATACCTACTTTCTAAAGTCTCAAACCTTAAATCAATGGTTAAGACTTTAGATGATAAGTCTGCCCAACAACTTGAGATTGACAATCTCAAGGCCCAACTAACTGAGAAACAGATTGAGAAGTCTGTTAGGCACGTACCAATTCAATTTTTTTTAAGTTCTTCTATAACTCATCTAATTATTAAGATGTTGCTACCAAAAGGGGAAGAATGTAAATAAACAATGACATGAGGAACCAAGCTTGGCCATCACAACCTCCCTATCTTCATATTAACCTACACAAAAACACCCTGCAACTATCTTCCCTCAGCCACCTCCCATCACAATTCAAGTAGACCCAAGGATGCTTATTGATCTCAACAGATTTTTAACCCAATTCCTAATAAACTCATCACTTGAACAACCCTCCCCTGATATTGTAATTGCCTGCTTTGGAGTTGAAGAGTTTCAAAGGTTGAGTGCACCACCTACCTCTGAGAAAGAAGTTGGTCAACCTAAGGTCCCTATTGAACTTGAGATTGACTTTAAAGGGGAAGTAAGGACCGATGGCCCAACAACTGACTCAGATGGGACAGGTAGTGCAATTCCAATATCTTTTAAAGTAGAAATTGAAGCTGTGGAAGGAATAGTAAACTGTTATCTTTGACTGATGATCAACTTATGAAGTTATCCTTGATCTAGCCTCTGAGGTAAATAGTGAGGACTTCCTCAAAACCCCTCTCTCTCATACACAACAAGCACCACAAGTTTACCCCACTCTCCCAACCTAAATCCTCTAAGCAAGAATCCCTAAAGGCTGAATCTTCCTCAGATCCTAAAAGAGAAAGGAAGATGACTACTGAGGAGCTTCTTGAGGAAGAGAGGTTAGAGAAGCTAAAGAAGAAAGGTAGACATGACACCTGAAAACTATTGGCTACAAGCAACAAAGTAGCAGTGACGACTCAAGATTCTATCAACAATAGGAAGGGAGTGGAGGTGATAGACATGCTTATCATCCTAGGAGTGGACAATAAAGAAATGCTTCTACTCCCACTTGATGAGCTTGTGAACTTAGAGAAGGCAACCTTGCTGCAAAAGGAGAAAGAGGAAGCAACAAGGTTGATCGAAGAAGAGGAAGCAAGAAGAGGTTGAGCAAAGGGAGAGGATGGAGAGGATAGCCTTCCGATTCTCATAAGGCTATTCTTCAAGGAGCTAACTCCTTATGAAAATGACATGATCTTGTTTTCTTTACACAAAGAACAAGATCAAATCAATAAGGAAAGGAAGAATGCTGCCAGGAAGAAGGAGAAGAACGAGGAGGAGGCCCAACTTGCGGATGCTAAGAAGGTAGGAGATAAAGCTTGGATGAAATCTTATCTTAGGGCCCACGGCTTCACAGGCAGGCAAGTAGGTCCCATGTTAGAGAAGACTCTACAACGACATGTTAGTGACATCAAAGCTAACATTCGCTTAGGAAGAAGGAAGGAGGTAACTCAAGCTCAAAGTGTACAAGGATGGTACCCAAACCACAACCAATATAACCTGAATCCACACCTTTTCCCTTCCCTATCAAAATCGAACCCACTATTGAACCTTACACCCCTGAACCTACACCATTAGCTTTACCTACACCCTCATCCATTACCTCTTAACAACCACCACCACTGCCCATTCTAATACCTAAAACACAGAACCAAACCAACCATTACCCAAGCCATCCGTTAAACTATCTAAGCCTCTAAACCTTATAGAACTTAAGGAGATCAAGAGGGAGCTCATTAATTGCACAACCTTAAGCACATCTCTTGTGAGGAAGATCAATGAGATTAAGATACATAATGGATCTTCCTGTTCCTTCACAGAGATGCATTCCTAGATTTGCCCAAAGAACACAAACCAAATTCTTTACTTGTCGCAACAACCTCTCATTCTCTCAAGAAAGAAGATAAGAAGTTGAGGAGAAGATTGGTGACTCTGCTGGACACCAAGAAAGGGGACAAACTACCAAACAAGCCCCTTAATCCTTGGAAGAAAATTGTCAAATGGAGGTTTTAATCATTGATCGCTCTAATAATTTGTATCATTGACCTGCTATTCAAGATCCAAGTTTGATTGAATTAGCTTTTGTTTTTGCAAGAAAACGGTTATAGAGATTGAATTTTTCTGTATTTCTGCTCATCATTTGACAGATCAGTGATCACAAGTTTGATGTATCAGAATATAAAGCAGCGGAATACAAACACGAATTAGACAAATTGTAGCAAGCAATCGATACTTGTAAGCGTTAAGATCGCATACGGTTATAGGGAGAGAATATGAATTTCTGATTTCTGGAATGTTTATAGATGTAGAATATTTCTAATCGAATCAATCAATCATTCCATTCAATTGCTCATTTCACTCACTGATTACAATGGGTTGTCACTCTCTTATATAGAGTGCAACAGTCACTGCTGTTATCACGGAAAGTGACAACTGGCAGATCCAATACAGAAATAACTAATTCTTAACAAACTACTGAAATGTTCACAACTACTGAGAACATATCAGCAAGTTAAGTACAAAATATAAAACTACTGAAACTACAACGACTGAAGAACAAGCTCTTCAGTCGTTTTACAAAACTACTGAAACAAAGAAAATAAAACTACTGATATCACAACTACTGAAGAAGTACTCTTCAGCAGTTGTGACAAACTACTGAGGCTTCAGTACTTGATCTTCAGACTTTGACCTTCAGGCGTTTCATCAGCTGATGACTTCAGTAGATATCATCAGCTGATGTCTTCAGTCTTTGTCTTCAGACTTTGTACATCAGTTGTTGATCTTCAGCACTTGTGAACTCTTCAGCTGTTGTTCTTCAGTACTTTGGTCTTTCAGCTTCAGCACTTGTGTTCTTCAGCTGTTGTACTTCAGCACTTTGGTTCTTCAGCAGTTAAGGTCTTCAGCACTTGATCTTCAGCTGTTGAAGTCTTCAGCACTTGTCAAACTACTGATGAGGCTTTCAGCAGTTGTTGTGATACCGTGTGGGACTTAGAGGTTTTCTGATCTTGGCTCATTGGTTCTTTTGGTCCAACAAACTCCCCCTGAACCAATGCAGCCAAAACCTCTAACTTATTTATACTCCCACTTATTGATGGCAAAATGTTGGTCTTTTTCCTTCTTGATCAGTAGAGAAGATGACCCATGTACGCTCCGGCCTGGGAAGAACCTCAAATATTTGTTTGGCAGAGTATGAATGGGAACTCTGTTTTGGGGACTGGACACAGAGTTGTTATCCCATTCATGAGATTCACTTCCCCATAATGAGTCTGTACGACTCACGAACATAGGCCTCAAGGAGAACAATTTGTTCCTCTGAGAGAGTTCTTCAGCTCCTCCTTCGAAGAAGACTCTGGACCATAGTACTCTGATAAGTACTTCATGGTCCTGCCATTTTTCAGCTCCACCGTAGTTACCTCCCTGTATACAAATTCATCAGGATGGTTGCCTTCAAGGAGTAACTGGAGCTCATTCTTTTGGATGTCTTCAAGCTTTTGTATACAACCCCTTCTTATCATCTTGTTTTCTAGTAAGGCTTGAGGTGTCTTCTTTGCTTGGTGAGCTTTCTTGAATTCATCAATGATTTCCCAAGGTGAGACTACAACGGCCAACATGATGGTAGATTCTATTGTTTTTTTCGTACTTGGCCGTTGTATCTGTGTGGGATAGTTCTTTTATGGATTCTAGAACTCACCCTGGGTCTGGCCATACTCTCACTCTCTCCTTCTGATACTGAAAGGTGTGTCTGAGAGTGTACAGCCTTTGAGCATGCCCTTTCATGGCTTGAATAGATGATGACTGAGGAAATTCCTTGTCAACCATCTTCAACAGTTGCTCATCGTGCTGTTTCTGCTGTTCTTCTTCTTCTATCTTGACTCTGACCATTTCCTTTGAGAGTCAGGGTGATCATGGATTGACTCTGGGGTTTTGGTAGCTTCAGAACAGCAGAGAGTGGCAGACTATCATCTTCATCCTCTTCTTCTGCTTCTTCTTCCATCCTCAGCACCCTTCTCCTTCTACGGGTACATCACTGGATGATGGTTGGGTTGGTGAAGGGATTGGTTTTGAAGAGAGAGGATGTTTGGATTTTGGCTTAGAGGTTGTTTGGGAGATTTGAGGGATAGGATCTGTTGAGTGGTGGAAGGAAGGTTGATCTAGCATCCTTGTAGTTAATTTTGCTTTTGTAAGTTTAGCCATCTCTAACCTTTTGCCACCCCAGCCTCATCAAGGGCTTCCACAATGATCCCTTTGTTGATTGCTCAGACAGACAGATTCTGGTGGCTATAGCCAGAATGCTGTCCCTGGACCATGCGCGGATCTCCATTAATGATCTTCCCAAGTATTTTGCAATAAAGCGGATCATTATTCCAACCTCTCTTTCTCAAGAGCATCGTACCTACCCTGCCCATCGGTTTTGTTCTCTTGTACCTCTAACCTTCTGATCTCACTATCCAGTGTGGCTGTGTCAACCCCTGCCTGAATAGTTGTTCAATTATTTTATCCATGGAGCGGCTGTGTGTGGTGTCAGCTTCTTTGACCAGCTCCTCCAAGATTTTTCTTCAGGTATGATCATCAGCACTTCTCTTTCGCTTGTACGTGAGCAGAGGTTGCTTTTCTTGTTCCTCCTCTTCCTCAGATCTCTTCCTCTTTCTATCTTTCACTGCAGTACTCTCCCCCTTTTTGGTTGCATTGGAGGAAGGGGTTGGTACCGCAGAAAGAGTCTTGTGGACAGCAGCATCAACCAGGGCTGTAATGTTGAGGAAAGCCTCTCATCAAGGGCTTTGATCACTATATCAGTGATTATGGGGGTGATGAGAGGGAGGGAATTTTGGAGGATAGCACCTATTTGCTCAGGAGGGTTCTGTTCCTGAGAAGTAGGGCCTGAAGCAGAGGCGGGTGGTTGATTTTGGGGTGGCTCTGTGTTTGGGAAACCTTCAAGGGAAGGTGCCATCTGTGGGTGTATGATGGGTGGCAGATGGACTTGCATCCTGAGACATCTTGGCCAGCAGCTCTTTGAGTCTGCTAACCTCATCCTCTAGAATGGTGTTTTGAGCAACTACATCGAAGAAGAAGCTCAGGTCATCATCAGTTGATACTGAATCACCTGACCTCCTGCTTAGAGCAGGATGACATGCACTGGGTGTAGACCAGTTGGTGCATGTGCCCCTTGTGCTTGGTACTGGGGACTTCCAGCCTCAGGACAATGTCCATCATCAGCTGTTGCCTCTAGGGAGGTCTTAGCAATGTTACCAGCCTCACTCTGGTCATGTGCTGAGTCAGAGGAGGTGGCAGCCTCACTAGATATTCTAAGCTCCTTCTCTACACCAGGAGATAGAATTGGGAAACCCCTGTGCTGTGGGTTCTCAGATGCACTGTGTTCCTCCCCCTCAATTGTAGAGGTATTCCCAGTAATAGTGGTTTCTGGGGAGGGGTGAGGAGTGCAATTGAGTCAGCACTTGAGCAACTATTAAAGTTGGGCTGTTGAGGGGCGGTTGTTTGGGGTACAGGGGTAGAAGCAGTGTGCACCTGGGGTGGATGGTGCTCTTCAATGGCAATCTCCTCAAGTGAGGAAGATCCCAGATAAGTAGGTGCCCCTTGGGTTGCTGCAGGCTCCTGTTGAGAGGAAGCCTGAGCGGCTGTGGCTGGAGGAGTCATGGTATCCACTAGGGGGTTTGGACTAGTGGATATATCCTGCGTTTGTTGTGCAGGAGCATCCTCAGGGGACTCAATTCCCTGAGTAGCCTTTTTGGGTTTCTTTTTGGTGGTTTGGTGGGGACATTGGATTTGGAGGTGGTGGCTGTGGGTTCCAGCTGCGTGGGTTTTCGCAGCTTGGCAGCCAGTTTGAGTGTCCGGTCGGAGTTGTGCCGGGAGTATACTTCTGGCAAAACAGCCGTAGCAGGGACTCCCAAGCCAACAAGTCCCTCAGCATTAAGCTGGTCTATTATAATGGCCATTATGAACCGTGGATAGAGTATCCAACGGTTGGCAGTTAGTTTTTGAGCCATATCTTTGAGCTCTGAAAATTTAATTCTGAAAAATTCAGTGGTTGTTGCTCAAGGATAGAATACATTACCTGCTGCCATTTGGTGGACATTTGATCCCAAGACGATGTCTTAGGGGCCAAACATACATTGACCATGTGAAAGATCAGGCGCTCAGCGTCATTAAAGTGTTTCTTCATGATGTGGTGGCACTGAGATCACCTTGATATCCATGCTGAGCAAATGATAGATCTATGTGCCCTTCGGATATCCAGCAGGAGAGGTAGCATCACTCAGTTGAAGAATTTTACGGATTGTTGCAGGAGTAATCACTACTTCTTTGTTGTGACGACCGACGCCGGAGGGATTGTGTGTGGCTCTCCTCAGTTGTAACATTAACGTTCATCCAAAATTGGTTCAAGGATTCGGCATGTAAAACGGGGTTCAGAAGGAATGCCTTGTTGTATTGGGACTGAACCATAAGATCGATAGCAGTATCGAACTTAGTCCAGATCGGCGATTTTGTGAGGTAGGCAACACAGTTGTGTCGCGGTTTAATTTGCATAGACGCCATGGAAGTTTTTTGGAGAGGAACGTTAGGTTTGAAGAAGATAAGCATGGAGAGCTCAGGTTAAGGGTATTTATAGGGTACGGGTGAGGAAACGACTGAAGGATGTGGTGTTAGTCATCAGTTGTTTTAAACGACCGTTGACATGGTATTATCCTTTCAGACGTTGAAACAGCTGAAGTCGCGGTGTTAGGCATCAGTAGTTTAGAAAACTACTGAAGACCGTGGTTTTGACTTCAGGTGATTGAAACAACTGAGGACATGGTGTTTGTCATCAGTAGTTATGAAACTACTGAAGACAGTGGTTTTGTCATCAGCTGTTGTAAACAACTGAAGACTTGGTATTGGTCATCAGTAGTTATAAAACTGCTGAAGACGTGGTTTTGCTTCAGTTGTTTAAAATGAAACAGCAGTGGTACAAACGACTGAAGAGAAAGTTCTCTTCAGTTGTTTTCGTCAATTCTTAGCTTTTCAGCTGTTTCAAACTGTCCTCAACACATTCATCAGTCTTTATGGCTGATTTCAGTTGTTTCATAGGACATCAGTACTTATCTGTTTTTACTGATTTCAGTAGTTATGACTACATCAGTAGTTGTAACTACTTCAGTAGTTTAGAGCAGATGAAGTACTTCAGTACTTGTGAGAACTTTTAGCCTTCAGTAGTTATAAAAAGTACTGAGGTTAAAAGAGCTCATCAGTACTTATATGTGACAGGCACTCATGATCATCAATATGAATTACTGAGATCATCAGTAGTTGTCACCTATTCTAGCTGCAGCATACCAAGCCTTAACACCAGGTTTTGGAAAGTTGAACTATCCAAAGGCTTAGTAAAAATGTCTGCAAGCTCATCAGCACTGGGCACAAACTTAGGATCAATCAGACCTTTTTCAAAACAATCTCTTATAAAATGATGTCTGATCTCTATATGTTTGGTCCTAGAGTGCTGGACTGGATTTTTGACAATGCAAAGAGCTGAAGCACTATCCATTAACAATGGAGTCTTAGTCTCTGTAATGCCATAATCCAAAAGTTGGTTTTGAAGCCAGAGTACCTGAGATGTACAGCTTGCAGCAGCAATGTACTCTGCTTCCGCAGTGGATGTAGCAACTGAGGTCTGTTTCTTGCTCTGCCAAGAAATAAGCAGTTGCCTAGGAATTGACATCCACCAGAAGTTGATTTCCTGGTCAACTTACACCCTGCATAGTCACTGTCAGAAAAAGCAACTAATTTACCAGAATGTCTGGTAGAATACCATAAACCTAGAGATGGAGTGCCTTGCAGATATCTAAAGATCCTCTTGACTGCAATCAGATGAGACTCTTTAGGTGCAGCCTGAAAGCACAAACACATGTAGCAAACATAATATCTGGTCTAGAGCTGTTAAATACATCAAGGACCCAATCATACATCTGTAAAGTGTTTCATCAACCACTTTACCTTTCTGATCTGAGTCCAGTTGTGTGGTGCTGCTCATGGGAGTAGAACAGGGCTTACAGTTTTGTAAATCAAACTTTTGCAAAAGATCTTTTGTATATTTGGATTGATGAATAAAAATTCCATCAGCCTTTTGTTTGATTTGCAACCCCAGAAAGAACTGTAATTCTCCCATGGCACTCATTTCAAACTTCTGTTGCATCAACTTTGTAAAGGCATCACACAACTTTGGATCAGAGGATGCAAAAATAATATCATCTACATAAATTTGAACAAGTAGATTATGCTGCCCAGCTTTCTTAATAAATAAAGTCTTGTCTATGGAGCCTCTAGTGAAATTGTTTTCCAGAAGAAAGTTTGATAATGTCTCATACCAGGCTCTGGGAGCTTGTTTTAAACCCATAAGAGCTTTATCAAGCTTATACACCCAATTAGGATGTTTTGTTGTCCTCAAAGCCTGGAGGTTGACATACATAAACCTCTTCTTTAACTTTCCATACAAAAATGCACTTTTGACATCCATTTGAAAGACTTTAAGTTTTTGATAAGCAGCATAAGCTAAAAACAATCGAATTGCTTCCAGTCTGGCTACAGGGGCAAAGGTTTCATCATAATCAATACCTTCTTCTTGTGCAAACCCCTGAACAACCAGTCTGGCCTTGTTCTTAACAATAAGCCCATTTTCATCAGTTTTGTTCCTAAACACCCATTTAGTGCCTATTGCACACTTACCTGGAGGTAGAGGAACCAGTTCCCACACTTGCTGTTTCTTGAACTGAAGAAGCTCAAGCTGCATGGCATCAACCCATCCATTGTCCTTTAAAGCAATGTGATAATTCTTTGGCTCTTGCTGACTGATGAAGAGAGCATAGAAGCAGAAATTTGACAATTGACTTCTTGTTGATACACCAGCAGTGATATCACCAATGATTTGAGACATGGGGTGATTCTTCAGATCTTGATACACAATGAGATCTGTGCAAGTGTTTGTAGCCGGTTCAGCAGCAACAGATGGTGATGGTGAATCATTCCTTGAAACCAATCAGTGGATGGTAATTCAAAGGAAGTTGAATTCGAAGAAATCTCATCAGCATTTGTTGTGGATGGTGCTACTGGCGCTACAGGAACATCAGGTCTAGTTGAATCAGGCAGCTGATCACTAAACCTGAAGAGGTGAGTACTGCAATCATCATCATCATCAGCAGTACCACCAGGTGGTGAACTGTTGACAGGAGCAACAGCAGGAGTTTGATAGGAACATATTGCAGTATGTCCAATCAAATAACTCCACAGGACTTTGTGGAATCTTGTCCTTTGGAGATTCATTAAACTTAACATGTAGAGTTTCTTCAACCATCTTTGTTCTGCAGTTGAAGACTCTGTATGCTTTGCAAGTAGATGAATAACCAACAAAGTATCCTGCATCCACCTTAGGATCAAATTTGTGGAGTTGATCCTTTGTGTTGAGAATAAAACAGGGACACCCAAATGCTTTGAAAAATGAAATCAGTGGAGCCAAATGATGGAGAACTTCATATGGAGTCTTCATCAACCTCTGATTTACTAAAACTCTATTTTGCACATAACAAGCTGTGTTGACAGCTTCGGCCCAAAAGGTCAATGGCAAACCTGAGTCAGCCAGCATGGACCTTGCAGCTTCAATGAGGGTCCTGTTCTTTCTCTCCACTACTCCATTTTGTTCCGGAGTCCTTGGAATGCTGAACTGCCTTTTGATTCCCTTTGAGAGATAGAAGTCATCAAGTGTATGATTTCTGAACTCAGTTCCATTATCACTCCTAATACACTTGACTGGAAGGGAATACTGCTTCTCAATGTACAGCACAAAGTGGATAATCTTCTGAGCAGCCTCATCCTTTGAATGTAGAAAGAAAGTCCATACAAATCTGGAGTAATCATCCACAATTACCAGACAGTATTTCTTCTTTGCCATGCTCATTACTCTCACAGGACCAAATAGATCCATATGCAGTAATTGCAAGCAGGCAGTGGACTTGGACACTTCAATAGGAGGAAATGAGACCTTGTGCTGTTTTCCTTTTAAACAAGCAGTGCAAGTTTCATCACAGTGGAACTCCTTTATTGGTAAGCCTCTGACTAAACTATTGTGGCTAAGCTGATTCATGTTTTTGAGATTAACATGACCAAGCCTCCTGTGCCATAGTTTAGATTCTTGAAAGAGGCTTTGGAAAATAGGCAAGGATTACCTTTGAGATCTATCTTCTTAGAGAGATCTAAGGCATACACTCTTCCTGTCCTGTTGGCTTTCAGGAGAGTGTGATCATCCAACACCTTGTCAATCAAGGGCAAAACTTTGGATGACAGAATCCTACAGTTTTGACTTGTGAAAAGGGCAACATGGCCTTTATCACACATTTGACTGACACTCAAGAGGTTGTACTTGAGATTTTCCACATGATTAACATCATCAAATTTGATTTCTCCATTGGAGACAAAGCCCTTACCGATGATGTAACCCCTAGCATCATTGCCAAAGAGACAAATCCCTCTTTTCCTTGAGAGTAGTCATGAAGAAGAGAGATGTTCCCAGTCATGTGCATGGATCCCCCACTGTCTACATACCAGATGCTATTTTGGCATGTTGAAGAACCCTGCAATAATAAACAATCAGTTAGTTTTAGAGACCCAAACCTTTTTGTTTTGGGCCTGGTCTCATCAATAGATGGTAACTAGCATGTTTATTTGTAACAACAGCTTGAGAGGAAGAAGATGGTGCAGAAGAGGAGTCCTTTGGCTTAGACCTCCTTTTCTGTGGTTTCAACATAGGAGAATCTAGTTGGTTAACTCTACCCAACAGATGTTGTACCATCATCACCAGCTGTGTCTGATTTTGTGATAAAGCTTTCAGCTCATCAGACACATTGCTAGTGGAGTTAGATAAGGTCCTATGTTGCACCTTCTTCTTTTGAGCACCCTCAGCTGTCACCTGTTTAACTCCTTCCTTTGGATTGCTTTAAGGACTTAAGGGTTACAGGATTTGATGTTGCTGATACAAATGTGGTCTCAAACTCAGTTTCATTTTTACCATTTTCTCATTAATTTCTTCTTTTGTTTGAGTTTGGAACCTCTTTTGTACCAACAATCATCTGTAAGATGATTGAACAAACCACATACTTCACATGGTTTCTTCTTCATCTTAGGTTGATCATCAACTAAAGATGGTGAAGCAACAGAACTTGTTTTCTTCATGCTTTGGAAGCATTGGTTGCTTTCTTGACAGCATCTTTAGTAGTCTTCAAACTCTTTCTACTGCCAGTTTTCTTCTCTTCAGTACTGACAGCAGTTGAAGTTTGAACTTCAGGAGTTGAATCCTGCTCTCCAGTCCTTTCAGGACCTTCAGGATTGACTCCTGAGTTGATCAACTTATTGATCATGTGAATGTCAGCATTTGGACCATCAACATCAGCTGATAGGTTCAAAGAGGACTTGATACTGACTGCTACTTCTGATTGTGCTGTATCAGAAGGTAGATCACATGACTTGATGGATTGGTTATCACTCTCACCATCAGATTCTACCTCTGCTCTTGGGGTAAAATCTGTAGGTGGAGCAGTGTGATTGTAACCAATTCCAAACTTCACATTTGAAGCAGATTGCTTACTAAGAAGCATTTCAAAACCTTTGCATGATTGTACCCATCTATCACACTCGACCTGGGTAACTGCAAGGGTTTCTTGAGATCTTTGTACTTCTCTAAAAGTACATCTTCTCTAGCCTTATCATCAATTATTTTGCAATTCAGTTTATAAACCTCATCATTTTTATCTTTGAGCACAAACTCAAACTCAGCTTTGTTTTTGGAAATTACTTGTTCTAGCTCAATGTTCTTATTAATTAAAGCTACATTTGCTTCTCTAATGGAAGCAAATGCTGCTATGCATTGTTCAGAACATAATTTGGCTTTTGCCTCAGAGGATACCTGTGATACCTGTGGTGTAGAGGCATTGGAAGATGAAGTATCAGCAGACTCCAAAGCCATAAGAGCTAGATTCCCAAAGGGACTGTCACCACCATGTTGACCAGCACCTGAGAACAGTTGATCATGACCAGACAAGTCATCTGGTAAACTGCTCCAGTCAACAACTCCTGGGGTGAAGAAGCTGTGTTGTTGAGATGAAGGTTGTTGATGAGATAGGGAAGGCTGAGGTTCTGGTAATGCATGAGGTTGTGGTGTCATAGGAACTTGAACTTGACTTGACTGTGGCATGTAATAACAAGGGTACTGATAAGGCATTGACCCTGAGGAACAAAATATGCCGGAGATTGTTGTTGAGGATGATGACTAGATGTGACAGGATGTTGCCCTCTGTTTTGTTGACTGTTGCCAGGAAAAGTCACAAAGGGTGCAGTAGAGTTTGATCCAGTTGATCTACACTCTCTTGCAAAGTGTCCAAGCCGTTGGCATTTGTGACACCTCAACTTGCTCTTGTCAAAACCAACTTTGGTTTTGCCAGAGAGTCCTGGGAATTTCTTCCAGTTCTTTTGTAGAACTTCTGAGATCTGATATTTATCAAGGCCATTTGGCTCAAATATCCATCTCTTCTAAGTCATCATCAGCAATCCCCTTGAGATCATCCATAATGAAACATAAATTGTCATTATTACCTCCAGTAAACTGACCATCAACACTTACAAATGCAGAATTAGAAGTGCTCGAAGAGAAATTAATATGCTCATCATACTGGCATTCAGATGCAGCATATTCTGACTCATGACCCACCAAGGCAGTGTTGCCTTGTATAAAGTCTTCAGTGAGCTTTCCAGATGAAGACAGCTTTCTCTTCTGTTCTATCTCTCTCTCAAAAGTGAGCAATTTCCCATGGAGTTGGGTGAGAGATAGTTTGTCCAAACTTGCACTGGAGCGTAGGACAATAGTATATGTGTCCCATCTCTCAGGCAGTGATCTGAGAAATCTGTTATTCATCTGAATATTGGTGTATTCAAGTTTGACCATTTTTAGTTCAGAGATCAAACAAGAAAACCGCTCATATTGTTGAGTCAGTGTCTCACCCTTTCTATGAGAGAATGTCTCATATTGTTGGGCAAGAATTTCTCTATTATTTGCCAAGACCTCATCTGTTCCTCCAAATTGTTCTTTCAAAGCAATCCAGAGGTCATGGGCAGTTTCATGATGCATTAGCCCAGAATAGATTTCATTGGGCAAAGCCATGGCCAGAATTCCATGGGCTTTTGCATCAATCTCAAGCAACTTTTTATCCTCATCTGAGTATTGCTCCCTCCTCTTCGGAACCATTTGATTGGTTTCCGGTTATTCACCATAGGCTTGTGTGGACCATGTACCACAGATGTCCAACACCCTGCGCTGTTAACAGACAGGTGATGGAGCATACGTCTTTGCCATATGTTATACTCATTCCTAACCAGCATAGGAGGCTTGGTTGAGGAACCAGTATTGTGAGGATCATTGGAGGGAGTGGTCATTTTCAGTTCAAAAACAGTTTAGTTCAAGTTTAAAAAGAAGTTTTAGACAAACCACAACAAACTCAATGAGAACCAAGAAAAGATCTCAGGATGAATGAGCAGAAATACAGAAAAATTCAATCTCTATAACCGTTTCTTGCAAAAACAAAAGCTAATTCAATCAAACTTGGATCTTGAATAGCAGTTTCAATGATCAATTATTAGATCGATCAATGATTAACCTGCTCTGATACCATTTGACAGGATCAGTGATCACAAGTTTGATGTATCAGAATATAAAGCAGCGGAATACAAACACACAGAATTAGACAAATTGTAGCAAGCAATCGATACTTGTAAGCGTTAAGATCGCATACGATTATAGGAGAGAATATGAATTTCTGATTTCTGGGAATGTTTATAGATGTAGAATATTTCTAATCGAATCAATCAATCATTCCATTCAATTGCTCATTTCACTCACTGATTACAATGGGTTGTCACTCCTTATATAGAGTGCAACAGTCACTGCTGTTATCACGGAAAGTGACAACTGGCAGATCCAATACAGAAATAACTAATTCTTAACAAACTACTGAAATGTTCACAACTACTGAGAACTATCAGCAAGTTACAACAAAATATAAAACTACTGAAACTACAACGACTGAAGAACAAGCTCTTCAGTCGTTTTACAATACTACTGAAACAAAGAAAATAAAACTACTGATATCACAACTACTGAAGAAGTACTCTTCCGCAGTTGTGACAAACTACTGAGGCTTCAGTACTTGATCTTCAGACTTTGACCTTCAGGCGTTTCATCAGCTGATGACTTCAGTAGATATCATCAGCTGATGTCTTCAGTCTTTGTCTTCAGACTTTGTACATCAGTTGTGATCTTCAGCACTTGTGAACTCTTCAGCTGTTGTTCTTCAGTACTTTGGTCTTTCAGCTTCAGCACTTGTGTTCTTCAGCTGTTGTACTTCAGCACTTTGGTTCTTCAGCAGTTAAGGTCTTCAGCACTTGATCTTCAGCTGTTGAAGTCTTCAGCACTTGTCAAACTACTGATGAGGCTTTCAGCAGTTGTTGTGATACCGTGTGGGACTTAGAGGTTTTCTGATCTTGGCTCATTGGTTCTTTTGGTCCAACAAACCTTCTCACAACTTTGCTGTGGAAAGGGAGAATGGTGAAGTCAGCTGACTTGACACATCATCTCTTCTACTCTCAAGAAAATTTGATATTGTTGAGTTAGCAAAGAAACCATTCTCCAATCCCTCCAAATCCGAAATAGTTGCTCACATCAGAAATCATCTAAGCAACCTTCATCTTGCTGAGCTAACTAAGAAAGAAAGGACTCAAGAGGAGTTGAAGATGAGAAAGGAAAAAGAAGTGGGTGCCATTATAAAAGGAAGCTCATTCCTTTAAATGGTTTAAGACCATGCTTCAGATTCCATAGTTAGATGGGAATATGACTATAATTCCTGTCAACTAACTCTCTTCAAAGGGCCACAACAAAGGGTACATGTCATCCAGAGCAACAAATTGGATCTCTTATTAACAAATGACTTGTACAAGCTTCTCAACACCACTTCAAGAAAGAACAAGAAGATAGAAAAATACTTCCTTTCTTTGGTTTTGAAAGTTTTGACGAGTATAAGGGAGTAAAGTTCTAGTAGCGTTAGCCTAGGGGAGTTTGTTGGATCATAAGAGACTGGTGCAACCAAAACTACACTTAGAAGATTTTGAGCACAACTAATGAAGTCTTCTTGTAGGACCGTTTAAGGGATAGTCACTTACAATACAACACACAATAAGGGGAGTGAGTTAGAACACTTAACAGATCAAATAGGGAACTAGCAACCAATCACACCTTGATTCTAAGTAACACAAGTAATAAAGAGACAGAACAAGAACAATAACAATAACATAAGTGTTTGGTTTTCAGGAATGTTGTATATTGCTCTTAAGTTCCTTACAAGTGTTTACAAAGCATGCAAGCATAAATTATTACAAAATGACCTAAGATATTTTATACTACATCCTACAGCTCGCCATACTTTGAAGGCCAGCTGGATACATGATCTAGATAACAACAAAATCTATATAGAGTCAAAAGGCAGATTGCCTTTTGACTAGTGACTATGACATGCCATAACTCACATCCTAATATATTACAAAAAGGATAAAAGTGCATAAAGTAGAAAGCAACATACTCATGACCTCAATGTATAGTTTACCAAAAGTATGGACCTTTCACAAACTTGTGAAAGTTGGTGAGTCAAACAAACTTGCAACGGAAAGGTGGTCCAAATTTATGGTAAAAGGTACATCAGATAAAGCATGTACTCAAAAGTCTTTGGAAGAAATCTCTCTTCAAGTGTTGACTTCGGAAGACTTTGTCTTTAAAGCTTCGGAAGACTTCATATTTGGCTTCAAAAGATATTGGTCTTGGCTTTGGAAGATTTCACACTTAGAATATTTTCTAAGGCAGAGTGTGAAACTTCTGAAGCATTCAACTTTAGCACTTAGTGCGTGCATGCAGGACAGACTGTTTGGATGTTTTAGGTTGCATCAGCCTTATAGGAATCCTTACAAAATCCCCTTAGGCTGATGCTACCAAAACATTTGAGTACTTCAGATATTGATAGTCCTCATAATGATGATGACCAAACCTTTCTTCATTAGTTGGTCAGGATCACTCAGACCCTTATAGTGTCTTCTCATCTCAAAGAAATCATGCAAAGGTATATTGAACATGTCTTGCCATGTGTAGACACCTTCAATACCTTGATCTCTGATAACATGCCATCATTCTGGATTAGTAGTGTAAGTCCATGATAAGATAGGTATTTCTAATGCTAGAGGAGCTACTTGGATTAGAGTTGGTGGAGCTTCCTCTTGTTGCACATCCTTAGGATATTCTGACTCATCCTGAGGTTTGGAGATGGGTGCTCCTTTCCTTTTCTTCTTAGACTTTGGTCTAGAAGCCATCCTTTTTCCCCTATTCATACCTTTTAACTAAGAAGATTGGCCTGCAGCACCTTGTTTATCATCTTGGTCTTTCTCAGTTGGGTTTTACTCTCTCACAAGTTCAGATTAAGAGGGGACTGAACCCTGCAATGGATCAGAAGATGAAGCTTGCTGAGATTTAGCAGGATGTCCAGGTTGTGTTGTCTCAAAAGGTTCAATGTTAACCTCCACTTCTTGAGGGACCTGACTTGGTGGGGAGAGTAAGTTAACAAGTTCTCCTCTTTTGATCTTTTGCTTGATCATCCTAATGTGCTCATCCATGGTGGATAGAGACATAGGGCCAACTCTCCTTTAGAGAATCTATAAAGCGTCAAGAAGCTCATCATCCTCTACCTATCAGCAAACTTCTTTTGACTCTTCTAGATGATGGCTCTTGCCTTGGTAGCTTCTTCTCTCATCTTCCTCTTTGTTTCCTTTCTTTCTTTGAGTATTTCAAGTTCAAGTTGCTTGAGATACTCAAACTCAATGTACTCAAAGGACAAGGGAAGAAGTGCATCAACCTGATAGAGACCTATGGCACTCAGATAGTTGATCATATTGATCTTATCAATTTCTTTATCTACATGAGGTTCTTGTGGAGCCACAATCTCTTGCACGTGACTTTCTTAAACTGGTGAGATAGTAGGAACATGTTTGTAGAGCCTTTTTAGTCCCCTTTCGTCTTTGATTTGAAGAAGCAATCTTGCATCCTCTATTTCTTTCTTCTCTCTTGACAATTTCATGTGAGCCAGTTAATTCAATTCTTCTAATGGGAGGGAGATGATATTATTAATATAATAGTTCATGGTCTGTAAGTAAGTAATCTTGACTTCCCTCAACTCATCATTTTGAGTGTTTGTCTGGGAGCAGCCATGATTGAAACTTCCATGAAGCCAGCAGACCCAGCAGAGGAACTTTCTCCCTTTAGCTTCTTTCCTATCTCTCTCTCTCCTCTCCTAAATCTCCTCAAGATTTATTTTTCTTTTCCTTTTTTCACCAACAGACCTTTGTGACTCAGGGTGGAGAGAGCTTTGGCCTTCATTTCTTGAAGTACCAACCATGCCCTGGCTAGAGAAAGGTTGAGATACACCTTTACCAACAGGTGTCTCATCAAGGAATGGACTTCTGAAGCAGTTGTAGGTGTGACATGGCTCTCAAGTTCTATCATTGGGCCTTTAGTCGAGGTTTTCCCTTCGAAGCTAATCTCAGGGTTTGCTTTAACATCCAGTTGACCAATGACATTGCCTGATTGCCTTTGTCTCCTTGTGAGGCTAAACTCTTCAGTAATCCTGTCTAGAATCCTTTGAGTCAACTTGTCAGCTTGTCTAGATTGGCTTGGGTTGACAAATGGCATGTTGATAAGGTCAAGAACTTCATAGTTGTTCAAGGCCTGAAAGTTGAAGACCTCTTGCTACCCTTGAACTCTTTGAAGAATAAGGGCTCTTCTGTTAGCATCATACATCCACCCTATGATGTTGTTAGAAGTTCCATGAGGTGGAGATGACATAGCCCTTAGTATGCCTTCCTCGTAAAGACTCTAAATTAAGGAGTCTATAGAGCACATCAATGTGAACTTAAGGAAGTTGCTAAGTATGAATAGTTGCAAGTGAGGATGGTGAGTCGTTAATGTCCATAATCTGTGAGGAACTCCTAGGTTTTGTGATTGTAATGACTTTCTCTCCCTTTTTGGTAGTATCAGCCTCTTGCATAGGTGAGCTAGGATTTAGGCCAATCACATTCACATGTTCTTATGTTACGGGTTGAGCTCTTTTTAAAGGTTTCCTAGCTAGCTCCTTCTTGAGATAAGAAATCTCAAGTTGTTGATCATTGACCCTATTATGTAAGGTAGTCACCTGAGATTCCAAGTGACTAACCTTAGAGACTAGATAGGTGCATGTTATTGACATTTTTTACACCTTTAGTCTCAAATTCCCCTCTTCTTTATCAGAAGATTCATTGGAAATGAGATAATTGGACCAAAGTCCTCGGTCTCACCACCAGCATGGTGGTCTTGGCTGCTGGTTTTCCTAGGCTCACTGAACAGTTCAGATGGAGTATCAGTGGGCTGAGTTGCCATGGTTAAGGTCTTAAGATGTAATCACTTGCAGAAGTGAGAGTCTCTTCCATATGGACCTCTTAAGCAGAGTCAGGAAGATCCACCTTAGTAGTAGCTAGATGATGTGGGCTATACAAGGGATAAGCAAGAGCACTCATCTCTCCTTGAGTGAGGGAAGTGTAGAGAGACTCATGGTACTTACTAAATCCCAAGTCTTCATCATCATAGAATCAAGGCTGGGGATTGGTTTGTTGAGATCTAAAGGCTGAGGATGGTAACTTTTCCCTGAAGGTTGTTCACTAGAGCCTTGAGACTCAGAGTGAAGGCTTAAGGTTGTTGGGCTAGTGAGCTCATCAGGCTGAGCATGAGGAACCTCAACACTGATTCTTGAAGAGATGGGAGTGGTCTGCTCCTCAGGAGAAGTAGGAACTCCAGTGTCCACTACCTTTTATGTGGGTAGTAATATGGGGGAGGTGCTTGGTATGTAAGGTCATAAGACAACAGATTCCCACGAGTCTTGTGACTTGATGAAACCTTCCATTCTTTGGCACCAAGTGTTAAAGTCTTCAGGAGTGATCAGTTGGGACTTTGTCATGGTTCCAATTTTGATATCAGCTTTAGTAAGAGCTGCTATTTGAGATGTTAAGTATTTTGTGTGTGTGAAGGATCTTAAGATGGTGAGATCTTACAATCAAGAGCCTGAAATACTCTGATATCAATTGCAGGACCGTTTAAGGGATGGTCACTTACAACACAACACACAATGAGGGGAGTGAGTTAGAACACTTAACAGATCAAATGAGGAACTTGCAACCAGTCACACCTTGATACTAAGTAACACAAGTAATAAAGAGACAGAACAAGAACAATAACAATAACACAAGTGTTTGGTTTTCAAGAATGTTGTATATCGCTCTCAAATTCCTTACAAGTGTTTACAAAGCATAAAAGCATAAAAGATTAAAAGGGACTTAAGGTACTTTATACTACATCCTACAGTCCGCCATACTTTGAAATCTAGCTGGATACATGATCTAGACAACAAAAAATCAATGTAGAGTCAAAAGGTAGATTGTCTTTTGACTAGTGACTATACATGCAATAGCTCACATCCTAATATATTACAAAAAGGATAAAAGTACATAAAGTAGAAAGCAACAGACTTAAGATCTCAATGTATAGTTTACCAAAAGCATGGACCTTTCACCAACTTGTGAAAGTTAGTGAGTCAAACAGAGTTGCAGTGGAAAGCAACTTTATGGTAAAAGGTACTTCAGATAAAGCATGTACTTAAAAGTCTTCGGAAGAAATCTGTCTTCAAGTGTTGGCTTCGGATGACTTTGTCTTTGAAGTTTTGGAGAACTTCATATTTGGCTTCGGAAGATATTGGTATTGGCTTCGGAAGATTTCACATTTAGAATATTTTCTAAGGAAGAGTGTGAAACTTTCAAAGCATTCTACTTTAGCACTTAGTGCATGCATGCATGACAGACTGTTTAGATATTTTGGGTTGTATCAGTCTTATAGGAATCCTTACACTTCCGAAGACAAAGCTGCTTTTTTGAAACTAAGTTGAAGATCTTCCAAAGCTCAAGAATGAAAAACTTTCTAAGTAAGAACTCAATCTTTTAAGACTAAGTAGTTATCCTTTCGAAGTCAAACACTTAAAAGCTTCAAGAAAAAGTCTTCTAAAGAACAGAATCATGAAGACTAGTAGAAGTTTCGAAAGAAGTTGATTCTTCAGATATATAATGGTTTTGGAAGAAATTATTCTTCCGAAACCATTTAACCTTCTGAAGAACCAACTATGAACCGGTGGACAAAATTATGGCCCGACTGACACTCGATGCCAACTTTGATATACAACATGGCGCTTTCCCACGCCCATGTAGTTGACCATACTTTAATCAACTGTTCACTTTTTAACCAGTTAGTATAGTTACCAACTTTAGTTGGTAACGAAAAGTAACTCATGGACATATCATGACTACCTAGTCTAGGAGAGTATTTCGTCTTAGATGCTTTACTTTTAGCAATATAGTATTTGCCTAGTTGTAAATTCTAGCTAGTTATCCAAGTATAACCGGTTGTAGATAGTAGTATATATAGTTTCTTATTGTAACTCATTAAGTTATGCTTGTAAGAGTCTTGTAACATTGAGTTGAGAAGTAATACATACACGTATCTTGAAAACCATTCTTGTGTTCCATTAACTTAGTATATTATTATCAACCTAGTTAATAGATTCTAATTCATCTATTCGAGTGAAACCAAGTGAATTGAAAGATAAACTTGTGTTGAGAGACGAACACCGATCCTGCAAGATACATATCTGATTTTCAAGCCATCTCTTAGACAAGAAATAGGACTTGCTTAGAGAACTATCTTAGTACCTCTTGTACATTACTTTTTAATCAAAACTTTAATGTTCAAACAAGTAAATATATAAGCTTCAAATATATGATGTATTAAATTCATGTATGATCATGTAAGTGGGTAGCAATCATGGCCCGTTCTTTAAGAATTAAGTTTCTTTAGATATAAATAAAAGGTCTACATATTATTCACTTTGTTCAGCTTAACTATTATAATGGGTTAGTTTAGGTCTACCCAAATTATACAGGGTTAAAATTAGTCATTTCAGTAAAATCTTGCAAACATAAAGAAGAATTGTTCATCAAAACCAATAGCTTTTGTTTGTCACCAATACCTACTAGTTCTTACTTACACCACCACCAGCCTAACTCCACCAACCACCAACAACATTGCCCCCTTGCTGCACTAACACTACTAGCCTTGACCATTGTCGCCATAAAGCCGTTGAATCCACCAACATCACTATCGTAGTTACCAATAGCATTACCACCATTTTTTCCACCAATGTCCTTTCCTTTAACACATATGTTGCCTCCAAAACAATTTAAAATAGTATGAGAGGTAAAGAGAACACAGTAATAGTGGTATTTTGGTATTTAGATGATAGAAAATGATCAAACCAAAGTTGAACCCTATATATTGAAGGATGCTATCACGGTCTAGTTACAGTTTGGATTAAGCATCTGGCTTATCCAATGAGTTTATAAGGTACGAAGTTTTTAGTTATTTAAACCCTTCTTTTAACTGTAAACTTTGACAAGTTTATGATTTAAAAGTGTATAAACCATTGGTAATTTAATGTTTTAAATTAATGCCTCCTAATGTACGCATGCATGAATGAGTTTATATATAATATGTAATTAACTCAATGCGTAAAGATATATACCTTACATGAAAGACATGCACCGCACCGTACACAAAAATTTTGTCAACTTTTGACAAACTTGTCAACTCCAAATGGATTGATTTAAATATGGCATTTCATACCCTTTAGGCGGAGCTTAACCTACTTTGTAGGGGCAAGGGGAGAATTATTTTTTTTCAGGGGGCGAACTTGATATTTATATAAAATTTACATTACCGGACAAAAAATTTACACTATGGGGTTAAAATTTAACACTACGGACGAAAAATAGAGGGGCATTTCATAACCTTAATAGCTTCGCCCCTGCCTTTAGTATAAATTTGATCTTGCTTTAAATGTAAATCCCAAAGATTTTAAAGTAATTCTAATGACCTCGAAGTAAATACTTTGTTGAAAAAGTAAATCTAAATATTTTCAAGTGTGACAAAAATGTTTAAGTTGGTTGATGATCGAAACATTAACCTTTTTAAGAGAGGTCATATGGGTATTAAATCTAACACAAAATACTAAAGTCTGTAAAAACAATCAAGTGATTGGATAAAATTTGAGAGTTATGACCTCATAAGGTTAGACAAATGTTTTTGCCAAATGTCTAGTATTGACTTTTCATTTTGTAATAGTCGTCTTGGGTTTAAAGCCTATTGAACGATTATTACAATACTTAATTTTTATACACATATCTTTATAATTAATGTGTAACACCCGAAATAAAATCAAAACAAACCAATTAATAATAATGGGATTGGGCGGGGTTATTTAATAAAAATAAGAGGGAAGTGGATTATGGACCGAGTTAAACTTGCGGGCTATGAATTATAAGAGTTTAAGGTCCCGGGAATGCCCAATATATATACACGAATCAGCTAGAGCCACTCTCATTTGCAACTCAAAACCAAACTTCTAGAGAGAGTGTGTATAGTAGAGAGATAAAATAGAGAGAAGGTGAAGATTCAAGGCTCGGTTGATCAAGGGATTGAAGATCGATGTTTGTGATGATCCAAACAACAAGGAAAGACCAAGAATCCAGGTAAGAAACATCATTTAATCATTTTTTTAGATTAAACTTGGATTCTAGAGTTTAGGGGTTTGAAAATTGGCAAAAAATCATCCAAAACTCACATTTTTGTGCAAGAAAATATGTAAAAAGTTTGGATATCGCTTCTTGGATGACAAACCAAGGATTTGGATGTAAAAGGTTGAAGTTTTGGGTCAAAATGGGCTAGTTCGTAATTCAGCTCATTTTGCGAAACTGTGGGTTCATCCAGCGAAATTGTGTAGTCGTCCGGCGAAACTATGAAGCTTTCTACGAAATTATAGTTTTGCAGGTAGTTTCGCGGACTGAGAATTCAAACGAAAGTTAGGCGAAACTGGCAGGGAAACTGCCAGCAAAACTAGCAATGAATCTGTTGATCTAGCAGTTAAATTAGTAGTGAAATTAGCAGTGAAATTAGCAATGAAATTAGGCAGAAATTAACCCCTTTGAGTGACAACTTATTTGTAGGCTGTGATTTGAGACCTTTGCTTAGAAAGCTTGATTGAGAAGCTACTTCCTGAGTCCAGGTGAGTTCTAGATCCCCTTGTTTATATGTATATACATATATACATATATATATATATATACATATACATATATATATATATATATATATACATATATATACATATATATATGTATATATACATATGTATATACATATATATATACATATATATATACATATATATATACACATATATACATGTATATACATATATATATGTATATACATATACATATATATACATATATAGAGATATATATGTATATGTATATACATATACTATATATATGTATATACATATATATATGTATATACATATGTATATATATACAATATATATATATATACATATATGTATATGTTATATGTATATGTATATGTATATATGTATATGTATATGTATATGTATATGTATATGTATATATGTATATATACATATATTATATATATATATATGTATATATATACATATATATATACATATATATATATATACATATATATATATATATATACATATATATACATATATTATATATGTATATATATGTATATATATATATATATATATATCTATATATATATATATCTATATATTGTAGGCTCCGTTCCCGGGACGCTTACAGCCGGTAAATCATCGCACATAAAACATATACTTTACATTTAATCATTCATAAAACAATATATATATAATATATATATATATATATATATAATATATATATTATATATATTATATATGTAAGGCTCCGTTCCGGGACGCTTACAGCCGGTAATCATCGCACATAAAACATATACTTTACATTTAATCATTCATAAAACAATATATATATATATATATATATATATATATATTATATATATATATATATTATATATATATATATGTAAGGCTCCGTTCCGGGACGCTTACAGCCGGTAAATCATCGCACATAAAACATATACTTTACATTTATCATTCATAAAACAATGCAGCGGAAACATAAAAATAACTTTTCATATCATTACAAATACTTTTGCAAGTTAATACAAGCGTTCTTTTCAAAACATCATTCGTTCGCATTACAATGCAAAAACATTAACAAAAGAATGACATTCAACATGCCAAGTAGCTGCTGCGTGCCATCCTCAGCAATGCTCACCTGCCAACTGAAAAATGCATAAAAGTTAGTGTTGCTGAGTAAGTTCTAGTTTTATAAACAAAACATACATTTCTTTCAAATTCATACAATACTTTACATTTGCTCGTGATCATACATCATACATACGCATAGATAATATCATTATTGTCTTCATCATTCATTCGTTAACTTTCATTCGTTCATTCATTACTTCCAATGAAATGTACATTACCCGAACATTATGCACGAAGCGGGTAACTAGCCCTGAGGTCATTCATAGACCTCGAACATTATGCATGAAGCTGACTCCAGTACCTAGGGCAAGTACATTCACCATTTATCTTTTCCCTTTCATTCCGGATCAATGCCATATGCTATACACCGAACATTGTGCACGAAGCGGGTAACTGGGCCTGAGGTCATTCATAGACCTCGAACATTATGCACGAAGCTGACTCCAGTACCTAGGGCAAGCGGCAAGGATCCCATTCATATTGTCAATCACAAGGACTGGACCCCAATGTGCATCCTTTGGGGTAGCTAACCCGCACACCGTTGAGCTAATACCTACATAGGGTGTGCACCTCCATACATTTGCTTGCAAGCCTTCTTACATTCATTCGTTCGTTAATGCATGCATTCCTTCATCATGTTTCTCTTTCATTATCTTTCACTTTACGTTACATAATACTTTGGTTCATTCATTATCATACACGTAAAGTCATAGGAAAGATAAACATACATCATCACAAGGAACATAAACAAATCATTCATCATATAGGGCATCATACATACATAACCTACATCATGCATAACCATGCAACATCATCATCATCATCATCATAAGCATCAAGCACATATCATTACATGCCCATCATACCCTCTATGACCCCAAAAGTCAACTTACATAACCCCCGGGAATCTCCTAGGTCAAAGCCTACATTACTCCTTTTTCTCCCAAAAGTCATAATTTTTCTAAGTGTTCATCCGCATTTCCTATAGTTCATCTGTATTTGCTATAGTTCATCCGCATTGGCCTTATTGTTCATCCACATTGGATTTACTTCATCCGCATTTAATTTGCTTCATCCGCATTTGTCATCCGCATTTTCCTAACTCATCCGCATTTCATATACTCAGTCAATGTTCATCCGCATTAACTTCATCCGCTTTGACTCACTTTGCTCATCCGCATTTCCATACTTAGTCAATGCTCATCCGCATTGACTTACTTTGCTCATCCGCATTTCCATACTTAGTCAATGCTCATCCGCATTGACTTATTTTGTTCATCCGCATTTCCATACTTAGTCAATGCTCATCCACATTCACCTCATCCACATTGACTACTTTGCTCATCCGCATTGGCCTGTTTCATCACTTATGCACATTCTAAAACTTAACATATGAGCCTTAAACATCAGATTCAAATTCACCATTCATCATGCTGTAAGCTTACATGCTACATTCTAAATCTTAGAAACATCATCATACATCAGCAAACATGAACATAATCACACATCATAACATAACATCATCATATACACTTTCAAACATGCGGGTCCAAAACCCAGTTAATGAAAACACATATTCATGCAATTCCAGCCCCATAATGAGTTAAAACAGGTAAAAGAGGGGTCCTAGAACTCACCCTTGTAGCTCTTGAGTATGGCTTCTTCCAAACTCGTTTGCAAATTGAATTCAACCTCCTAGAAACCCACTAAAAACATACCCGAACACATACAAACACACATAAGCATAAACCCGAGATAAGATCGGTCAAGAACACCATAAAAGCATGAATTCTTACCTTAAATTCGAATTCTTTCTTGTTCTTCCTTCAAAATCGAGAATTACTGCTCTTTCTCTCTCTAAAACCCGAAAATCAGTGGTGTATGTGACATATGGGCAGTCATACCGCCTTTTACACCCACTTTTCAAACATTTTGTCCTTTTGGACACTTTTTACCCCTAGACTTGGGTTTTATTTCTTTTCCTTCTTTTTCTTCACTTAATCTTCTTTCTTGTCTAAAAATAGCCTGGTGTTACAAGTCCACCCCCCTTAAATAGGTTTCGTCCTCGAAACCTGTTATTCCTCAGAGAATTGTGGGTAATGTTATCTCATCTCTTCTTCAGTCTCCCATGTAGACTTGGATCCCTTCCCGTGTTTCCAGTGTACACGCACAAGGGAACCACTTTATTCTTAGCCTCTTTTCCTTTCGATCAATGATCGCCACCGGTTGCTCCACATAATTGAGCCGTTCGTCTACTTCGATATTCTCGAATGGAACAATCATGTTTTCATCAGCTAAGCACTTTCTTAAATGAGATACATGAAATGTCGGGTGAATTCCACTTAACTCTTCTGGTAACTCCAGTCTATAGGCCACCTCTCCTACTCGGGCAACGATTCGGCAAGGGCCTATGTATCTCGGGCTCAACTTGCCCCGCTTTCGAAAACAAATGATACCCTTCCAAGGTGAGACCTTCAACATAACCCGATCACCCACCTGGAAGTCAATCGGTCTACGTCGTTTATAGGCATACGACTTCTGTCTATATTTGGCTGGCTTCATGAAGGCCTTGATCTTTTCAAGCTTCTTAGTCATAGCCTCGATTACCTCGACACTCCCCAATTCCTTCTGCCTAATATTACCCCAACAACGGTACCGTATAGCATCTCATATGGAGGCATACCAATGCTGGCATGATAGCTGTTGTTGTATGAGAATTCGGCTAACGGTAGGTGGTCATCCCAACTCCCACTAAAATCAATCACACATTCCCAAAGCATGACCTCCAACGTCTGAATGGTCCTCTCTGACTGACCATCAGTTTGGGGATGATAAGCTCTGCTAATGTGTAACCTCGTTCCCATTGCATCGTGGAATTTCTTCCAGAATTTAGATGTAAATAGGGTGTCACGATCGGACACAATAGACACCGACACACCGTGACCAGTTACAACCTCATTGATGAACATATCAGCTAACATCTCAGATGAATATGTCTCGCGAATCGGTAGGAAGTGAGCACTCTTCGTCAGACGGTCCACAATCACCCATATGGCATCGTACCCTTTCGGAGTATGTGGCAGCTTCGTAATGAAATCCATGGTGATGTGCTCCCACTTCCATTCCGGTATATCCAAGGGTTGGATCTTCCCATACGGCTTTTGATGCTCGGCCTTCACTTTCAAGCAAGTAAGGCACTTACTCACATACCCCACCACATCGCGCTTCATACCCGGCCACCAATAATCTTTCTTCGTATCTTGATACATTTTCGTGGCACCAGGATGAATGGAATATCGCGTCTTGTGAGCTTCATCCATGATCTTCACCTGTAGATCCCCATAACGAGGAATCCACACCTGTTCAAATCGGGTTTTAACATCGAGTGTGTTTTCGCCCAATTCCCCAACCAGACCTCTCATTCTTTAGAGTTTAGATGATCTTATTTCAATGCCTCATCTTGAGACTCCTTGACTTGCTTCATCACATCAGAGGTCATGATTAGTTTGTTGCACCCTGAAAGGATCATACATGCCAACTCAATGGGTGAATTGATGATTGTTCAGCTGGAATCCCACAAGTCCAAGATGCAATGCGGATGAAGATCTGCAAGAAAAATAATGAGTGTTATCTTCCGCACTAGTCAACGCGGAAGACAAAAATCTGATGCGAACAAGTGTTTACTCTTCCGCATTAACTAATGCGGAAGACATAATACTTATGCTGAAGAACAAGTTACTCTTCCGCATTGACTAATGCGGAAGAACAAAATAAGATGCGGACAAGACTTTGATCATCCGCACTGACAAATGCGGATGACCACCAAATGCGCACAAGTATTTGTTCATCCGCATTAACCAATGCGATGACCAACTTACTAATGCTGATGATCAAGTGGAAATGCTGATCAAGATTATCTCATCCGCATTTGTCAATGCGGATGAACAAGCAGAGATGCGGATCAAGACTTAGACTACTTTCTGATGTAATAGGTCAGGGGAGTTTAGTCATTTTGTAAAGGCATCTTGTCTTGTCTATAAATAGAATAGTTAACCTCGTACTGAGGTGACGGTTGATAGAGAGAGGATTTTTGTTGTAATTATTCTCTGTAATTTGTCACCTTTCATATATCAATACAAACAACATTTATGAGTAATTTTTTGCTTGAATGTTCTCTGATTGTTTGTTTCCACCACTCAATCATTGACTTGATTATCATATTCGATTCTCAGTAAGAATATCACTCTTACACAAACCCAGTCAATTGGTATCAGAGCTTTGGCTCTCGATTCTCATTCAGATCTACGCACAAACTGAATAGAACTCGATTGATCTGATAATCAAGTTGCTAGTAGTAGATATAATCATCTCTACTTAGGAAACAACAAAAAAAAAATACTCCTGTCAAATAGCAAGAACACTCAATCTGAACCTCAACAGAATTGCTTGAACAAATCAGACTCATCAAACTTAATCAATCTCAAAATCAACTAAATCTATATTTACACAAATCAACATGGATTCTAACAGTTACTCTGAATTAGGTCATACACCTAAACCTCCCATGCTTAAACACAAATCTGAGTTTAAACAATGGAGAATACGGTTTAGAAATTATATCACAGGTGTAGATCCTGACTTTTGGGTCTCAATATGTAAGGGTCCACATATTCTTGTTACTCTATCAACAGCTCAAGCTGCACTGTAGAAGACTGCTAGAATACTAATTGAAGACTAAACTCTGGATGAAGATGACTATATGAAAATCAAAATTGATCTTAAAGCATACTCTATTTTGACTCAAGCACTCAAAATGGATGTGTTGAAAAGATTGGAAAAATATGGAACTGCTAAAGCTGTTTGGGATGCTCTCAAAATTATATGTGAAGGTAGCAGTGAAGTTGTTGAAATTAACAAAGACAAGCTGGTCAATCAGTATGAAACCTTCCATCACACCAAAGGAGAATCCATATCAAAACAACTGCACAGATTTGTACAGTTGGTCAATGACTTAGAAATATGGGTGTTTCATAAAACATTAAAGAACTCAACAAGAAAATGCTTCACACTCTACCTGAAAGCTGGAAGCAAAATGGCACAATGTTGAAAAATACTCTTGATCTTGAGAGTACCACTCTAGACATTATGATAGCCAAGATTGAAACTTTGGAACTTGATGAACGAAGCAGAAATCTGAGTGGCCAAGAGTGATTGAAGCCTACAAATTCCCTTCAGAATCACATTCTGTTGAAAATGCTTTCATCACAGAGGAAGATGACTTCATCTCATCAAGAGATCAAATGAACAATACTAGGTTCATTGCATCTCCATCATTCAATCACCATTCAACTTCAGCACAAGCACCAAAAGTCTCTACTGCACCTCCAATCTCTCTAGAAGACTTAAAACCAGAAGAGCAAAAGGCAACCTATAATGCCTTTGTTGCAAGTTTTGAAGCATATCTTGGGGGACGAGTCACTTCTGCCCATCTAATACAGGAAGATTTAGAAGAATTAGATCCTGATGATGTTGAGGAGATGGATCTAAATTGGCAAATGGTAATGATTGCCATGAGAGCAAAAAAATTCTTCAGACAATGAAGAAAGTTGAGTCTGAATGAGAACACAAAACTTGGATATGACAAATCCAAGGTAAAATGCTTCAACTGTGGCATGACTGGCCATTTCTCAAGAGAGTGCAATGCTCCTAAAAGAAACAACCATTCAAGGAACTCTCCAGGTCAATCATTATCATAGCCCAATTCAAGTTATCACTCAAACAATCAACAACAGCAGTACCATCATTCTCATCAACAACAAACATACCAGAATCAACCACAGCTGACTAATGAAGCCCATGCAAGCAGTCAGCCTTCTGCCAGTGCCCTTGTGATCAAAGAAGATGGGATATGTGACTGGAGTGTGTATGCTGAGGAAGTCAAGCCTCAATTCCAGAATCATGCTCTTATGGCTCACATCAATGATGGACCATCTTCAATGCCTACTGAGGTAAGAAACTAACCTTTGTAGTAAGAATTGCATAAATGAATTACAAGAGTATAGAGAACATAATCATAAATTGGTAGATAAAATTAAAGAAGAAAAAATGAAGTTAGAAATGATGAAGAGAGAACTAAAAAGTTTTGAAATCAAAATCAAATCTCTCATTTCTGACATGGAAAAATTGCATGGTGAGAAATACAATCTTGCAGCTGAAAATGAGCTACTTACTGAAAAGTTAGCTCAAGCTAAAGCTCAACAATCTATGACTGAAGTGAAACTTGAAAAGTTTCAAATGTCCTCAATCAAGCTACAAGAGATGTTGGATTCACAAAAGGATCCAAAGGACATGTCAGGGATTGGGTATAATTCATGTCCTCCACCATACAATGACAATGACATTGTCATGCTTGACTCTGTCTCACTCTCTGAATCAATCAAACCTAAAACTATGGAACCTAAATCACTAGTGAAACAAGTGACAAATCCTCAAAACAAACCTGATGTTTATTTTGAAACCAATGAGGATAAAATCAAGTTAGGACACCCAATCAAAATCAAAGAGTGCTCAGACAAGACAGTGAATGTCATGAAACCATCAAGCCCTGTAAAAGCAATTGTGCCTTTTATAAAATTCATACCATCTGTTTTACAAGGCAAACAGAAATATGTCAAAACAGTAAAACCCACTACTAAAAGTAGTTCTGATAATGAGATTGTATCTCCACAAAATTCAAGCAAATCAGAAAAGGTTTCACTAAAAAAGAAACAAACTGTAAAACTAAGTTCAACACATAAAACTTCATCAGACCCTCAGTCATCAAGGTTAAGGAACAGAAACAGCCTAAACAACTGAACAAAAGTTATGTTGTGAAACAATCTACTAAAAGGGCTAATTCTGATTCAACACCAAAAGAAAAGAAAGTGACTCATCAAAAGAAAGTTTCAGTTGAGTCACACAAAGAAAAATCTGATTCAAGAAACAAACAAATGTATTGTGATATTTGTGACATGTTCAATCACAAGACAGATAAATGCTTCTTCAATCAATATTGTTCTATCTGTGATATGAACAATCACTCCACCAAAAGTTTTTATTTCAACAAGTATTGTTCAATCTGTGACATGAACAATCACAATTCATCTGATTGTTACTTTAATCAGAAGGGGTTGAGAATTCCACAACACAAGCCCATCTCAAAAACATCTACTATGATGCATTCTGTCAAGCCTCATCTTCATAATACTCAATCTAGGACACCTAGATCAACAAATGACAGAAATAACTTGAAGGATTTAAGGAAGGGTCAAAGAAATCATCTCACAGTAAAACACAAACTTGACCTTCCTAAGCAAAAACCAACTTTTGATAATGAAACTCGGGCTAAATTTTTACAAAGAAATAGAGACCAACGATTTCATTATTCATCTGAATCCTCAGTAGATGTTGATGAGATGACTCGACCAATTCATTATCAAAAGTCTCCCAGATCACCTTCATCTAAATCACCATTCAGAGGGAATTACCAGGAGGTGACTAACATGAATAGGAACAGGAAACCCAAGACCATCATGGCTTGGGTTCCTTATTCTAATTAGTTCTTTTTGCATGTAGGTTCATCCACACAGGTCTAATAGCTTATGGTACATAGAAAGTGGATGCTCCCGACACATGACTGGAGATCGTTCCCTCCTTCATGATTTCAAGTACATACAAGGAACTACTGTGGCATTCGGTGGAGATTCAGAAGGTGGTAGGATTACTGGAGAAGGATCTGTGACAAACGGGATGCTGAGCTTTGATAGAGTGAATTACTATGAACAACTGAATTTCAATCTGCTAAGCGTGTATCAGATCTACGACAAAAAATATTCCACTCACTTTACAGACAATCACTGCTACATTCTCTAATCTGGATTTCAGATTCCTGAAGAATGGGTTGTCTTAAAGACTCCAAGGAAGAATAATTCATATGTCTTAAACCTGTGTTCTGCATCACCTAAGGAAGAAACATGTCTTTTGTCTAAAGCATCATTTGATGAGTCACAGCTTTGGCATAGACGTTTGGGGCACATTACTTTAAAAATATGAATAAGTTAGTCAAAGGAAACCATGTAATTGGTCTTCCTCAAAAGGAATTCAATTTTATTGATCAATGTTCAGCGTGCGTCAAAGGAAAACAACACAAATCGTCTCACAAAACCAAGCTGGTGAACACTAACAATACTCCATTGAAGTTACTTCACATGGATCTGTTTAGACCAACTCATGTAATGAGTATAGAAAGAAACAATATTGTTTAGTGATCATTGATGACTTTTCTCGATTCACATGGGTGTTCTTCCTACTTCATAAAAATAAAGCATCCCAAATCATTCTAGAATTTATCACTAAAAATGAAAATCGACTTGATCTCAAAGTCAAAATAATAAGAAGCGATAATGGTACAGAGTTCAAAAATCAAAATATGAGTTCCTTTTGTTTAACCAAAGGCATTGCCCATCAATTCAGTGCAGCTAGAACTTCTCAACAAAATGGGGTAGCTGAAAGGCGAAATGGAACACTAATTGAAGCAGCAAGAACTATGCTAGCCATTGCTAAACTACCAATCACCTTCTGGGCAGAAGCAGTTAACACATCATGCTTTGTGCAAAATCGAACTCTGATTTTTAAAGAAAGTAACATGACACCTTATGAACTGATATTTCATAGGAAACCATTTATTGGATTCCTCAAATCATTTGGTTATCCAGTCTCAATATTAAACACCCGTGATCATTTGGGAAAATTTTCATCTAAGTCTGATGAAGGATTTTTTGTAGGTTATTCTTCCGTCTCAAAGGCTTATAGAGTGTTCAATCCTAGACTGAACATTATTGATGAATCCATAGATGTTCAATTCAAGGAACATTCGTTTCCCAAATCCAAATGGTCCTGATTGGTTGTTTGATATTGACACTTTTACTAAATCATTTGAACAATTTCACTTGTCTGATGCAAGAAATATACATTCAGGTGATACTTCATCAACTGTAGAAGGAGAGGAAATTATCGATTGATTCCACCTACATCTGATGAACATATGAATGAAGATGTTCCTCTTTAAGCTGATCCCATCAAACACTTGTCACAAAACCTTAGTGTTTCTTCTGAAGAAGGTCCTAGCCTGGTACCATCTCACTCAGATAACTTGTTACATGAGATCAGAAATCAAAAACAGGCTTCACATGTAACACTTCGTATTTTTGTTAATTAAAAGTTAATTTTTGGTTAATTCCTTTAAGACCTATTTATGCTATTTGGTGGGCTATTTGTGTATATTTCCTTATTTAATTTAAAGTTTTTAATTTATCTAAATAATAATAATAATAATAATATAATAATAATAATAATAATAATAATAATATAACAATTTTGGTAATAATATAGAATAATAATAACAATAATAACGTTAATAATAATAAATAAAATAAATTGTATAGTTACTAACTTAACAATGTTTAAAACTTTAAATAGTTAAAGTTTGGGGGTTTAATTGCAAAATTTGAAACTTTAATTAATAGGTTTATACATAAAATGATAAATAATAAACTAGAGGGACCATTTGTGTAAATAATGAAAACTCAAACCCTTTTCCCCCTCTCTCTCCCGTTTTTCCGGTGACCTCGCCGGCCGGACTCCGGCCAAGTCCGGCGAGACTCTAAACCGACTAAAACCATTCGAATTTGATCCCAAATCGTTACCCATCGGTTAACGAGCAAAACTCGACCCCTTTAATACACTTTAATTGAAGTTTAAGCCGGTAATCGACGATTGAACTCGGTAACTGATTCACATTAACCTTCAAGCCGTTCGGGCATTAATACTCAATGATAATCAAATTAAAGACACCTACACGATCGTCTAACCATACCTAAGCTTCTACTCAACGTAATTTTACCTAAAAACACACAAACAAAATGTGTCGATCATCAACACTGTCGCGGTCTGCAAGCTAATCGAAACCCATTCTCTGAACCATCTCAACTGAAATTGATAGAGGGCTTTCAACCCTTGAGTCACGTGGAAGTTTCCTGCACAATTAATTGAATTTCCATCATCATTTGCATAACCATCAAATTCGATTCTTGGCTGCGACCTGCTCTACACCAAAGGGCATCGATTCGATCTCAATCAAGTGAGTAAATCACATCATCACCCTCGGTTTTTCTTAATGAATCAAAGCCCTATGATTAATTTGGCTAACGAACTCGAATTGATCTTCAATTTGGATTAAAACATTCTAGGGTTTATGTGGAATTGGGGATTTATAGTTGTTGGTTGTTTTAAGAATTAAAAACCAGTTTATACCGCGGCTGAGAGCCTGGTTCACTGGTTAAGTCACTTATTCACACACATGAGGTCCCGGGTTCGAACCCGGGCACCATCATGTTATTTTTTTTGAAGGGTTTAACCCTTGATTAAGTTATAAACTTTTAATATATATAAAAATT
The DNA here is from genome assembly GCA_025506515.1 of Flaveria trinervia. Classification (NCBI taxonomy): domain Eukaryota; kingdom Viridiplantae; phylum Streptophyta; class Magnoliopsida; order Asterales; family Asteraceae; genus Flaveria; species Flaveria trinervia. The sequence continues at coordinate 71,890,868 of CM046443.1, forward strand.
ATTTTTATAACTTTAAATATTTTCAAAAGCCACCATATATTTTCTGTATTTCTCTTTTAGTTTAAGTAATTATTTTTTTATTAAACATTTTAACAAAGATTGTTCATGAATAATAAAATGGATTACAAATAATAATTAAAATTATTATTGTTTCAAAACGTTTCTTTTAATTTAATATTGTTTAATAGTACTTAATTCTTTTTTCAATAAAAATTTATTCAAACTTTATGAAACTTTCAAAATGTTATAACTATTTCTTTTTCGCATATTTTGTATAATATATAATATATATTTTTTAGAAAATATAAATGATTTTCATTTGTTAAATATAATTATTTAACAAACCTCAAAATCCACTTAACCCTAGTACTCATTAATTAGTTAACCCATTATGTTTAAGCTTAAATCTTGTAATATCTATATACTTAGGTGGATTGTGAAGACTTTACGTTGGAACGACGATTACTATTTCTTATTAATCATATGATATATATATTTATTTGACCAAGTGAGTTTTCCTTGCCCCTTTTTACAATTTTCACACTATTTTGGGGTGAAACATGATACTTATACATCGTATACTTATAAACATTTGAGACTTGTAATGCACTTGCAATTCATCTTTATATTTTGTCATGGTTATTTGTGTGTTGTAAGTGATTATATGAGATACATAGTTTGTTTACAATCATTAACTATTGCTAGCCTGGCGACGTCTTAGATCTTTGGGCCTGACAAGCCTATTTGGTGCTAAAGTCGATGTATTGCCGACTCCTGATGACGTATGCTTGTTCATCATGGGAACCAAATACACTTAGCCAATCTTATATACTTGTAATCAAGTCGAGTTTGGTTGTAACGATATGTGTTCTATAATCTTACTTGCTTATGACCTATGACATGAATTGCTACTTGTAACTTTATCATATTATGTATAAAAACCTTGGAAACTTACCAACTATTTATAGTTGACCCTTTTATTTTTATCATGTTTCAGGAAATCCCCAAGTTTAAAGTGGACTTTTGAAGCTTGAAATAAAACTAGGACTTGGACCTAGTTAAATAAATTAATGTTATGTTATGTTTTGTTTTATTTAGGATTATTTCATGTTCTGAGACTTATGTTTGTAATGCCTTTTGAAACTTATAATTTTAATATTTACACTTAAATATAGCGTTATGTGGCTGTGAACAATCTTAACCCTCATATCTCAACGATTCCGCCGTCAAGGTTGGGGTGTGACAGATTGGTATCAGAGCCCTAACTATAGGGATTTAGGTTATTAGAAATGGTGACCTAGACTATAGCTTATGCATGAACCCCATAGAATAATATTTATATTCTTGGAAATATATATTATATATATATATATATATATATATATATATATATATATATATATATATATTGTTTACATGCTACATAATGCTATGTCTACTTATGTGCAATTTGATGCCTTAGCATAGGTTGCTTTGTAAATGTTTAAACTTGGTTACTTGTCTCCCTAAACTTACCTTTAACACTTTGACTCCCCCCGACAAATAAAACTTCTTAATCTTATTCTTGACGACACGTGATTCTTGACGGCACGTGGAATGTATACTTATGCTTATGACTTGGATCCTTAGACTTATGTCTAATCTGTGTTAAATCTCATCAAGGTTTTGATTTCATGAACCTAAGAAATTTGTGTGACACATAGACACCTGTATTCGGGATTTCCTGGCAAAAGGCCCTCGGGCTAAGGCAAGCATATCGCATAAATCCTACGGGACTAGTTATGCTTACCTGGGGATTTCTAGGATGAGTGATAAACTATGGTCAACATACACAAATTTCTAAGGCGAGTGGGTCAACTTACCTTGACGTGTCAACGTTTCCAATGGTAATGCGTTATCAAATGGAACCATTTCATATGCTTTACAACTTTTGCCTTATCCTTGTTGAACATTAATCCTTGTTGTTCCAATTCTCATTCTAACTCATTTTGTATATTCCAGCATGTCTCGTCATCATGGAAAACATGGAAGTTCCGATCTTAAGTTAGCCGCCATGATTGTCCGATAAATGGCTGCTATCATCCCAACCATGGTTGCTGAACTCAATAGCACCTTAATGACCAACTCTAGCAACAACGGTCATGGGGAATAGTGCTAACCAAGGGCGCAACAACCAAACTTGCACTTTCAAGCACTTAGCTCATGTAAACCCACTAGTTTTAGTGGCAAGGAAGGAGCCACTGGTCTTCTTGAGTGGTTCGAGAGCATGGAGAACACCTTCGTCAACTGTGAGTGTCCCGAGGCACTCAAAGTTCGTTATGCCACTAGCGTGTTCCAACAAAGGGCTCTCACCTGGTGGAATAGCGAGAAAAGAAATCATGGGCCCGATGCTATTCTGGCACTTACTTGGGAGGAGTTCAAGAACATCGCTATCATGAAGTTCTGCCCGAGAAGGGAACTGCAAAAGTTGGAGGAAGAATTTTGGAATTTAAAGCAAAACGATGGTGATCATTTGGCCTACTTAACTAGGCATCATGAGTTGAGTATACTGCTGCCTCATATGGTCGACACTGTCCCCCGCAACATCGAGAAGTTCATTAAGGGGTGTAACACCCCAAATTCAAGATGCTGTGGTGGGTAGCCGACCCACAACCTTAGAAGAGAAGCCATTACTATCACCGCTCAACTCACGAGAACCATATACGAGCGGCACCATGACTGTGAAGGGTGCAAAAAGGTGGAAAGGACGGCTACTGAGGCCGTTAAGGAGACCAAAGCTGAACCGCCCAACAACAACAACAACAAGAAGCGCAAGTCACATCGGCGCGTAACTATGCTGTGGCTGCACCTAAACAACCCCAAAGACAACTTGAATCTGCGGCTACACCTGTGGCACAAGTGCCTGGGGCTAGGGCTTATGCTGGTCCTCAGCCTATGTGCAACACGTGTAGGTATCATCATTCGGGGAATCAACCGTGCCGCATCTGCACCTTATGCGGTAAATTTCGTCATTTGGTGGCGACCTGCCACTGTGCACCTAACAATGCCGCCGTGGTCACAAACCGTGTTTGCTACAACTGTGGGGAACCTGGTCATTTTCGGCCACAATGCCCTCGTCTTGTGGGTAATGTTCCACAAGCTCGAGGATGTGCTTTCAACATCAACACCAACCAAGCACAAGCAAACAACGATGTGTGGTGAATGGTATGTCAACTCACCTTTAACTTTTGTGATCCGTTTCTTTCATACTTTACCTAAATCGTTAAATATCTTAAAAATTGACCAGGCATGTTCCTATTAACAAAACTTATGCCTATGTCCTATTTGATCTGGAGCCGATAAAAGTTCGTTTCATTAGAGTTTGAACCCATACTTGCTAAGCCACATACGAAACTAGAAAGACCTCTTACTGTTGAAGTTGCTGATGGAGAACCAATCACGTTGACGTCATCATTCGTGATTGCATCTTAAGACTTGACACACATGATTTTCTTATCGATCTTATCCCTATGAAACTTGGAAGCTTCGACGTCATCATTGGTATGGATTGGTTAGCCAAACACCATGCCGAGATCATCTGTTTCGAGAAGCATCCGTATACCGTTACCTTCTGGTGATACTTTGAAGGTGTTCGGTGAAAAATCTTCCAAAGGACTTAAACTCATGTCTTGCACTCAAGCCCGAAAATGCTTAAGCAAGAAGTATATGGCTTTCTTGGCTTATGTGGTCAACACGAAAGTCAAAGGGAAAGAACTAAGGATGTCCCTATCGTACGAGACTTTCCTGAAGTATTTCCCGATGACCTTAGTGGTTTACCTCCCGTGCGTGAAATTGAGTTTAAAATCGACTTGATACCGGGAGCAAACCCGTGGCTAAGTCACCATATCGGCTTGCACCATCGGAAATGCAAGAACTCTCTAGTCAACTTCAAGAGCTATCCGAGAAGGGCTTCATCCGTCCTAGTTCTTCGCCGGGGTGCACCTGTTCTTTTTGTGAAGAAGAAAGATGGATCGTTTCGTAGTGCATCGATTATTGAGCTTAACAAGCTTACTATCAAGAACCGTTATCCTCTTCCTCGTATTGATGATTTGTTTGACCAACTTCAAGGAGCTGCTATTTTCTCGAAGATCGATTTACGTTTTGGCTATCATCAATTGCGAGTCCATGATGATGATATCCAAAGACCGCTTTCCATACTCGTTATGGACACTATGAGTTTATGGTGATGCCTTTTGGTTTAACCAATGCTCCTGCTGTCTTCATGGATCTCATGAACCGAGTATGCAAGCCTTATCTAGACAAGTTTGTGATCGTCTTCATTGATGACATACTTATCTATTCCAAGTCCAACACCGATCATGAGCTGCATTTGAGATTGGTTCTTGAGTTGTTAAAGAAAGAGCAATTGTACGCAAAGTTCTCGAAGTGTGACTTCTGGCTCGAGGAAGTTCAATTTCTAGGACACGTGGTGAATAGCCAAGGAATTCACGTTGATCCTGCAAAGGTGGAAGCTGTGAAGAATTGGTGTGTTCCTACAACTCCTACCAAGTCGTTCTTTTCTTGGTCTTGCTGGTTATATCGGCGATTCATTGCCAATTTCTTGAGGATCGTGAAACCGCTCACTACTTTGACACAAAAGAATAAACCACTCGAGTGGGGTTCCGAGCAAGAAGAAGCTTTTGAAGCGTTAAAGCATAAGTGTGCAATGCTCCTATCTTGACCCTACCCGATGGAAACGACGATTTCACCATGTATTGTGATGCATCTAAACAAGGCCTTGGTTGTGTTCTTATGCAACGAGGGAAGGTCATAGCTTACACATCGAGGCAATTGAAGGTTCACGAGATGAATTACACAACTCATGATCTCGAGCTTGGTGCTTTTGTATTTGCTTTGAAGATTTGGAGGCACTACCTTGTATGGTACGCAATGTATAGTCTAAACCGATCACAAAAGCCTTCAACACGTTTTCAATCAAAAAGATCTCAACATGAGACAACGTCATTGGGTGGAGTTGATTAGTGACTATGATTGTGATATTCGTTACCATCCTGGTAAAGCAAATGTTGTAGCCGATGCACTAAGCCGAAAGATTCACAACAAGATGATCTCATTCCAAGAAATTCGCGATCGACGTCAATGGTTTGACACTTGGGGTGAGTTCGATACTGAGATCCGACTAGATGTCAACGAGACCACCGTACTACTACAAAACCTGAGAATAGATAGTGACATCGAGTCTAGCATCCTGGAGGCTCAACAAATGGTTCAACGAGAAGGAAGAATGAAGGATGAATTGGAGCATAATCTTCTAACCCAATTGGAAACGAAACCCAATGGGTTGATGTACTTCGCCAATCGCATTTGGATTCCAAATCGCGATAACATTCGTACCTTTATTATGAACGAAGCTCATCAAACTCGTTATTCTATTCATCCTGTTCCGATAAGATGTACATGGACCTACGTGGTCAATATTGGTGGCCTGGAATGAAGAAGACATAGCGACCTATGTAGCTAAGTGCCTCACATGTACAAAGGTCAAAGCCGAACATCAACGTCCGAGTGGATTACTTGATCAACCCGAGATCCCTATGTGGAAGTGGGAACACATATCCATGGACTTCATAACCAACCTACCGTAAACCTCTCGAGGACATGATAGCATATGGGTGATCGTTAACCGATTGACCAAATCGGCACATTTTAACCTATACATGACACTTAAAGACATCAAGGTTAGCTCGTATATACGTTGATGAGATTGTAAGTCGTCATGGGGTACCTCTGCACATCATATCCGACCGAGATGCTCGTTTCACTTCACATTTTTGGTCGTCTATGCAAGAACTCTTGGGTACACAACTAGATCTAAGCACGACTTACCATCCTCAAACTGATGGTCAAACCGAGCGAACATCCAAACCTTGGAGGATTTGCTACGCATTTGTGTTCTTGATTTTGGTTGCGATTGGGATACGCATCTACCGCTCGCGGAATTTTCGTATAACAATAGTTACCACTCGTATCAAGATGGCACCGTTTGAAGCACTTTATGGTCGAAAATGTCGTTCACTGATCTGTTGGATCGACATTGCGAAAACTTCATCACTGGTCCTGAACTTATACAAGAGACGACCGATAAAGTTTCTATTATTCGCAAGAACCTTGAAGTGGCGAGAAGTCGTCAAAGAGCTATGCTGACAAGCGACGTAAGCCATTGGAATTCCAAGTTGGGGAGATGGTTTCTTAAGGTTTCACCGTGAAAAGGTGTGGTTCGCTTTGAAAAAGGGCAAACTGGCTCCAAGGTTTGTAGGACCTTTCAAAATCCTGAAAAGGATTGGGAAAGTGGCTTATAAACTGGAGCTACCTTCCGACCTTAGTGGAGTTCATCCTGTATTTCACGTCTCAAATTTAGAAAGTGTTGGCCGATGAAAGTCTGTATGTTCCGTTGGAAGATATTCAGATTGACGAGTCATTACATTTTGTCGAGAAACCTGTTGAAATCATGGACCGCATAATGAAGAAGACGAGAACCACAACAACCCCAATCGTCAAGGTTCGTTGGGAAAATAACGTGGCGCTGAATTTACTGGGAACGTGAGGAGCACATGAAGAAGAATACCCATTCTTATTTGTATAGTTTCATTTCTTTTAATTTCGAGATGAAATTCTTTTAAGTTGGGGAGACTGTAACACTTCGTATTTTTGTTAATTAAAAGTTAATTTTTGGTAAATTCCTTTAAGACCTATTTATGCTATTTGGTGCTATTTGTGTATATTTCCTTATTTAATTTAAAGTTTTTAATTTATCTAAATTATAATAATAATAATAATAATAACAATTTTGGTAATAATAATAGAATAATAATAAAATAATAACGTTAATAATAATTAATAAATAAATTGTATAGTTACTAAACTTAACAATGTTTAAAACTTTAAACAGTTAAAGTTTGGGGGTTTAATTGCAAAATTTGAAACTTTAATTTATAGGTTTATACATAAAATGAAACTAGAGGGACCATTTGTGTAAATAATGAAAACTCAAACCCTTTTCCCCCTCTCTCTCCCGTTTTTCCGGTGACCTCACCGGCCGGACTCCGGCCAAGTCCGGCGAGACTCTAAACCGACTAAAACCATTCGAGTTTGATCCCAAATCGTTACCAATCGGTTAACGAGCAAAACTCGACCCCTTTAATACACTTTAATTGAAGTTTAAGCCGGTAATCGACGATTGAACTCGGTAACCGATTCACATTAAACCTTCAAGCCGTTCGGGCATTAATACTCAATGATAATCAAATTAAAGACACCTACACGATCGTCTAACCATACCTAAGCTTCTACTCAACGTAATTTTACCTAAAAACACACAAACAAAGTGCGTCGATCATCAACACTGTCGCGGTCAGCAAGCTAATCGAAACCCATTCTCTGAACCATCTCAACTGAAATTGATAGAGGGCTTTCAACCCTTGAGTCACGTGGAAGTTTCCTGCACAATTAATTGAATTTCCATCATCATTTGCATATCCATCGAATTCGATTCTTGGCTGCGACCTGCTCTACACCAAGGGCATCGATTCGATCTCAATCAAGTGAGTAAATCACATCATCACCCTCGGTTTTTCTTAATGAATCAAAACCCTATGATTAATTTGGCTAACAAACTCAAATTGATCTTCAATTTGGATCAAAACATTCTAGGGTTTATGTGGAATTGGGGATTTATAGTTGTTGGTTGTTTTAAGAATTAAAAACCAATTTATACCGCGGCTGAGAGCCTGGTTCACTGGTTAAGTCACTTATTCACACACATGAGGTCCCGGGTTCGAACCCGGCACCATCATGTTATTTTTTTTGAAGGGTTTTAACCCTTAATTAAATTATAAAAACTTTTTATATATATAAAAATTATTTTATAAACTTTAAATATTTTCAAAAGCCACCATATATTTTCTGTATATCTCTTTTAGTTAAGTAATTATTTTTTTATAAAACATTTTAACAAAGATTGTTCATGAATAATAAAATGGATTACAAATAATAATTAAAAATTATTATTGTTTCAAAACGTTTCTTTTAATTTAATATTGTTTAATAATACTTAATTCTTTTTGCTATAAAAATTTATTCAAACTTTATGAAACTTTCAAAATGTTATAATTATTTCTTTTTCACATATTTTGTATAAAATATAAATATATATTTTTAGAAAATATAAATGATTTTCATTTGTTAAATATAATTATTTAACAAACCTCAAAATCCACTTAACCCTAGTACTCATTAATTAGTTAACCCATTATGTTTAAGCTTAAATCTTGTAATATCTATATACTTAGGTGTATTGTGAAGACTTTACGTTGGAACGACGATTACTATTTCTTATTAATCATCTGATATATATATATATATTATATATATATATATATATTTATTTGACCAGTGAGTTTTCCTTGCCCCTTTTTACATTTTTCACACTATTTTGGGGTGAAACATGATACTTATACATCGTACACTTATAAACATAGAGACTTGTAATGCACTTGCAATTCATCTTTATATTTTGTCATGGTTATTTGTGTGTTGTAAGTGATTATATGAGATACATAGTTTGTTTACAGTCATTAACTATTGCTAGCCTGGCGATGTCTTAGATCTTTGGGCTTGCAAGCCTATTTGGTGCTAAAGTCGATGTATTGCCGACTCCTGATGATGTATGCTTGTTCATCATGGGAACCAAATACACTTAGCCAATCTTATATACTTGTAATCAAGTCGAGGTTTGGTTGTAACGATATGTGTTCTATAACCTTACTTGCTTATGACCTATGACATGAATTGCTACTTGTAACTTTATCATATTAAGTATAAAAACCTTGGAAGCTTACCAACTATTTATAGTTGACCCTTTTATTTTTATCATGTTTCAGGAAATCCCCAAGTTTAAAGTGGACTTTTGAAGCTTGAAAATAAAACTAGGACTTGGACCTAGTTAAATAAATAAATGTTATGTTACATTTTGTTTTATTTGGGATTATTTCATGTTCTGAGACTTATGTTTGTAATGCCTTTTGAAACTTATAATTTTAATATTTACACTTAAATATAGCGTTATGTGGCTGTGAACAATCTTAACCCTCACATCTCGACGATTCCGCCGTCAAGGTTGGGGTGTGACATCACATCCAGTAGAAACTCAAAGTACTTCAAATGATGCAAGCAACCTCAGTGCTACTGAAGGTGTAGCAGTTACTGAGACAGAAGTTGACAATCTTCATAATTCAACAACAATACAAGATGAATGTGCCTCTGACCATAATGAACTGAATGTCTCCAATCTTGATGTAACTATTGCAGGTGACACCATTCTAACCACAAGAATACACAAGATTCATCCAGTTGAAACCATTATTGGTGATCTTAATGAGAGGGTGACAAGAAGCAAGTCAAGTATTGCAAACATCTGTTTGTTCTCATGCTTTCTATGTCAAACAGTACCCAAAAACATCAAAGAGACGCTTCAAGACAATAGTTGGATTGAAGCAATGCAGGAAGAATTGCTCCAATTCAAGAAGCAAGAAGTATGGTAGCTGGCAGATCTTCCCGAAGGACAATACCCTATCGGTACCAGATGGTTGTACAGGAACAAGACTGATGATAGAGGGATAGTCATCAGAAATAAAGCAAGACTAGTGGCATAGGGATACACTCAGGAAGAAGGAATTGACTACAACGAAGTTTTTGCTCCTGTTGCCAGACCAGAAGCAATCAGAATCTTTCTTGCATATTCTGCGTCCATGAGATTTACTCTTTATCAAATGGATGTAAAGTGTGCATTTCTGTATGGAAAGATTGCTGAAGAAGTCTATGTGAGTCAACCACCTGGCTTTGAAGATCAAGATTTCCCTTACAGAGTTTACAAGCTTGACAAAGCTCTGTATGGTCTTCTTGAACATGAGTATGAAAGAGGAAAGATTGATCAGACTCTCTTTAGAAGAATAAGAGGGAAGACATGTTGTTAGTCCAGATCTGCGTGGATGACATTATATTTGGCTCGACAAACAAGCAACTCTGCAAAGAATTTGAAGATCTTATGCATTCAAAGTTCCAAATGAGTGCTATGGGGGAACTCACATTCTTTCTAGGGGTGCAAGTCCATCAAACAGCAGATGGAATCTTCATCAGTCAATCAAAATATGTAGAAACCATGTTGAAGAAATTCCACTTTGCTGACTATCAGTCTATCAGAACTCCTGTGGATACTAAAGTGAAGATTGGACCTGAACCTAAAGGCAAATCAGTGGACCAGACTCACTATCGATCAATGATAGGTTCACTTATGTATCTAACAGCCAGTAGGCCTGACATTATGTTTGATGTTTATGTGTGTGCCAGATATTAAGCTGATCCAAAAGAATTACATGTGAACGCAGTTAAGAGGATATTCAGATATCTAAAGGGCAACCAGCTCTTGGATTATGGTATCCAAAGGAAGGAGAATTTAATCTCCATGCCTACACAGACAATGATTATGGAGGATGCAACTTCAACAGAAAATCCACTTTTGGCGGTTGCCAATTTCTTGGTCCCAGACTAGTATCCTGGCAATGCAAGAAGCAGACAAATGTGTCTGTGTCCACAGGAGAAGCTGAGTATATTGCTGCATCAGCATATTGCTCTCAAGTTCTCTGGATTCAAAACCGGATGCTTGATTATGGTTTTAACTTTTTGCATACACCAATTTCTATTGATGACACAACTGATGTCTTTATAACTAATAATCCAGTTCAACACTCAAAAAAAACATATTGAGATTAGATATCATTTTTTTGAGAGACTGTGCTGAAAAAGGTTTAATCAAATTGATTCAAGTACCAACAGAAAATCAATTAGCTGATTTGTTTACCAAGGCATTTGAATCTGGTAGGTTTGAATTTCTGGTTCAGTCAATTGGCGTGATTAACCTTGAGTAAAAACTATGAAAAACATCAAAAACAATTTAAAACATCAGAAAAACCACAAAAAGAAATTAAGTTTATTGAAGAAAAGAATTCTCTGGGAAATGATATAATTACAGTCGTTATATCATTCACTATGCTTAATTTCAAAATGTAAAAGACTGAAATGACTTACCAGATATGTTGGTAGGCTCAACTTGGAAGAAAAGATACATGCAGTGATGAATTAAAGACATATTCAATTGTGAAACACTCATCACAAAGTACATGTATGTATTCGCTTATCTGAATGCATGTGTGTGTAGTAGCCTAAACACACTAGGTAATGATACTTTATGAATCTCTTTCACCACATCATGTTTCATCTTTGTTTTGCTGAGTAAAGACCTGATGAAACTTGCACATAGTGCAGATGTCTTGATCCAAAAGATTCCCAATGTGGAACACATCCAAAAATTGGATGAATCAACAAAGTAATACATTCCAAGTGAATGAACAAAATAATCCTATCATGGATCACCTTCCAAAGTGAAGTGAAAAGAATCCCAATATGGATCAACATGATAAAGGATCAAATAAAAAGAATCCCAATGAGGATCAGTGAAAATGAGATTCATGACTTAAGTAACCTGGTAAGAAAAGTTGTTAAAAAGTTCTACCATGCATTGTATAAGGAGGGTTGATCAGTTTATGCTTATGTATATGAGGTACACATTGAATAATAAATCAACCAAAACATGATAAAAGTCATTTGCATCAAAGTATCAACCAGGTATGAGTTTAAGAGGACAAACATACCTTCAATATTCAAGTTCAAAATCATGTCCATTTAATCATAAAGGATGCACATGTGTAATGTAAATTGATGTGATCCCAACAAGGAGATTTTTCTCTTCATTATTAATATTAATCAAAATAATATTCAATCTTCCAAATATTTAAAGTTTCTCTCCAAATTTGGACATAAACTTTAGGGGGAGTAATTTAAAAGATTTGAGTAAGTCTAAATTTTTGTTTATTAACTTAATTTTGAAAAAAAACAAAACAAAAAGAGCTTTAGTTGGTGTTGTTACAATAAATTTTACCATTATATCTTAGCTTATGCAGATTTGTAGAAGCATGATAAGCCCAAGATCTGTCAAAATTAGGAAACCTGTATTAGTTGTGACATACAGGTCAATCCAGCAAGAATTGACAACTTCAACCGCCAACTTCATATCAAAATCAATCAAGGACACCTCTTGATAAGATGAATAATCAATTCAATCACATTAACTTTTGATTAAGTTCAAAAGCTAATGTAGTAAGTGCATTAGTTAATGCGGGTGAAGGTAACCCATGCATGTAACTAATGCGGGTAACAATATTGTTTGAAGTATAACTAATGCAGACAATGATTTTACTCTACCGTATTAGTGTGTGAAGTGAATAGGAAATTTACTCTACCGCATTTGATACAGTTAACAAATGCGTATGAACAGATCTCTATCGCATTTGCTACAGTGCTGTGTTGACTTGTCAACCGCATTAGATGTAGTTGCACAAATGCTGATTGACTTTGTTCTATCGCATTCGCTACTGTGTACAAATACAGATATGATAAAACAAGCAACTCAACTGTATTTGTTACAATGGTTTTCTTCCGTATTTACTACAACCCAAATGCGGACCGCCAAAATTTTCAAGTTTAAACTTCCGCATTTGCAATAGTACACAAATGCGGATAGAATAAAAAGAAACAAAACTTCCGCATTTGTAACAGTAGAGTAATGCGGACAGTCAGTCAAAAATTAAACCTTCCGCATTTGCTACAGTCACAAATGCGGATGACCAAAAGTAGTCAAATGCGGACTGTCAATGTCAAAAGTTTGTCTTCCGCATTTGCTATAGTCAACAAATACGGAAAACCAAAATCAAACAAATAACCTTCAGCATTTGCTATAGTGTTGACTGTATCTGCGTGTAAACTTACAAACTTTTTCAAATTGTATTATCTGACTATTTAAAGGAATTCAAACAGGTCATTTAATACTTTTCAGATTTGAGAGAATTTATAGTGAGACGAGCGCAAACCTACAGTACTCCACCATCAATCATCATCATCATCATCATCATCATCATCATAAACATTCAAAGATTTTATTCTGTTTCTTCTTAAAACATTCTTGTCATCGATTCAGAACCACAGTTATCTCAAAGATAAGGTATAACTTCAACAGATTTTGAAACCAAGACCTAAGTCTCGGACTATTAACCTAATCGAACAATGAACAAGAAAATATTGAAGAACACCAAAATCGAACTCATTAATGTGATGCAATACACATTTTCGATCTCAATAAACATATAAATTGATATGAATTAAACCGATATTGAAAACCTTGATAATCATGTTTACTGCGAAAAACAGAGCAAAGTGAAAAAGAAAAATGTGTAACAAATCAAAGTCACATTAACAAATCAAATCAAAGTTAAAGTCAAAATTGTTAACTAACACACATGTCTCTTGTGCAGACTACATGGCAAATCTTACATGGAGCAAGCTCCATAACGTCAGCGGTTATCTAAACCCTGATATGCCTAAAGCCGAAGGTCTTAAAGATATGATAAGATTCTTATCTACCACAAGGGTAGCATATGCCATAACAGTAAGACCAACAATCTACGAGAATCCCATCAGGTCATTCTGGGAATCAGCTGAAGTAGTTGAAAATGATGGAGTGAAAACTCTAACTGGGAGAATCAACAATGAACTCACTCTGAAGATCACAGAAGAGTCTGTTAGAAGATGTCTGCAATTCAATGATAATGCTGATGATCCTCTTGAATTAGATGATGAGGAAATAACCACATTTTCCTCTAAAATTGGTTATGAAAGGAGTTATGAAGCAAAACAGATAGTCAAAGGATTAGTGGATCTGCCTTGGAGGTTCCTAATTCATATGTTTCAACATTTTCTGTCAAAAAGGAAAACAGGATGGAATGACATTCCAGTCCTCACATCTTCTGCAATATGTGCTCTTTACACCAACAGACGGTTTAATATGTCTGCATATGTATTCAATGGCCTAATCTCCAACATTCAAGAAGGGTTGAGATACAAGTTTTTGATGTACCCTAGATTCATTCAATGTCTAATTAATGAATCATTTTATGACATTGTTAATGAAGGACCTGTGCTTAACATCCCTCATTATGATGCAAGATCCTATAAGTACATCAAGAAGAAGGACCCAAGGAACTTTTACAATGGCGCCCATTCACCCCTTCTTCCTTGGATGCTTCAATAAATACATCAAGCAGGTCAAGCTCAACCACCTCCACAACCAATAGCACAACCACCTCCACAACCAATACCATCTCTAATACCATCACCAATACTATCTCCAATACCATCACCAATACCATCACCAATACCATCTCCAATACCATCTCCATTACCACAACAAATACCACAACCTTCTCCCCAATCATCTCTACAAACATTACCTCAACCATCATCACTTTCAACTCCACAACCAACACCACCAGTAACCACTCAACCTACACCTATATCACCACATCATCAATCTCCAATATCACCACACCAATCACCTATTTCTCCTTACCAACCTTTACCATCATCCCATGATCACCCTGATGAAATAGAAGGATCAACAAGTGCATCTAAATCATCCAAATCATCTTCTGATGAGGAGGATCATCATGATCAAAGCAAAGTTATGAAAGAACCTTCTGAGGCTGCTCCCTCAAAGAGCTATGCTGAATCCACATCAATAGGCTTGATGAAAAGGATGAATTAATCTCTGAGCTGTTACTCAAAGTAGAAAGATGGAAAGACCTTGTTAGGATCAGTGATCTACGTTTGATTGATTAGAGAGTATTGCAGCGGAAATCAAACAATGAATTAGACAATTCACAAGAACACAATTGGTATTCAATATAAGAGTAAACAGTTATAGAGAGAATTCGGCGAAAGATATTTCATTCAATATGCGCTTTCGTGGTAACAAAATGTCACATGTACAATTAGGTCAACATCTCTTATATAGGAGATGTGACGTCTGCTGATGTCACTTGATAGTGACATCTAACAGAATTATTCAAACTACTGATAGTTAACACAACTACTGAAGATGTCAAAACAGCTGACATCTTCTTACAAAAATACTAAGTGTTAACTATCACTACAACTACTGAAAAGAAACTACTGAAACTACAACGACTGAAGAATATGCTCTTCAGTCGTTTTACAAGTACTAAAATAGAAAAGAAAACTACTGAAAGGAAACCATCACAACAACTGAAAAATGCTTCTTCAGCTGTTGTAACAAACTCTGAAGGCATCAGTACTTGTACTTAAACTTCAGCTGTTGTCATCAGCTGATGTCTTCAGTTGTTGTCTTTAGTCTTTGTACTTCAGCTGTTGATCTTCAGTACTTTAGTCTTTAGCTGTTGATCTTCAGACTTTGGTCTTCAGCTGTTGAAGTCTTTAGTACTTTAGTCTTCAGCTTTTGAAGTCTTCAGTACTTTAGTCTTCAGTTGTTGATCTTCAGACTTTGGTCTTCAGCTGTTGAAGTCTTCAGTACTTTGTTCTTCAGCTGTTGCTCTTCAGACTTTGTCAAACAGCTGATCAAGTCTTCAGCAGTTGTTGTGATGTCTATGAGACTTAGAGGTTTTTCTGATCAGGCTCATTGGTTCTTTTGGTCCAACAAACCACCCCTGAACCAATACAGCCAAAACCTCTAATCTTATTGAAGATGTCCCACTTATTATGGCAGAAAGATTGGTCTTTTTGTCTTCTAGATCAGCTCAGAAGTGACCCTTGTAAGCACAGGCCTGGGAAGAAGTCTCAATGATCTGTTTGGCAAAGGATGAATGGGAACTCTGTCTTGGGGAACTGGACACAGAGCTGTTATCCCATCCATGAGATCTACTTCCCAACTATGAGTCTGTATGACTCCCTTGTATAGGCCTCAAGGAAGGTTATTTGTTCCTCCATGGTAAGCTCTTCTGCTCCTCCTTCAAAAAGTGATTCTGGCCCATAATACTCAGATAGGTATTTGACCTGCTTTCCATTTTTGAGTTCCACAGTTGTTATTACTCTATAAGCAAATTCATCTGGGTGATTACCCTCTAAGAACAACTGGAGCTCATTCTTTCTAACTTCCTCAAGCCTCCTATATACTAACCCCTTTTTCACCACCTTTATTCTCCAGCATCTTTTGTGGGGTCAGTTTAGCTTTATAGGCTTTCTTGAAGTCATCTAGGATTTCCTAGGGTGATACTACAAAACCAGTGAGATCACTTCATCTACAATCTTCTTTACTTGGCCAATGTATCTCTGTGGAATGTTTTTCTTTTGAATATTATGAGACACCCTGGGATCATGCCAAATCCTCACTCTTTCCTTTTGATATTGAAAGGTATGTTTGAGAGTGTATAACCTGAGAGCATGCTTCTTCATGTTGATAATTGAAGATGTGGCAGCATATGCTTTGTCAACTCTTCTCAACAGTTCCTCATCATATTGTTTGTGAAGCTTTTCTTTTTCTAACTTCACTTTCACAGTTTGCCTTTGAGACTCAGGAGTAACTGTTGGAGGGTGACTTGTGGCCTTAGGCACTGTATAATAGCTGAG
Source organism: Flaveria trinervia (assembly GCA_025506515.1). Lineage (NCBI taxonomy): Eukaryota > Viridiplantae > Streptophyta > Magnoliopsida > Asterales > Asteraceae > Flaveria > Flaveria trinervia. The sequence continues at coordinate 71,907,476 of CM046443.1, forward strand.
ATTGGCAGCCTATCTTCATTTTCATCTTCATCATTATCTTCTTCATCTTCTTCTAGCCTCAGTACCCTTCTCTTCCTCTTCTGGGGTACATCATCGACTATTGGTTTTGAGGGTAAGGGAATTGGTTTGATGGGTTTGTGGTTATGGTGGTATTGGTGTGGGAATTTTGACAGGCTGTTCTAGCATTTTGGATGTGAGTGCGGCTTTAGATTGCTTGACTAGTTCAGTCCTGCTCCCAGCACCAGCTTCATTTAAGGCTTCAATAACCAATCCTTTGGTATATACTTCAGACGAACAGATCTTGGTGGTTATTGCCAAGATGCTGTCCCTGGACCATGCCTTGATTTCAATCAATGATCTACCAAGATACTTAGCTATGAACCTGATCATGATTTCCAGCCTTTCCCTTTCCAACACATCATAACTTGCCCATCTAGCTTGGATTTTTCAATCTCCAATCTTCTGATTTCTGAGTCAAGTTTTTCAGTGTCATGACCTTGCCTAAACAACTGATCAATAATGTTATCCATTGATCGGCTATGTTCGGCATCAGCCTCCTTCACCATTGTCTCCAAGTCAGTCTCCTTTTCATTCTTCCTTTTCTTGTATGTGACATGAAAGTCTTTAGTACTTTCAGTCACTTTCTCCATGTCAGCTTCCTTCTCCTTCTCCTTCTCAGTCTTTTTCCTATCTGCAATCCTCTTTCTTTTGCTTTCACTGACTGAATCTCCCCCTTTTTGGTTGCATTGGTTGCAAGGGTTTGATTGTCAGAAAGCTTTTGCTCACAACATCCTCCATCAAGGGTTGTATAACTGAGGGAAGCCTCTCATCAAGGGTTTTAATTACTATATCAGTGATAATTGGTGTGATGAGAGGTAAGGAATTTTGAAAGATAGCAGCTATTTGCTCAGGGGGGTTCTGTCCCTGAGAAATAGTGCCAGAAGCAAAGGCAGGTGGCTGAGTGTTTTGGAGTGGCTCTGTGTATGGGAGACCTTCAGAGGAAGGTGCCATCTGTGGGGTTTGAGGGTTAGATGGTCTTTGATCCTGAGAAATTTTGGCAAGCAACTCTTTGAGTCTGCTCACCTCATCCTCGAGGTGGTGTTTTGGGCTAAAACATCATAAACGAAGCCCAGGTTATCATCAGTGTTTACTGAATCACCTGACCTCCTGATAGAATCAGGATGAACATGCTCTGAGTGTGGATCAGTAGTAGCATGTGCCCCTTGGTCTTGGTACGGGACTTCCTGCCTTAGGACTATGTCCTTCATCAGCAGTTGCCTCTGGGGAGGTCTTATGAATGTTACCAACTTCATCCTGATCATATGCTGAAGCAGGAGAAGTGGCAGCCTCACCAGAAGTTCCAATCTCCTTTTCTACACTTGGAGATGGAACATTGTAACCCTTGTGCTGTGGGTTATCAGAAGCACTTTGGTCCTCCCCTCAATGGTTGAGGTATTCCCAGTTGGAATTGGTTTCTGGGGAGGGGGTGAGGAGTGCAACTAACTCAGCACTTGTGCAACAATAAGTGTAGGACTTGGAGGGGCAGTTGCATGTGGAGATGGGGTAGAAGCAGATTGCACCCGGGGTGAGTGGTGCGCTTCAATGGTAAGCCCTCTCAATTGAGATAGGTTCCAGCAATGTGGGATCCCCAATATTGGTTGCAACAGGATCCTGTTGAGAGGATACCTGTGCGGCTTTGGCAGGTTGAGTCTTTGACATAACTGGGGGGTTAAAACCAGTATGTGTGTCCTGTGTTTGTGGTACAGGGGCATCCTCAGGGGACTCATCTCCCTGAGTAGCCTTTTTTGGCTTTTTGATTTGGGTTTGGTGGGGACTTTAGATTTGGAGGTGGTGGTTGTGGGTTCCAGCTGCGTGGTTTTCGCAGCTTGGCAGCCTGTTTGAGTGATTGGTCTGAGTTGTGCCTGGAGTATACCTCAGGCAATATAGCCATGGCAGGGACTCCAAGGCCAACAAGTCCCTCAGCTTTCAGCTGGTTCTCTATAATGGCCATGATGAACCGAGGATATAATATCCATCAGTTAGCAATAGGTTTTGAGGCCATATCCTTAAGTTCAAGAAATATTATTTCAGAAAAATTTAAGTTTTGTTACTCAAGGATAGAGAAGAATACCTGCTGCCACCTGGTCAACATTTGATCCCAAGAAGAAGTCTTAGGAGCTAAGCAAACATTCACCATATGAAAAATAAGGCGTTCTGCATCATGGAAATGCTTCTTTAGGATGGTAGAGGCGCTGAGGTTACCCTGGTATCCATGGTAGGCAAAGGATAGATCAGTGGTGCCCTTTGGATACCCAGCGGGGAAAGTGGCATCATCCAGTTGTAGGGTTTGGCGAAGGATTGCTGGAGTGATGACCACCTGTCGGTTGTTGACGAACGACTGGAGAGAGTCGGTGGCATTCTCCCTAGTGATGAGGGTGACGTTCGTCCAGAACTGATGTAAGGATTCAACATAAATAGTAGGATTTAGAAGGAAGGCCGTTTTGTAGGGAGAATGGACCATTAGATCAATGGCATTATCAAACTTTGTCCAGAATGGTGATTTGGTAAGGTAGGCAACACAGTTGTGTCGTGGTTTAAGCTTCATGGTCGCCATTAATGTGAGAGAAGATTTGGAGGTTTTGAACATTAGGTTTGGAGATAATGAAGCTCTATAAGATTGGGTATTTATAGGGTAAGGGTTAGAAAACAACTGAAGGGTTTGGTGTTAATCATCAGTAGTTTTAAACGACTGATGACATGGTATTACCCTTTCAGAGGTTGAAACAACTGAAGTCTTGGTTTTAGGCATCAGCAGTTATAAAACTACTGAAAACCATGGTTGTGGCTTCAGATGTTTGAAAACAACTGAAGACTTGGGTTTAGTCATCAGTAGTTGTGAAACTACTGAAAACCTTGGTTTTGTCTTCAGGTGTTGTAAACAATGATAACTTGGTTTTAGTCATCAGTAGTTGTAAAACTACTGAAGACATGGTTTTGTCATCAGTTGTTGTAAACAGCTGAGGACTTGGTGTTAGTCATCAGTAGTTGTGAAACTACTAAGGACATGGTTTTTTCATCAGCTATTTAGGGTGAAACAACAGTTGTAGAAACAACTGAAGAGGAAATTCTCATCAGTAGTTTTCGTCAATTCTTAGCCTTTCAGCTGTTTCATACTGTCCTCAACACTTACTCATCAGTCTTTTTGCTGTTTTCAGTTGTTTCATAGGACATCGGTACTTGATCTGTTTTTACTGATATCAGTAGTTATAACTACATCAGTAGTTGTAACTTGATCAGTTGTTTTAACAGAATCAGTACTATATGTGATATGGTTACTAATGATCATGAGTACTTAGTTACTGAGATCATCAGTAGTTATCACTTATTCTACTGCAGCATACCAAGCCTTAACACTAGGTTGTGGAAAGTTGAACTATCCAAAGGTTTAGTAAAAATGTCTGCAAGCTCATCAACACTAGGCACAAACTTTGGATCAATCAAACCTTTTTCAAAACAGTCCCTAATAAAATGATGTATGATCTCTATATGTTTGGTCCTAGAGTGCTGGACTGGATTTTTGACAATGCACAGAGCTGAAGCACTATCCATTAATAATGGAGTCTTAGTCTCTGTAATGCCATAATCCAAAATTGGTTCTGAAGCCAGAGTACCTGAGAAGTACAACTTGCAGCTGCAATGTACTCTGCTTCAGCAGTGGATGTAGCAACAGATGTTTGTTTCTTACTCTTCCAAGAAATCAAACAGTTGCCTAGGAATTGACATCCACCAGAAGTTGACTTTGCAAATATCTAAAGATACTCTTGACTGCAATCAATGAGACTCTTTAGGAGCAGCTGAAATCTAGCACAAACACAAGTTGCAAACATGATATCTGGTCTAGAAGCTGTTAAGTACATCAAGGACCCAATCATACATCTGTAAGGTTTCATCAACAACTTTACCTTTCTGATCTGCATCTAGTTGTGTGGTATTGCACATGGGAGTAGAACAGGGCTTACAATTTTGTAAATCAAACTTATCAAAAGATCTTTTGTATATTTTGACTGATGAATAAAGGTTCCATCAGCCTTTTGTTTAATTTGCAAGCTAGAAAGAACTGTAATTCTCCCATTGCACTCATTTCAAACCTTTTTCATTAATGTTGTAAAATCATCACACAACTGGGGATCAGAGGATGCAAAAATGATATCATCAACATAAATCTGAACAAGTAGCTTATGCTGATCCACCTTCTTAATAAACAAAGTTTTATCAATGGAGCCTCTAGTGAGATTATTCTTAAGAAAAAAGTGGAAAGTGTCTCATACCAGGCTCTAGGAGCTTGTTTCAACCCATAAAGAGCCTTTTCAAGTTTATACCCATTCAGGATGTTTATTCTCCTCAAAACCTGGTGGTTGACACACATAAACTTCTTCCTTTATTTTACATATAAAAATGCACTTTTGACATCCATTTGAAAAACTTTAAGATTGTGGAATGAAGCATAGGCTAAAAACAATCTAATTGCCTCTAGTCTGGCTATAGGGGCAAAGGTTTCATCATAATCAATACCTTCTTCTTGTGAAAACCCCTGTACAACCAGTCTAGCCTTGTTCTTAACAATAAGCCCATTTTCATCAGTTTTATTCCTAAACACCCATTTAGTGCCTATTGCACACTTACCTGGGGGAAGAGGAACCAGTTCCCACACTTGCTGTTTCTTGAACTGAAGTAACTCAAGCTGCATGGCTTCAACCCATCCATTGTCTCTCAAAGAAACATGATAGTTCTTTGGCTCTAGCTGATGAATGAAGAGAGCATAGAAGCAAAAGTTAGACAATTGGCTTCTTGTTGAAACTCCAGCATTGATATCACCAATAATTTGAGACATTGGGTGATTCTTCAGTTCTTGATAAACAATGAGATCTGTGCAAGTGTTTGTAGGACCTTCAGCAGCAGCAGATGTTGATGCAGACTCTTGAAACCAAGATTGGATGGTAACCAAAAGATGTAGAGAAATCAGAGATCTCATCAGAATTGTTGTGGATGTAACTGCTGAAGCTACAGGAACATCAAATTAGCAGACACAGGCAGTTGGTCACTAAACTTGAATAGGTGAGTATTGATATTATCATCATCATCACAATACCACCAGGTGGAAGACATGCTGCAGAAGATGATTTATCCACATGATCTGCAACAGCTGGAGGTTGATAAGGAACATATTGCAGTATGTCCAGATCAAACAACTCCACAGGTTTTTGTGGAATCTTGTCCTTTAGAGATTCATTAAACTTCACATGCAGAGTCTCTTCAACTATCTTTGTTCTGCAGTTGAAGACTCTGTATGCCTTGCAAGTAGATGAATAACCAACAAAATACCCTGCATCCACCTTAGGATCAAATTTGTGGAGTTGATCCTTTGTGTTAAGAATGAAACAGGGACACCTAAAGGCTCTGAAAAATGAAATTAGAGGAGCCAAGTGATGTAAAACTTCATATGGAGTCTTCATCAACCTCCGATTTACTAAGGCTCTATTCTGCACATAGCAAGCTATGTTAACAGCTTCAGCCCAAAAGGTCAGTGGCAAACCAGAGTCAGCCAACATAGACCTTGCAGCTTCAATTAGGGTCCTATTCTTTCTCTCCACTACTCCATATTGTTCTGGAGTTCTTGGGATGCTAAACTGCCTTTTGATTCCCTTTGAAAGATAAAAATCATCAAGTGTATGGTTTCTGAATTCAGTTCCATTGTCACTCCTTATACACTTGACTGATAGGGAATACTGCTTCTCAACATACAACACAAAGTTTATAATCTTCTGAGCAACCTCATCCTTTGAATACAGAAAGAAAGTCCATACAAATCTGGAGTAATCATCCACAATTACCAGACAGTATTTCTTCTTTGCCATGCTCATCACTCTCACAGGACCAAATAGATCCATGTGCAGTAACTGCAAGCAGGCAGTGGACTTAGGTTCTTCAATAGGATGGAATGAGACTTTGTGTTGTTTTCCTTTTAAACAAGCAAGCAGGTTTCATCACAGTGGAACTCCTTTATGGTAAACCTCTCACTAAACTATTGTGGATCAGCTGATTCATGTTTGATATTAACATGACTCAGCCTTCTGTGCCACAGTTTAGATTCCTGAGGAGAGTCTTTGGAAAATAGGCAAGGATGGCCTTTGAGAGCTATTTTCTTGGAAAGATCTAAGCATACACTCTTCCTGTCCTGTTGGCCCTCAGGAGAGTATGATCATCCAACACCTTATCAATCAAATTAGAACTTTGGATGACAGAACCTGCAGTTCTGACTGGTGAAAAGAGCAACATAACCTTTATCACACATTTGACTGACACTCAAGAGATTGTATTTGAGATTTTCCACATGATTAACATCATCAAACTTACTCCCCATTGGAGACAAAGCCTTTGCCAATGATGTAACCCTTAGCATCATTGCCAAAAGAAACAAATCCTTCTTTCCTTGAGAGTATTCATGAAGAAGAGAGCTATTCCCTGTCATATGCATAGATCCTCCACTGTCTACATACCAGATGCTACTTTGGCATGCTGAAGAACCCTGCAATCATAAACAATTAGTTAGTTTTTGAGACCCAAACCTTTTTAGTTTTGGGTCTATTCACATCAACAGATGGTAAACTAACAGATTTGCTATGAATAACAGCCTTAGGGGATGGAGATGGTGAAGAAGAAGAATCCTTTGGCATGGACTTTTCTTCTCTGTGGTTTCAGCACAGGAGCATCTAATTGGTTGACTCTCCCCAATAGATGTTGAACCATCATAACAAGTTGTGTCTGATTCTGTGATAAATCCTTCAGCTCATCAGACACATAGTGCTTGAGATTGATGGATTCCTGTGTTGTACCATCTCCCTTTGAGCAACCTCAACTGTTGCCTGATTAACCCCTTGCTTTTTGGATTTCTTTTGGATTTTGGGGTCACAGGTTTTGATGTTGCTGGTACAAATTTGGTTTCAAACTCAGTTTTCATTTTATCCATTTGTTTTTTAATGTTCTTATTATGTTTGAGTTTGGAGCCCTTTTTATACCAGCAATCATCAGTAAGATGATTGAATAAGCCACATATTTCACATGGCTTTTTCTTCATCTTAAGTTGATCATCTGCTGAAGAAGATGAAACTACTGAAGACTTATTCTTCAGTAGTTTGCTATCAGTACTAGCAGTTTTCTTCCTTTAGTACATGCTTTCTTGATATCTTCTTTAGTAGTTTTCCCACCTTTCTACTTGCAATTTCTTCCCTTTAGTACATGCAGTAGTTTGGGTTTGTTCTCCAGGTGTTATGACATGCTCTTTGGTACTTTCAGTACTTTGTGAAATACCACCTGGAGTGATCAACTTTTTGATCATGTGAGTGTCAGCATTTGAACCATCAACATCAGCTGATAGGTTCTGAGAGGAATTAATGCTGACTTCAACCTCTGATGGTGCTGTATTAGATAGTAGATCACATGATGAAAAGGATTGGTTATTGCTTTCTCCATCAGATTTTACCTCTCTCTCTGGGAGTAAAATCTGTAGGAGGAGCAGTGTGATTATAACCAATGCCAAACTTCACATTGGAAGCAGACTGCTTACTAAGAAGCATTTCAAAACCCTTGCAAGAATGTACCCATCGATCACACTTTACCTGGGTAGTTGCAAGTGTTTCTTTGAGGTCTCTGTACTTCTCTAGAAGTACTCTTCCGAAGCCTCTTCCTATTCATCAGTGATTTGGCATTTAAGTTTGTAAATCTCATCATTCTTATCATTAAGCACAGACTCAAATTCAGCTTTTCTTTTGGAAATTATTTGTTCTAGCTCAATGTTCTTTTAATTAAAGCTACATTTGCTTCTCTAATAGATGCAAATGCAGCTATGCATGTTTCAGAACATAGCTTGGCTTTGGCCTCAAAGGATACCTGTGATACCTGTGGTGTGGAACATTAGAGGATGAGGTATCAGCAGACTCCAAAGCCATAAGAGCAAGGTTTCCAAAAGGACTGTCACCACCATGTTGACCAGCACCAAAGAACAGTTGTTCATAACCAGACATATCATCTGGTAACGCTCAGTCAACAACTCCTAGGGTGAAAAAGCTATGTTGTTGAGGTTGAGATTGTTGATGAGATTGGGAAGATAGATGTTCAGGTAATGCTTGTGGTTGTTGTGCAATAGGAGCTTGAACCGGATTGACTGAGGCATGTAATAGCAGGGATAAGTATGATATTGGACCCTGAGGGACAAAGTATGCAGGAGATATTGGTTGAATGATGACCAGAACTCGCAGGATGTTGCCCTCTGTTTTGTGGACTAGTGCTTGGAAAAGTCACAAAGGGTGTAGAGGAGTTAGATCCAGTTGATCTACACTCTCTTGCAAAGTGTCCAAGCCTTTGGCATTTGTGACACCTCAACTTACTCTTGTCAAAACCAACTTTGGGTTTGCCAGAGAGTCCAGGAAATTCCTGCCAGTTCTCTTGTAGAACTTTTGAGATCTGATATTAACTAAGGCCATTTGGCTTAGAATATCCATCTCTTCTAAATCATCATCAACAATACCCTTCAGATCATCCATGATGAAGCATAAATTGTCACTATTACAGCTTGATTGACTATCAACACCAACAAATGCATGATCAGAACTGTTTGAAGAGAAATCTATATGCTCATCATAATTGCTTTCAGATGCAGCATATTTTGACTCATGACCAACCAAGGCAGTATTCCCTGGTACAAAGTCATCAGTGAGCTTTCCTGATGATGCCAGTTTCCTTTTCTGCTCTATCTCTCTCTCTCGAATGTAAGCATTTCCCATGAAGTTGGGTGAGAGATAGGCTATCCAGATTTGCACTGGAGCGTAGGACAATAGTGTATGTGTCCCATCTCTCAGGCAGTGATCTGAGGAATCTGTTATTCATCTGGCTATTGGTGTATTCTTGTTGACCATTTTCAGCTCAGAGATCAAACAAAAAAACGCTCAAACTGTTGAGTCAGTGTCTCACCCTTTCTATGAGAGAATGTCTCATATTGTTGGGCAAGGATTTCTCTGTTGTTTGCTAAAATCTCATCTGTTCCACCGAATGTTTCCTACAGTGCATTCCAGAGGTCATGAGCAGTTTCATGATGCATAAGCCCTAAATAGATTTCATTAGGCAAGGCCATGGCCAGAATACCATGCGCTTTAGCATCAATCTCAAACAGTTTCCGATCCTCATCTGATGTATTCTTCTTCTTCAGGAACCATTTGGTTGGTTTCCGGATTGTTCACCATAGGCTTGTGTGGACCATGTACCACAGATGTCCAACAACCCGAACTGTTAACAGACAGGTGATGAAGCATCCTTCGTTGCCATATGTTATACTCAGTCCTAACCAGCATCGGAGGCTTGGTTGAGAACCGGTATTGTGAGGGTCATTAGAAGGAGTAGTCATTCTCAGATTCAACCAAATTCAATTAAGCTTTAGCAGATTTAGAACAAAACACAACAAACCAAATTGAACCAAGAGAGAGCTCAAAGTGAATAAACGAAAGCAGCAGAAATTCAATAATCTATAACCAATTCTTGCAAATATGCTAATTCAATCAAAGATAGATCGAATAGCAGTTTCAATGATCAATTGTTAGATCGATCAATGATTAACCTGCTCTGATACCATTTGTTAGGATCAGTGATCTACGTTTGATTGATTAGAGAGTATTGCAGCAGAAATCAAACAATGAATTAGACAATTCACAAGAACACACTGATATTCAATATAAGAGTAAACGGTTATAGAGAGAATTCTTCGAAAGATATTTCATTCAATATGCGCTTTCATGGTAACAGAATGCCACACGTACAATTAGGTCAACATCTCTTATATAGGAGATGTGACGTCTGTTGATGTCACTTGATAGTGACATCTAACAGAATTATTCAAACTACTGATAGTTAACATAACTACTGAAGATGTCAAAACAGCTGACATCTTTTTACAAAATACTAAGTGTTAACTATCACTACAACTACTGAAACTACAACGACTGAAGAATATGCTCTTCCGTCGTTTTACAAGTACTGAAATAGAAAAGAAAACTACTGAAAGGAAACCATCAAAAAACTGAAGAATGCTTCTTCAGCTGTTGTAACAAACTCTAAAGGCATCGGTACTTGTACTTGAACTTCAGCTGTTGTCATCAGATGATGTCTTCAGCTATTGTCTTCAGTATTTGTACTTCAGCTGTTGATCTTCAGTACTTTAGTCTTCAGCTGTTGATCTTCAGACTTTGGTCTTCAGCTGTTGAAGTCTTCAGTACTTTAGTCTTCAGCTTTTGAAGTCTTCAGTACTTTAGTCTTCAGTTGTTGATCTTCAGACTTTGGTCTTCAGCTGTGAAAGTCTCTAGTACTTTGTTCTTCAGCTGTTGCTCTTCAGACTTTGTCAAACAGCTGATCAAGTCTTCAGCAGTTGTGTGATGTCTGTGGGACTTAGAGGTTTTTCTAATCAGGCTCATTGGTTCTTTTGGTCCAACAAACCTTAAACAGGAGAGCTGGAATCATTAATGATAGAATCCTAGAACTGGATGAGAAAGAATGTGAACTGAAAGAACTTAAAGAGGAATATGCAGCTGAAAGAAAAGAACAAGACAAGGAGATTGAGAATTTAAAAGCTGCACTAAAACACTCAAGAGAAGAAGTGAGTGGACATGTAGATACTCTTGAAATACAAACGATTGAAATGGAGGAACAAGAAAACATCATAGAAGAACAAGCTAATATCATCTCAAAACTTGAAAAGGAAATTGAGAGCCAGAACAAAAGAATATCCAAGCTTGAAATGATGATCAAAAGAACTGAAGTGAATGATGATGATGAGAAAGAAAAACAAGAAAAGGTTGATGATGATGACAACAAATTAGTAGATGAGAATGAAGAACAAGGAGGTGAAGAAAGTCAAACTAAGATTAAAGATCAAAGTCTAGACATGGTAGTGTATTCTGGAAACACTGGTTACTCAGACTCTGAAAAAGGTGAATTTGAAGAACTCTTCAGTGCACTGATAGTTTGCATTTGAAAAATTCAGCATAGATGATGATTTCTGGGAATTCATAAACAATCAAAGAACTGAGGCAGAGCCTATTGTCTTATTCCCAAATCACCAGTGCCTTTGGAAAAAGAATTAACTCTGCAAATTGTCCCTGCTATCTCATTAACTGAAGATCAAAAGGAAGAACTCAAAGAAAGATATGAAAAAGAAAGGAAAGAAGAAACTAAAACTGAACAGAAAGAAAATGAGAAAAGTAAAATGAAGGATCAAGAGCCAAGTACACCTAAAAAGGTCCCTGAAGCAGAAGAACAAACTGAAACCTCTAGCCCTCAACTTCAAACATACTCACGAAAGAGGAAGTATTTAGTTGAAAAAGCCAAAGGTAAATATTGAAGAATAACCAGCAAAGAAAGAAAAAGATGACCCAAGAAGTTTAGCAGCAATTGCTAAATTTTTGGAAGAACATGAGCAGGCAGAAGCTTAGTTAAAAAAAATTGCTGGAGCAATTGATATAGAACAAGGAGAAATTGCTGGTGGATATGAAGGAGAAATTGCTGGTGGATATGAAGTAGAAAAGGATGTTCTCATGGACAGTCCTATTAAAGCAGAACATGCAGTGGAAGACATGGTAACCAAAGCACAACTGATGACTTGATGATTAAGGCCATGTTTTGATCAATCAAGGCTATGATCCTGATGAAGTGTTGCAATGACTTATGAGATAATGAAGGAGGAGGAAGAGAAAGTAAAATTGTTGCTTGATCTAACAATAGACACTGAATATGAGAAAACAATGGCAAATGATACTCTAAAACATAAAGATTCACCTTTGAAGAAATCAACAGGGTATGAAATACCACTGCCAAGAAGGGGTCCTCTACACAAACTGTCTCAAATGAAGAAATCATCCTCATCCCATGAATCATTATTTCTTGATCCTTATAATATGTCTGATAAGGAAATGAAGGAATATCTCTCAAGTTAGGGATTCACAAGAAGAAGGATTTCCAACATGAAGACAAATTCTTTAAGGGTTGTACTCTTCAATTGATCAATGAAAAGAAAGAATAACTAAAAACTGGAAGAAGAATTGACAAGGACCAAACCAGAAGCAGAGTGTTAGCTAAAGACATGCTATTGAACCAAAAAAACCAAGAACTACTTGCCCCAGTGCTCCACAAGTACCCTGAATGGTTTGCAGAACCATCTCAGTTGAAGCTGCAAGAAGGAGTGACTACTGCAGAACTTATCAGAGGGGTGTCTACTCCTAATGGCAAGGTAGATCAAAAGATAATATCCTGGAAGTATGACAGCACATGGAGCATGTTCATGGTGAAGAGAATCTCAGGGCTAGTATAATTCTTTACAGAGTACTCAGCTCTAGTAAATGCCCTTGAGATTCATGATTTGAAGGAACTAGCTCAACTTGAACTGATCAATCATGTAGCTATGTTCAGAGGATATGAATTGAGAACATACTTAAGATGTTCAGAAGAACAAACAATTTCAATTCATTAAAGACAATTTGCTTGAGAAAAGATAAAACTTTTGTCAATCCCTAGATAAGAAGAAAAAGATGGAAGCAGAGGAAATTGTATTCCTTGAGTTGAAGGTAAAGCCAACTGAATCATTGAAGAGGAAAGTAGTGTTTGGTACTCATTCCTCCACTCCCATCTCAAATGTATACTATGATGAGAAAACCTATGAGATGGTGATAGAAAGGAAGTGGGGAGGAAAGGAATGAGCTGACATAAGACTATTGAGTGGATATGAAGTAAGATTACTAGATGAATCATACATCCACTACATTTATACCAGGCACTTTAGGGAATTAAATAACAAATTAGGTGAACAAGACATGCACTTCTTTCAGAAATGCATCAAGTTGTTAAAACTGGACTATGATCGAATAAATATTAAAAGAGACAAAAGATAGAAGAAGAAAACACCACTGCAACTTGGAAATATTGTTAAACTTGAAGTGGATGTGGGAGGGAGTTTATTGATTCATAGATATGGTCTTTCCACAATCTCCATATGGGAACCTATTTCACTGAAAAAGTTACCAATGGAAGCCATCTACAACATGAGCAGAATGAAGATACATGTGCTAAGAAGAGACAGGATGTCAGAAGCAACTGATTTTGTAAATAAGATCAATGCTATACTGGATCCTACTAAAGCTGCATTCATACTACCTCCTGAAGACCCAGCTGAATCATCACAACATCAATCACCTCCTAAACATTGAGGAAAACTAGGCTGTATAATCCTTAAGGGGAGTATTGTTGCACCCTGAAAGGATCATACATGCCAACTCAATGGGTGAATTAATGATTGCTCAGCTGGACTCCCAGAAGTCCAAGATGAAATGTGGATGAAGATCTGCAAGGAAAATAACAAGTGTTATCTTCCGCATTAGTTAATGCGGAAGACATAATACTAATGCTGAAGAACAAGTTACTAATGCGGAAGAACAAAAGAATATGCGGACAAGACTTTTGCTCATCCGCATTGACAAATGCGGATGACCAACCAAATGCGCACAAGTATTTTTTCATCCGCATTAACCAATGCGGATGACCAACTTACTAATGCTGATGATCAAGTAGAAATGCTGATCAAGATTAACTCATCCGCATTTGTCGATGCGGATGAACAAGCAGAGATGCGGATCAAGACTTAGACTATTTTCTGATGTAATAGGTCAGGGGTAGTTTAGTCATTTTGTAAAGACATCTTGTCTGCCTATAAATAGAATAGTTAACCTCGTACTGAGGTGATGGCTGATAGATAGAGAATTTTTGTTGTAATTATTCTCGTAACTTATCAACTTTCATATATCAAGACAAACAGCATTTATGAGTAATTTTCTTGCTTTGAATGTTCTTTGATTGTTTGTTTCCGCCACTTAATCATGACTTGATTATCATATTCGATTTTCAGTAAGAATATCACTCTTACTCAAACCCAGTCACCAAGAGAGGACCCAAGTTACACGGGAACCGGAAATCAAAATCAAGAAAAAATACACACATTTGTTTAGACCTTTTATCCCCATTAGCGGAACTCCGGAAAACACAAATGAAACTCCAACCCTAGCATCACACAACACCCGAATACCCTCGCAAACTGGTAATATTTTCAATTTATGTTTTTGTAACTATTATGATTATGGCATGTTAGATTAAGAGCCTAGCAATTTAGTAAATGACCTTAAGTAAATTTTTAGTACGAAATTTCTATAAGTAGGGGAGAATGTGACAACCCTTGTTTTGGGCCTAGAAAAAATCTTTTAGAGGCCTTATTGGGTCGAATAACGACACCAAACCTTGTCTAAGGAGCCCATGAATTAGGCCCAATCGCTCTGGCTTAGGCCCACATCAATGCACATACTTAAATGGGTTTTGGCATATCAAACCCTAATTACGCCAATAGGCCATGAAACTTAATGGGCTTTGACCCACCTAACTATTATGGGCCAATAAGCCAACCCATGATTATAAGACATGATTAACCAATGAAATGGGCCTTGGGCCCGATATCTTAAAAGATAAAATTTACTAAATGAACCTTGATGAACTAACTAAGCACGTGAAATTCTAACAATTATTAAAATTCTAAAACCATTAACTCTGGTTTATCTAAACAAAAACTATTAAAAGGGACCATAACGTTTAATACAACTTGTGATTATCAACAGACTTTTGCAAATTCCACCCAGGAGTTATGAGTGGAAGTCCGAGTGGAAGTAAACCAAGTAGGGAAAGAAACTGTATTTGGAAAAGCAACCAGTTTATAAGAAATATGGATTACACCATGCGATTCAGTGTCGAGTCAAACCATGTGTGAGGACTCAAGGAAGGAGGTTAAGGAAAATGTGTGCTTTAAATGCATCGGCCATGGCATTTCGCAATAGAATGCAAACTTACTACCACAAGGGTTGCGAGGTGTCATGAATGTGAAGAAGTCGAACATCTCCGCCCAGATTACCCTAAACTTAAGGCTAAAAAGCCTGTGGTTGGCTATGGTAAAGGAAAAGCCTTCGTGATGAACGTAGAAGCTGCTAGAGAAGAACCTAAAGTC
This sequence comes from Flaveria trinervia, assembly GCA_025506515.1. Lineage (NCBI taxonomy): Eukaryota > Viridiplantae > Streptophyta > Magnoliopsida > Asterales > Asteraceae > Flaveria > Flaveria trinervia. The sequence goes on from CM046443.1 coordinate 71,922,612, forward strand.
GTGACGGGTACATTCCTAATCAAAAATCATTATGCATACATACTATTTGATTCTGGGGCAATTAAAAGCTTTGTTTCTGCAATCTTTAAGTCAATAACTGACTTGGATTCCATTAAGCTATCCTGTACCTATGCCATAGAGTTAGCTAATGGAACCTTATTCAAGGCTAATGAAACAATTGTTGGGTGTACAATAAACTTGGATGAGCATGAATTCCCCACAGATCTAATTCCCGTAGAACTAGGAGAGTTTGACATGGTGGTAGGGATGGATTGGTTGGCAAGGAATATGTCAGAAATCATGTGTGATAACAAGCTGTTGAAAATATCACTACCAAAAGGAGAAACTCTCATAGTATATGGGGAAAGACCAAGGCAAGGCTTGAATATTATATCATGCATGAAAGCTAATAAGTGTTTACGCAAGGGATGTGTCGTTTACTTAGCCTATGTAATGTCTACCGAGAAGGAGAAACGACTTGAAGATGATCCCATTGTATCAGAGCTTGGAGACGTGTTTCCTTACGAACTACCAGGATTACCCCCACAGAGACACGTCGAGTTTCGAATTGACTTGGTACCGAGAACAGCACCTGTAGCCAAGGCACCATATAAATTGGCTCCTTCTAAAATGCAAGAACTAATAATCCAACTACAACAGCTCATGGACAAAGGGTTCATTAGATCGAGTTTCTCGCCATGGGGAGCACCAGTCTTGTTCATTAAAAAGAAAGATGGAACTATAAGGATATGCATTGATTATAGGGAATTGAAAAAGGTCACCATAAAAAATTGATATCCACTCCCGAGAATCGATGATCTTTTTGACCAACTTTAAGGATCCTAACACTTTCTCGAAATACATTTAAGCTTAGGGTATAACCTGTTGGATCTTGCATGCCCAAGACATATACAAGATTGATGTGGTTAGTATGTTATGATCCAAATCGGGTCATACCCAATAACAAGGTAAACAAACACCATAAATATTTATTTGTTGTTGTGATCAAACAAATAAATATTGACACAATTTAGAAAATGGGCTTTCTAAATTATTGCTTTTGAAATAGAACAAATATATGGATAATTTGTTCATGAGAAATTATTTGTATTGTGATTTAAGTAGGTTAAATAATAACAAATAATAGTTTATTAAAGATATAAAATTAAAATGGGTTTAATTTTATAAACTTATGGGTTAAAAAGTGTGAAAAGTTTTATAAAATTAAAATGGGTGGGAACCCATTTTGCACCAAATTCGGCCGCCCCTTGGGTGGTCTCCTTGGGATTCCTTTTGTCTTGTTTTAATACAAGACTTGAACCATTTTTACACTACACTCCATACACATTCTCTCTCACACACAAAGCAAAACTCTCTCTTCTTCTTTCCTGGCTGATTTTCGGATTTGGAAGTGAACCTTGGCTGAAATTTCGGATTTGCAAGAAAGCATAAGAAGAAGAGGTTTGGTGTTCCACTTCTTAACTAGTTGGGTGTTTGGGAGGAAGCTTGTCGGTATACTAGCTTGAGGTCTTCTTCTTTGGATGCTTCCATTCAAGAACATCATCATCTTCTCCATCGATTTCCATCTCACATCTTCTTGTTCTTAGAAAGGTTGTATTCTAAGAACACCCTATGGTTGTTTATGTTTGATAGCATTTCTTTTCACATATATTTGATCCTTGTTCTGGGTTTGTTATGGTGGTTAATAAATGGCTTATTTTCAGCAACTAAAACAAGTTTTATATCACATTATATCCGCTAAGTTTTGGTTTAAATGGTTAAACTATCTTTTATAAACTTGCAACAAACCCAACATAACCAACTTAGAATCAAGGAGGAAGATGTAACGAAAACTAGGTTTAGAACCAGGGATAGACATTACCAGTTCTTCGTAGTGCTATTTGGTTTAACCAATGCCCATGTTGTATTCATAGATCTCATGAATAGGGTGTGCAACCATACCTAGACAAGTTTGTCCTCGAATTCATAGACGACATCTTAATATATTCTAAAACCGAGGCTGAACACAAGATGCAATTAAAGTTGATTCTAGAATTACTCTGAAACGAGAAACTATTTGCAACATTCTCAAATTGTGAGTTTTGGATGCAAGAGATCTAGTTTCTTGGCCATATCATCAGTGAAAAAGGAATTCAGATATATCATGTTTATATTGAGGAAATTAAGAAATGGGAAGCCCTTAAAACACCCACCAAGGTGAGGCAATTGTTGGGTTTGGCTGGCTACTATCGACGGTTCATTGAGAACTTCTCAAAGATTCCTAGACCATTAACGTACTTAATCCAAAAGACCACCAAGTTCTTCTGGAGAATCAAGCAATAAGAAGCCTTCAAAACCCTAAAACAAAAGTTATGCAGTGCTCTAACTTTATCCTTACCCGAAGGAACAGAATAATTCACTATCTATTGTGATGCATCATGGCAAGGGCTTGGGTGTGTATGAATGTAAAGAGATAAGGTGATAGCGTACGCCTCACAACAATTGAAAGTGCATGAACAAAAATACACCACTCATGACCTAGAATTTGAAATCGTGGTTTTTTCACTTAAAATTTGGTGGCATTACTTGTACAACACAAAATGTGTGATTTTCACCGACCAAAAAGCTTGCAACACATCTTTGACCAAAAGATGTTGTACATGAGACAAAGGCGATGTGTGGAACTCCTTAATGACTATGATGGTGAAATCAGGTACTGCCTTGGGAAAGCAAAGGTAATGGCCAATCTATTGAGTAGAAAAGATAGAGCAAAACCACTAAGAGTTCATCCACTATGGATGGAAGCACTAGTCAATCTGATGGATCAAGTATGAAAGCCCCGAATGGACACCTTAAAGGCAGAGAACTATAGCAAAGAAGGATTAAATGGAATGAAGATATTTTTGTATACCTAAGATACAGGATAATGAGAATCAATGGAAGAGTGTGGATCCCAAAGCAAGGCAAGTTGAGAAGAGTAGTGTTACACGAAGCATATAAGACCAAGTATTCCATCCACCCCAAGTAAATCATTGGTGGCTAAGTATGAAAAGAGAAATAGCCACCTATGTGGGAAAATGCTTAACCTACTCCAAGGTAAAAGAAGAGTATCAAAATCCTTCAGGGTTACTTCAACAACCAAAAATACTCGAATGGAATTAGGAGCACATTACCATTGATTTTATCATTAAACTTTGTTGAAATTTGAGAGGGCACGATGCTATATGGTTAATTGTAGAGGGACTGGGTAAATCAACGCATTTCTTAGCAATAAGGAAGGATTATAAGATGGAGAGGCTAGCCAAATTTTACGTCGATGAAATCATGTCCAGGCACGGGGTGACATTATCAATAATCTCGGATCATGATAGTTCCTTCACTTCCATATTTTGGAAATCCTTTCAAGAAGCACTGGGTACACGTTTAGACCTAAGTACCGCATACCACTCCCAGACGGATGAATAGAGTGAGAGAATGATTCAAACGCTTGAAGACATGATAAGGGCTTACGTTATCTACTTTGGTGGAAATTAGGACACCCACTTGCCACTAGAAGAATTTTAATACAATAACAGTTACCACACAAGCATCAAGGTCGCACCATTCAAAGCACTCTATGGGCGCAAGTTTCGAACACTAGTTTGTTAGGCAGAGATTGGAGAAAGTCAACTCACTAGACCAGAGTTAGTTTAGGAGACGAATGGCAAAATCTATCGCATCTGAAAACATCTCGCCACCGCAAAAGGCCATTAAATGAGTTAGGCAGACAATCGGAGGAAATCTTTAGAGTTCCAAGTAGAGGACTGTGTACTACTGAAAGTATCTCCTTGAAAAGGACTAATCCGGTTCAGGAAGCGAGCAAAGCTAAGCCCAATGTACATCAGAACTTTTAAAATAAAGAGAGGGTGGACCTATCGCATACAATCAGGAATTACTTGAAGAGCTAGGGGGCATACATGACACTTTCCATATCTTGAACCTGAAAAAGTGCCTATCCCATAGAACACTAGTGTTGCCTTACACCGAAGTGCAAATTAACGATAAATTACAATTCATGTAAGAGTCGCTCGAAATCTTAGTTCGACGGGAAAAGAAACTTAGGCGGGGTAAAATCCCTATTATGAAGGTCAAATGGAATTCTAAGAGAGCACCGAGTCACATGGGAACCGGAAAGCGAAAGCAAGAAACATTACTCGTATTTGTTTAGACCTTCGATCCCCATAGGGGTAACTCTAGAGTACACAAATGAAACTCCGACCCTAGCATCACACAACACCTGACTATCCTCGTAACCTGATAATATTTTCAGTGTGTGTGCTTTGTAGCTATTATAATTTTGGCATGTTAGATTAAGAGCCTAAAATCTATAAAATGACGTTAAGTAAATTTTAAGGATGAATTTCTATAAGTAAGGAAGAATGTGACAACCCTGGTTTGTAGGCCTAGAAAAAAATTTAAAAACCTTATTGGGCTGCAAAACGACAACAAAACTTGTCTAGGGAGCCCATGAATTGGGCCCAAACGCTTTGAGCTTATGTCCACATCAATACACACACTTAAATGGGCTTTGGCCTATGAAATCCTAATTGAGTCATTGGGCCATGAAACTTAATGGGTTTGACCAATCTAACTAGTATGGGCAAATGGGCCAACACATGATTATAAGACATGATGAACTGACTATTGGGCCTCAGGTCTGATACCTTAGAAGACAAAATTTACTAAATGAACCTTGATGAACTAACTAAGCATGTGAAATTCTAACAGTTATTAAAATTCTAAAACGTTAACGCCGATTTATCTAAACAAAAACGTTAGCCATTTAAACCAAATAATAAAGAATAAAACTATACGAATAAAAATACACAACCTATTGCACCAATTAACTATTAAATCATTTGAGATTACCTTTAATAATAAAAATAACTAGATAAAAGATAATCAATAAATAAAAAGTATGTCAAGTCATGCATAATAACTAGATAAAAGATAATCAAATAAATAAAAAATATGTCAACCATATCAAATCTTATTAAAAATAATAACCCTATAATATCCTACTAAACATTCTAATAAGACAAAATCAATATAATATTTTATATATTTATCAAAATTAAAACTAATAACACAACACACTCATATATCTATCATATATATATATATATATAATATATAATATATATATATATATATATATATATATATATATATGTGGGGTTCAAATGAGAACCATCTTTTTTTGTGAGAACTCTAGGAACCAATCTCAGCCACTCATTTTTTATCATATGCAAATCACATGTCATTTTCCCATTTTTAAAACTATCATAACTTTTTTTCACGACGTCATTTTTTCAAAAAAATTACCATAAAATTCATTATTTTTTATATTTCCAACGCCTACCATATTGATATACTTTTCTAAAAAAATCGTCAATCTGTTATTTACAGTGTAATGTAGTTATACATATGTGTAGTACTGGATTTACACATGTGTAAATCCGATATTACACATGTGTAAAACGAATTTCGTTAAAAAAAACAGGAATTGTTTTATTTTTTATAAGTTTTTTTTTTATTTTTTAATGAAAGTGGAAAAGTAGGGGAACATTTTTGTGTGTTTTTATTTTTTTATTTTTATGTTATTTTTTTATTTATAATTTTTTAAAATGTTTTTGTTTATTAAAATTTGCCATTGAGAACTAGTGATTGAGATTGGTCCTAGAGTTCTCACAAAAAAAGCTAGTTCTCATTTGATCCCTCTCCTATATATGTATATATATTTCTATATGTATATGTATATATAGTAATATATGTATATATATGATATGTTAGTATATATGTTATATATATATATATGTATATATAATGTATATATATATATATATATATATATATGTATATATGTATAAATATGTATATATGTATATATATATGTATATATGTATATAGTATACATGTATATATGTATATTATAGAATATATGTGTATATATGTATAATATGTACAATGTAATATATGTATATATGTATAATAGGTATATATATGTGTTGGACCAAAAGAACCAATGAGCCAAGATCAGAAAACCTCTAAGTCCCACATGGTATCACAACAACTGCTGAAAGCCTCATCAGTAGTTTGACAAGTGCTGAAGACTTCAACAGCTGAAGATCAAGTGCTGAAGACTTCAACAGCTGAAGAACTAAAGTGCTGAAGTACAACAGCTGAAGAACACAAGTGCTGAAGCTGAAAGACCAAAGTACTGAAGTACAACAGCTGAAGAGTTTACAAGTGCTGAAGATCAACAACTGATGTACAAAGTCTGAAGACAAAGACTGAAGACATCAGCTGATGATATCTACTGAAGTCATCAGCTGATGAAACACCTGAAGGTCAAAGTCTGAAGATCAAGTACTGAAGTCTCAGTAGTTTGTCACAACTGCTGAAAAGTACTTCTTCAGTAGTTGTGATATCAGTAGTTTTATATTTTAGTTTCAGTAGTTTTATGTTTCAGTAGTTTTGTAAAACGACTGAAGAGCTTGTTCTTCAGTCGTTGTAGTTTCAGTAGTTTTATATTTTGTACTTAACCTCTGATATGTTCTCAGTAGTTGTGAACATTTCAGTAGTTTGTTAAGAATTAGTTATTTTTGTATTAGATCTGCCAGTTGTCACTTTCCGTGATAACAGCAGTGATTGTTGCACTCTATATAAGGAGTGACAACCTATTGTAATATTTGAGTGAATGACGGAATGATATGAATGATTTGATTAGAAATATTCTACATCTATAAACATTCCTTGAAACAGAAATATATATTCTCTCACTATAACCGTATGTGCTCTTAATGCATACAAGCATCGATTACTTGCTACAATTTGTCTAATTCTGTTCGTATTCCGCTGCGTTGAACCTAATACATCAAACTTGTGATCGCTGATCCTGTCAAATGGTATCAAAGCAGGTTAATCATTGATCGATCTAATAGTTGATCATTGAAACTGCTATTCAAGATCTAAGTTTGATTGAATTAGCTTTTGTTTTTGCAGAAACGGTTATAGAGATTGAATTTTCTGTATTTCTGGTCATTCATCCTGAGATCTTTTCTTGGTTTTCATTGAGTTTGTTGTGGTCTGTGTAAAACTTTTAAAAGCTTGAACTAAATTGTTTTTGAACTGAAAATGACTACTCCTTCCAATGATCCTCACAATACTGGTTCCTCAACCAAGCCACCAATGCTGGTTAGGATGAGTATAACATATGGCAAAGACGAATGCTCCATCACCTGTCTGTTAACAGCGCAGGTTGTTGGACATCAGTGGTACATGGTCCACACAAGCCTATGGTGAATAACCCGGAAACCAATCAAATGGTTCCGAAGAGGAGGGAGCAATACTCAGATGAGGATAAGAAGTTGCTTGAAATTGATGCAAAAGCCCATGGAATTCTGGCCATGGCACTGCCAAATAAAATCTATTCTGGGCTAATGCATCATGAAACTGCCCATGACCTCTGGAATGCCTTGAAAGAACAATTTGGAGGAACAGATGAGGTCTTGGCAAACAATAGAGAAATTCTTGCCCAACAATATGAGACATTCTCTCATAGAAAGGGTGAGACACTGAATCAACAATATGAGCGGTTCTCTTGTTTGATCTCTGAACTAAAAATGGTCAAACTTCAGTACACAAATATTCAGATGAATAACAGATTTCTCAGATCACTGCCTGAGAGATGGGACACATGTACTATTGTCCTACGCTCCAGTGCAAGTTTGGACAAACTATCTCTCACCCAACTCCATGGGAAACTGCTCACGTTTGAGAGAGAGATAGAACAGAAGAGAAAGCTGTCTTCATCTGGAAAGCTCACTGAAGACTTTGTACCAGGCAACACTGCCTTGGTGGGTCATGAGTCAGATTCATCTGAATGCCAGTATGATGAGCATATTAATTTCTCTTCAAACACTTCTGATTCTGCATTTGTGAGTATTGATGGTCAGTTTACTGGGTGTAATAATGACAATTTATGCTTCATTATGGATGATCTCAAGGGGATTGCTGATGATGACTTAGAAGAGAAGGATATTTTGAGCCAAATGGCCTGATAAATATCAGATCTCAGAAGTTCTACAAAAGAACTGGAAGAAAATTCCCAGGACTCTCTGGCAAAACCAAAGTTGGTTTTGACAAGAGCAAGTTGAGGTGTCACCAATGCCAAAGGCTTGGACACTTTGCAAGAGAGTGTAGATCAACTGGATCTAACTCACTGCACCCTTTGTGACTTTTCCTGGCAATAGTCAACAACACAGAAGGCAACATCCTGTCACTTCTAGTCATCATCCTCAACAACAATCTCCGGCATATTTTGTTCCTCAGGGTCAAATGCCATATCCGTACCCTTGTTATTACATGCCACAGTCAAATCAAGTTCAAGTTCCTATGGCACCACAACCTCATGCACTACCAGAACCTCAGCCATCCCAATCTCATCAACAAACTCAACCTCAACAACACAGCTTCTTCACCCCAGGAGTTGTTGACTGGAGTAGTTTACCAGATGACATGTCTGGTCATGACCAACTGTTCTCAGGTGCTGGTCAACATGGTGGTGACAGTCCTTTTGGGAATCTAGCTCTTATGGCTTTGGAGTATGCTGATACTTCATTTTCTAATGCCTCTACACCACAGGTATCACAGGTATCCTCTGAGGCAAAAGCCAAATTATGTTCTGAACCATGCATAGCAGCATTTGCTTCCATTAGAGAAGCAAATGTAGCTTTAATTAATAAGAACATTGAGCTAGAACAAATAATTTCCAAAAACAAGCTGAGTTTGAGTCTGTGCTTAAAGATAAAAATGATGAGATTATAAACTGAATTGCCAAATAATTGATGATAAGGCTAGAGAAGAGGTACTTCTAGAGAAGTACAAAGATCTCAAAGAAACCCTTGCAGTTACCCAGGTAGAGTGTGATAGATGGGTACAATCATGCAAAGGTTTTGAAATGCTTCTTAGTAAGCAATCTGCTTCAATGTGAAGTTTGGAATTAGTTACAATCACACTGCTCCACCTACAGATTTTACCCCAAGAGTAGAGGTAGAATCTGAGGGTGAGAGTGATAACCAATCCATCACATCATGTGATCTACCTTCTGATACAGCACAATCAGAAGTAGCAGTCAGCATCAAGCCCTCTTTGAACCTATCAGCTGATGTTGATGGTTCAAATGCTGACACTCACATGATTAATGAGTTGATCAACTCAGGAGTTAATCCTGAAGGTCCTGAAAGGACTAGAGAGCAGGATTTAACACCTGAAGTTCAAACTTCAACTGCTGTCAGTACTGAAGAGAAGAAAACTGCCAGTAGAAAGAGTTTGAAGCCTACTAAAGAGGTAGTTAAGAAAGCAAACAATGCTTCCAAAGCATTGAAGAACAAGTCTTCAGTTGCTTCACCCTCTTTAGTTGATGATCAACCTAAGATGAAGAAGAAACCATGTGAAGTATGTGGTTTGTTCAATCATCTTACAGATGATGTTGGTACAAAAGAGGTTCCAAACTCAAACAAAAAGAAGAAATTAAAGAGAAAATGGTAAAAATGAAAACTGAGTTTGAGACCACATTTGTATCAGCAACATCAAATCCTGTAATCCTTAAGTCCTCAAAGAAATCCAAAAAGGAAGGGGTTAAACAGGTGACAGCTGAGAATGCTCAGAAGAAGAAGGGGCAACATAGGAACGTATCAAACTCCACTGGCAATGTGTCTGATGAGCTGAAAGCTTTATCACAGAATCAGACACAGCTGGTTATGATGGTTCAACATCTGTTGGGTAGAGTTAACCAACTAGATGCTCCTATGTTGAAACCACAGAAAAGGAGGTCCAAGCCAAAGGACTCCTCTTCTAACCATCTTCTTCCTCTCAGGCTGTTGTTTCAGATAAACCTGTTAGTTTACCATCTATTGATGAGACCAGGCCCAAAACAAAAAAGGTTTGGGTCTCTAAAACTAACTGATTGTTTATTTTTGCAGGGTTCTTCAACATGCCAAAGTAGCATCTGGTATGTAGACAGTGGGGGATCTATGCACATGACTGGGAACAGCTCTCTTCTTCATGACTACTCTCAAGGAAAGAAGGGATTTGTTTCTTTTGGCAATGATGCTAGGGGTTACATCATGGTAAGGGCTTTGTCTCAAATGGAGAAATCAAATTTGATGATGTTAATCATGTGGAAAATCTCAAGTACAATCTCTTGAGTGTCAGTCAATGTGTGATAAAGGCCATGTTGCTCTTTTCACCAGTCAAAACTGTAGGATTCTGTCATCCAAAGTTTTGCCCTTGATTGACAAGGGTTGGATGATCACACTCTCCTGAGAGCCAACAGGACAGGAAGAGTGTATGCCTTAGATCTTTCTAAGAAAATAGATCTCAAAGGCAATCCTTGCTTATTTTCCAAAGCCTCTTCTCAAGAATCTAAACTGTGGCACAGAAGGCTTGGTCATGTTAATCTCAAAAACATGAATCAGCTTACCCACAATAGTTTAGTCAGAGGCTTACCAATAAAGGAGTTCCACTGTGATGAAACCTGCACTGCTTGTTTAAAAGGAAAACAGCACAAAGTCTCATTCCCTCCTATTGAAGTGCCTAAGTCCACTGCCTGCTTGCAATTACTGCATATGGATCTATTTGGTCCTGTGAGAGTAATGAGCATGGCAAAGAAGAAATACTGTCTGGTAATTGTGGATGATTACTCCAGATTTGTATGGACTTTCTTTCTACATTCAAAGGATGAGGCTGCTCAGAAGATTATTCACTTTGTGCTGTATATTGAGAAGCAGTATTCCCTTCCAGTCAAGTGTATTAGGAGTGACAATGGAACTGAGTTCAGAAATCATACACTTGATGACTTCTATCTTTCAAAGGGAATCAAAAGCAGTTTAGCATTCCAAGGACTCCAGAACAAAATGGAGTAGTGGAGAGAAAGAACAGGACCCTCATTGAAGCTGCAAGGTCCATGCTGGCTGACTCAGGTTTGCCACTGACCTTTTGGGCTGAAGCTGTCAACACAGCTTGCTATGTGCAAAATAGAGTTTTAGTAAATCAGAGGTTGATGATGACTCCATATGAAGTTCTCCATCATTTGGCTCCTCTGATTTCATTTTTCAAAGCATTTGGGTGTCCCTGTTTTATTCTCAACACAAAGGATAAACTCCATAAATTTGATCCTAAGGTGGATGCAGGGTACTTTGTTGGTTATTCATCTACTTGCAAGGCATACAGAGTCTTCAACTGCAGAACAAAGATGGTTGAAGAAACTCTACATGTTAAGTTCAATGAATCTCCAAAGGACAAGATTCCACAAAGCCCTGTGGAGTTATTTGATTTGGACATACTGCAATATGTTCCTTATCAAACTCCTGCTGTTGCTCCTGTCAACAGTTCACCACCTGGTGGTACTGCTGATGATGATGATGATTGCAGTACTCACCTCTTCAGGTTTAGTGATCAGCTGCCTGATTCAGCTAGACCTGATGTTCCTGTAGCTCCAGTAGCACCATCCACAACAAATGCTGATGAGATTTCTTCGAATTCAACTTCCTTTGAATTACCATCCACTGATTGGTTTCAAGGAAATGATTCACCATCACCATCTGTTACTGCTGAGCTTGCTACAAACACTTGCACAAATCTCATTGTGTATCAAGATCTGAAGAATCACCCTATGTCTCAAATCATTAGTGATATCACTGCTGGAGTATCAACAAGAAGTCAATTGTCAAATTTCTGCTTCTATGCTCTCTTCATCAGTCAGCAAAAGCCAAAGAATTATCACATTGCTTTAAAGGACAATGGATGGGTTGATGCCATGCAGCTTGAGCTTCTTCAGTTCAAGAAACAGCAAGTGTGGGAACTGGTTCCTCTACCTCCAGGTAAGTGTGCAATAGGCACTAAATGGGTGTTTAGGAACAAAACTAATGAAAATGGGCTTATTGTTAAGAACAAGGCCAGACTGGTTGTTCAGGGGTTTGCATAAGAAGAAGGTATTGATTATGATGAAACCTTTGCCCCTGTATCCAGACTGGAAGCAATTCGATTGTTTTTAGCTTATGCTGCTTATCAAAACCTTAAAGTTTTTCAAATGGATGTCAAAAGTGCATTTTTGTATGGAAAAATTAAAGAAGAGGTTTATGTATGTCAACCTCTAGGCTTTGAGGAAAATAAACATCCTAATTGGGTGTATAAGCTTGATAAGGCTCTTTATGGGTTAAAACAAGCTCCTAGAGCCTGGTATGAGACATTATCAAACTTTCTTCTGGAAAATAATTTCACTAGAGGCTCCATAGATAAGACTTTATTCATTAAGAAAGCTGGGCAGCATAATCTACTTGTTCAAATTTATGTAGATGATATCATTTTTGCATCCTCTGATCCAAAGTTGTGTGATGCCTTTACAAAGTTGATGCAACAAAAGTTTGAAATGAGTGCCATGGGAGAATTACAGTTCTTTCTGGGGTTGCAAATCAAACAAAAGGCTGATGGAATTTTCATTCATCAGTCCAAATACACAAAAGATCTTTTGCAAAAGTTTGATTTACAAAACTGTAAGCCCTGTTCTACCCCCATGTGCAGCACCACACAACTGGATACAGATCAGAAAGGTAAAGTGGTTGATGAAACACTTTACAGATGTATGTGGGTCCTTGATGTATTAACAGCTTCTAGACCAGATATTATGTTTGCTACATGTGTTTGTGCTAGATTTCAGGCTGCACCTAAAGAATCTCATCTGATTGCAGTCAAGAGGATCTTTAGATATCTGCAAGGCACTCCATCTCTAGGTTTATGGTATTCTACTGGACATTCTGGTAAATTGGTTGCTTTTTCTGACAGTGACTATGCAGGGTGTAAGTTGACCAGGAAATCAACTCTGGTGGATGTCAATTCCTAGGCAACTGCCTGATTTCTTGGCAGAGCAAGAAACAGACCTCAGTTGCTACATCAACTGCTGAAGCAGAGTACATTGCAGCTGCAAGTTGTACATCTCAGGTACTCTGGCTTCAAAACCAACTTCTGGATTATGGCATTACAGAGACTAAGCCTCCATTGTTAATGGATAGTGCTTCAGCTCTTTGTATTGTCAAAAATCCAGTCCAGCACTCTAGGACCAAACATATAGAGATCAGACATCATTTTATAAGGGATTGTTTTGAAAAAGGTCTGATTGATCCTAAGTTTGTGCCTAGTGCTGATGAGCTTGCAGACATTTTTACTAAGCCTTTGGATAGTTCAACTTTCCAAAACCTGGTGTTAAGGCTTGGTATGCTGCAGCTAGAATAAGTGACAACTACTGATGATCCTAGTAATAAGTATGATGATCATTAGTAACTATGTCACATATAAGTACTGATGAGTCCTTTTCCCTTCAGTAGTTTTTATAACTACTGATGGCTAAATGCCTCATAAGTACTGAAGTACTTTATCTGTTCCAAACTACTAATGTAGTTAAAACTACTGATGTAGTTACAATATTGCAATCAGTATAACAGATAAGTACTGATGTCCTATGAAACAACTGAAATCAGCCAAAAAGGCTGATGAATGTGTTGAGGACAGTATGAAACAGCTGACAAGCTAAGAATTGACGAAAACAGCTGAAGAGAACTTTCTCTTCAGTCGTTTGTACAACTGCTGTTTCATTCTAAACAACTGAAGCAAACCATGTCTTCAGTAGTTTTATAACTACTGATGACTAATACCAAGTCTTCAGTTGTTTACAACAGCTGATGACAAAACCACTGTCTTCAGTAGTTTCATAACTACTGATGCCAAACACCATGTCTTCAGTTGTTTCATCATCTGAAGTCAAAACCACGGTCTTCAGTAGTTTTCTAACTTCTGATGCCTAACACCACGACTTCAGCTGTTTCAACGTCTGAAAGGATAATACCATGTCAACGGTCGTTTAAAACTACTGATGACTAACACCACATCCTTCAGTCGTTTTCTTACCCGTACCCTATATATATAACCCTGACCTAATCCTTCAATGCTTCATCTTCTTCAAACTTAACGTTCCTCTCCAAAACTTCCCTCTTCTCAATGGCGTCCATGCAAATTAAACCGCGAGACAACTGTGTTGCCTACCTCACTAAATCGCCAATCTGGACTAAGTTCGATACTGCTATCGATCTTATGGTTCAGTCCCAATACAATACGGCATTTCTTCTGAATCCCATACTACATGTCAAATCCCTTCAACAATTTTGGATGAACATTACTATTACCACTGGGGGGAGAACAACACACCATCTCTCCAGTCGGTCGTCAACAACAAAGAAGTAGTCATCACTCCTGCAATAATCCGCCAAATTCTTCATCTGAATGATGCTAGTTCTCCTGCTGGATATCCAAAGGGCACCATAGATCTATCCTTTGCTCAACATGGATATCAAGGCGATCTCAGTGCCTCCACTATCATGAAGAAACACTTTAATGACGCTGAGCGCTGATTTTTCACATGGTGAATGTATGTTTGGCCTCTAAGACGTCGTCTTGGGATCAAATGTCAACAAAATGGCAGCAGGTAATGTATTCTATTCTTGAGCAACAACCACTAAACTTTTCAGAAATAATATTTTTGGAGCTCAAGGACATGGCTCAAAAACTAACTGCCAACGTGGATACTATATCCACGGTTCATAATGGCCATCATTACAAACCAGCTTAATGCTGAGGGACTTGTTGGCTTGGGAGTCCCTGCTACGGCTGTTCTGCCGGAAGTATACTCCCGGCACAACTCTGACCAAACACTCAAAATGGCTGCCAAGCTGCGAAAAGCCACGCAGCTGGAACCCACAGCCACCACCTCCAAATCAAAAGTCCCCACCAAACCCACCAAAAAGAAACCCAAAATGGCTACTCAGGGAATTGAGTCCTCTGAGGATGCCCCTGCAACACAAATGCAGGATATATCCACTAGTCCAAACCCCCTAGTGGATACAATGACTCTTCCAGCATAGCCGCTCAGGCTTCCTCTCAACAGGAGCCTGCAGCAACCACACAAAGGGTACCTACATATCTGGGATCTTCCTCACTTGAGGGGATTGCCATTGAAGAGCACCAACCTCCCCAGGTGCACACTGCTTCTATCCCTTCACCCCAAACAACCCCCCTCACAGCCCAACTTAATAGTTGCACAAGTGCTGACTCAACTGCACTCCTCACCCCCTCCCCAGAAACCACTTACTACTCGGAATACCTCTACAATTGAGGGGAGGAACACAGTGCTCTTGAGAACCCACAGCACAGGGGTTTACCACTTCTATCTCCTAGTGTAGACAAGGAGCTTAGAATATCTAGTGAGGCTGCCACCTCCTCTGACTCAGCACATGATCAGAATGAGGCTGGTAACATTGCTAAGACCTCACTAGAAGCAACAGCTGATGATGGACACTGTCCTGAGGCTGGAAGTCCCCAGTACCAAGCACAAGGGGCACATGCACCAACTGGTCTACACCCAGCGCATGTAAATCCTGCTCTAAGCAGGAGGTCAGGTGATTCAGCTTCGGCTGATGATGACCTGGGCTTTTTCTATGATGTTCTTGCCCGAACACAATCCTTGAAGAGAAAGTCAGTAGGCTGCAAAACCTACTTGACCAACTCTCACAAGGAGAAAGACCATCTGCCTCTACCCACCCACAGATGGCACCTTCACTTGAAGGTTCCCCACACTGAGCCACTCCAAACTCAACCACCTGCCTCTGCTTCAGGCCCTATTTCTCAGGAACAGAACCCTCCTGAGGAATAGGTGCTGTACTTCAAAATTCCCTCCCTCTCATCACACCCATAATCACTAATTGTGACTAAAGCCATTGATGAGAGGCTTTCCTCAACTTTACACCCTTGATTGATGCTGCTGTACAAAAGACTCTTTCTGCAGTACAACCCCCTCCTCCAATGCATCCAAAAGGGGGAGAGTACTGCAGTGAAAGAAAAGAAGAGGAAAAGAACAAAGGAGAAGAAGGAAGAGAAGCAAGCCCAAGAGGAGGAGAAAGAAAAGCAACCTCTGCTCACTTACAAGCGAAAGAGAAGTGCTGATGATCACACTGCTGAAGACAAATCCTTGGAGGAGCTGGTCAAAGAAGCTGACACTACACACAGCCGATCCATTGATAAAATAATTGAACAACTCTTCAGGCAGGGTTTGACACAGTCCCACTGGATAGTGAGATCAGAAGGTTAGAAGTGCAAGAGATACAAACCCGATGGGCAGGGTATGATGCTATGGAAAAGAGAGATTGGAAATAATGATCCGCTTATTGCAAAATACTTAGGAAGATCATTAATGGAGATTCGCGCATGGACCAGGGACAGCATTCTGGCTATAGCCACCAGAATCTGTTTGTCTGAGCAATTCAACAAGGGATTATTGTGGAAGCCCTTGATGAGGCTGGGGCTGTAAAAGGTTAGAGATGGCTAAACTCACAAAGGCGAAACTAACTACAAAGATGCTGGATCAACCTTCCCTTCCACCCACTCAAACAGATCCTATCCCTCAAATCTCCCACCAATCTCTAAGCCAAAATCCAAACATCCTCATTCTTCAAAACCAATTCCTTCATCAACCCAACCATCATCCAGTGATGTACCCAGAAGGAGGAGAAGGGTGCTGAGGATGGAAGAAGAAGAAGAAGAGAAGAGGATGAAGATGATAGTCTGCCACTCTCTGCTGTTCTGAAGCTACCACAAAACCCCGAAGTCAACCCATGATCATACCTGACTCTCAAAGGGAAATGGTCAGAGTCAAGATAGAAGAAGAAGAACAGCAGAAAGAAGAACAGCACGATGAGCAACTGTTGAAGATGGTTGACAAGGAATTTCCTCAGTCATCATCCATTCAAGCCATGAAAGGGCATGCTCAAAGGCTGTACACTCTCAGGCACACTTTCAGTATCAAAGGAGAGAGTGAGAGTATGGCCAGACCCCAGGGTGAGTTCTAGAATCCATAAAAGAACTATTCCACACAGATACAATGGCCAGGTACGAAAAACAATAGAGTTACCATCATGTTGGCCGTTGTAGTCTCACCTTGGAAATCATTGATGAATTCAAGAAAGCCCACAAGCAAAGAAGACCCCTCAAGCTTTACTAGAAAACAAGATGATTAAGAAGGGGTTGTTATATAAAAGCTTGAAGACATCCAGAAGAATGAGCTCCAGTTACTCCTTGAAGGCAACCATCCTGATGAATTTGTATATAGGGAGGTAACTACGGTGGAGCTGAAAAATGGCAGGACCATGAAGTACTTATCAGAGTACTATGGTCCAGAGTTCTTCTTCGAAGGAGGAGCAGAAGAACTCTCTCAGGAGAACAAGTTGTTCTCCTTGAGGCCTATGTTCGAGAGTCATACAGACTCATTATGGGGAAGTAAATCTCATGAATGGGATAACAACTCTGTGTCCAGTTCCCCAAAACAGAGTTCCCACTCATGCCTTGCCAAACAAATATCTGAGATTTCTTCCCAGGCCGGAGCTTACATGTGTCATCTTCTCTACTGATCAAGAAGGAAAAAAGCCAACATTTTGCCAACAATAAGTGGGATAATAAATAATTTAGAGGTTTTGGCTGCATTGGTTCAGGGGGAGTTTGTTGGACCAAAAGAACCAATGAGCCAAGATCAAAAACCTCTAAGTCCCACATGGTATCACAACAACTGCTGAAAGCCTCATCAGTAGTTTGACAAGTGCTGAAGACTTCACAGCTGAAGATCAAGTGCTGAAGACTTCAACAGCTGAAGAACTAAAGTGCTGAAGTACAACAGTTGAAGAACACAAGTGTTGAAGCTAAAAGACAAAGTACTGAAGTACAACAGCTGAAGAGTTACAAGTGCTGAAGATCAACAACTGATGTACAAAGTCTGAAGACAAAGACTGAAGACATCAGCTGATGATATCTACTGAAGTCATCAGCTGATGAACACCTAAAGGTCAAAGTCTGAAGATCAAGTACTGAAGCCTCAGTAGTTTGTCACAACTGCTGAAGAGTACTTCTTCAGTAGTTGTGATATCAGTAGTTTTATATTTCTAGTTTCAGTAGTTTTATGTTTCAGTAGTTTTGTAAAACGACTGAAGAGCTTGTTCTTCAGTCGTTGTAGTTTCAGTAGTTTTATATTTTGTACTTAACTCTCTGATATGTTCTCAGTAGTTGTGAACATTTCAGTAGTTTGTTAAGAATTAGTTATTTTTGTATTATCTGCCAGTTGTCACTTTCCGTGATAACAGCAGTGATTGTTGCACTCTATATAAGGAGTGACAACCTATTGTAATATTTGAGTGAATGACGGAATGATATGAATGATTGATTAGAAATATTCTACATCTATAAACATTCCTTGAAACAGAAATATATTTCTCTACTATAACCGTATGTGCTCTTAATGCATACAAGCATCGATTACTTGCTACAATTTGTCTAATTCTTGTTCGTATTCCGCTGCGTTGAACTCTAATACATCAAACTTGTGATCGCTGATCCTGTCAAATATGTATATATATATATATATATATATAATATATATGTCTATATATAGATATGGATATATATATATGTATATATGTATATATATATATGTATATATGTATTATATATATGTATATATGTATATATATATATATGTATATAGATATATGTATATATATATATATATATGTAATATATGTATATTTATATGTATATTATATGTGCATATATATATACAAATTTATATAATATATATATATATATTATATTATATATATATATATATATAATATATATATATATATGTATATATAATATATGTATATATATAATAGTATATATGTATATATATATGTATATATGTATATATATATATAGTATATATGTTATATATTATATGTATATATGTATATATGTATATATATATATATATATGTATATTATGATATTTTATATGTATATATATAGTGCATATATATATATACAAATTTATATAATTATATAATATATATATATATATATATATATATAGATATGTATATATATATATAATGTATATATATATATGTATATATATATATATATATGTATATATACAAATATATAGATGCACACCATATGACACAATCATGCATGCATACATCTCGACTCACACACATACAAATGATACATATAAATTAACATAATTAAATACTTGCACAAACATAAAAAAATACATCACACAAATACCTATTGTTGGTGAGTTCGCAGGTTTAAAATAATAAATAAAACTTGATGATGTGTAAATGTTTGGTAGGACATGAGTGCATACAGCTATAAGCAAGTAATATCATATGTAATCATGAGCATCACAACTAAACCTACGACGTACACACAGAAACTTCTCGGAACATATTCACCCTAGGGCCCGTACCTGACCATTGTTAGTCCTAACTAATATACTAACAAATAAGGGTGGGGGTGTGAGCCCAATAGTACTATCAATACCAGTTCGTCGGCTCCAACACCGTAGTTAAATAGTTATGAATAAAGAACCACACAGCTAACTCAAGCATGTACCAGATATATATACTTACAAAACGGTAAAAACACAACGGTCGCAAATATTGAATAAGCTCACAGCATAAAAAGGGTGAGCATACTTTTCCACCTAGTTTATAAATATTTAAAATGAAAACGAGGACGCGAAACTCACCTTGAATAATGACGAAATAAGTGAATAACAGACTTTAACGAGTGAGAGCAACGAAGGATCAAACACCTATAATTAGTTATAATAAGATCTTATAACGAGTCTAAAGAGAATAGATTCGTTCGGTCAGTTTCGGGTTGGTTCGGGTTTCGACGCATTTTACGCACCCAAAAATGTACACCATTTTATCTTCTAACACGTCATATTAATAGTAATATTCATAATAATAATATTAATATAGTACTAATCATATTTGAAATGATAATAGAAATAATAATAATAATAGTAATAGTAACAGTAACAGTAACAGTAACAGTAATAGAAATAATAATAATAATAGTAATTAGTAACGGTAACGGTGACGGTAACGGTGACGGTAACGGTGACGGTAACGGTGACGGTAACGGTGACGGTAACGGTGACGGTAACGGTGACGGTAACGGTGACGGTAACGGTGACGGTAACGGTGACGGTAACGGTGACGGTAACGGTGACGGTAACGGTGACGGTAACGGTGACGGTAACGGTGACGGTAACGGTGACGGTAACGGTGACGGTAACGGTGACGGTAACGGTGACGGTAACGGTGACGGTAACGGTGACGGTAACGGTGACGGTAACGGTGACGGTAACGGTGACGGTAACGGTGACGGTAACGGTGACGGTAACTGACGGTAACGGTGACGGTAACGGTGACGGTACCGTGACGGTAACCGGTGACGGTAACGGTGACGGTAACCGTGACGGTAACAGTGACGGTAACAGTGACGGTAACAGTGACGGTAACAGTGACGGTAAGAGTGACGGTAAGAGTGACGGTAACAGTGACGGTAACAGTGACTGTAAGAGTGACAGTAAGAGTGACAGTAACAGTGACAGTACAGTGACAGTAACAGTGACAGTAACAGTGACAGTAACAGTGACAGTAACAGTGACAGTAACAGTAACAGTAACAGTAACAGTGATAGTAACAGTGATAGTAACAGTGATAGTAACAGTGATAGTAACAGTGATAGTAACAGTGATAGTAACAGTGATAGTAACAGTGATAGTAACGTGATAGTAACAGTGATAGTAACAGTGATAGTAACAGTGATAGTAACAGTGACGGTAACAAGGACAGTAACAGTAACAGTGACAGTAACAGTAACAGTAAAAGTAACCTTAATAGTAACAGTAACAGTAACTGTAACAGTAACAGTAATAGTAACAGTAATAGTAATAGTAACAATAACAGTAATAGTAACAGTAACAACAACAATAATAATAATAATAATAATAATAATAATAATAATAATAATAATAATATAATAATAATAATAATAATAATAATAATAATAAACACCAACTCACACATACAAATCAAACACACACAAAACCTCAACACTTACGGTTCACACACATACACACTAATTCACACAAACAACACTAAACTCACACACACAAGTACATACATAAACACCACACACATTGCATCATACATACACACACATACATAAAAACACACTCACAACACACATTAAGCGCACACACACTACACACACAATATATGCATTTATACGACATAACCACACACATATACATATATATGTACACACGGCCGCACACACACACAATATATATATATACACACACACACGGCCGCACACACAATATATATATATATATATACATATATACATATATATATATATATATATATAATATATATATATATATATACATACATATACATATATATATATATACACACGGCCCCACAACACACAATATATACACCACACAACACGGCAGCACACACACATATTACATACGTACACACTATCACGCACACATATATGCATATACATGCATACCATATATAGTAGGCATACACACACTCACGACATATATATACACATATACATATGAACACACCCAATATATACGTACGAATCAACCCGAACATCCGAACCGATAATATGACCCAAACGAAAGGAAACGAAACGAGACAAAACAAGGCTCATGACAATGGGTTACCTGGGAAATGGTGGAACGGTGAGGCATCGGCAACGGCGGCGGCCTACGGTGGCAGAACGGTGGTCAAACAGCGGAGGAGATGAAGTTACGAAGAATTGCACAGAGGGGGAGAAAAGGAGTGGTTGACCAATTTTAAGAAAATATATATAATATTACAATAATAAAATGATAATAATTTACTAATAATAAAAATAATATTACCCATGATTATATAATAACAATTATATATAAGTTTTAAATTTAGTTGGTTTTAATCATTATATCGTAAGGTTAACATTAGTACGCACAACGAAAAGATTAAGGTTGGGTTCGAAAACTAGTAAATTACATGAGGATAATAAATACACGAAGAATGTTAACGAGTTCGAGTCGGTTAATGGACTAGTAGTGACGGATGTCACAGTATCCCCCAGTTGGGAGAATTTCGTCCCGAATCTCAGCTGGAGTTAGATCCTGAAGTTCTATTCATGAACAATGCGGATATTTAGATTTTATCAGGTCTTCCCGTTCCCACGTAAACTCAGGCCCTCACTTGGAGTTCCATCTCACTCTGACAAGTGGAATCTTGCTGCGCTTCAATTGTTTCACTTCTTGATCCATAATTCCTATTGGTTCTTCCACAAAATGTAGTTTCTTATCAATCTTGATTTCCTCAATCGGTACACGAAGGGATCCATCGGCTAAACATTTCTTTTTGTTCGATACATGAAATGTATCATGCACGCCACTAAGTTCTTGAGGTAACTTTAATCAATACGCTACAGGACCAATTCTTTCTGTGATCTTGAATGGTGCAACATATCTCGGAGCTAATTTCCCCTTCTTTCCAAACCTTACGATTCCCTTCCACGGAGAAACTTTCAATAAGACACGATCACTCACGTTAAAATCTAAAGGTTTGCGCCAGTTATCAGCGTAGCTTTTCTAACGATCTCGAGCTGCCTTAAGCGTATCTTTGATTTGAAATATCTTGTCAGACGTTTCTTGGATAATCTCTGGGCCTGTCAATTGGCTTTCACCTACTTCCACCCAACACACCGGAGATCTACACTTCCTTCCATAAAATGCCTCAAACGGAGCACATCCAATGCTCATATGATAACTATTTTTATAAGAGAATTCAATCAACAGTAAATGAGTATCCCAAACTCCCACCAAAATCAATCACACATGCCCTAACCATGTCTTCTAGAGTTTGTATCATTCGTTCACTCTGACCGTTGTTTGTGGATGATAGGCAGTACTTAAGTCCAAACGAGCACCCATTGCTTCTGTAGAGTTTGCCAAAACCATGATGTAAATATACTGTCTCGATCTGATATAACTGACACAAGCACTCCATGCTAGCCACGATCTCATTCATATATAACCTCGCTATCTTCTCCATTTTATAATCCTCGCGAATAGGCAAGAATGAGCAGATTTCGTCATTCAATCCACGATGACCCAAATCGAATCATGCCCACTACTGGTTCTAGGAAACTTAGTGATGAAATCCATCGCTATATTCTCCCACTTCCATTCGGGAATTTTCGGTTGTTGCAATAGACCTGACGGTTTCTGATGTTTGGCTTTGACTTTCGAACAAGTCAAGCATTCGCTCACATACTTTGCAATGTCCTTTTTCAACCTAGCCACCAATACAACTCCTTAAGATCTTGGTACATCTTGTCTGCACCAAGATGAACAGAATACTTGGACGTGTGCGCTTCGTTCATAACTAGGGTTCGAACATCGCCCCACTTAGGTACCCATATACGATTCACAAAATACTGTACACCATCCTCTTTATAGTTCATCTGTTTGTCTAACCCTCGAAACTCTTCACTTGCGACATTCTCCTCCTCAGTGCTTCGCCCTGCGCCAATAGTATTTGTGCTTTTAAATTTGATTGAATAGTCATCCCTAACGTTTGCACACGTAGGGGTTTAACACGCTCTTCCTATCAATGCATCAGCTACTACGTTCGCCTTTTGAGGATGATATCGGATCTCGCAGTCGTAGTCACTTAGAAAGTTCCACCCATCGTCTTTGGGGCCTATTCAGTTCCTTTTGATCGAAGATGTGTTGATGACTTTTATGGTTAGTGTAGATAACACATTTAGTCCCATATAGGTAATGCCTCCATATCTTAAGTGCAAACACCACTGCACCTAATTCCAGATCATGTGTCGTATAGTTCTTTTCATGAACCTTAAGTTGACGTGAGGCATAAGCAATCACCTTATCTTTTGCATAAGTACACAGCCTAAGCCTTGATATGATGCATTGCAAAACAACACAAAATCGTTTGACCCATCAGGGAGGGTTAATATTGGTGCATCGTATAACCTTTCCTTCAACTTCTGAAATGCCTCCTCTTGTTTATGTCCCCAATCAAACTTCTTATCCTTCTGTGTTAACTTGTCAACGGTTGAGCGATCTTAGATAAGTTTGCAATGAATCGTCGATAATAACCAGCCAATCCCAAATACTGTCGTATCTCTGAGGGCGTCTTAGGAGCGTCCCATTTTTTAACTGCTTTGATCTTTCCGAGATCAACGTGGATTCCCTTTTCATTAACCAGTGTCCCAAAAACTTCACTTCCCGCAACCAAAAGTCACACTTTGAGAACTTGGCGTAAAGTTTCTCTTCCATCAATAATTTGAGTATCGCTCGAAGGTGTTGTTCATGGTCTTCCTTTGATCCAGAATAGATGAGAATGTCATCTATAAACATGATTAAAAACTTATCCAGATAGGGTTTGCATACCCGGTTCATAAGATCCATGAACACTACTGGAGCGTTGGTCAACCCAAACGGCATAACTAAGAACTCATAATGCCATATCGATTTCTAAACATTGTCTTTGTATATCCTCCTCGTGAACCCGTAACTGGTGATAACCTGATCGGAGATTGATCTTAGAGAAATACTAAGCTCCTTATAATATATCAAATAGATCATCGATCCTGGGAAATGGATATCGATTTGTCACAGTCAATTTATTCAACTCGGAGTAGTCTATGCACATTTGGAACGTTCCATCTTCTTCTTGACAAACAGTATCGGTGCTCCCCATGGCAAGTGACTTGGTCGTATGAAACCCTTATCTAGCCACTCTGTAGTTGGCTCGATAATTCTTGCATTACGATGGTACTAACCGATATGGCGTCTTTGCTACTGGTGTCGCTCCAGGAACCAAATCTATGCGGAATTCCACTTGTCGAGGAAGGGGTAAACCGGACAAATCGTTAGGGAATACTTCTAGAAAGTCTCTCACCACCAGAATGTCTTCTAGTTTCCCTTCCTCAAGTTCCTTCTCCACTACATGTGCCAGGAACGCATAACGTTGCTTCTGTAGATAACTGCGAGCTTTCCTACATGAGATGATCTTTAGACTCCTTCCTAGTCGTTCTCCCTGAATCTTAAGCACATCGCCATTAGGCATAGGGATTCGCACCACCTTTTCTCGGCAAACAATTTTAACTCCACACTTCGACAACCAATCCATTCCCACTGCCATGTCGAAGCTTCCCAATTCAAAAGGTATTAAGTCTATATCAAAGGCATCATCATTTAATGTAATCATGCACCCTATAATTATTTCACTAGCTTTCACAAATTTACCATTTGCCATCTCTACTGAGTAGCTAGTCTCTAAAGAACTAGGGTTCAAACCAAGTAGAGGTGCAAATTCCAAGGACAAAAAACTATTGTCTGCCTCGGTATCAAATAATATAGAGTCAAAGTGATTATTGAGAAGGTACGTACTCGTAATGACGTTTGGGTCCTAGGGCGTGTCATTT
Organism: Flaveria trinervia; assembly: GCA_025506515.1. NCBI lineage: Eukaryota > Viridiplantae > Streptophyta > Magnoliopsida > Asterales > Asteraceae > Flaveria > Flaveria trinervia. Next base: position 71,948,124 of record CM046443.1, read on the forward strand.
GCACCAATCATAAACGCACGTCCTCGTGCAGCATTTCCTTGATTCCTTGCCCTTGATTACCAACAATTTCCATCACTTGGTTTGGTTATTCCCCTGTTGTCCCGGTGCCCAATTCAATCTAGGGCACACATTCTGATAATGATCGGGGCTTCCACACTCATAGCAAATCCTAACATTTCCAGCTGGATTGATTGCATTAATCAGGGCAACCAAATTGGGAGCCACTCTACAATCTTTTGCAAAATGCCTCGGGCGTTTACAATTCATGCAAACTCGACACTGTGCCGTTGGCGGATGATGATAGTTACATTTTTGACATTTAGGATGTGACCCGAATAGTCTTTCTCCTTGGTTCACCGCCACAAAGCTTCTAGTCACTTTTGCTTCTATCGAATCTCACTCTTGTTTGTATGCTCGATTCCGCCATATCTCTTCTTTTCTGACTACCTTTACCTAGCACCCTGGTTCTTACCATCTCATCAGTTAGAGTGCCCGCCTTCAAAATTGCACTCTGTATAGTCAGGGGTGCCGCGGTAGTCACCAAACCATGTATTTGAGGTACTAAACCCCAAATGTAATGCTCAATCCGTTTTGACTCAAGTTTCACCAGGTGTGGCACTAGTTTTGCCAACTCATGAAACTGGTCGGTGTAAGCAGATGACCCGACCCTACCATTGAATGATTCCAGAATTCATGCTCCAACTTATGCATTTCATTCATTGGACAATATTCTTCAGTTGCCAAGGCTTTGAATTCCGCCCAAGTCATGGCCATTGATGCCTCCCTACCTCGAGCCTACACTTGGTTATTCTATTATGCTAACGCTTTTCCCACCAGTGAACATGTAGCATACTTCACTTTCTGATTTTCAGCATATTTGCTGATGTCCATCACAGATTCCATCTTCTCAATCCAACGGGTCAACGCAATGGCTCCACCTTTTCCATCAAACTCCTTTGGTTTACAAGTCATGAACTCCTTGTAAGTATAACTAACCCTTCCTCCATTTCCATTCCCATTCATGTTTGCATTAACGTTCGCATTGCCCATTCCACCTCCTTCCCCATTGTTATCTCCACCTCCATCTCCATGTCCCGTTTTCATCATTCTCTTCATAACCGCCGTTTTTATCATTGTGTTCGTTATCCCCATTACCACCCCCATTATTATGATTCATGATGTGTAAGGCCCCGTTCCCGGGAGCTTACAGCTGGTAAATCATTGCACATAAAACATACATTTTCATTTCTCTTACATAAATATTGCAGCGGAAATATTCAAAATGACATCTCATTTCATTATAAAAACTTTTGCAAAATAATACATCATTAATCAGTTACAAAATGCATCGTTGCATTACATCACAAAAGCCCAATATAAATGGATGCCATCCAAAAGAGCTGAGTAGCCTCGCAGTTGCCACCCTAGCAACATTACCTGCCAATAGAAACACATAAAAAGTCAGCGTTGCTAAGTGAGTTCTAGTTTTATAATAAAACATACTTTTCTTCCGTTAAAACCGTTCATTTATTTCATGCGATCATACGTACGCATAGATAATAGTTATTATCTTCTTCATTCGTTCATTCATCTTTACCTCTTTTCTTGCACCTTTGATATCTTCCATACCAATACCATGTGCTACACCCCAAACTATATGGCTACTGGGCCGAAGTCTATAAATAAACAGCTAAACATAGTGCCGCAGTACCAGGGTAAGCGGTAGAGGTTCTATAAAATGGTCGATCACAAAGAAAGACCCCGATGTGCATCCTCCCGGGTAGCGAACCCACACACCGTTGGGCTAACACCTTATAATTGGTGTACCCTGATATCTAATGCTGGCAAGACTTTCATTACTTTCATCATTCATTAATGCATGCATTCATCATGTTCCACTTTTCATTATCTTCCACTTTACGTTACATAAAACTTTCATTTCATTCGTTAACATTCAACGCAAAATCACAAGAAAGATAAACATATGTCATAACAAGGAACATAACATGCACAGTCATCAACATCATACAGAGCAACATCATACATACATCATGCATAATCATGTCGAACATACACTCTAAGGCCTCAACAGTCATCTTACATGAACTTACGGGAACTTTTACGTCAAAACTTACATTTGCACTTTCCCCCGAAAGTCAGAAGTAAACTACATTTTTCCTCAGGTACAACAGCCCTATTCAGGCGTATGGATACCCTTCAGTCGCATGGCCTCCATGCGACTGAACATCATGCGAAAGGACCAATACGGATGAACACCCATGCGAATGAACACCCAATCGTGCGAATGGACCTCATGCGGATGGACTCAATGCGGCTGAGTTCTATGCGAATGGAGCTAATGCGGATGGAACTAATGCGAATGGGCACTTATGCGACTGGGCTCTCAGTCGTGCGAATGAACCCTCAGTCGTGCGAATGAACCTTAATCGTGCGAATGAACCCTCGATCACACCCCAATCGGCCGTATGGCCTCATTCGGTCGCCTAGCCCTAGCTGATGCAGAATGCAGGTCATCCCAAACCCAATCTGCCATTTTTGACTTCCAAGCTCATCTAAACACATTCTAAGCCTAAATCAACCATCCTAAACCTTAGGAATGCATACCACAACACCATTCAAGCACACACAAGCTCAAAAGCATGACCTAAACGAATCATAAACATACCCACAAATACACAAACGGGTCAAACACACGCACACACTCAAAACCCGAATTTCACATGTGTTCTAGCCCCAAATCATTCAAAAACGTGTAAAAGAGGGGTCCTAAACTCACACAAACGACCACAACGAGAAGAGCTTCAATTTGAACGAATCAACCCGAACCAACTTTTCTCATTTTCTCTTCTTTCTCTATTCTCCTCTTTTGTTTGCTAAAAATGTGGGGTGTGAGGAGAGGGTAATGGTTGCCCTCTCCCTACAAATATCAACGCATACCCAACTTTCTCTCATTAGCGAGTTTGGTCCCTCGACTTTGGACTTTATTTCTTTTTCTTCATTCGTCGGCTTCAAAATTAATAAATAACCGGGTGTTACATGTCCACCCACCTTAAATAGGTTTCATCCCTGAAACATGTTATTCCTCAAACAAACATGGATAATGCTGTGTCATTTCTTCTTCGGTCTCCCACGTTGACTCGGATCCCTTCCTGTGCTTCCACTGTACACGCACAAGAGGAACCACTTTATGTCTCAGCCTTTTCTCTTTTTGATCGATGGTTGCCATGGTTGCTCCACATAATTGAGCCATTCGTCTACTTCGATATCTTCTAATGGAAAAATCATATCTTTGTCTGCCAACACTTCCTTTAATGAGATACGTGAAATTTCGGGTGAGTTCCACTTAACTCATCTGGTAATTCCAATCTATAGGCCACCTCTCCTACGCGAGCGATGATTCGGAAATGGCCTATGTATCTCGGGCTCAACTTGCCCCCCTTTCAGAAACGAATGATACCCTTCCAAGGTGAGACCTTCAACATAACCCGGTCACCCACCTGGACCTCAATCGGTCTGTGTCGTTTGTCGGCGTATGACTTTTGTCTATCTTTGGTTGCCTTCATGAAGGCTTTGATCTTCTCAAGCTTCTCAGTCGTAGCCTCGATCACCTCAACACTCCCAACTCCTTCTGACCCAATGTCACCCTAACAAAAGGGTGTTCTGCATCTCCTACCGTATAGCATCTCATATGGTGGCATACCAATGCTGGCATGATAGCTATTATTGTATTAGAATTTTGCTAACGGTAGGTGGTCATCCCACTTTCCCCAAAATCTATCACATAAGCCCGAAGCATGTCTTCCAATGTCTGAATGGTCCTTTCTATCTGACCATCAGTTTAGGGATGATAAGCCGTGCTAATATGTAACCTCGTCCCCATGGCATCGTGAAATTTCTTCCAAAATTTGGATGTAAACCGGGTGACACGATCAGATACAATAGACACGGCACACCATGACGAGTTACAATTTCCTTGATGAATAGATCCGCCAACCTCTCAGATGAATATGTCTCACGGATCGGGAGGAAGTGAGCACTCTTCGTCAGAGGGTCAACAATCAACCATATGGCATCGTACCCTTTCGGAGTACGTGGCAGCTTCGTAATGAAGTCCATGGTGATGTGCTCCCACTTCCATTCTGGTATATCCAAGGGTTGGATCTTCCCATACGGCTTCTGATGCTCGGGTTTCACTTGTAGACAAGTAAGGCACTTACTCACATACTCCACCACATCACGCTTCATGCCTGGCCACCAATAATCTTTCTTCATGTCTTGGTACATCTTTGTGGCACTGGGTTGAATAGAGTATCAAGTCTTGTGAGCTTCATCCATAATCTTCACCCGTAGATCCCCAAAACGAGGGATCCACATCCTCTCGTATCGAGTTCTAACACCAAGTGTGTTTTCACCCAATTCTGCGACCAAACCTCTCATTCTCTCGAAGTTAAGATGATCCTCCTTCAATGCCTCATCTTGAAACTCTTTGACTTGCTTCATCACATCCAAGTCATGATCAGCTGGTATGCTTTCACCCGAATCGGCTCGGGCCTCTCTTTTTGACTAAGGACATATGCCACCACATTGGCTTTGCCTGGATGGTAGTGAATCTCATAATCATAATCCTTTATAAGCTCCAACACGTCCTCTATCTCATGTTCAGATCTTTCTGCTCAAAGAAGTAATTCAAGCTCTTGTGGTCTGTGAAAATGGTTGCATTTCGTCCTCTAAAGATAGTGCCTCCAGATCTTAGTGCAAAGACCACGGCTGCTAGCTCCAAGTCATGAGTAGGGTAGTTGACCTCATGAACTTTCAACTATCAGGATGCATAGGCTATAACCTTTCCACTCTGCATTAACACGCACCCCAACCCCAAGTAGGAAGCATCAGAATAAACCACCAGATCTTCGCTTCCATCAGGTAATGATAGAACAAGAGCTTGAGTCAATATTTCCTTTATTCTTTGAAGGCCTTCTCTTGAGCTTGACCCCATACAAACTTCACATCATTTCGGGTCAACTTAGTCAGTGGAGAAGTGATCTTGGAGAAGTCTTGGATAAACCTTCAGTAATAGCCCGCCAAACCCAAGAAGCTACGAATCTTAGATGGCGTGTTAAGATACTTCCATTGCATTAAGGCCTCCACCTTAGCCGGGTCCACCATAATCCCGTCAGGATTCACCACATGACCCAAGAATTGGACTTCGCGCAACCAGAGTGCGCACTTGGAGAATTTAGCATACAACTTCTCCCTCCTCAACGTCTCCAAAACCTCCCAAATGTGACCGGCATGCTCTAACTCGCTCTTCGAATAAATCAAGATATCATCAATAAACACAATCATTGATTTATCCAACATCAGCCGACACACACGGTTCATCAGATCCATAAAAGCAGCTGGCGCATTGGTCAAACCAAAAGACATGACAAGAAACTTGTAGTGACCATAGTGCATGCGAAAAGCTGTTTTATGGATGTTAGGATTGTGTACTGGACGAATACTAACATATTTACGAGTATACCGAATCAAATAGTGCGGAACCCTATTTGATTGGCGATCCAATAAGTGAGAACGCACGTAGAATCAATTGAAGATTGAATCTAAATGCTAAGAATGATTAGCAATCGATCTATTGTGATCTTTGAAGTTGGAATAGGTTGCAAGAGGTCTCTGGATGGCTAGGGTACGTCTGGGTATCAAAATATTCAAAGTGTCTCTTTTTTTCATGAATTAAGTGGTATTTATAGGTTAGGTTTCTAATCGTGCGACTGGACCATTTGCATGTTCAGTCGTGCGTTGAGTCATGCGGTTGATCCATTCGCACGACTGAGTGTTCAGTCGTGCGACTGAGTCAATCTCATGTTTCAATTATGCAACTGATCCAGTCTCTGGTTAATTCGTACGACTAGTTCATTAGCATGAATTTGTTCATGCGTATGGTCCATTAGCATGGGCCAATCGCATGAGAACTTCACATGATTAGGTTTGAATATGTTTCATAGTCATTAATTGATTTAGATATTATTCAAACAACCACAACCTATATAGTTAAGTCAATAAGCGTTATTACATACCAACCAATAAAATATTCAACATTATATAAGCACAACACATATTGTATTTCATTAAGTACCCGTACAATTATATATGTGTAAGAAAATACAGACATATTACATTAAGTTCATAAACTAGGGACGCATGTATCTACAAACTCCCCCTTGGACCTAGTTCGTCTAATGTCTTACATCCTTCATGAGTTCCTCAAACTTCTTGTACTTCTCTTCTAGTGACTCCGATATGTATCTTAAAAGCAAAACAGAGTCTTATAACGTTCTGAAATTGTAGGCTTGTACAATATCTTGAGAGTCATAGAATAATGGCCACTTGTATAATGTATAGACATCATCTGCAGACAAGTTTGTAAGCCACATTGGGTCAAACACCCTTATGGTTTCCATTACACCATTCTTATTCAAAACTATGACTGCCTCTCCTGTCCTCCAATCATAATACCACCATTTGAAGTATGGAGTGAAGTCCTGTGGCATTTCCCGTAGAGGGATCTTAGACATTGTGCGCGGAGGACTCCACTTCAACACTATTTTCGATTTTTCAGTTTTGGGATCAACCTCAAACCGTCTGATATACCTCGTTGGCTGTTGAGGTTTGAAGTTGACCCATCTGGTGTGGTACTCTCTTTTAAGAGTAGTCTCAAACCAGCCTGACATTTTCCGTGGGTAGCATATAGCAAGTTAACTTTGCTAACTGGTTTAGCTCAAATCCAGGAAGACTCTTCAGGTCATGTGGGAACCTGAAGTACTCAATCCCTTTCTCACGTTTAACTGCATAAACGTTAAGATATTCAAAATATGCCCATGCTATGATTTTGCCCGACACCTTTTGATGTTTCTTCATTTTGTACAGCTTGGTGTAGACAGTTGATGTTGAAACACTACGTTGGGCTCGAATTTCTTCAAAGCATGCAGCCCACTCAGCCTTTCTGATATTAACTTCAACTTCCGAGGCTTGGGCTGTATCTTCTTTCTTATCAACTCTTCTTCCATTCTATCCAGAGTCTCAAAAGTTTCACTGACAAGGTTGTCTCCAGATTGGGAACGACATTATCCTCAATGTTAGTGTACTCCGGATAGTGTTGGTCCATGACATCTTCTATCTCGATCTCATCAACATCGTTGAGCTCGTCGTCACTTTCCACATGGACTGTTGGAGCATCTTTCACGATCTCATCTGGATTAAGTCTGAATATTTCAGCAAGTTGCTCGGCTATGAGATCATGAATTATCTCTCCTTCTTCAGGAGTGTAATTTACTAATCTCCAGACTATACCCTGCAGATCAAGAATCATCATGAGTTGAGTCTTGATCTGTTGGAGGGCAGCAACATCATATTCATCTCTTTGATAGTTTGGATCTCATGTAACACATCAACCATTAGTCAACAATCAAAGCAATAAACATCAACAATAAATATAAACATTAATTATATTGATTTGATACAAGATTCAAATACACATGATTTAAAAACATAAATAGCTAAGCATTACTCTTGCCTTGTATCATGTGCTCCTCTACTGACGGGGCTGAAGTGGAGGCACCTTGGTCCTGAGCTCTCTTGGTCCTCCTTTCATTTGCGGATGTGGCACCCGCAGCAAAAGGATCATCATCTCCATCATCATCATCATCATCATCATCATCACCAGCATCAGTATCCTCCCCTTGATCATCACCATCATCATCATCATCACTGTCCTCATCATCACCATCATCTCCATCTCCCTCTCTGATCTTTAGTGGCTCCTCTTTTGATCCTTTGAGCCTTAGCATGATGGTCTTGTTGGTAGTCTCCAAATCCTCTATCCTTTTGGCTGATTGGACATGTTTCTCCTGGAGTTGGGACATCTTTGAGCTCTATGCAGCAATCTGTTGTGCCTGTTGCTCGATCAGCTGAGCCTGCTAAGATATCTGCTGAGATTGTGCAGTAGTAAGATCTACTAGCTGACAAATCTGGGCAGTCTTCTCATCATCGGCTGCCAACAGCTTCAGCACCATACAGTTAAGTGCCGAGAGCTGTTCCTCTACCCCACTAGGAGGTAGAGAGGATCCAGATAGATAAGAGGGATAAGATGACAGTCCTGCATGGTGGCTAGTGGTGGTGGTGGTGGCAGTGGTGAAGATTAGGGGTGGTATAGATGAAGGTGGTGGTGGAATGGTGAAGATTGGGGGTGGTATAGATGAAGGTGGTGGTGGAGTGGTGAAGATTGGGGGTGGTAAAGATGAAGGTGGTGGTGGAGAGGTTGTGGTAGTGGTGTGTGAGGTGGTAGATAATATGGTGGATGGGATGGTGGTAGTGGGTGGAGTGGTGGTAGTAGTGGTGGTGGTGATGAAGGTCATCCTCCTCCTCTTCTTCTTCAACCCGTGGGGTTGAGCCATTCTTTTCATCCTCGAGCCCCTTGAGGTGGATGCTCCCCCTGGAACACTGCTGGGCTGATCGGGAGCATATGTAGGAACAGTGTCAGCCTCCCCAGACTCGCTAGGGTGTCCTCCAACCTCCCGAATACCTCGGTCGGTGGCAACCACCCGGCTCCCCACAGTACGAGTTAGGGGCTCCTCATCCGTCTCCTCCTCCTCATCAAGAAGACAGTCCTGATGGAACCCTGCAACCTCTGTTCCACCTTGGGTGAATGCTGGAGATGCTATATCAGCAGTGGGGGCCCTCAGTTGAGTAGGCTCTGCATCTCCACCATCACCGATGTCGTCGTTGTCAGAGTCATCTTCAGGGAGCTCCAGCTGCTCGACATCCAAATCACTGTCTACGTGACGCCATTTATGCCTCCTCGACGCCACGTAGTCCACCTTGGCCAGATGGCCGATGAGTCTCTTTACCGGGGGTTTGACCTGCTTTCCCCGGTAAACCTTCATACGACCCAGTGTCGTATCATCCATAATCTCTAACGACACAGCGTCGTGGCTCTCCTTAGGCAGTGTGGGCAGTTTCTCATCAAAGATCATCTGTAGAAACCTAGGGTACATGCAGAAACCCTCTTTGCCCTTCGCCTCCAGATTCTCTATCAAGTAAGAGAATATCATGCTAGAAAAGCTGAGAGGGTGGTTCAGCACCAGTGCCACGTTTGAATTTGGTCTGAAAGATCATCAACCCACCCTTTCGTGAAGCCAAGCACTTGAGGATGACATGTGCCAAGTACTTGTACTTGGGACACAGGTTGCTCTTGTTGAGCACACCTGCGTTTATATCCCCAGCCTACTTCATCCTCAAGAAGCATCCTCTCACCGTTAGTGGGTGAAGTCTGGTGGGGTGGTCTGCATCATCACCCAACCCTAGTACACGTCTGATATCCTCAGCAGTAACCTCTATATCTATCCCAAAAATGGAGCTCCTGATGTTGTACGGTTCACGAGAGTGGTCAACCGATGCTCCCTCCTAGAAGCCTGCTGGATAGACTTGTAGGGAGTGCATGGTGTAGATATCACCTTGTGGATCCTGGATCGCTTGAGGAAAGCGATGATCCCTGCAAACTTGACACCATTTCGAGTCGTGGAACCTAGATGAGCACAAATGTTGTGCTTGGGGTTGATGGACCATCTGTCCGCCATCAATTTGTAACACAAGACACATAGACATTAGCTAACCACATGACACAAATCAGTTCTAATTAACTTGGTTGAATTCATTCTGGTTCATTCATGCAATTGAACCATGCGACTGTGTTCAGTCGGTTGACTTGGCATGCGACTGGATTCAGTCGGGTGACTGAGCAGGCGACTGATTCAATCGGTTGACTGAGCCAGCGATTGGTTCAGTCGGCCGACTGAGCTCATTCGTATGATCATTCAGCCGATTGAGCCATTCGACTAGCTCAATCATGCGATTGGAGTTCATCCTGGTGTCCAGTCGCATGACCTACTGTTCGGTCAACTGTGTTCAACTCAAATTGAATTTGGTCCAAAACTTAGAATTAGACGCCGTGTTTTGGTTCATTAGACTCGCAATCAATTAACTAAAAACCTAATAACTTTAATTCAACATTTTACTTAGTTTAGTTAGGTTATTTGTCCAGTAAATGGTTCGGTTCTTGTGTGGGTCGAAGTTCTAAAATTAGGGCACCATTCCATCAGATTTCGGTGAGATATCATCACATTGTACCTGTATAACAACTCACAATCGTCAGAATATCAACAGAAGTCAGAAATTTTGGTCTGATGAAATTTGGGCAGAGTAACGGTAAGGTGTGCGATATTAGGGTGATTGAGGGTGATGAGTTGAATGCGACCGACTGTGGCCCTATTTATACTGAATCTGATTTCAATCGGCTGACTGGACCCATTCGCTTGGTTCAGTCGTGCGATTGGCTCAGTCGATCACATTCAGTCGGCCGACTGGATTTCAGTCGGGCGATTGACTCATTCGCACAGTTCCATTCGGTCGAATGGCTCATTCTGATAAGCCATTTGGGTGAATGGTTTATACTCATGTGTCATTCGGCTGTTTAGTGCATGAGTATGATCCATTCGTACGGTTGGTCCATACTCATGGTCCAGTCGTGCGATTGGATCATACTCATGATTTTGACTTTATGACCATTTCTCACTTAAACCCTTTTTAACCTTTGATTAAACTTTATGAGCATTTGATCATCTCATACATACTCATTGTAACTTGAAAAACTTTTGACCACCTCAGACGTGATCCTTTTAAGCAATTTGTCACCTCAGACGTGACTGATTTTACCTTTGAAAACACGTGTGGTTACCTCAGACATGACCCTTTTAGATGATTAAATCCCCTATTGAATTCCATGACGTAGTCCGATATCAAACAAAATTGAATTTGACTAAATTTAAACAAATTGAAAGACTTAAACTGAAATATAAAACTAAACTTGTTTTTGACCTTTTATGTGAGGTGTAAATCCTAAGATAGAAATCTAATCGATTCGGTTCCGGAATAGGCAGCTTAAATTTATTTTGACCATAACTGGACCAATTCAATTTGGAATCATACAAGCAAGTCAAATCATTTGGGACATGTTATCAACACCTTTTGATGCTCAATTCTTGTTTTTCATCTAGAGTCATTAGCAAGTTTAAGAAATCATACTAGTACGATTAGATCCCTACATTGATTTGGACTTTCAAGAATTTTAGCCACGATGATTGTCAGTATACTGATCCTCTTAAATCCATACACAACCTTTTGACACAGATTGGTGATAGTTTGAGGTTTGATTATTTCAACAAGCATTTGTGGATTCCACACTTATATGATAATCAACATTCCTTAGGAGATTTTTGAGCGGTCTCAGGGTAGTTTTCAAGAAGAAACTATTCTTAGAACTTTCAGAGAGAAGCCAAGCCTCAGGTCAGTGCCACCGCACAGCAGAGAGGCGGCAAACAACAATGAAGTCTAGAATATATAGGTTATGCTTATTCTCAGGTCAGTGCCACCGCACAGTAGAGAGGCACATAACCCATCTTCTTGTTTGAGCAATTTTAATCTTTTTGCACAGTTCTCACCAACATCATAAGTTATTAGTTTGATTGCTTTTGCTCATATTTGGTCTTACGCAAATATTTGTGGCGTTTATTTTGCTCGTCACCCCTTATTGGAATTTGTTGATTGTGTTAACCAGGGATAAGATGTTAACCCACAGCTTGTTAAACACTTAGTTTGTTATTGAGATCACCAATAAGGTCTAATCGTCTATTATGTTGAATCTATCAATATATCATCTGTGGTCTAACAACCTCTAGGTCTACTTTCTTTGTGTTACCTTAGTAGTAGCTAGTTTTACTATCATTTTTCCTTTTATATTGCTCAGACTACACAAACTTATACTTTGAGCATCGCATCTTGTTCTATTTAAAACTTTTAAAGTCCCAAGTGATTTGTACCTGTGTACTATCATTTTCCAAAGTTATTGAATCGGTATCATAGATACGACCAGTTTCTATCAGCTAGTCTCTCCTCACTCGTTTTTTTTAAATGTTACTAACTGACCTATTCTCCCCCTAAAATTCTAAAAGCGTAACCGATTTATGCTTTTTAGGATTTTAATAGGCGACCGAATAACATTAATTTAATTAAGCTACTTAAACAAAAAAAATAAAAGAAAAATGAACAGTAAGCATCAGACTAAACATGGTCATCATCGGGAATTACATCACTTTTCTTTTAAATGCCATTGACCTCTAATAGATATAAAAACATGGTTTGTCAAAAGCCTTTGTATTGAGGTCAGCGCGTTGAAAATCAGTATTTATTTTAATCACATCGATTAAGTTCTTTTCAAAGCTATCACGTAAAAGTGATATTTTATGCCGATGTGTTTGGTCTTAGGATGTTGGACCAGATTTTTTGTTACTGCAATTGCAGCAGAGTTATCAACAAAAATAGGAGTAGAAGAGAATTTGAAACCATAGTCCTGCATTTGCTATTGAATCCATATGATTTGTGAACAGCAACTTGCAGCAGCAACGTATTCGGCTTCACAGGTTGACAAAGCAACCGAGGTCTGCTTCTTACACTGCCAGGTCACTAATCTCCTCATAAATAATTGACATCCCGCTGATGTAGACTTGTAGCTCATCTTGCAGCCACTGTAATCTGAGTCACTATACGCTGTCAGCTCAAAGTCCTCCTAAATAATTGACATCCCGCTGATGTAGACTTCTATTTTCTGGACTTTTACATGATGCACGTGATTGGTTAACATTACTGGTCTTTTTAGGTTCAGATTTGATAGTTGTTGAACCAGATTTTATACTAACCTTTTCAAACTCTTTTTCCAGATTAACGCAAGGTATTTTACCTTTTGCCTTTGAAGTGGCCTCCTTTTTTTAGTACCAGATTCATTTGATGAACATGCGAATCTGGATCACTTACAAGATGAGTGGACACCACATGATCCTTGATTGGGTTATCATTGATTGGTTTACATTTTGTGTTCATCAAGATCTCATGTGGTGGTGGAACCACTTTATAACCTAATTCCTCCCCGTTGTTTCTCTCACTCACTAAGTTTTGGACCATATGAGATGAACTTGTCCAACTGTGCAATTTTTGTTTTAGGGAATTAACTACTACTTCTAAAACTGCCTTTTGTTTCTTAGTGTCCTTTAGGGAGTTTAGATAGTACCTAATGTCATTAGCTTGGTTAAAGGCTACAACGTCTGTTTCCCTAATCTATTTGTTCCAAAGGTCTATCTTTTCTTTATAACTATGCTCATTTTGTTTTAACACTCTGTTAGCTTCGGTGCACAGTTCCAATTCCTTTACTAAGTTATCATTATGATCTAATAACCTAGCAAATTTTAAATCAATTCTTTCCCTAAATTTATTATAATTAGAACAAGCATGATTATTAAAAAGTTGGTCAGTAGTACTTACCTGAGCGGGTTTTGAAGAATCAGCCATCAATGCAGAATCTCATGTTTCTGGAGCTGGTGATTCTGACGTTGTCGCAGTTCTCCCTTCTTCAGGCAGGTAGTTGACCACTGGTGCAGTCTTTTCTAGTGTTGACATCGCAAGTTCGACTGCTATATCTCCTTCACTAGCCGAATCATCATCAATATCCTCCACACTAGCGATATTAGATTCTCCCGATGAGACAAACCGAAAGCTCCAGTCCTGTCCTTCATCATCATGAGCAGTCAAGGCTTTGGGATCCTTGCTTGATGAAGTAGGACTGCTAGTGGGTTTCTCCTGATGATTGAAGGAGGAGAAAGGATTCCCATTGTCAGTCTTCTTTGGCTTCACGCACTCCCTTTTGCAGTGCCCTTTCTCTCCGCAGTTGAAGCAGGTTACCTTGGATTTATCAAAGCCTTATGGCCTTCAATGATGCGTTTCTGTCATATCTTTAAATCCTTAAATCCTTAGCCTTTATGGCCTTCAATGATGCGTTTCTGTCATATCTTTTCTCCAATGCATCCCATAGTTTCTTTGCTTGTGTATATTCCAAGAATTGATGGAAAATATCCTTCGGAATTGACTATGTGAGCAAAGCATAAACCTTCTTCTCTGCATTGTATTTCACCTTTTGTCTGTCAGTCATGCAACCAAGTGTGAGTTTGACACCATCAACTCCTACAGGCATGTTGTACCCTATCTCTATATACTCCCACAGATTTGGATCTACTCCATTTAAGTAGATCTCGAAATGTTGCTTCCAATGTGGGTATTCGTCTAACGTGATTAGCTTTGGGGGCTTATTATGATTCCCCACTTCATTCTCCAATAGCAGTAAGTTTTGTATACGTGAGTCTCTCCCTGCTGTGAATGCTGAATATTGGTCTTCCATTGCTATTAACTTTACCTTTAAACCAAACTGTTGTATTAGTGCGAATGAAGGTGTGCGATTGGGCTATTCGGGCAATTGAACTATGCGGATGGTTCAATCGTGCGACTGAACTATGCGGATGGTTCAGTCGGCAGAATGAACTAATGCGGTTGAACAATGCGAATAGTCTTCTCAGTCGAACGAATGGAAGTGCGACTGAGTCCAATCGTCCGTATGGGGATGCATATGAACTTAGTCGGGCGATTGAGTCAATCGTGTGACTGAACCTGCTGGATTTTGAAAATTCATAGGTTTAAGGTGTTTCAACGCAAATACACGAATTTCTTGCTAACCCTAATTGCCGTATGCTAGAAAAAACTTAACTTTACGATCAGAAGACGCCTAAAACCCAATTTGACACAAAAGATTGTGTTTTTGAGTGTAAAAACACAATTTTTATATCAAAACGATTGAATCACACGTAAATCTAGAGCCAAAGCTTTGATACCATTTGTTAGGATCGTGTACTGGATGAATACTAACAGATTTACGAGTATACCGAATCAAATAGTGCGGAATCCTATTTGATTGGTGATCCAATCAGTGATAACGCACGTAGAATCAATTAAAGATTGAATCTAAACGTTAAGAATGATTAGAAATCGATCTACTGCGATCTTTGAAGTGGGAACAGGTTGCTAGAGGTCTCTGGCCGGCTAGGGTACATCTGGGTATCGAAATATTCAAAGTGTCTCTTTTTTTTCACGATTTAAGTTATATTTATAGGTTAAGGTTTCTCAATCGTGCGACTGGACCATTTGCATGGTTCAGTCATGCGATTGAGTCATGCGGTTGATCCATTCGCACGACTGAGTGTTCAGTCGTGCGACTGAGTCAATCTCATGTTTCAATCATACGACTGATCCAGTCTCCTGGTTCATTCTTACAACTGCTTCATTAGCATGAAGTTGTTCATGCGTATGGTCCATTAGCATGGGCCAGTCGCATGAGAACTTCACATGATTAAGTTTGAATATGTTTCATAGTCATTAATTGATTTAGATATTATTCAAACAACCACAACCTATATAGTTAAGTCAATAAGCATTATTACATACCAACCAATGAAATATTTAACGTTATATAAGCATAACCACATAATGTATTTCATTAAGTACCTGTACAATTACATATGTGTAAGACATTACAGACATATTAGATTAAGTTCAGAAATCAAGGACACATGTATCTACAAGGGATATCCTGCTCCTTCACCTTCACTGATGGTAACCAAATCAAAGGTCTATCCTTGAAAACCAACTGGCACCCTGAAGCTGATTGAACAAACCATCTATTCTTGGTAAGGGGTATCGGTTCTTCACTGTCAACTTATTCAGCTCATGGTAGTCAATGCACATCCTCATACTACTGTCTTTCTTCTTTACAAACAGGACCGGAGCACCCCAAGGAGAGATAATCAGTCTAATAAACCCCTTCTCAAGTAGCTCTTGCAACTACTCCATCAATTCTTTCATCTTCATCGGAGCCAACCGATACGGTGCCTTGGCAATAGGTTGGTCACCTGGTATCAGATCAATCTGAAACTCGATCTCTCGGTCAGGTGGCACTCTTGGTAAGTCTTCTCGGAACACGTCTGGAAAATCACACACTACCGGTACATCAGAAAGTTGTGGTGTTGGCGTATCCACATCCTTTACATAGGCCAAACAGGCCCTACATCCACGCCTCATACAATTTCCCACCACCGCTATTGAGATCACGTTCAGGATCGTCATGACCCGATCTCCATAAACAATTACCAAACTCCCGTCAGGCGCTGTCAAACGAATCATCTTCTTGCGACACACAATGTTCGCCTCGGAGTCTGCCAACCAATCCATCCTAAGATTCAAATTAAAACCACCCAAGGTCATCATGAATGGTCTAACAGGAAACTTATAACCTTCTAGTTCCACATCACAGTTCTCTATCATCTTTGAAATCCTGGTAGACTTACCTATAGCAGTTACTACATCAAAGGGCGCATCAACAAGTCTACTACTAACAGGCAACTTAGCACAGAAAGTAGCAGAAATAAAACTTTTACCAACACCCGAATCAAATAATACAGAAGCTAAAGTTTGCTTCACCAGAAATATACCGGACACGACATCAGGGTCCGTCTTAGCTTCCTCCTGTGTCATAGTGAAAGCCTTGGCGCTCGCCCTCGGTCCTTAACTTCCTGTCTTCTTTACCCCGGAACCCTCAGCCCTCGGCTTCTTACAGTTTTACTCATATGACCACTTTCCCCGCAGTTGAAACATTTTCCCGCAAGGCAATCCTTTGCGATGTGCCCCGTCTTCCCACATTTGAAGCACACATTCAACCCCAACCTACATTCTCCCGCATGCTCTCTCCACACTTGCCACACCTCTTTGACCCCGCACTCGATGTGGCCACACGGCGGTCATCCACCCGTGCCTTTTTGTTACCCATCGAGGCATCACCCTGACCAAACCTTTTCCCGTTCCAGTTCCGATCACCACCACCCTCTTGTTCGCTTTAGTCACCACCACCTCCCGCTCATCATATAGCCTCCCTGCCAAATCGACTGCCGACCTAAACGTGCTCGGCCTGGTGGCGATTATATGCTGCGAACATCCACTGGTAAGCCCTGAATGTACCTCTGATTTTTCAAGATAGAGGCGTCATCAAATCCGGCACCAGTCGTGCCATTTCGTTGAATTTGGTGGTGTACTGCTGGTGTGTCATGGTTCCCGCCTCCAGCTGCAGGAACTCTCTCTCTCTATGTCATCCATCTCCCGATGAGGGCAGAACTCCTCAATCACCATCTTCTTCAACTCCTCCCACCTCATCCTTCCTATTGCCAGGCTACCCTAGGCTTGGACAATATTGTCCGACCAACACAGAGATGAGTCTACAAACGAGTGGGTAGCAAACTTCACCTTCTGGTCCTCCCAGCACTCGCTGATATCAAAAACAGCCTCAATTTCCCTCACCCACCGGTGAGCAGCAGCAGTAGTGCTGCTACCATCGAAAGTAGGGGGCTTGCACCTCATAAATGCCCCGTAATTACAGCCTCGTGCCACCTCTGGCGCAGGCTCTTCTTCCGCCTCTTCTTCTTCATCATCAGACAAAACCGTCTCAGTCTCGGGCTATCTTCTTTTACCCGTAGGTCTACTTCTTTCTTTCCTCTCCCCTTCCCGTACCGCCTTGATAAATTCTGTCACTACCGGCGGTAAGATGGTCTGCATGACCTGATGGACTTCCTCAACCACTATCTCTTTCACCGAGGCCCTTAGGTTTGCATTCTCATCACCACCCTCCGGATAAGGGGTCTTGGGTTCTTCAGGAACCACCTTCTTAACTCTGGGTCTTCCCCTCTTGGGTCGCGGTTCGGCACCGTGACCTCCACCACGTGAAGCTTTTGAAGATCTACCGCCAGCCATTCACACGCACACTGAAAGATTCAAACACCAACACGGTCATTCAAGGGAACAGCTCAGTTTATGTCAAGTATAGTAAGTCCCTAATTACAGTGGCCAGTTGTGATTAGCCACTTACTTTACTCTTCACACCCCGAGCATTACCTATCCTGACTACATTAGTATTTAAATCCACAAACAACACATAGCACATAACATGTGCACATAATACCGGTTAACATTACGAAAATACCTGATGGCACGCAGCTACTCAGATTGGCATCCCTTCCCTTTCCATCCCATTCTCAGTTTAAGTTAAGGTTTATTTTGAAATTTTACCCATTTCACTTAAACTTTGGCTCTGATACCAACTTGTAAGGCCCCGTTCTCGGGACGCTTACAGCTGGTAAATGGTCAATCACAAAGAAAGACCTCGATGTGCATCCTCCTGGGGTAGCGAACCCACACACCGTTAGGCTAACACCTTATAATTGGCGTGTCCCGATATCTAATGCTTGCAAGACTTTCATTACTTTCATCATTCATTAATGCACGCTTTCATCATGTTCCACTTTTCATTATCTTCCACTGTACGTTACATAATACTTTCATTTCATTCATTAACATTCAACGCAAAGCCACGAGAAAGATAAACATACGTCATAACAGGAACATAACATGCACAATCATCAACATCATACAGAGCAACATCATACATACATCATGCATAATCATGTCCAACTTACACTCTAAGGCCTCAACAGTCATCTTACATGAACTTACGGGAACTTTTACGTTAAAATTTACATCTGTAGTTTCCCCCGAAAGTCAGAAGTTAAACTACGCTTTTCCTCGGGTACAACAGCCCTATTCGGGCGTATGGATACCCTTCAGTCGCATGGCCTCCATGCGACTGAACATCATGCAAAAGGACCAATGCGAATGAACACCCATGCGAATGAACACCCAATCGTGCAAATGGACCTCATGCAGATGGACTCAATGCGGATGTGTCCTATGCGAATGGAGCTAATGCAGATGGGCACTTATGCGACTGGGCTCTCAGTCATGTGAATGAACCCTCAGTCATGCGAATGAACCTTAATCGTGCGAATGAACCCTCGATCGCAACCCAAGCGGCCGTATGGCCTCCATTCGGTCGCCTAGCCCTAGCTGATGTAGAATGCAGTTCATCTTGAACCCAATCTGCCATTTTTGACCTCCAAGCTCATCTATACCCATTTTCAGCCTAAATCAACCATCCTAAACCTTAGGAATGCATACCACAATACCATTCAAGCACACACAAGCCCAAAAGCAAGACCCAAACGAATCATACACATACCCACACATACATAAACAAGTCAAACACACACACTCAAAAACCCAAATTTCACATGTGTTCCAGCCCCAAATCATTCAAAAACGTGTAAAAGAGGGGTCCTAGAACTCACACAAACGACTAAAATGAGAAGAGCTTTGATTTGACCCGCTTCTAAAAGATTTTGCTCACTCGAATCAACCCGAACCAACTTTTCTCCCCTTTTCTTTTCTTTCTCTCTTATCCTCTTCTGCTTTCTAAAAATGTGGGTGTGGGGAGAGGGTAATGGCTACCCTCTCCCTACAAATATCACTACATACCCAACTTTCTCTCGTTGGCAAGTTTGGTCCCTCAACTTTGGACTTTATTTCTTTTTCTTCATTCGTCGGCTTCAAAATAAATAAATAACCGGGTGTTACATGATGTTGTCTCTCACCTATGCCACTATGGTCGGGATGAGTGTTGCCAGTTGTTGAGAAATCATGGCGGCTATATCAGGGTTTCCAGCTCCTTGATTGTACCACCCTGCCCACCTTCATTTCCGCTTGCAGATGCTTCACCCCTACCTCCTGCACCTCTTCCTCTACCTCTACCTCTTCCTCTACCTCTACCTCTACCTCTTGGGGCAGCACCACCACGACTAACACTGCGAGTAATCCTACTAGCGGGATCTTTCTAATCAACATAAACAATCTATAAGTTCAACAATATCAAATGTCATGACAACTCAGTCAGTCTCATAAAGCATATGCAAACACATTTTCCATAATGTAATACCACAACCCAAAACATAATAATAATATAAAATCTCATTCTCATAATTATAATGTCTCAACGTGATAATAGGTAGAGTAATATCCCAAAGTGTGCGAAAACCCATAGTTTAACAATGTTTGAAAATGAAATACGAAATAGCAAAAATAAATCTCCTAATTCTTCAAGTCTTCATCCATGCTCATGCGACTTCAGTCATACTCGTCGTCACTACCAGATGAGCTAGAAGGACTTGGGGGAAGATTAGGGTGGTCGCCCCACAAGCTAGCCTCATCTGCTGGTACTCAAAACCTTATGCGAGTGGCTGAAAACACTCTCTTCCTCGCTGTTCTTAGTAACACTGGTCCTACGCCGTTCTCCTAGTAAGGTCCTCTAAGGTAGCCGGCACCCAAGGTCCTGCCATAGAGGCGTACCTTGCAATAGCCGGCCTAACAAGTATCATAGGAGCAACTAGGGTGGCAGGAACGTTGGTGTAGCAGGAACAACAAGTGCACTTGGTGCGGTTAGGGCTTCAGGTGCTGCAGGACTAGGTGGTGTAGTACGAATAAACTTAGGGCACTACGGGAAACGAGGGTCCAGTTGAAGACATCCTATAAGGAAAATGTATTTTTCCTCAGATGAAGCAAATCAAAAGATAAAGAATAGATAGATAGAATAGAATGAACATACATGTAATATCGAATCCACACAAAACCCTAGTATGCATTCTACATGAAGGTTCCTAGGTTATAGTCTAGGTCGAGTATCCACCTAATCCTCTATAACCATGGCTCAGATACCAATCTGTCACACCCCCGCTTATAGCGGAAACACGAGGATGTAACGGAAAGGATTTTCATAACACATTGTTAGTTAACAGAGATGCAATAAATGATGAAAATCAATGTGTCATGACGTCACCCGACACAAATGGAGACTTGTGTCGTAGTTAGTCATTCCATGATAAACATAGGCATACAAACCAATATGTATAAATCCCACAACCTGAGAACAAGTGAACATAAAGTAAGTAATAAATAAAAGTCAATGCAAATTGTCAAAGACATTCTAAGAGTTTAAATAATGCAATCCTAAGGTCGTCACTAAGGCAGCATCCCTAGCTATCCTTGATGATTATCATCTGAAAAGATATGCTCAAAAGGGTCAACATATTGTTGGTGAGTCCGCAGGCTTAAAATAATAAACAAAACTTGATGTTGTGCAAAAGTTTGGTAGGATATGAGTGCATATAGTTATAAGCAAGTAATATCACGTGTAATCATGAGCATCACAACTAAACCTATGATGTACACACAAAAACTTGTCAGAACATATTCATCCTAGGGGCCATACAAGGCCACTATTAGTCCTAACTAGTATACTAACAAACAAGGGTTAGGGTGTCAGGCCAATAGTACTATTAATACCTATCTGTCGGCTCCAACACCGGAGTTCAATAGTTGTGAATAAAGAACCACATAGCTAATCATGTATGTACCAGATATATACAAAACAGTAAACATAACAGTCCCAAAAATTGAATAAGTTCACAGCATAAAAAGGGTGAGCATATTTTTCTCCCTAGTTTATAAATATTTAAAATGAAAACAGGGCCGCGAAACTCACCTTGAATATTGAAGAAAATAAGTGAATAGCAGACTTTAACGAGTGAGAGCAACGAACGATCAAACACCTATAATTAGTGTTGGATCAAGAAGAAGGCTGGTGCAACCAAAACCAAATCACTTAGACAATTTTGGTGCTATTTACAAAGACTTCCAAAGCAAAGTGTGGATCTTCCGAAGACAAAATGTTCACTTCCGAAGATCAAGTCTCAAAAAAAGAAATCAGAAGACTACTTCAAAAGTATGAAGAAAGAAGAAGTTCTCAAGCCTCGGAAGAAGTAGCCTCTTCCGAAGTGTAAGTGGCTTCGGAAGTACTTGTTCTTACGAATCCATTTAACCTTCGGAAGACACTGCTATGAACCAGTGGACATAAGTATGGTCTCTAACACTCCGCTGCAGACCTCTGATACTACATGGCGTTTTCTCAAAGAGCCATGTAGTTGACCATACTTTATTCCATTGTTCATCTTTTATGTTAGTACAAGTTACCAACTTTAGTTGGTGACAAAAGGTATGTTAGGGACATGTCCTGACTACCATATCTCATATAAGACTTTATCTGAGATACCTTAAACAGTAGCTTTGTTGTATTTGCTTTAGTTAGAGGATCCCAGTTAGTATCAAAGTATATCCGGCTATAGGTAGTATTATATATAGTTTCTCATTGTAACTCATAATAGCATGTTGTAAGAGTCTTGTAATATTGAGTTGAGAAGTAATATATGCAAGTACCTTGAAAATTACTTCTTGTGTTTGATTATTACTTATTATATTTGTATCAACTCTTAGAGACTATGCTTTCATCCAAGTGTTGTTTAAGTGAGTTTGAGAGAAAAACCAAGTGTTTTGTGACATAAACGATCCTGTAATTGGTATCAGAGCTTTTTAGGCTTTTGATTGTGATATCTAACCATCCAAATCAACTGTTTTCACTCTTCCTTACAAATCTCTCAAAATGGCCCTTAACAAATCCAAAGTAGAGATGGGAACCATGACCAAAGCTCTATCATTACTCCTGAAAACTTTAGATCTTGGAGCAAAAGAATGGAAGGCTTCATCAGATACCAAGACAACAAAATGTTGGACTCCATTATCAACGGCCCATATAAATCCAAGGTGGCAGCACCCGGTGGAAGCGGTGCCAAGATAGAAAAAGCTGTTGAATTATTCTGATGAAAACCGGAAGAAGATGGACGTTGACAGCAATGCAATGACAATTCTGATGACTGCAATACCCAACTCCATCATGGTGGGGTTTGAGCATTGTAAGTCTGCTAAAGAATTGTTTGATGCATTTGCTCAGATGTATTCAAGCTCCAATGACTCCAAGAAGGACTCGCTGAAGCAGCAGTTCGAGAACTTCACTTATATTACCGGAGAGACCCTCAGCCAGTAGTATTTCAGGTACATGGATCTTATTTCTTCTCTTCAGTCTGTGAAGATCACTCTTAAACTTAGAGATCTCACAAGAAAGTTCATGAGTGCTCTTCCAAATAAGTGGACATTCTACTGTGTCTCTATCAAGAGGACAAAGAACTTGAACACTCTTACTATGAATGAACTCTATGGCATCCTTGATGGATACCGGTTAGAGATGGAAAGTAGAAGGGCCACCAATCAAGCAGACCTCTGGGCTTCCTGCTAGCAACGCTCTAATGGTTGCTAAAGACTCAGTATCCCCACAACCTCAACAATACCTGACATACAACCAGCAGCCATCCTACTCTTCTGGACCGTACATCACTTTCCCTAAGACTACAAGGTCTCAACAGGCTCAGCACAATTCCTTTAGGATATCTATGCCTTTATCTCAAGAAGTGGACACTCTTGTGACTTTCAATACTGTTTTGATGATCGTGTTTCAGTCCAGACGATGTAGAGTATGTGGACATCGTCCAACTGATGGCTCTTTTAACCTACAGAGCAAAGAAGTTCTTTAAGAGAACTGAAAGACAACTCCCTCAAAACCCAACTACCAAAAAGTTTGGGTTTGACAAAACCAAGGCCAAATGTTACAACTGTAACCAATTTGGTCACTTTGCAAGGGAATGCAAGGCTCCCAAATCAAACCTAGGAACCCCACAGGCATCCACACATCCTTTACATCAAAGCCCACTGGAAAGTCAACTAAAACTGTTGTAATGACTCAAGAAGTCGACTGGAGCTTTATGGTTCAGGATGTGACTCCTGCTCTAGCTCTCATGGCTGGAACAGATGATAACCAGGGACATCCATATGACAAGAACAACAATGTCTGGATTGTGGATAGTGGATGCTCCAGGCACATGACAAGGAACAGATCTCTCCTACAACAGTTTCAACACTATGATAGAGGTCCTGTCCAATTTGGAGGTGAGGCCGGAGGATATATTTCTGGCAGAGGGAGTATATCCAACGGTAAGTTAAAAGTTGACAAAGTTAACTTTGTCAAACATCTTGATCACAATCTGTTAAGTGTTTCTCAATTTTGTGATCAAAAGCATCAAATGCTTTTCACAGAACATGAGTGCATTATCCTCAAAGCAGGGATGACAATTCCTCCGAAATTAGTGCTTCTTAATCTCCCAAGAAAGGGATATGTACAAGCTGGATGTGAACAATGCTTCCCCAATGGGTGAAGTATCATGCTTTCTTTCCAAAACTGATAGTGATGAATCAACACTTTGGCATAAACGTATGTGTCATGTAAATTTTAAGACAATTAACAAAATGGTTAAAAATAACTTGGTACATGGTTTGCCTAAAAAGGAATTTTTTTGCAAAGATAACTGTGTTGCATGCTTGAAAGGAAAGCAACATAGGACATCTCATAAATCCAAAAGTGTTAACTCTACTAATACTCCATTACACTTATTGCACATGGATCTTTTTGGTCCCACAAGTATAATGAGCATTGCAAGGAAATCATACTGTCTTGTGATAGTTGATGATTTTACAAGATTTACATGGGTATTCTTTTTAAGAACTAAAGATGAAACTATTGAAACATTAAAATCTTTTATTCTTAAAATATAAAATCAAATTGATCACAAGGTTAAGATTATTAGAAGTGATCAATAGACTGAGTCTAAGAACTTCATTCTTGACTCATTCTGTAACTCAAAAGGAATTGCCGGATAATATAGTGCACTCAGAACTCCACAACAAAATGGTGTTGCTGAGAGGAGGAACAAAACACTTAATGAGGCTACTCGAACTATGTTAGTCGATTCCAAACTACCTCTAACATTTTGGGCAAAGGCAGTCAGCATTGCATGCTATGTGTAGAATAGAGTTCTTATAGTTAAGCCACATGGAAAAACCCCTTATCTCACACCCCAAAAATCACAGCGGAAGGTCGCGTGACGTGGTGGTAATGGAAGTTAGAGTTAGTCCAACTTTTATAGTCAAACGTGTTCAACAATAACGTCATTTATGTAAAACCATACATTAGTCAGTCTAAATTCATACTAGTTATCAACGATCTCAACATCATGCAAATTCTTATTGATTGGAAATACTTTGTCTTTTATTTAATAAACGATAATTACACATTTGACCCTCCAAAGACTTATTCCAGGAAATTCCACATAGAGCTCACTTATAACCCTGAAAAGCATGAAGGGTAATAAAGTCAACATAAAGTTGGTGAGCTTTTGTGGTTTTTCAGTCTTGCAAACATTCATTTTGAAAATAATATGAGGAAACAGGCATAATATATTCCAAATAGAATAGCTAGGTACTATGATAAATTCAAGTCATACGTCCATAATCAAAACAAGAAACACGTCGTTGCCCCACAACTATCCAGACATATAAACTCCCTCGCCACAACCTGACCAGCGCGACTGGTCGCGGGAGCGGGCACTTCTAACCCGATAGATCTATCAGTATACTATGTGGCCTCACCCCTGAGGTTAATGATTATAGGGGGATTTAGGGGCTCAGTGGTATCTATCCATACCACTGACCCAACTTATACCTTCATAATATATTATCATGTTTAACCTATCATATATTTTAAAGTATTGTTTCGTGCTTTTCTCCCAAAACAATTAAAATAATATTTAAAATGGGGCCGAAAGACTCACCTTGAATGCGTTAATGAAAAGAACCAACGTGCTAGGCCTTGATAATGAAACCATAATCATGTGCATTATGGTCAATATTTGATGATTTATGCTTATGAATGTTTTTCACCCACTTATTTAGTTATTTAAAATAGTATGTTTTTATTATTTAGAAATGTACACTTTTGTAAATTTTTAGTAAAGACTATTATTTTCCCTTTAGGGTTATATACCCTTTCACTAATATCTATTCCTTGTTCATATTCTACATGCCTTATGTCTTTACTATTCTACTCGCGAACCTTGCGTTTAAAACTTATGTTTAACTAATGATTTTTAATTTAAGCGTCTCATGTTCTAAAACTATAGTTTTCCAAACTTATATATATAAATATATTAGTCTTTATTCAAAGTGTAATTAATAGTTTTGTTACTAATAACTTTTTATGCAAAAACACCTATTTTACTTTTTATAAAATAATTCTTTTTATAGTTATTAAGATTACTTAATTACTAATACATTTATTAATTTTACAAAACATAAAACTCATAAATTTGTAGTTATTGCCTAAAATGTGTATATTATATATACTATAATTTATATATATTATAAACGTAATTAGTCATGAGTTGTTCAAAATATATTTTATGTTTAGTAATTATATATACTATAATTTCTCTTAATCGTGAGTTGTCCAACTATAAATTTATTTTATAAGATTTTGGAGTCGCGTTTGATGTCTTAATCGTGTTCCTTGGTCATAACGTCCTTTTGGTCTTATATTTGATCATGATTTTTTTTGTCTTACAAATCTAACTTTTATCTAGTGAAATCTTTCAATATGTCCAAGTATCATATTTCTATTTCACTATTTCAACTTAGTCATTTTATCATTATTTCATGGTGTTCTCATTGTCTCCCAAAGTCTTCAATCCTAGTTATCATCCTAGATCATCATGTTAACAACAATTCTTCATCCTAATGTTTCTATCAAAGCCATAATCCATCAATCTTCCAACTTATGTGTTCATACATACATACGCTATATGTACATCCATATATGCATTCTTACCTTCTAGATCTCCCAAATAATATGATTCCATCAAACTTTAACTTATTCTAAACATATTTTCAGATTTATATAATCAGTTAAAGAACCAGTTTTACATCAATATCATCAAAACAACTATTTCATAAAATCTTTAAATGGGTGAACCAAGGTTCATCAAGATTTTCATCTTGATTATCCATGCATGAACAAATGTAAACAATCTAATCAAGATACCTTAAACACAAAAGAATGAATCAATGCATACAATGATAGCACGTTATCTTCAACTTCCGATTACAACTTCGGGTTCTATTCGAAATCTCAACTAGAATCCTTAGAGAGAATGTAGGTGACGTCACTAGTGGTGGTGATGTTGGTGACAGGTGGTGGTGTTGGTGGCGATGAGGTGAGGGGTGGTGGTATTGGTGGCGATGAGGGTGACGGGTGGTGGTGTTGGTGGCGATGAGGGTGACGGATGGCGGTATTTGATGGGATCAAATGTATCAATCTGTGATGATGTATGAATACAATTCAAAGAAATACAGACAAAGTAATCAAATCAAGCAAGATATCAACAAAATTCACAGTTTCATTAATAATAAGCAAAGACGATTACAAAGTAAGTAAGCATTTTTTCGTCTATCTCTAACACTACAAGTCTAAGCTATTTATGATGAAACAAAAGGAACTAACAAAATTACAAAACTAGTCCCTATACTATTACAAATAGTAAAAAGACACATAAAGACAGCATGTTAATCTTTCTAGAGAACTAACAATACTCCCCCTAAGATTTACATGGTCTTCAGTCTTCAAAATCTTCAATCCTTTTTTCTTGCCCAAAAGTGATAGTAATTTTTGCATCAGCTAACATAGAACGAGTAGCTTCAATCAGAGTTCTATTCTTCCTTTCAGCAACTCCAATATGTTGAGGAGTTCTGGGAGCACTAAACTGATGAACTATCCCTTTCTGAGCACAAAACATTTCAATGTTAGCATTTTTGAATTCCATTCCATTATCACTTCTTATTATTTTCACTTTATTTTCTAATTGATTTTCAACTTTAATGATACATTCTTTCAGAAAATCAACCGTTTTAGATTTAGCATACAAAAAGAAAACCCATGAAAATCTTGTTAGTCATCAATGATAACTAAACAATATGATTTTCATCTAATACTCTTGACATTTGTTGGTCAGAAAAGGTCCATATGTAACATTTGAAGAGGTTTGGAAGTTGAGTTTATTAGTTTGGCCTTATAAGACGCTCTGTGCTGCTTTCCCTTCAAACATGCTGAGTAGTGATCAGTCATTACAAACTTCTTAGATGGAAGTCCAACGACATGATTTCCTGATACAAGCTTGTTCATATTCTTGAAATTTGAATGTCCGAGACATCTATGCCAAAGCTGGCTTTCATCATTTGATGCTTTAGCAATTAGGCATGTTGTTTAGTTGAAGGATCAACTTGAGACATATCCAGCTTGTATACATCTCTATCCCTTTCAGCTGTGACAATTACCCAATCTTTGCTTATTTGAAAACCTGGCTTTAGAACATAACAGAATGAATCATCAAATAGAACAGAGTATGATTTATCATATATTTGGGATATACTTAAAAGATTAAAGTTCAACTGTGAACAAAAATTGACTTTGTCATAGCTTGTTATCCCATTTGATACTATTCCTTCTCCTGTTATTTTTCCACCTGCATCACCACCAAAGGCGATGTGTGTTCCATCCTTTAACTTAAAATCTTGTAACAAGGCCGGATTGCCTATCATATGACGGCTACATCCACTATCCACATACCATGTATTAAGTGGTCTTCTTGGGCGTACTTGTACAACAAGAAAATTAAGTTGAGATATCCACCCAAGCTGAGATAGTCTTGGGTTTTCCAAATTTATCAACAATGGTAAATTGTTTGTAATGAAGATTATTCAAATCAGGTTTATTCTTGATGAATTTACCAATCTTGTTTTGAAAATTGTTTGAGTTATTTTTGAAAACATTCATACCATTTGATTGATCAATTTTTGACTCGTATTGACGACTAACCTTTTTATTAGTCATTCTTACCGATCTTGGTATGAATTGTTCTTGCACATTTTGTTTAGATCTCACATAATTGTTCTTTTGAAAAGATCTCAAACCTAAAGAAGGTTGATTAGTTAATTTTTGAAATCCATCAGTTTGATTTCTCATATATTGAGGATTAACATAACCTTTGCTCATGTTTGAATTTGCAAATCCTCTAGTATGTGATCTCTTTCCAAAATAACAATTTGTAGTATTGTGAGTCTTCTCATCACAATAAGTATAGTATTTGTTAAAAAAATAATCTGCTGTGAAATGATTTCTCATGTCACATATGTGACAGTACTTGTTGAAATAGCACTCAGCAGTATTGTGATTTTTCATATCACATATTTCATAGTACTTTTGTGGAGTCATAAACAACTGTTTGTTAACTTTTGACTTTGACACTATATTTGATTCATTTTTATATTTTGGTGTCAAATAGTTAAACTGTTGTTTTTCATTTTTCATATTTTGATTTTGTGCCAATTATTTTGCATATGTTTAACATGAACTTCCTTCTTGAATTCATTAGGAACAAATCTTTTTCCTATAGCGGAAGTCTTAGAATCTTAACTTGATTTCGGATCAGAGTGAGATTTGTTCATAGTAATCACCTTGTTGGTTTGAAGAGAATTCATATTTAACAATCCGGCTGACACAAATTTTATTGGTTTAAGTCTTGTTGCCTGATTTGTTGTTTTGATCAACTTTTCTGAACTTTTGGTTTATTCAAATTTTGTTTTTGATGATTTCTTTCTTTTTCTTTGATTCTTTGACTTAGAAGAACGTGGTTTACTTCGAGATTGAACATCGTTAGAAGAAGATTCCTTTTTAGATTGAACTTGTTTTAGATTAATAGTGTTTGAATCTTCTGATGTTCCTACCTGTTGTTTATCTTTATCTTTGCTTTGAACTTCCACTTCTTCTAATATAGAATTAATTTGATCAGAAGTGTTTTGTTTTGTTTGTTTTGGTTCATAAGATTTTAACTTGATAGGATGACCATTTTTAATCTTTTCTTGATCATTTTCAACAAAAACTTTTACATTTTCCTTTTCTTCTTCTGAATTCTTGTTTTTGACCTGAAAATCTTTAAGTTTAGCTCTATTCTCATGAGAATGGTCATGTGTATTAAAGTTCTCTGGTAAAGTGTTTGTAATAGATTCAGGCATAGGTTCATGAGTGAAACCTAACCCTGCTTTCTGTTTATTTTTTCTCTCACTTACCAGTTTTTCTACAATCATTTTTGAACTTTTTACTTTAGCAAGATCCATGTGAGTAGCAGCATGTGCTATCTTCTCCTATTCAAGATTTTTGGTCATCTCTTCCAATTGTTTAGAGATAATTTCTAATTCTTTTAGTGTTTTGTTCCATTAAGTTTGAAGAGAAATAATCTTTTGATCTACTATTTTATGATCAAATTTTAGTTTGTTATGCATTGACTCTTCTTGTTTTCATTTCTCACATATTTTATATGAGTAGTTTCTATAGTATTCAACATGTTCATAGCATGATTTTATGCAGAGTTTTTCTCTCACTTCAGATGGGATTTCAAGGAATTTTGGAGATAAGGTTTCAGATTTTGAAGATGAAGTGTCAACCTTAGGTTGATCAGACTGTGCCATTAGAGCTACTTCATTTGTATCCTCCTTAGGATCAGATTTGTCACTCCAATCATAGTCATCTTCTTCATTCTCACCTTCCACCTTTGGATCATTATTTTCTAACCAATCTTCTCCCTGGATTTCTGCAATAAGAGATAAAGTTGATGTTAATCATTAGTAAACTGTTCAGCATATGCACTCTAATCATAACCATCTTTAATGTTGACTATTAAAGCTTTCTTGGTTTCATCATATGGTTTTGTTTCATCTTTAAGCTCAGGCATAGGAAGACTTTGATAAGGCTTTTGAAAAGTCTTCTGAGCTGGTTGAAACCTTTGATTGCTAGAACTTGATTGAGCATTTCCTCCATTATTCCTTGGAGCTTTGCATTCTCTTGAGAAATGTCCATAACTGTTATAGTTAAAACACCTTGATTTTAACTTATCAAATCCAACAGTCTTGTTAGCACTTAGCTTGTACTTCTTGTTAACATATGAGTGTTTTTGTGTCTTGTAAGAAATCATCACCATCTACCAGTTTAAGTCCATCTCTTCAACATCTTCAGGATCCATTTCAAACAAATCCTGCAAAACAAGGTCTAATTGAGTTAAATGGCTACCTTGATATGCTTGAAAACTAGCCATAAATGCAGTGAATGCAGTTTTAGACTCTTCATCCTCTAATAGGATGTTTATCACATCTTTAACTTTTCTAGATTTAGCAGAGTTAGATGAAGAAGTCTTTGTTTGAACATTAGATGTTTGAGACTGAGATTTAGGAGGAGATTAAGAATGAGACTGTGTTGTATAAACAGGAGCACTAGTAAATGATGAATCAGTGAAAAATCCTGCTCCAACAAACAAATCTCCCTCTTCTTCTGTAATTTTTTCACTTTTTGCCATGAATTCATTTTCAATGGTGTTTGCAGGAGAAGCAACAAATTGATACTGAGACATTGATGTTGCTCTATCATTATTCCTTGAGCTTTCATCAATCTTTACTGACTCTATCTTGGCAATGAGTAGATCTAGATCCATAGGGAACTTCTCAGTATGCTTTAGTAAGGTTACTGTTTGTTTCCATGATGAGGGTAAAGCATTGAGTAGTCTAAGATTTAGATCTTCAAGATCAGGCTTAATATCAGCTGTTGGCATCTCAGTTGTAAGTTGAACAAATCTATTCATCATCTGATTTATGGTTTCTCCAGACAAATGTTGAAAAAGTTCTAATTGCCTTTTCAACTTTTGTTTCTTGAGATTTTGAATCTCCTTGCCTCCTTCACAAATGGTCTTTAAGGCTTTATACATTGGTGTATCCAGTTTGATATCCATCAAGCCTTGCAAGAACTTCCAGAGGTAGTCCTTTACACATCAAGAAATATGCTTTGATATCATTCTTTACTTTTCTCAAATCATCTCCTTGAAGACCATCTTCAGGATAGGGTTCTTAAGAATCTTTAGTATAAACAAACCCTCTGTCAGGCCCATCAGTGATTATAGGAATGTATGGTCCTTTCTCTATTGATTTTCAAAGATCAGTGTCAATGTAATTTAAATGATGTTTTAACCTAAGAGACCAATTTTTAAAATCAGCTCTATTTTTAAGTTTTGGAACTCTGTTTTCAGAATCTTCAGATTTCACCATTCTTATATTTTTTTGTTTTTTCTTAGATTTTGAATTAAGAAAAGAAATAAAAAAGTTTTTGAAAAATTTTCTTTAAAAAATTCTAATTATCAAGGGTGATACGCCTTAACAGTAATCAAACGCCCAACGGTTAATGCGCCTAGGTTGAGAGACGTCTAATGGACTGCCTTAGACAAAGTTTCCAAACCCCCTAAGTTGATGCGTCTGAACAGTAGTAAAACGCCTGAGCAGTTGTAATGCGCCTACACAGTTGTAAAGCGTCTCAATAGTTGTCAAACATCTAAACAGTTCTAATACGCCTCAACAAAGATGATACTTCTGGACTTATACTCTTCAACAGTAGTCAAACGTTTGAACTGAAAACGTCCAAACAGTGTTAATGCGACTAGACAGTAGTCAAACGCCTAACACTTAGACAATTTCTCAGCAAACTTCAACCCTAATGTGCCACATTCATCATGTTCATATGAATGTAACTAACTCAAATCTTCTGA
This sequence comes from Flaveria trinervia, assembly GCA_025506515.1. Classification (NCBI taxonomy): domain Eukaryota; kingdom Viridiplantae; phylum Streptophyta; class Magnoliopsida; order Asterales; family Asteraceae; genus Flaveria; species Flaveria trinervia. The sequence goes on from CM046443.1 coordinate 71,980,535, forward strand.
AATTCTTCAAAAGTTGATGAATTGGATTGAAACTTTCCAATTAGACTTGTTTTATACCGATAATCATTCTTCTAACATCAATTTCTTTCAATATCAACAACAAATCAATCAATTTTGTGATTTTCAGTTCGAAAAAATAATGAGCTTTTCGAACACAAATTCAACAAATTATCTCTAATTTGATGAATTTAACTGCTAATTGTGGTTTAAAACATGTTTCTGATGATGAAACACATTTGAAATCCACAAAATTTCAATTGAATTGTCTATCAACCACAGATTCAATGAATTTTTGAGTTTGACATTTTGACAAAACTCAAAGATCACTCTACCAACAGCTCTAATACCATTTGATAGGATCAAATGTATCAATCTGTGATAATGTATGAACACAATTCAAAGAAATACAAACAAAGTAATCAAATCAAGCAAGATATCAACAAAATTCATAGTTTCATTAATATCAAGAAAAGACACTTACAAAGTAAGTAAGCAGTTTTTCGTCTATCTCTAACTGCTACAAGTCTAAGCTATTTATAATGAAACAAAAGAAACTAACAAATTTACAAAACTAGTCCCTATACTATTACAAATAGTAAAAAGACACAAAAGACAACATGTTAATCTTTCTAGAGAACTAACAGTGTTGGCGACGGTGGTTGATGGTGATGAAGGTGGCGGTCGCGGTCAAGGGGGATGGGGGCGGTGGTCGCAGTAGGCGGTGGTGCGGCGGTAGGTGGTGGCGTGGCGGTAGGGGGCGGCCGATGGGGTGGTGTGTGTGTGTGTGTGTGTGAGTGGAAGAGTTGTGAGAATATGAAAGGGTTGTGTGGGGTTTTAAGAGAAGATTTGTGGAGATATGGATGATTAGTTGTCATCCATGCATGTCTTCCAAATCACAATTATTATTATTATTAATTTATTATTATTGTAATTATTATTATTATTATTTAATCATTATTGTAATTATTATTATTATATACAAGTAATTGTTAAATGATTTCAAGGCTCGTTAATATATTAATGTAGGGTTTTCCATTAACCAGCTATAATTATTAAATAACCATAGATTTATTATTACGAATGATTTCGAGTGTTGACCTGTTTGACCGGGTGTCACACCTTATGAGCTATGGAATAAAAGGCCACCGTTCATTGGCTTTAAGATCCTTTGGTAGTAGGTGTACCATACTTAACACAAAGGATAATTTGGAAAAATTTGCTGAAAAGTCAGATGATGCTATCTTTATTGGATACTCTTCTAGCTCCAAAGCTTACAGAGTATACAACATTAAGAATCAACAATTTGAGGAGTCATCCAATATAGTTGTTACTGAGCACACTCCTTGTGTTAGGGGGAATGGCCCTGTTCATATCTTTGATTTAGAATTGTTTCCAAACTATTCTAAACCTTCTTGTGAGAACGTTTCAGTTGGAACAGATGCTCAAAATGATGCTGATGTTGATGCTAATGTTGATTAACTATTTGAGCTACCCAGACCTCTTCCAGGTTCTCCAAGAGCTGCACAAATCAAGTTCCTACTATTCACAGATCAAAGAGTATAACTATATCAAGGAATAGTGAAGCTTCAACCAGTGAATCACCTGCTGATCCTCAAAACTCCTTAGGTGATCCGACACAACACCAAGCTGAGGGAAGTAGCATTTTCAAGGAATAGGAAACTATTAATGCTACTTCACAACCAACAATTGATGATTTTTCTCATTCATTCAATCAGTCCTTATTGAATGAGTTTGAAACAATAGCTGGACAAAGTGTTCCTGTTTCTGCGTAAAATATGTCTAATCTGGACTTATCCTTGCAACTAGAAGTGATTCCTCGCTTAAGGATTCATGACACTCATCCAGCTGAGAACATCATTGGGGATGTCTCTGAAGGTGTGAGAACAAGAGGGCAGACTCATCATGGGATGTCTACTTCTACTCATGCTTCTTATCTTAGATGGAACCCAAGAAGATGGAAGATGCCTTGAAAGATAGTAGCTGGGTTGAATCGATGCAAGAGGAGTTGCTTCAATTCAAAAGACAGAAGGTTTGGAACCTATGTCCGCTACCATCTGGTCAAGTACCAATAGGCACTAAATGGGTTTTCAGGAACAAAAGAGATGACAGAGGCTTGATTATCAAAAACAAGGCAAGAATAGTAGTTCAAGGATACACTCAAGAGGAAGGAATTGATTACACTAATTTCTTTGCACCTGTTGCAAGACTTGAGGTAGTTAGGATCTTCCTTGCTTATGCTACGTACAAGAACTTTACTGTCTACCAGCTTGATGTCAAGTGTGCCTTTCTATATGGGGATATAGATAGGGAAGTGTATGTATGCCAGCCTCCAGGATTTGAAGACCCACAACATCCTCACTATGTGTGCAAATTGGATAAAGCTCTATATAGGCTGCACCAACACCTAGGCTGCGGTATGAGACTCTGTCTTAGTTTCTCCTGAAATATGGCTACACCAGAGGAACCATTGACAAGACTTTATTTATAAGGAAGTCTGGTAAGAACATTTTGCTTGTTCAAGTCTATGTTTATGACATCATATTTGGTTCTTCAAATGACCAAATATGTAAGGACTTTGAAAGCATTATGAAGAAGTTTGAGATGAGTTCCATGGGGAAATGGGCTTTTTCCTTGGAATTCAAGTGAAGAAACTGAAGGAAGGGTTTTTCATTAATCAATCTAAGTATGTCAATGACATCTTAGAAAGATTTGAGATGAAAGATTGTAAGCCAGCCAAGACACCCATACCCAGAAACCATAATCTTTGTCCTGACCTTGAGGGGGAGGATACTGATCAACATCAGTATAGGGTGATTACTGGTTCTCTGATGTATCTCACAGCCAGTAGACCTGATATTATGTTTGTAACTTGCATCTGTGCAAGATATCAAGCTACTCCAAAGGTGTCTCACCTAGCTGCTGCCAAGAGAATCCTTAGATACCTCAAAGGAGCACCTAAACTAGGTCTCTAGTATCCTAGGAACAATGATTTTAATCTTTATGGATACTTTGATAGTGACTATGGTGGCTACAATATTGACAAGAAATCAACATCAGGAGGATGTCAATTTCTTGGTGGAAGGATCATCTCATGGCAATGCAAGAAACAATCTTGTGTCTCTACATCAACAGCTGAAGCTCAATACATTGCTGCTGCTAGTTGTTGTGCTCAGCTGCTGTGGATTCAGAATCAAATGTTCGACTACGGATTCAACTTTATGAGTACTCCTATCCATATTGACAACAACAGTGCTATCTCCATCACTGAAAATCCGGTGAAGCACTCCAAGACAAAGCATATTGATATCAGGTACCATTTCATTAGAGATATTCATGAGAAAAATCAAATTAAACTAATCAAAGTTGATTACAATATACCGATTTGTTCACCAAAGCTTTTGATGAACAAAGATTTAAGTATCTCATTACCGCTATTTGGATGATAAACATTCATTAGTTTAACTCTTTTGAAAGCCTTTTTAATATGTAATGTCTTATGTCAATACAATCTAAGCCCTGTTACAAAAGGTCTCTCTAAAATTTTCGAAGTATAAATTTCTTTCGAAGAGAAATTAACCCTCAGAAGACATTTTACATATCTTCCGAAGCAAAATTTCTCCAAGGATAATTTTTCTTCTCGGAACAGTTTTTAGTCTCGGAAGAAGCGATTGATTTCATATCAGATCTACTTCCGAAGCTTACAAAAACTCTCCACTCAGAAAGCAATCTTTACTCTCGGAAGTAACTTTTACCTTCGGAAGTAGAAATTTCCTTCGGAAGACAAATTACCTTCGGAAATGTTTTATATTCGGAAGAGAGATTTTACTGTGTAAGAGAAATCTCTTGGGCCCCACACTGTAAAAAGTAAAGATTTTGTTAATGATGTCGGATTTTAACTAAATTAAACCTTACCGCCCCTGTCACTTCATCCACTAAAACATCACATCACCTTATCCTAACACATTACCGCCATTTCACCCTCTTTTATATAATCCCGACTATTCACTCTCATCTTCTTACCAAAAGTTTTTACAGCCCTAAAAATTTCCTTTCTCCCTGATTTCACCCAAACTCAAACTATTCTACCTTCACATTTTCTCAATGGCCCTAAATCCTCACACAACCAAGTCGCTCTTCTTGACTCTTCAAGTAATGCGAACTTCTCCGAAATCATCTCCTTCCTCACCTAATCATCCTACTACGCCACCTTGACTACTAATCCCATAGTTTACCTCAATCACATGACTGAATATTAGGGTAACGGTCAGGTTGAAACCCTAAATGGGGTTCGTGTAATACGATCCTGCATTTGTGGCCAAGAGTTGGTCATCACTATACAACTCATCAAGGAGCATCTGGAGCTTCATGATGAGGGTGCCCCTACTGAGTTCCCCAAGGCAGATTTAAACAGCACCTATATCCTCTTGGGATATGGTAGAGACGTGAGCAGGTCGACTGTCTACAAATTCAACTTCTCTTACAACTGGAACTTCCTCCTACATATTGTCCTTCACTGTCTGTCAAACAAATCTGGGGGATGGAACAAATCCCATATGAACTAGGGTGCTTAGTTCATGGATTGGTAAGAGGCCTCCGCTTCAACTACTTGTTAGATCAAGAAAAAGGCTGGTGCAACCAAAACCACGTCACTTAGATAATTTTGGTGCTACATGCAAAGGCTTCTGAAGCTTAGCATGGAACTTCCGAAGGTTGTAGAGTTCTTCCGAACATAAAGTGAAAGATCAGCTTCCGAAGACAGAACACTACTTCCGAAGTAAAGAGCTTGCTTCTAAAGGTTAAGTCTTAGGAGAGCAGTCAGAAGACTACTTCCGAACTATGAAGGAAAGAAGAAGTGCCCAAGCCTTAGAAGAAGCAGCCTCTTCCGAAGTATAAGTGGCTTCGGAAGTATTTGTTCTTCTGAAGCCATTTAACATTCGGAAGACACTGCTATGAACCAGTGGACATAAGTATGGTCTCTGACACTCCGTTGCAGACCTCTGATACTGCATGGCGTTTTCTCAAAGAGCCATGTAGTTGACCATACTTTATTCCACTGTTTACCTTTTTATGATAGTACATGTTACCAACTTTAGTTGGTGACAAAAGGTAAGTCAGGGACATGTCCTGACTACCAAATCTCAGATAAGACTTTATCCGAGATACCTTAAACTATAGTCTTGTAATATAGGCTTTAGTTATAGGATCCTAGCTGGTATCAAAGTATATCCAGCTGTAGGTAGTATTATATATAGTTTCTCATTGTAACTCAAAAAGATAAGCTTGTAAGAGTCTTGTAATATACCTTGAAAATTACTTTCTGTGTTCTATATTACTTACTATATTGTGATCAACTCTTATTGACTCTATCTTCATCCGAGTGTTGTTCAAGTGAGTTTGAGAGAAAAACTAAGTGTTAAGTGACGCTTAACTGATCCTGCAATTGGTATTAGAGCTTCTTAGGCTCTTGATTACGTGATCTAACCATCCAAATCAACTTGTTTTTCACTCCTCCCTACAACTCACTCACTCAAAATGGCCCTTAACAAGTCCGAAGTAAAGATAGGAACCATGACAAAGGCTCCCATCATTACTCCTGAAATTTTCAGGTCTTGGAGCAGAAGAATGGAAGGCTTCATCAGATACCAAGACAGCAAGATGTGGAACTCCATTGTCAACGGCCCGTACAAGCCAAAGGTGGCATCACCTGGTGGAAATGGTGCCATGATGGAAAAGGTTGTTGAAGACTATTCTGACGAAGACCGAAAGAAGATAGACATCGACAGCAATGCCATGACAATATATCATGACTGCAATACCAAACTCCATCATGGTGGGGTTTGAGCATTGTAAGTCTGCAAAGGAACTGTTTGATGTTCTTACTCAGATGTACTCAAGCTCCAATGACTCGAAGAATGACTCACTGAAGAAACAGTTTGAGAACTTCACTTATATTGCAGGAGAGACCCTCAGCTAGCACTATTTCAGGTATATGGATCTTATCTCCTCTCTTCAGTCCGTGTAGATCACTCCTGAACTCAGAGATCTCACGAGAAAGTTCATGAGTGCTCTTCCTAATGAGTGGACATTTTACTGTGTCTCTATCAAGAGGACAGAGAATTTGAACACTCTTACTATGACTGAACTTTACGGCATCCTTGATGGATATTGTTTAGAGATGGAAAGCAAGAAGGGCCACCAAGCAAGCCGTCCTCTGAGTCTTCCTGCTAGCAAGGCTTTAATGGTTGCAGAAGGCTCAGCACCCCCACAACCTCAGCACTACCTGACTTACCAGCAGCCATCCTGCTCTTCTAGACCTTACATCACTTTTCCTAAGACTCCAAGGTCTCAACAGGCTCAACACAATTCCTTCCAGGAAAGTTGTGCCTTTGTCTCAGGAAGTGGACACTCCGGTGATTTTAAATATTGCTTTGATGATCTCACGTGTTTCAATCCAGATGACATAGAGTATGTGGACATTGTCCAACAGATGGCTCTTTTAACTTATAGAGCGAAGAAGTTCTTTAAGAGAACTGGAAGGCAATTCCCTCAAAACCCAACTACCAGCAAGTTTGGGTTCGACAAGACCAAAGCAAAGTGTTACAATTGTAACCAACTCGGTCACTTTGCAAGGGAATGCAAGGCTCCCAAGACCAATCCGGGAACCCCACAGGCCTCCACACATCCCTCAACCTCAAAGCCCACTCGAAAGTCAACTGAAACAGCTGCAATGGCTCAAGAAGTTGACTGGAGCTTCATGGTACAGGATGTGACTCCTGCTTAAGCTCTCATGGCAGGAACAGATGACACTCAGGTATATGAACATCTCTGTACTCCAGCCTGTATAGCTAAAGTTAAACTTTATCAGGATTACAATATGGAAATCAAATCTGATATTGAGTCTTTAAATATTTTAAAATCTGATTTTAAGAGAGCTGAATCTGACTATCAAAAGAAAATTAAGGAGTTAGAGAAAACTGTGTCTCTTTTATAACATGAACACACCAACTACAAGACTCAAATCAAGGATCTGATATCCAAATTGTCTGAGGCTCAAGCCCAACTTGTCACTGCTGAGGCTCAGTCCAGGAAGCATGTTATTTCTTAGCAGAACTTCCAAGCTATTCTTGCATCATCCTCCCACTCCAAACTCTATTATCAGAACAAAGGAGGGTTTGGAGCCAATGAAATTGCTCCACCATACTCTTATGAGTCTATTAGATAACCTAGATGTGGTACTGAGGAGCAAGAAGTTCCAACTGCTGACCCTTCTCACTAGAGTTGAAGGATGAAGCAACAATAGTGGCCACCACAGGGAAGGAACAGGTAGAAGTACCCATCTCCTCCTATAAAGATCAAATCCTAACCACTAAGGCTAGAAAAAGCAGAGCTAAAGCTGCTAGAAGAACTGCCAAGAAAGTGGTTGAGTCTAAGCTGAAGATTGACCCAAAGCAGAAAGGTGTCTTTATCTCAGCCGGATTCCAAGTGTTAGGTACTTCTGATTCAGGAAAAGAGTGTAATACCAGTACTCTTGTCCTGCCAAAGGATCAGAAGTTGAAGGGAAAGGTCACTGATGAAGAGAAGAAGCCCAAGAAACAGCAACCTTCACAATCCCAAAAAACTAACATTGCATGCATAATGTGTGGTCTGCACAACCATATGGCAAAAGATTGTTACTATAATCCTGCAAGAACACATTATGCAAATAATGCTAGGAAAGAAGGAGTCAGGGAAGGTTTCACATTTGGACCTTTTCAAATGGTTCAAGCGATGAAGAAGGGAAAGTTGGCTTCTGAAGCAAGGTTGCTTTCGGAAGAAACTATTTCTTCCGAAGGGAAAATGGCCTCGGAAGCAAAAGCTGCTAAAGTTCGGAAGAACAAGAAGATTCCCTTGAAACCATCCCAGAAGAAGACTGCTTTGGAAGAAAAGATGGTGAAGACTTCTTCCGAAAAGAAAGAAGCTTCAGAAGAAGGCTATCTTCATTACTGAAAATCCGGTGAAGCATTCCAAGACAAAGCATATTGATATCAGGTACCATTTTATTAGAGATATTCATAAGAAAATCTGATTAAACTAATCGAAGTTGACTCAAATGACCAATATGCTTATTTGTTCACCAAAGCTTTTGATGAACAAATATTTAAGTATCTCATAACAGCTATTGGGATGATAAACATTGATTAGATTACCCCTTTTGAAAACCTTTTAATATGTAATGTTTTATGTCAATACAATTTAAGCCCTGTTACAAAAGGTCTCTCTGAAATTTCTAAGTATAAATTTCTTCCGAAGAGAAATTAACCCTCAGAAGCTATTTTCATAACTTCCGAAGCAAAATTTCTCAAAGGATAATTTTCTTCTCGGAATAGTTTTTGGTCTCGGAAGAAGCGATTGATCTCATATCAGATCTACTTCCAAAACTTATACACACTCTCCATTCGGAAAGCAATCCTGACCTTCGAAAGCAAAGTCTTTGCTTTGGAAGTAAGAATTGCCTTCGGAAGACAATTACCTTCGGAAATGTTTTATATTCGGAAGAGAGATTTTACTGTGTAACGGAAATCTCTTGGGCTCCACACTATAAAAGCAAAGATTTTGTTAATGATGTCGGATTATTTAACTAATTTTAACATTACCGCCATTGTTATTTCTTCCACTAAAACATCACATCACCTTATCCTAACCCCCATTACCGCCTTCCACTCTCTTTTAAATAATCCTGACTACTCAATTTCATCTTCTTACTTGAAATTTTTACTACCCTGAAAATTTTCTCTACTCCAACTTTACCCAAGCTCAAATACATCCTCATTCACCTTTCTCCAATGGCACTCAACCCTCAGCACAATCAAGTCGCACTTCTTGATTCTTCAAGAGATGCTGACTTCTCTGAAACCATCTCCTTTCTCACCCAATCATCTTATTACACAGCCCTTACTATTAACCCCACTGTTTACTCCAATCAAATGGCCGAATTTTGGGAAAATGGTCAAGTCGAAACCCTAAACAGGATTCGTGTACTAAGATCTAGCATTTGTGGACAAGAGTTGGTCATTACTGAACAACTTCTCAGGGAGCATCTTGAGCTTCATGATGAAGGAGCTCCTACTAAATTCCCTAAAGAAGATTTAGACAGCACTTATATCCTCATGGGATATGGTGGAGATGTGAGTAGGTCGACAATCTACAAGTACAACTTCTCCTACAACTAGAAGTTCCTCCTGCATGTTGTTCTTCACTGTTTATCCAACAAATCTGGGGGATGGGATCAAATCCCTTATGAACTAGGATGCTTAGTTCATGGACTGGTGAGAGGCCTCCGCTTCAATTACTCAAGATTTGTGTTCACCAATCTCATTGGGAATCTTCAAAGGGAGATGTTCTTTATGTATCCCCGATTCATTCAACACATAATCAACTGTGAGTTGGAACAGAGTATCCTTGTATGTGCAGCTGCTCTGATTGTCCCTCACATGAGGCCTACCATCTTCAAGACTTTGAAAAAGGTGTCCACCAACTTCACTGGAAGGTACACTTCTCTACTTCCAGGTATGATTGAGCGCATAGCTCCCGGTGACATCCATGTTCACCCCACAGGTGATGAACCCACACCAACAACCACCTCCACAATGCCAACATTGCCTTCTCTACCCATCACCATCACATACCACAGACGCTCTAAACAAACCCTTGTTCAATCTACTCTGATTAAGCAAGCACCTCCTGTTCAATCCAAAAAGACTAGAGTGGAAACATGGGCTCCCACTCAGTCTGAGGTCTCACCATCCTTCTCATTCAACCTCAATTTGGGTTTTGAGTCTCCTCAGTCTGAAACCCATGAGCCATACACCCAAACCAACAGCACTCAGGATGAGTATCTACACTCTTCTGAGCAGCCAACAAGGGACAGCCCCACCAAAGGCTCAATGCCTATAGACATTGACCAAGGTCCTGGGTCAGTAGGCTTAACATCCCTTTCTTTCACTGACCTTATCTTTAAAACTGATGAAGAGATAACATCTCTCCACGGCAATGAAATTGATCTACAACACCCTCTCCAAGATCAACAGAGCCAAGAGAGATCCCTTATTTCTAGCCCCCATCAGCAGCCCACAACTAAGGTGAGTCCCACTGATGTGGAGGGGACTCATACAGATTCAGCTGCCACTACAGAAGGTGCCTCAATGGACCCTATGGACAGTGGTAACATATCTGAGACTGAATTTGTGGCAACCATGTTGTTTGATGACTCTAAAAGTGACATCATTCAACAAGGGAAACCAGGGTGCCAAGAAACCACATCTAGTGGTGAGGCTGAACATACCAGGTATGTTACATCATCTCCCCGTGATTCTTCAAAAGAAGATGAGTGAAGCATGCAACTCCTCATAAAAGACCTTCTGTCTAAAGTCTCAAACCTTGAATCCTTGGTTAGGACATTAGAAGAAAGGTCCGCCACTCAGCAACTTGAGATTGATAATCTTAAGGCTCAACTAGCTGAGAAACAGACCAAGAGATCTGTTAGGCATGTACCTGTTCAGGTCTCATTAACTTCTTCCTCTAGCTCATCTAGCTCTCAAGATGATGCTACCAAAAAAGGGGAGAATGTTTAGAGACAAACACTTGAGGACCCACAAACTCATACTTCAACCTTAACATCTTCTACTCCTATCATCACTTTGTCTGAGCCATCTGAAGTTGTATTTCGAATCGACCCAAAGATGCTCAGTGATCTCTACAGACTCTTCACAAAGTTTCTGTTGAGATCCTCTACTGATCAGCCAAGCCCAGATGCTGCAATGATTTACTTCGGAGCTGAAGAGTTTTAAAGGCTAACTGCACCTTCTACCACTGTGGAAGAAGTTGGTCAACCTAAGTTCCACATGGAACCTAAGATTCAATTCGAAAGGGAAATGGGGACTGATGGCCCAGCAACTGAAACAGCGAGGACAAAAACTGCATTTCCTCAAACTTCCGAAGTTGAAGTTAAAGCCTCAGAAGAACAAACTGAGTCTTCCAAAGCTGAAATGGAAGCTGCGGAAAGGATTGTTCAAGATGTCCGAGGAACTGATCATCACAGATGCTATCCTAGAAATGGCATCTGAGGTGAACAGTGAGGACCTTCTGAATCTACCTCTATCCCAGACACCCTCTCTGTCTCTCTCACAATCAGAATCCACTCTCCAAGAACCACCATAGTCAGGCTCTTCAAAAGATAACAAAGGGAAAACGAAGATGACTGCGGAAGAGCTTCAGGAAGAGGAGAAGATTGAGAAACTAAAGAAGAAAGGAAGACTTTCAACTGAGAAGTTGCTAGCTGCTAGTACAAAAGCAGGCGCAGCCAATCAGGAGGCTATCAATAATAAAAGGAGAGAAGAGATAATTGATCAGCTCATCCAATTGGGAGCTGCCAATATAGAAACACTCCTGCTACCACTAGAGGAGTTGGTGGAACTATAAAAGGCAACCAGACTGCAACTTGTGAAACAACAAAAAGCGGCCAGGTTGGCCTTAGAGAAGAGAAAGAAGAAGAACAGAAGGAGGCTGACTTGCAACAGAAGGAGGCTGACTTGCAACAGAGGAGAGAAAGGATAGAATTTCTAATCTCTAGAGGCTTCAATCTTCAAGAACTCTCTCCACACGACAATGAAACAATCCTTTGGCTCTATAACAAAGAGCAGGATCAAATGGAGAAAGAGAGAAGAAAGGCTGCAAGAGAAAAGCTAAAGGAAAGGAAGAAGAAGGAGGAAGAAGCAAAGACCACTACAACCAGAAAGCTCAGTGAAAAGGCCTGGATGAAGGACTATCTCCGGGCTCATGGCTTCGCTGGAAGGCAGGTGGGTCCCATGTCAGAGAGGACACTCCAACGGATTGTCAGCGAAATCAAGGCTGACATCCTCTTGGGAAAGAGAAAAGAGATGTTAAAGGGGATGACCTTCATTGAAACTACTCAACCACAACCTGATCCTCACCCTTACCCTTCACCATCAAGACTGAGCCCTTCACCCCTGAACCCACATCCTTACCCTCACCCGTCTCGTAACCTCAACCACCTAAACTTCCCATCCTTCAACCTAAAACACTTCCCAGAACCTCTGAACCACAACCTACCCAACAACCATCCCCTCAAGCCTTCTCAACATCTCTCTCTTAAGGAGTTCAAGGTAATCAAGACTAAGCTCATTAATTGCACAACTTTGAGCGAAGTCTCATGTGATGAAGATTTTGTCAATACCACCTATGTTGATGGATCTTCTTGTTCCCTCACAAGAGATCAATTCCTTGATTTACCTAGAGGAACATTGGACCAGGCAGCTAGACTTCTAGGTCTCAACTCAGATTCACTAAATGATGAAGAGAAGAAACTTAAAATGAAACTGGTGACTCTGCTAGATACTAAGAAAGAGGACAAGATTCTCAGTCAGTCTCTTATGCCTAGAAAAGGAATAATCCGGTGGAGGTTCGATGAAACTTCTCACAACTTTGTTGTTGAGAGGGAGAATGGCGAAGTCAACAGACTTAATGCAACCACTCTGTTACACTCCAGCAGATTTGATATTGCTGAGTTAGTAGAGAAGCCATTCTCTAACCCCTCCAACTCTAAAGCTGTGCACTCATCAGAAATCATCTCAGCAGTCTCCATCTAGCCGAGCTTATTGCAAAGGCCAAGATTGAAGAAGAGTTGAGATTGAGAAGACAAGAAGACAAGGAAAGACCTCCTACCAAAGGGATTGCCTTTCTACAGATGGTAGACGGTCCTGAATTGGAACCTATAGTTAGATGGGAATATGATTACAGTTCCCATCAACTAACTCTTTTCAATAGGCAACAACAGAGGGTACATATCATCCAAGGTGACAGACTGGACTTCCTGTCTACCAAGGATTTGTAAAAACTTCTCAACACCACATCAGGGAAGAACAAGGAAACAGATAAATATCTACTCTCCTTGGTGCTGAAAGTTTTGAGAAGCAGAAACAAGTGAGGTTTTGGTAGCATCAGTCTAGGGGGAGTTTGTTCGATCAAGAAGAAGGCTGGTGCAACTAAAACCAAATCACTTAGATAATTTTGGTGCTACATGCAAAGGATTCCAAAGCTTAGCATGGAACTTCCGAAGGTTGTAGAGTTCTTCCGAAGATAAAGTGAAAGATCAACTTCCGAAGATAGAACACTACTTCCGAAGTCAAGAGCTTGCTTCCAAAGGTTAAGTCTTAGGAGAGCAATCAAAAGACTACTTCCGAAGTATGAAGGAAAGAAGAAGTTCCCAAGCCTTAGAAGAAGCATCCTATTCTGAAGTATAAGTGGCTTCAGAAGTACTTGTTCTTCCAAAGCCATTTAACCTTCGGAAGACACTGCTATGAACCAGTGGACATAAGTATGGTGTCTGACACTCCATTGCAGACCTCTAATACTGCATGGCGTTTTCTCAAAGAGCCATGCAGTTGACAATACTTTATTCCACTATTTACCTTTTTATGATAGTACATGTTACCAACTTTAGTTGGTGACAAAAGGTAAGTGAGGACATGTCCTGACTACCAAATCTCAGATAAGACTTTATCCGAGATACCTTAAACTATAGTCTTGTAGTATAGGCTTTAGTTATAGGATCGCAGCTGGTATCAAAGTATATCCGGCTGTAGGTAGTATTATATATAGTTTCTCATTGTAACTCGAAAAGATAAGCTTGTAAGAGTCTTGTAATATTTTAGTTGAGAAGAAATATATGCAAGTACCTTGAAAATTACTTTTTGTGTTCTGTATTACTTACTATTTTGTGTCCGAGTGTTGTTCAAGTGAGTTTGAAAGAAAAACTAAGTGTTAAGTGACCCTTAACCGATCCTGCACTACTCAAGATTTATGCTGACAAAACTCATTGGAAATCTACAGAGGGAAACATTCTTTATGTATCCTAGATTTCTTCAGCACATCATCAATTGTGAATTGGACCAAAGTCAGCTTGTCTGTGCAGCCACTCTGCCTGTCCCTCACATGAGGCCAACCATCTTCAAGACACTGAAGAAGGTATCCACCAACTTCACTGGAAGGTACACTTCTTTACCTCCTAGTATGACTGAGCAAATAGCTCCTGGTGACATCCCTGTTCACCCCACAAACGATGAACCCACACCAGCAACTACAACCACAATGCCAACACTACCTTCTCCTCCCATCACCATCACCTACAAAAGACGCCCCAAACAAACCATTGTTCAATCTACTCTGATTTAACAAGCTTCTTCTGTTCAACCCAAAAAGGCTAGAGTGGAACATTGGGCTCCCACTCAGTCTGTGGTCTCACCATCCTTCACAATTGACCTCAATATGGGTCTTGAGTCTCCTCAGTCTCAAACCCATGAGCCCACTACCCAATCTGAAAGCCCTCAGAGTGAGTATTTACACTCCTCTGAGCAACCAACAAGGGACAGCCCCATTAAAGGCTCAATGCATGTAGACATTGACCAAGGTCCCGGGTCAGTAGGCTTAACCTCTTTATCTTTCACTGACTTTCTCTTCAAAACTAATGAAGAGATAACGTCCCTCCATCGCAATGATGCTGATCTACAACACCCTCTCCAAGATCAACAGAGCCTAGAGAGACCTCTTATCTTCAGCCCCCATTAGCAAACCCTTACTAAGGTAAGTCCCACTATTATGGAGGGGACTCATGCAGATTCAGCTGCCACTACAGAAGGTGCCTCAATGGACCTTATGGATAGTGGTAACATTTCTGAGACTGAGTCTGCGGCAACCATGCCTTTTGATGACTCTGAAAGGGACGTCATTAAGCAGGGGAAACCACGGTGCCAAGAAACCATATCTGGTGGTAAGGCTGAACATACTAGGTATGTTACCTCATCTCCCCGTGATTCTTCAAAAGAAGATGAGGGAAGCATGCAACTCTTCATCCAAGACCTACTATCTAAAGTCTCAAACCTTCAATCCAAGGTTAGGACTTTAGAAGAAAGGTCTGCCACTCACCAACTTAAGATTGACAATCTCAAGGCTTAACTAGCTGAGAAACAGATTTAGAGATTTGTTAGGCGTGTACCTGTTCAGT
This sequence comes from Flaveria trinervia, assembly GCA_025506515.1. Classification (NCBI taxonomy): domain Eukaryota; kingdom Viridiplantae; phylum Streptophyta; class Magnoliopsida; order Asterales; family Asteraceae; genus Flaveria; species Flaveria trinervia. The sequence continues at coordinate 71,995,614 of CM046443.1, forward strand.
CTCCTTGACCTCTTCCTCCAGCTCCTCTAGCTCTCAAGATGATGCTACCAAAAAGGGGGAGAGTGTTCAGAGACAAACATTTTAGGAACCATAGAGCCAAACTTTAACTTCCAAATTCATGGCTCCCATTACAACTTTCTCTGAGCCATCTCAGGTCTTATTGCAAATTGACCAAAGGTGCTCAAAAATCTCTACAGACTCTTCTCTAACTTTCTGTTAAGATCGTCTCCTGATCAGCCAAGCCCTGATGCAACAATGATGTATTTCGAAGCTGAAGAACTTCAGAGGCTAAGTGCACCTTCTACCACTGTGGAAGAAGTTTGTCAACCTAAGGTCCACATGGAACCTGAGATTCAATTTGAAGGGGAAATGGGGACTGATGGCCCAGCAACTAAAACAGTTGGGATAGAATCTGCATCCCCTCAAACTTTTTAAGCTGAAGTTAAAGCCTCGGAAGAACTAAAACAGTATGAAGAAAGAAGAAGTCCTCAAGCCTCAAAAGAAGTCGCCTCTTCCGAAGTGTAAGTGGCTTCGGAAGTACTTGTTCTTCCGAAGCCATTTAACCTTCGGAAGACACTGCTATGAACCAGTGGACATAAGTATGGTCTCTGACACTTCGCTGCAGACCTTTGATACTACATGGCGTTTTCTCAAAGAGCCATGTAGTTGACCATACTTTATTCCAATATTCACCTTTTATGTTAGTACAAGTTACCAATTTTAGTTGGCGACAAAAGGTTAGTTAAGGACATGTCCTGACTACCATATCTCGGATAAGACTTTATTTGAGATACCTTAAACTATAGCTTTGTAGTATTTGTTTTAGTTTGAGGATCCCAACTGGTATCAAAGTATATCCGGCTGTAGGTAGTATTATATATAGTTTCTCATTGTAACTCATAATATCATGCTTGTAAGAGTCTTGTAATATTTGATTTGAGAAACAATATATACAAGTACCTTAAAAATTACTTCTTGTGTTTGATTATTACTTATTATATTATTATCAACTCTTAAAGACTTTGCTTTCATCCGAGTGTTATTTAAGTGAGTTTGAGAGAAAAACAAAGTGTTTTGTGACATAAACCGATCCTGCAATTACTTATAATAAGTTCTTATGACGAGTTTAAAAAGAATAGATACGTTCGGTCGGTTCAGGTTTCGATGCGTTTTACGCACACAAACATGTACACCATTTTATCTTCTAACACGTTGTATTACTAGTAATATTAATAATAATAATATTAATAATAGTACGAATCATATTTCTAACGATAATATAAATAATAATAATAATAATAATATAACAATAACAATAACGATAAGAATAACGATAAGAATAACGATAAGAATAGCGATAAGAATAGCGATAAGAATAGCGATAGCGATAGCGATAGCGATAGCGAGCGATAGCGATAGCGATATAGCGATAGCGATAGCGATAGCGATAGCGATAGCGATAGCGTAGCGATAGCGATAGCGATAGCGATAGCGATGCGATAGCGATAGCGATAGCGAGCGATAGCGATAGCGATAGCGATAGCGATATAGCGATAGCGATAGCGTAGCGATAGCGATAGCGATAGCGATAGCGATAGCGATAGCGATAGCGATAGCGATAGCGATAGCGATAGCGATAGCGATAGCGATAGCGATAGCGATAGCGATAGCGATAGCGATAGCGATAGCGATAGCGATAGCGATAGCGATAGCGATAGCGATAGCGATAGCGATAGCGATAGCGATAGCGATAGCGATAACTTATAATAAGTTCTTATGACGAGTTTAAAAAGAATAGATACGTTCGGTCGGTTCAGGTTTCGATGCGTTTTACGCACACAAACATGTACACCATTTTATCTTCTAATACGTTGTATTACTAGTAATATTAATAATAGTACGAATCATATTTCTAACGATAATATAAATAATAATATAATAATATAACAATAACAATAAATGACGATGACGATGACGATGACGATGACGATGACGATGACGATGACGATGACGATGACGATGACGATGACGATGACGATGACGATGACGATGACGATGACGATGACGATGACGATGACGATGACGATGACGATGACGATGACGATGACGATGACGATGACGATGACGATGACGATGACGATAACGATGACGATAATAGTAACAATGACAGTAACAATGACAGTAACAATGACAATAACAATGACAATAACAATAACAATAACAATAACAATAACAATAACAATAACAATAACATAAAAATGACAGTGATAGTGACAGTGACAGTGACAGTAACAGTAACAGTAACAGTAACAGTAACAGTACACAGTAACAGTAACAGTAGCAGTAACAGTAGCAGTAGTAGTAACAGTAACAGTAACAGTAAGAGTACACAGTACACAGTAATAGTAATAATAAACACACACCAACTGACACATACAAATCAAACACACACAAAACCTCAACACTAATAGTCTACACACATACACACACTAATTCACACACACATTAATACACACCACACACACACCACCACCACCACACTAAACTCACACACATAAGTACATTCATAAACACCACACACATTGTATTCATACATACACAAACATACATAAAAACACACTCACAACACACACTAAGCACACACACACAACACACACAATATATGCATGCATACAACCATAAACACACACATATACATATATATATATATATATGTGTGTGTATGTATATATATATATTTGTATATATATATATGTATATATATATATATATGTATATGTATACACGGCCGCACACACACATATTACATACATACACACACTCACGACATATATATACATACATACAGACAGCACATATGCAAATACATACGAACATACATATACATACGAACACACACTATATATACGTACAAATCAACCCAAACATCCGAACCGCTAATATGACCAAACGAAACGAAATGAAACTAAACAAGACAAAACGAGGCTCACGACGATCGGTTACCTGCGAAATGGTGGAACGTTGAGGCGGCGGCAACCGGCGACGGCCTACGGTGGCGGAACGGTGGTGCAACAGCGGAGGAGATGAAGTTCCGAAGAATTGCACGGCGGGGGAGAAAAGGAGTCGATTAGGGTTGACCAATTTTAAGAAAATATATATAATATTAAAACAATAATAATATTATTATTATTAAAGATAATAGTAATAATATTACAATTAATAAAATGATAATATTACTAACAATAAAAATAATATTACCCATGATTATATTAATAACGATTTATATAAGTTTTAAATTTAGTTGTTTTTAATCATTATATCGTAAGGTTAACGTTAGCACGCACAACGACAAGATTAAGGTTGTGTTTGAAAATGAGTAAATTACACGAGGATAATAAATGCACGAAGAAAGTTAACGTGTTCGAATCAATTAACAGACCTAGTAGTGATGGATGTCACATTTCTCTCCCTCTTTCTCCTCATTTACGGCTACAACCATCACCTCTTACCTCCCCACTTCAAATCTTCATCTTCTTCAATCTTCTAAACTCTCTCTATTCCCCACTACTTGATCACACTATCAAAAGCTCCTTTCACTTCCAAGAATAAAAGTTCCAGCCTTTTAAAGCTTTAGTCGACCCAAGTATAATCACCATCATCCCTATTAAGCCAAGGTAATCACACAACTCACACACTTGTTCATTATCTAGTTTCTATCTTCCATTTCCTTCCATGATAAGACCTGGTCTAATCTCTTCTATTAACAGCTTCCCCTTGTCATTTCAAGTCCTCACTGCAGCCCTTGAACACCCCACGATCCACGTTGCATCAAGGTAACTCGTTGAAACCCGAAACACGCGAAACATCACGTATCGTCCCATGACACCCCAAATTCATATGAACTTCTAAAATGCTACATTTTTAGTAAGTAAAGTATATAAAAGCTTTAATTCAACCTACCTTGGTCACAAACCCGGTTCTGATAAAACTAGTCCACCCGAAAATCCGGTTTCACAAATATAAAAGTATAATATCTAAGTCCAAAATTTGTAATATAAATATTTATGGAAGTTAATAATAATCATATTAAGTTAAAAATAAAGTTTCATGATTTATGCATATGTACCTCACATGTTATAAATAATATAAAACTTGAAAATTTGTGATGATGAAAAAAAATAAAGGAGAGAGATTTGTGGCCCTAAGTTACTGAAATTATGGGGTTAATTAGAAGTTAATTATGTCATAAGAATATTTGGAAGGGAAAAATCAGACTAAAGTGCTTAGAATCTAAAAATCGAGACTTAACAGATACTTAACGAGACTAAGCAAGCAATGTAGCGAAAATGACAAAACTATAAAATTTGGGTTACATAAAAATTCCAGTAGGCTTATAATATTAATAAATTTCTGTAAATTAAATTTTATGATTTATAGAATTTATTTACTTAATAAACAAAAATATAAAAGCTAATCACTTGAAAATAGAGAAAATTGTTAAAACCGGGCTTAAGAGCAATATTGGTGAAAACTCAAGAACCTATGAATTATTATAATTATATTAGAGTCATATATGGAAAAAATTTTAGCAATATGATCCAAACCCAAAAACCCTTTAAAACCCGAACGTTAACATTTAAACTTCAAAACTGACAAAACAACTTAAGATCCAAAATTTCTAGTAATTAATGGTTTAATAATGGCAAAACAAGATAAAAACTAAATGTTTATAATTATAGTCTTCTAGAGAATTCTACAAAATTTATCATTAAAATAAAAATAATTACCGGTTAATAATTAGGAAAATCACAAAATATATATATAATTTCTAGACTCATGCAAGTTGATGTCTTTCCGGTATATTATAACTCATAAACTTAAGGAACAATTAAATTTAATAAAACCATGGATTTAAACTTACATCACAAACATACCTAAATCGTGATACGGTACATGTTTAAAAAAACAATAAGTAACTCATCAATCTTATAGCCACAACTTTAACATGCCAAAGGTCATTATTACTAAAATAAGTTATAGTTAAGAAATAATCATTATTTGGATCACTCAACAATCTCAAATAAGAAAACCTCTAAATCTACCTCCATAAAACACCTAATCCGAAAGCAAACTCTTGAAACCGTTAAAAAAGATCTAATGAAACAAAAACTAACTTATTATAGTAGCTTAATCCAATTGAAACAATAAGAACCCCCACAAGTGATTAAAGAACAAAATTCCAAACTTTAGGGTTAAAACATCAATTTAACATGTTAAAGGATCAAACTTGCCAAATATTGAAACTTTACTCTTGTATCACACTTATAAGAACAATAGTAAACTAAAATTATAAGATATTGACCTAACCTTAAGCAAAAGTAAAGATACTAACTCAAAAGTCAAAGACGTAAAACAAGATTGCATGTGTAATAAAAATCACCAAGCTAAGTAAGACAAATGCAAAACATGAAGGTTAGGCTTAATTAATTACTTAATAAAGTACAAATTTATTTGAAATAAACATAGGAACCCTCTCGGCCAGTAGCATTCACACTTGCCAAGTTAACCATGTGATCAACCCACAGGTGAGTCTCACAAGCCCCATTTTTACTTTAAAACTTTTGGGTTGAAATACATACTCATTGATTATGATTTTATGGTGCAATACTACCTTCTCTTGTCCCGGAACGAAGCACAATCATTAACTTCATTAGAAGCCTATGTGATTTATGGATTGTACTGTTTTTAGAATCCTATACACACAAAGGGCTCTTTATGCAGGGAAACCCCTATTTGAGATTTAATTATGGATGTGTCACAAATTAGTTCCATTTAACCATGCTTAGCAGGTCACGTTTAAACCCAACAATCTAGTAGTAATGGGTTAGGTGATATTTTAACACTCGAGCGGCTTAGTCCGACTCAGGTTTGATTATGATACATTCTATAGTGCACCTTAGATATTATATCATTATTATAGTCATAATCAATTTAGTGAATATTATATTCATCATGAGAGGTAATGCGTCTTAAATTCATAAATTCACCTACATTATGTTGACGTATTTTGGGTGTGTATTTTCAGGACGAAATTGAATTATAGGTGTCAAGAGGATAGGTGCCGCCTCGGATGGACCTTTGAAGACCTAGCCACCATCCTATCCATCTTATAATTTATGAATAATTGAAATAACATGTTTTATTCAGATATCTAGACAATTTATTTTATGGATATTAAAATGATGTAATGCCACAAATTTCCTTGGATGACATAATGATTAAATTTTAATGTATTTAATTCCACTGCGTTGTGATGATGTCAGTCAATCACAGCCAGACCCGATCAACAGGGTGTGATAGATATGCTAGGTATTTGTAGTAAAAATATAAAGTTTAGTTAGCTAAATAATTTGAATAAGTGATTTGTGTATGTGTTATATAGCTAATTACATCAATGTAATTTAATCTTTTTTAGTTTATACGGTATTATAAATCTATTTGACGGTTTCATAACTATGAATGAGCTTTTATCTTGATATATTATCATAATTAGTTGTTGTTGGTAGTTGGTATTATTGATATATTCTCATGCAAAGATGGTGAGGTAAATTTTCCATCTGTATTTTATGTCCTTTTATATTTATACAAATATGTTTCACATAAAATAACGAATTTCATAGAAAAGGGTTTTAACCATTATGTTGCGAGTGGCGTACTACGTTTAGTAGTCTTGATCTGACCATAGATTTAATCACTAATATTCGATGGTTGAAGGGGTCATTTTAAGAATAATAAATAGCATATCAATGCCGTTACAATTATTAGGTTTCACATATAATAACGTGAAATGGTTCAAGATACAATGATTCTAACTAGGGGTGTTCAAAAATATTTGCATTCAAAAATTTGATTCGAAAATCCGAATCTGAAATATCCGAATTTTAGGATATTCAAAATTTCGGATATCCGAAAATTCGGATTCGGATGCGGATAGTGATTTTCAAAAGTTTCGGATATTTGGATATCCGATTATCCGAAAACTAAAAAATATTGTTTTTTATTTTTTTGAATATTAGATATATTTTTACTTTAGATTGAGATTTTTAGTGTATATTGTGATTTTTATGATATGAGTTGGTTTTTATATTATTTTAATAATATTATATGTCTAATTATGGTAAAAAACTAAAAAATAAAAAAATAAAAAATGTATTTCGGATATCCGAATCACTATTCAAATCCGTATCCGAAATTTCGGATATCCAAATTTTGGATATTCGAAAATTTGGATACGGATTCGGATAATAATTTCCATTATCCGAAATTTGGAATATCCGACTTTGAACACCCCTAATTCTAATTAGGTTATCATATTATCTGAGGATTATAACCTATTTTATATATTAAACCAAGTTATATAAGAATCATATAAATAATAAAATCAGTTAAGTATCTTGTATTTTTAGGAATGTTACAAGTGTACTATTTTAATACTTCTTACCCAAACAAATTTCTCAATTCAAGCCTATTTTTGTCAAAACTCGTTTGGAACTAACACAAGTTACTACTTGAAAAATGTCATGTTTTTACCTAAACGAATTTGTGCTTAGAATCAACTTCAACAAACCCAAGGGTGTAAGCGAACCGAACGAACATGAACAACGAATGGGATTTTGTTCGTGTTCGTTCATTAAAAAAAGATCTTGTTCATGAAATGGGCGCAAACGCTTACCAAACGAGATGTCTTGTTCGTGTTCGTTCATTGAGGAATTAAACCTGTTTATGGACATAAAAAAGCATAAATGAAGGCAAATAAAGGCAAACGAACACACACAAATATTCATGAATATTAATAAACATGAATAAAATTTCCTAATAAAAACAATCATATATTGATTTGTTGATTAAAATCACCAACATTATGTAATATCCAGCAAATATAGATAAGTACTTAATATATTTTTTTCAAACATAAATTTGGAATGAACAAACACAAACAAAGCTAACAAACACATTATCGAACATTCACGAATATATATGAATAAACAAACCCTATATTCATGTTCGTTCGTTTAACTAAAAAAATGAGATTTTCTTGTTTGTGTTTGTAGGTTTATTAAATGAACGAACATAGAAGAACTTTCTGCGCGAACGGTTCAAAAAACTGATCACTGAACGTCCGGTTCGTTTACAACCCTAACAAACCCTATTTAAGCTCATCACCCTACCAGAACTGCCCTTTCTCAAGCTTCGTCCGGGGAAAGTTTGTTTTTATCAAGAGTAAGTGTTATAAATTTCTAATATTAAAAACCTAACCTATTTTTAGCTATCAACTAGAAGTCATATTTTTACACCGAAGCATTACTTCTACACCTTTTCCATTTTAGTCGAGCTATTTTTAGTCACCATTGAACATGTAATTTGACTGTGTTTGATATTTTATTTTTGTTATTCGCATACGGTTAGAGTCTTTTCACTATAAACAAAAAAGATATACTAGTAAGTTTATAAATTCTCGATTGTGCGGTTCATAGCTGACGATGATGGCAATTATGTGCAATTGAGTTAGGATGGTGATGATGAAAAAGTTGTATATTGAGGCAAATTATCGAATTCAACCATTAAGATTATGAAAACTAAAGAGAAGAAAGAAAGTAAAATTTAAAGACAAGGGTCGGGATAACAAAACAATAAAGACATTTTTGACAAGTGAAAAGTTACATCGGGAAATTTTGAGTTGGTTAACACTAGTGTAGAACTTTATAAAAATTAAAAAATTGAGAAGTAGATGTTTTTTATATAATTTTATTTATATCTTATTTGAAAATTTTCATATATGAGATTCAATAATCTAAAAATACCATATGTATACTCAAAACAAAGTTAGAATATCATATATACAACTCGATAATAATTAGACTATCATATTAACTCACTTTAATTTATCTCATTAAAAATAATTTAAAATATGACTAGTTTGACTATTATTTTTGTGAAACCTAAAAGGTTCATACTTGTTTATAAATATATTGATCTCCATCCCTCCTCCCAATCTCTCTTTCTAAAATCTTTGAAGTTTAAGCTTATGAGAGATCTTAATTTTTAAGTGACTTATGGAGACCATCACTTCTTATGGTATGAGGTGGAAACATATCTAAAGAAGAATAGAATCCGATATTTCTATAGCTTTTGAACCTTCTCTTATCAAATGTGTTCGCCAAGTACATGATCATCTCCTAGTGTAGTAAACCATCCTTTTCTAAACCATATAGCAATTAATTAAATAAACAAGATTATAAAGATGAAGCCAATAAAGAATCAAGAAACTAATACGTAGATTTTTTCTTTTGGATCTACAAAACAATGCACCAAATCCAAATCTTTATTTACACTTTCATTGATCAAATTCAAACAAAATAAAATAATCTAACTAATCCTCACATTTCATATCTTTCCAAGAGACAACCTCCCTCGTCAGTTTCAAGTGATAGTCATGTATGCTTAAACACATAATGATTATTTTTGAAACATAATATAGTTTATCTCACTTATCACCTTAAAATTTTTAACCCAAAACCAAATCTAAATCCAAATTCCTTAGGTGAAGGGGCCATGTACATTGTGAATTTCCTTTGTAGTAACCAAAAAACTCGGTTTAGAGTGTGTGAAAAAGCCTATAGAAGTAAAGCTCAAAACTAAAAAGAGATTTTCACATTTGTTGTTTAAAACCAATAGCAACCATTCATGCTTGTTTGTATAAAGGTTCCATAATTGCCCCTTTGTGGTTTGGTCAAGTCTCTTTAACTATTACACTTAGTTGTAAAGCACTAATATGACAGGCTTATCTTTTTAAAATGGGTCATAGCAAATGTACACTTGTTGACAAACAATATTAGAATTAGAAAGGGTGTTTTGATTTGTGCAAGTATGGGTTCAATGGGTAGAATAAGCGGTTTGTCAAAAGATTGAGTAGCACTGATGAGAGCGAGAGTTTAACCTAAGTGGTTAGTGGTCTTCGGTCCATTGAAGAAAGATAGAGATATAGATATCGATGTGGGGAACCGAATTGCATTGTAAACAACACCAAAAGTCACATACGGCACTTGTCAACGAAAGCCATCGGTTCCTCCATCTCCATCAGTCAGATGATATAGAGATATTATTGTTGTTGTGGTGATTGATCTTGTGTGGTTATGATATGATGCCATCGACCGACCGTATGAGCTTGCCGGTGTCCGATCCGCCTCCGCCTCCGCCTCCGCAAAGAGGCGGCGAGCAGAGGCTCTTCAAAGGATCCACCATGACCTCTCGCGGTGCATACGCTGCCCTTTCCTACATGTCTTGCGCTGGTATTCCTTCCTATGTCTGTAATTGGTACAATCTGTCTGTTCTATGTGTAATTCTTTGAAAAGAATTATATGGTTTTCATTTGAGATCGGAATAACTGATTTTCAACCAAATTGATTCCAAAGATAAGAAATTTCTGATTTTGTGAGTTGAAATAAGATCGGTAACTGTAAGCAACACATAGGCACATAAAATGAGTTTGTGAATTTTAGCATCTTAAAATTGGGTATGGCTGATTATCCATGAATTGTGGTGTGTAAGATCGGTAATTGAATATTATTTTGCAATTTAGGTTGTAATACTCTTGCTTCAGCACTTTTAATCAGGGATTTAGGGTTAGTTAGTTTTCTCTTGTTTATCATTCTAGAAAGCCAATTTCTTTACTTTATAATAATTATCAGCTTGGGTATTTTGGTTCATTAGGAAATGAGATAGATTTGGTTTTTAAAGTGCACCCGGGTGCACCAAGACGAGGCATGAGGTGCAAAGCGCACTACTTTTTGTAGGCGTGCAATTTATTTACATAAAAGTTCCAATATTTTTCATAGCTAGAAGCTTCAAAGGTTGGGCCTTGAAGCAACATGTAAGCTATGTAAGATTGTTGTTTTGTAACCTTAAGATCATGGGTTCAAGTATTCGGAAAAAGCCTCCTACACAAAGTGTAGGGTAAGGCTGTGTACATTAGAAGCAATCTGGCTCCTCCGCGACTCTTAAACAAAGCAAAAGCTAATTCAGAAATGCCATATGCATACCCTGCGCCTCACCGAGTCAGTTGGCAACTACTTTGTGCCTAAGGTCGTGTTGCGCCTAGCTTGTTAGGTTAATCTTGACGGGTCATGGGTTATGGGTCATGCGGGTTATTTACTAGTTTATTATTAATGAATTATGCACTAAATTTGGTTTGAATAAGTAGTCAAAGTGTACATTAGATTAGACTAGGTTATGGTTTGTGAGTCTCACGATTCTTTAGGTGATATCCTTTTGAATTGGTTTTATTAGCATGTGGTATCTTTGAATTGTTATTTAGTTGCCAGTCTATTTAAGGCATGGTTTTACTATGCAATAAAGTAAATTTACCTTTTTATATTTTACTTCCTCTCCAGGACTCGTAACTTCTTTTCTTTCATAATAAGAAGCTCTTAACCATCAAAATATACGTGAGTTTACTTTGTGTGTATTGTGTGTATATTCTTGGGTTGAACCAACATTTGGTATTAGAGCCTTAGGCTTATACCGGTAGGTTCGTGTGAAGTAAGTGAAGCGGTGATTCCATGTAATCAAAACTTAAGATGGAAAGCAAGCAGCAAGGGAATCAATTGGTGAAAGTTGGTCGTTTAGTAGCAAGTTGAAGCAAGACATAGCAAGGTAAAGCAAAAGGCGCCAAGCAAGAGCAAGAAATTGAAAGAGTGGATAGCAAGATAGCAAGATTCAAGCAAGTTTTTAGCAAGAAATGGTAGAAATCGTAGGAGTAGCGATGGTTCGAGAGCAAGGAAACGTATCTCTTCAATGTCCCAAGTTGACCGAAACAAACTACATATCATGGTCGATCCTAGTCAAGACAATACTTAAGGCTATGGTCTTTGGGAGGCAATAAACCTGGTCACTAGAGCAATTGTGGAGGAAAAGAAGAATCATACCATAGAAGTTATTATTTTTTCAATATTACCGGAAGATATTCTTTTGCAGGTTACTAAACATAAGGATGCTAAAGTCATGTGGGAGTCGATTTGAGTTCGGTATTTAGGAGTTGATTGAGTTCAAAAGGCATAATTGCAAACTCTTAAGAGCGAGTTGGAGATGTAAAGATGAAGGAGAACGAGACGATTAATGATTTTTTGGGAAAGATAGGTGGTATAATAGCAAAGTTTAAAAGTCTCGGTTCAAATCTTGAAGATGAGGTAGTTATGAGAAAGCTTCTCAATTCAGCCCTGAAAAAATACTTACCAATTGTTGCTTTCATCGAGCAACACTCAAAGATTGAAAAAATGCCTTTTGAAGAAACGGTGGGAAGACTCAAAGCATATAAAGAAACGCTAAAAAGTCATGATGAAAAGGATGAAGATCAAGCGCAACTTTTGTTGACTAGTAGTGAACATGAGGATAAACAATATGGACGAGGAAGAGGTAGAGGAAGAGGATCCACTAGAAGGGAAAGAGGACGTGGAAGAGGCTCGGGTAAAGGAGACAAAAGCTGGTTTAGATGTTATGAGCGCAGAGCATTTAGACACTTTGCAAATGAGTGTACAAAATGGAAAAACAAGAACGAAGAGGCCAATTTGATCCATGAAGATGAACTGGCCCTACTTTGATAAATGCATGGGTTAATGTCAAGATTAAGGAGGTGAATGTTAGGTTAATCTTGACGGGTCATGGGTTATGGGTCATGTGGGTTATTTACTAGTTTATTATTTATGAATTATGTACTAAATTTGGTTTGAATAAGTAGTCAAAGTGTACGTTAGATTAGGCTAGGTAATGGTTTGTTGAGTCTCATGGTTCTTTAGGTGATATCCTTTTGAATCGGTGGTGTTAGCATGTGGTATCTTTGAATTGTTATTTAGTTGGCAGCCTATTTAAGGCATAGTTTTACTATGGAATAAAGTAACTTCTCCTTTTTATATTCTACTTCCTCTCCAAAACTCGTAACTTCTTTTCTTTTATAATAAGAAGCTCTCAACCATCAAAATACACGTGAGTTTATTTTGTGTGTATTGTGTGTATATTCTTGGGTTGAACCAACATAGCCGCACATTTAAAACTTAGGAGATGGATTTAACAGTTAACAATCTGTGTACTGGAACTGAATTTCTCTTTGTGTATAGTTATTCTTATCATATATGCATAAAATATCTCTTCTTGTTAGTCTTGGTTTTTCTATGGTTGTGTTTAAATAACTTTAATTTTTTAGTGATGCTGGTGTTGTTCAACAAAGCAGCTCTTTCATCCTATAGTTTTCCATCTGCAAACGTCATAACATTATTTCAGGTACAAAATTTTCTAGCTTATGCAACATTACTTGATACATAATCACTTCAACTCCAAGCTCCTTTTTGTATTTGCATAACAGCTGTGATGTTGATTTTCCAGCTATTTTCCTGAGGACCATGACATTGACTTGCTTATATTTATAATTCACACCTAGTGCTTTTCAAATGCTTAACTTATTAAATTTTGTTACGTATTCAATGTGTTCTTTGAATTCTAGAACTTGTTATGAAGTTGCATAATGATATCGGTATTAATGTAGAGATAAAATTCACATTAATGTTGGTTAAAAATAAAAAGCGAAATGTTCAACATAAATAAGGCAAAACATGTGAAATAGTCAATTTAGATCTAAATAGTTATGACATAAACATGTAATTATGATTGGCCATCAAAACATATCTTAGATTGAATATCCCAATACCATGTTATCTGAAGGCTCTCACATTTTGGAAAGTACTGCTATTAACTTGGGATATTCAAACCTTATCTTATTCAGATAACTCAAGGATGGGATGTTCTACATTCTGATACTTCATGAATACATCCAACCTTGTGTAATCAATTACAAGTTGCTATGCTTTTGCTAATTACTTAATCATGGTCGGTGTCTCCATTTTGTGCAGATGATATGCTCATGTTCTTTTCTATACGTCTTACGCCGTTGGAAATTTATATCTTTTAATTCGGGTGATGCTGATAATTCGACAAGGTTCGTTTCATTGCAGACAGTGATTCACACTTCACCTCTTGCTCTCACTTATTTGCTTTACATGGTATGTTGTGCACCAAGCCTCGCCTTTTATACATATTTTTCTTGCATTTATGCATGTCATGTTCCTACTTTTTTTGTTTCTTATTGAAAGTTAGCGACTATGGAGTCTGTACGAGGAGTAAATGTACCCATGTACACCACCCTTAGGAGGACCACGGTGGTATTTACAATGTTTGTAGAGTTCATCTTGGTTGGTCAGAGATATAGCCGTCCTGTAATTGGAAGGTAATCATTTTTGTTTTATTTGGGTATTTATTGTACTTTACATGCATGGCCAAAGTAGAGCATTAGAGCCAAATGAAATGCCATCTGGATTTAGAAATAAATTTAAAATGTTAAGTTCTCTTTTATAACTTTTTGTTCCATAAAAACAATGCATGCAACAAAATATGTTATTTTTCCATAATGAGATTTTTCATAGCATATATGGGTGTGATGTATTATTTTTGAATACTGTATGATATCTAGTATGGTTCTGACTCCTACATTTAACTCAAAAAACTTAAGGTTTTATCAGTGTAGGCTTGATCGTATTTGGTGCATTTGTTGCTGGTTCACGAGACTTGTCATTTGATGCTTATGGCTACTCTATTGTATTCTTATCAAATATCACCACAGCGATATATCTTGCAACAATTTCTCGTATTGGTAATCCTGTTTTTTATTAATAATTATTGAGCATCTTCATGTGATTTTTTATTAATATTCATTGAGCATCTTATGTGATTTTTTTTCAAAATGCATCTTTCTTTCTTTTTTTTAGGAAAATCTAGTGGACTCAACAGCTTTGGTCTTATGTGGTGCAATGGTCAGTTAACAGAATTCAAACATCTGGATCACATGCTTAAATAAAACTCATAGTAGTAACCATGCGCCTATTTCAAATGTAGGTATTCTGTGTGCACCTGTCCTGCTATTTTGGACGTTCATACGCGGTGACCTGCGGATGACTATGAACTTCCCGTATCTTTTTGCTCCAGGATTTTTGGTAAAGTTGGATGCCCTTAAGACCTCATTAAATGACTTAAAACTGCTAACTTTTACTTCTAATCTATTCCATTTTTAACACTAATAGCATTTTTTATATTTGCAAGATAGATTGTATTGAGCTTATCATTTGTTGATTATTTAACTTTTTCTTAAATTTTAATTCCCAGGTTGTGCTGCTTCTGTCCTGTATGCTTGCTTTTCTCTTGAACTACTCTATCTTCTTGAACACAACTCTCAATTCGGCAGTCACCCAGACCATCTGTGGTAATTTAAAGGTTTGTTCTCTGTTTCATATTTATTTTTGAATAGATGTTAGACAAACTATTATTGGAGAAACATCCCATGATAAAGTCAAAAGATTAACATTATACCCAAATGTGTACTGGGAAAGTTTGATTTGAAAGTTTTACAAAAAATTACTTTCCCTTGGATGGATTTAGTAATACTTTGTATATCATACTTGTGTAGGATATTTTTACCATCGCGTTAGGCTGGATGTTTTTTGGTGGGCTGCCATTTGATATTGTGAGTATATCATTCTACATTTCTTTACAAATCATTTAATTTAAGCTTTCAAAAAAAATTTAATTCAAGCTTTCAACTCTTTTTTAAGCATTTCATTATTTTTGACACCCAACTTTACAGTTGAATGTTGTTGGGCAAATTCTTGGATTTGTTGGATCGGGTTTGTATGCCTATTTCAAACTCTTCGGGAAGTGAATACCTTAACATCCAAACATGCCTTTGATACATTGATTACGGTGCTGCTGCCTTGAAAAGGTACCCAATACGGTTGAGACCTCAGAGTAAGTTTTTTGCATTCTTCAGGCTTGATGAATTTGGGTACCATATTTACAGAGAGTTTAATTTTGATTTATGAAGTGTAAATTGGTGATTTGTTTTGCATTAACATACCCTTAGAAGGCTAGATTGTTTATTAGTTATACTAGTGTGAGAACTTGTTCTGCTCTTAATTATAAGATCGATTTAAGGTTCACATATGGGTGCTCATGTAAACACTTTATATACGGTGAAATGCATCATAACTTGTTTGAAAATGATGTTTGACGAGTAAAAGGTTAGATTCAACAGATAACGTGATGTGGATGTGCGTGAGTAATTGGATCAAACAGAATCATGCTGATCTTGTCCTATACCATTCTCCAAAGAAGAAAAAGTTTTTGTTTATTAAGGAAGCATTATTGTGTTTTTTGTCGATTTAAGGCTTACAAAGTGTGTTGACCGTAATTCATGAATAACATTCACATGCACAGGCACATGTACAGAAATGATAATAGAACGTAAACGTGATGCTTAAAAACCCTCACTGAACGGTTTGGTGTATACTTAAAAGAAAGTTCTTAAATAAATTTTAGGCACTTAGGGAATTTATTTTAGCCCTTGGATCATATATTTCGGTTAACATGTCTTCAGTTGTGAATTTTTTTTCGTATGCCAAAGTGATACATATATAAATTGATGATAACATGATATAGTATTTTGATTTTTGCTTTTAGAACTAGTATTAAGCCTCCCTCGTTGTGGCGGGAAGCGTAAAACTATGCCAAATAACACCAATTGCATATCACGCCAGTGTCAACCAACACCAAAAAAACTTGTATGATAAAATAAAAAAACGAAAAAAATAAAACCAAACAAAAAGTAGATGTAAAAAACGTTGAATCATACAAGCGAAATGTAAAATATATAAAACATAAGTCAATCTAGGAACAAAATGTAGCAACAGACCCGTTAAATGGTAAAATATTGAACCACACACGCATATTGCGATGTACTAGCTCGCAAAATTTAAATCAAACGTAAAACGGAAAATTTGTAAAATATGAAAAGCATTTGAAACAAAGTTGAAAGTGAAAAAAAGTTAAGGCTAAATTGTTAAAGATGTAAAGTGTTAGATCAAAATAACATTAAAGACTAAAAAGTAAAACAAAAAATGTACAACCAATAAAGCATATAGTACAAATTTTAGTACATAATAAAGTTGATAATCATATTACTATAATAAAAAAGTAACGATCTACGACACATGTCAACACCACATTTATTCTCACAAAAAAATTTTCGTTTCTTTCTCATATTAACTAAATTATCTTAATTACAGAAATATTATTAAGTCTTTTTTAGATTAATAATGGTTTTTCTATAAATTAAAAAAATATATCTTTTTATTAATGTTATTTCTAAAGAAATAAATTTTTATATAACTATTTTTTTTACTAGAACATCAAACTTATTTAAAATATAGAATATTTTAAATTTAGTGTTTTTAAAAAGTAAATGTTTTATAACAAAAAATAATTAAATTTCAAAGTTATAATAAGGATATTTATAAAAATGTTATTTTTAAAAACAAAATTTTTGATTTTTTTTGGAAAAAATTATAAAGTTTTACTTTTACGTAATTTAAATCATATATTATTTTAGAATATCATTTTATAATTAAGATAAATTTTATTATGTTTAATATTATATTTATTGAATCCATGTAATACAAGGGTTTACTTGAACTAGTTAGTAGCATATTAAAGTTGATAATTATAACATATTAAAGTTGATAATTAGTACTTTTAATGCATATTAAAGTTGATAATTAGTAGCATATTAAATTTGATAATTAGTAGCATATTAAATTTGATAATTAGTATATATATAATTGTAAAATTATAGAAATTATCTCCAAATTTACTCAAGACCGTAGTAATGCATAGATAACAAGTTTTCATATTCATCCGGGTGACAGAAGACTAATGAGGTGTTTGTTGTTTACAAAATACAACATAAAACAAAAGAATATATATACCAAACTGCAGTTTTCTAAAAGCACAAGAACCATAAACCAAATCGTTTTAGTCAGCTATGCAATGCGGGTGCTGGTCGGCTCACATCTTCTTATCCATATTAAATCGCAACCCTTTGATTTCTCTAGGCAACCACAGCTAGCGTATCCGAGAAATAAAAAGAACGAGATGCTTTTTCAAGCCAAACCATGCAAGCCAAGTCACCTCATTATTGCACACAACACCCTTTCATGAAGTAGCAAGCTCAGCGTAGTTTGTATTGTGTCGTTTTTTCGAGAACAATCGTTTCCAAAGGTGACCCCAGCTGCATTGACATGTGATATTAACAGGGTCCATGTCATCACTGCTATCATCTTCATTTTCATTTTTGTTTTCCTTGTTATACTGGTTTGTATTAGCTTGCTCCACTTCCTTTTCCTGCACCTGTTTCAGTGTGTGTACTTCTTGTTTGCTTGGTGTCCTGTCAAAATTCCACAATTATTTGCACCATAAGCTCCAAAAGACCCGATTTTAGTCAATCCATTCATAGAAACATTCAACTTCTCTGACTGACCATGAATGGCTTTATACATTTACAATGACACTGTGACAGGGCACAAGACTTCTCACCCCTAGGTGCTCCTCTACTGACTGGTGTCAATTTCAGGTGCCAGATCAGCATAACAGTGCAATATCATATTGATATTCAAGTTGAACATGTGTACTTAGTGGAGTGATCTTAAACTCACATGTTCATCTTCATCTTATAACTAATGTGTCATTTCAGTTCTTTTGCTAATATAATTATGCAAAAACAAATATAAAAGATAGATAACTTACAGCTTAGATTGTTGCAGATCGTAATCACGCTTTTCAGGTCTTTCCTTTACAAGATTGTAACTAATAGATGTATGTCGGACAAACTGAAGCTGCACATGAACAGCACACATTTTCACTTAAGGATCAAACATATGTATGTAGCTTTGATCTATATGGGTGGCAATGTGCCATAATGAACAAAAACATTAAATATATGACATATAGAACAAACTTTTCATCCAAACATATCAATATGGCAGGGGGTGCTAAGATGAATAGTCAAACCTGATCACCATCCTTCAACCCCTGAATACGAACACAATCTTGCTCATCGAGAAGCTTCTGACCATCGAAACATAAGCAGAACTGTGCCCAAACATGTGACCTTCGTGTATGATTAAAATTTAATAATCTATGATAAAACTTAATAATCAAAGCACTCTAAAATACCAAACATGCTAAATGGGTTGTGTCCATGAGGGTGGCAGGTCAACCCGACACAAACGTAAAAATGTAGACAAAACACTAATACAGGCAAACATGACACATTTAACCAAACATATTAATTTGTTTTGCATTCCAAAATTAGAAATTTACATCCAGAAATGCACAAATCTGTATATCAATTACGTTTAAGAATAAAACCCTGATGCCATTTCTCTTTTATGAGTTTCTCTCTTAGATCTTGATATAAAATACACGTTCAATCTAAGACATGACAAAAAAACACATTTCAAAGAGAATTTATAAAAATAAACGGGTCAACCGGGTTAGCTAAACGTGTTGCAAAAACCGTTCAAACTAAACTTTAACCTGTGAATATCGTATCAAAAATACCTGAAAGGTGCACAATTTATCACCTACAGAACAAAGTACATAATTAGAAAGGGTATTTGCACACACCAAGAAACCTTGCCCACTCCATGTTTAGGCAAATGATTAAAAGCATCCTCCACAGCCTGTTTGAGCTGTGCCACCGTAGGGTTTTTAGCAACAGTTATATCTGTAACACAAAATCACCAAATATTCAATCAATTTCCAATAAACAAAACTTAAAACAATGATCATGAACTATGATACCATCCGATCAACATAACATTTGGAATCAACAATCAAACAAAAACTGATTTGCAAAGAGAGAAATGATTACCGAATGAAGTTCCATCTAATTTAAGAACTGTAAGTCTGATAGGTTCTAAAGGTAGTTTTCCATACGAAAAGCTCTTGCGAGATAGAGTTCGATGAGCAACAATGGAGAAACAGATCTTAGAGGTGAAGATGAAGGAGTAGATGGTCGTGATCCATTTATCTTAAACGTGAACTTATTACGATTAGCATCGAAATCATCGTGATTGTATGCAATTTCTGCGGAATCAGCCTTATCTTCAGTCAGAATTCGCATATCCCTTAAATTAATAGCAGAGCAAAAGCTGCTGGTGATGATGATGAAGTGATTGGAATACCATTCGATCATTAGAAGACGAAGGTGTGTTGTAGATCATTATGCATCATGAAATAATAATTAAAGAATCAATGATTCTTTGCTTGAGGATTGAAGGGGTTTAGGGTTTTGCTTTTGGAGTTGGAAACCACTTTCAATGGATTATGTCGAGAGAGAGAATCCCTTTGCTGCTGGATTGCATATGATTGATTGATTAATTAACCATCTACATTTATTAAAATTTTCTATAAGATTTATGGTTTGACATTGTGTGTATTGTGTGTATGTATATAAGAGCATAGTTAATTTCTAATTTCTTATGTTTATTAATTAAGTTGTAACTCATTTATTACGTAGATGGATTAAATAAAAAATATATTTAAATTATTAGTTTTGTGAATATTTTATTTTTTAAATGTTATTAATCATGGATGAAATAAAAATATAATAAATACTAAAAAGTTATAACACATAATGAATTAAAATTATTACTCTATATTAATACGTATTAATTAATTATTAAAATAACTACATTTATATTTTATCGTTTAGTAGTTTAGTTTACTTATTTCTAATAATTATCATTTAATATGAGAGAGAAAAAAAAACACAAATATAAATATATTTTTTGAACATAATTTAGTTAAAAACGAAAGTCAAATTAATGTTTTTATAATTTTTGTATCTATTATGAGAGAGAAGCAGAAAAATAATTTTTTGATATGCTAGTTGGATGACACGTGTCATATGATATGCTAGAATGGTAACACGTGTCTTAATAAAATCTTCTTTTATTATAGGTTATAGATATAATTACATTAAAAACAATTTTATACATTCATCATTACTTTTTCTCTCTCTTACACTCAACAACTTTTAAAAATATTAAAAAAATTATAATGGTTAAACAGTAATTTTTTTAAAATTTACAGATTAAATAGTAACATTTAACTCTCTTCCACTTACAACCACTCACTATTACTCATAGGGGGTGTTGTTTTTTGTCAAAAGCTCTTCCTCATGTCTTCATCTGCGCACTCACAGACGCGGGACGAGTTTTTTTTAGTTCGCAGAGTGTTTGTTTTCTAGAAGATGTTTCATTAAAAAAACGTTTTCCTGACGTCTGGACGGAGAAGATGTGGAACAAGCTCTTCTCATGTCTTCACAACCTCTTCTAACCCTTATTCCTTTTTTCTTTCTTTCATTTGAAACCCTCACATCTCTCCACACCACCTCCCCATTCCACACCACCGCCTCTATTCCACACCACCGCCCCCATCACCGTCGTCTTCCACCGCAGCCACCTATAACCATCGCAGCCTACCATCTTTACCACCCTTTGAGCCACCCTCGCAGCAGCCCCTTCTTCCCCCCTTCGAGCCACCTTTGAGCCACCCTCACAGCATCCCCTTCGACCCCCTTTCGACCGCCCTCATAGCAGCCCCTTCAACCCCCCTTCGAGCCACCCTCACAGCAGCCCCTTCGAGCCACATTCGAGCCACCCTCGCAGCAGCCCCTTAAGACCCCCCTTCTAGCCACCCTCGTAGTAGCCCCTTCGACCCTCTCGCAGGTAAGTTTTTTTGATTTAGTTTAATTTATAATTGATTTGTTGTTTATGTAAGATGATATGTGATTTGTGTAGGTAGATTTTTCATTTTAGTTTGTATGTTAGTGATTTTGTTTATTTGTATGATTAGTTTGTATATGTTTAGTGTGCTTGGTGATTTGGTATAGTTTGTATGATTAGTTTGTATGATGAATGAATTGGTTTGTGTGGTTGGTGTTTTGGTATAGTTTGTATGATGAATGAATTGGTTTGTGTGGTTGGTGTTTTGGTTTAAATTTTGGTTTAGTTTGGTTTGTTTATGGTTAGTGTGGTTGGTGTGGTTGGTGTTTTGGTATAGTTTGTATGATTAGTTTGTATGATGAATGAATTGGTTTGTGTGGTTGGTGTTTTGGTTTAAATTTGATTAGTGATTGCGTTTTTATTGTTTAATAGAAATGGGTGAGAAACATCAATGGTCAAGTGATCAAATTCAATGTTTATTAGAAACTTGTGTTGAAGAAATAAATAAGGTGGGTAGGAAAGGTTTGAGTATGCAAAAAGACTCTTGGAATAGATTAGGAAAAGTTCTTAAAGAAAAGTTTGGCCTTGAATTGAATCAAAAACAAATGAATAACGCCTATAACAATCTGAAAGTCAAATACATCGGATTTGTGTATTTGAAAAACAAAACGAGCACATATATAATCCTCAAACAAATACTTTTTCTCTAACAAACGAGGAGTGGGAAGAATTTAAGAAGGTAAGTTCACACACACACACACACACACACACACCACACACACACACACACCACACACACACACACACACATATATATATATATTATATATATATATATATAAAGACTACATATAAACATATACTTATAATATTTTATATTTTGGGTTTAGGGACATCTGAAGGCTGGATCTTTGAAAACGACTCTATTGCCTTTTCCAGAACTTTGTGCAGAATTATTTGATGGTAATACTGCTTCAACTCAAACAACTTCAGTTGCTGGATCGTCTTCTGCTCAACGTGTAAAACCACTTGTGATTACAAATACAATTCTTCATGATATAGAAGATGATACCGACTCTTTTGATTTTGAACAACACAATTACGAGCCTATCCTGAGGATACCCCCGAGCCTACCGAGGATCCTACACCCGACCCTATTCCAAACAAAAGGGCCAGAACCTCAAAATCATCTATCACATCTGATGATTTAGCATCTGATATGCAAAAGGCTCTTCAATTTTTGATTAAAGGAAAAGAAGGACCAACAGTACTTGAATGTTCTGAGAGGTTGAAGTTGGTTGGGATAGACCCGATAGATACTTTATTTTTAGCTGCTTTTCATATATTTGGAGTGTCGTCATCCATGAGAGAGGCGTGGATGACTCTGTCAGAAATTCCAGAAGTATTAAAATGATGGATTACAATGACTGCTAAAAGTATGAAACTAATATAATTACGCACGTGACATTGTTTATGTTTGATGGTTGTATTTGGTTAGTGATGACATGATTAATGATTGTATTTGGTTGGTGATGACATTTTGTTATGTTTTATGGTTGTATTTGGTTCGTGATGACATTGTTTATGGTTAATGGTTATGATTTTCTTTATGACATTTTTATGTTTAATGGTTCTCTTTTATATTATTAACACAAGATCATATGGATTATAATAAGAAATTACTTCTAGTAATTCTTATGTACTTGTATGTTCGTTTTTTTAGAAGATGTTTGAAACAAATGCAAGACAATGATTCAGAAATGACGAGACATAAATATACGTTAGAGTTATTGCAAGGAAATCCCAAACAATGCATTGAATTGCTACGTATGTCTTGTGAATCCTTTGTCCGACTATGTGCACATTTTAGAATAAATTATTCGTTAAAGGATAGTAAACATGTATCGGTTGAGGAGAAGATGGCTATGTTTTTAATGATAATTGGTCATAATCAACGTTACGTGGTTATAAAGCGTAGATTTCAACACTCAAAGAAAACAATTCATAAATTCTTTTATGAAGTGTTAGATAAATGATGCTTTTTGCCAAAGATATGATAGTACCAACTTCTTTCAATCCGAATCCAAACATTGCGGGACATAACAAAAGACTTCGGTGAATTTTTAAGGGAGCGGTTGGTGCACTTGATGGTACTTTGATACATGTTGTCCCTGCTAGTAAACAAGATTTATATAAAGGAATGGAAAAGGAGAGTGTTATCAAAACGTATTAGCAATTTGTGACTTCAACATGATTTTTACATTCATTATGGCGGGTTAGGAAGGGGTAGCACATGATTCCAGAATATTATCAGAGGCCTTATCAGATACAAATGCTCCATTTGCATTACCACCATTAGGTATATAAAATGTTTTTAAATGTTTGGTATTTTAGTTTAATTTCCTAATTATTTATATATATATTTACAAATAAATATTATCTTGTTGATGCCGCTTATGCACACATACGAGGATTTATGGCTCCATATCGTAATGTAAGGTATTGGCTTGGAGATTTTCGTAGGAATCGTGCATTGAACAATAAAGAAAAATTTCACCATGCACGTGCAAAATTTCAAAACGTTATTGAGCGTTCGTTTGGTGTTTTGAAAGCATGGTTCACTATATTGAAGAGGATGAAACCATTTCGTTGGTTACACAAAGGAACATTACCGTTGCATGTTTCACGCTATATAATTTTATAAGGAAAGATGGTCTTAGCGATGACTTTTTTACGCAATACGATCAACCCAACGTGTCCTTTGAAAATTGTGATATGCACTTTGATGCTGAAGAAAATGATGTTGAAGAACATGATATCGCATCGGATCGAGAATATATGACTTAGTTAAGAGATAAAATTGCTGAGCATTTTATGCAGAATGTCGAATAAATGATTTATAAATGTATTCGTATGATTTTATGAATATTATTGCAGTGTTGTATGACTTTTATTTATATTTAATGAATATATTTTAATGTCACACCCCGACCGACAGCGGAATCATCGGGGCGGACGAATGGGAGACGATTGCTCATAGCACATGGAACTAATTAAGTTGAAATAATTTTAAATGTCATTATTCATTAAATATTACAACACAAATAAGTAATTACAAATCAATCAAAATACAACCAAACAACATAAGTCTTTCAATTAATCTAGGTCCAAGTCTTATATGAGCACAAGGAGATCTTCAAGGAGGAAACCTGAAACATGTTAAAAATAAAAGGTCAACTATAAAGTTGGTGAGTTTCCATGATTTAAACACACGCTTACATATATATATATATATATATATATATAATATATATATTATATATATATATATATATATATCTATATATATATATATATCTATATATATATATATATATATATATATATATATATATATGTAAAAAGGGTTACAAGTAGCAAATCATGTCCATGGTTACGAGTTAGCAAGCTTATAGAACACATACGGTTACAACCAAACCTCGACTTGATTACAAGTATATAAGATTGGCTAAGTGTACTTGGTTCCCATGATGAACAAGCATACGTCATCAGGAGTCGGTAATACATCGACTTTAGCACCAAATAGGCTTGTCAGGCCCAAAGATCTAAGACGTCGCCAGGCTAGCAATAGTTAATGATTGTAAACAAAATATGTATCTCATATAAGACTTACAATAACACAAATAACTATGACAAAAAGTAAAGATGAATTGCATATGCATTTACAAGTATCAAGATGTTTACAAGTGTAAGTTTATAAGATTAATATGTTTCACCTCAAAAGGTGTAAAATAAAGTAAAAAGGGGGCATGGAGAACTCACATGAAATAAATAAGATGATGATAAGAAAATAAACGAGGCTCCAACGATTTCTTTTACAAGATACCTAAACGTATATATTCCAAGATCAAGTTCGATAATAAGATTATCAATTAGACATGAACTAGGGTTTCAATTGGAATTTTGGGGTTTTTAATAACTAAATCTAATAATATAAAATAAAGCAATCGATTATATTTTGATTAAATAAGGTTGGAATTTAATTTATTGAATTAATAAAGATTAGATATGATGTGTGAAAACAAATAATTAAATTTAATAATTAATTACCTAAAATTTGATAAAGGTAATTAATTGAATATTTATTTTAAATGATCTTAAATTTATCTAAAGACTTTATATAAAGTTTTGAGCTTTTATATGATTTATTATAAAGTATTATAATATCAAGCCTTAAAATAAGAATAAAGTATAATAAAAAGTTATATTATTTTATAAGTTTCAAGAACTTAAATAAAATTTTAAGGAATAACTTTATTAACAAAGTTTATACAACATGAACAAATGAATAGATGAACAACTAATCATTTAAATGATTATTTAAATAACTATTTAGTTAATTATCTATTTAACATATAGATATATAATCTTTTAAATATAATCTACATTTGAACCATAATAGTTTTATGACATGTAAATTACATAAAAATAACTAATAATATTTTTATTATCTTTGTTATCCTTTACAAAGTAATTAAATTTAAAACCATAAATTGTTAAAACCTTTTAAAAATTTAGTTTAATAATTTCTACATTATATTCAAGTATTAACATAACTTTTATTTTAATAAAAAGTAATTTTTTGATTTAATTTATAGAAAATAAAGTTTAAAAAAAAGATTTGAGGGTCCCCGGTTCGAACCCGGGTCCCTTTTGCATATGCATAAGATGTTAACCAGTGGGCTATTAGGCCAGATTTGATTTTTAACCCATGTTAAAAGTTTAAAACTTTTGAATACAAAATCCCCAAATTCCAAGAACCCTAGAAATCGGATTGATACCAATTGAACATCAATTCGACGTTTTTGATAGAAATCAACATAGGGCTTTGATTCCTTGAGCAAAGCCGAGTATGATGGTATGTTTAACTTACTTGATTAGGCTCGATTTGTAGTATCTAGGCTCGGTTTTGACTCGGTTCATCCGCGAAGAATAAGAACTTGGAACTGTCGATTGAGTGTTTGATTCACAAAATTAGGTTTACAGAGAGTTAAAAGGGGTCAAAGGGCACCTTTGCCCTCTGTTAAATAGTTTTGATTTGAACGTTAAGGTACCGAATGCGCTTTGATGCTCCTTAGGCTATTTCGGTTATGTTGAAACGATTAATTGATTCATTAACTCAAATTAAACTACACATTAAGCTTCACAATGATTATATAAACGTTTCTAGTTGATTAATCAGTTTATCATTATAATTCAGGAGTTGAAACAGATGGATATCGATTGAGCATTTTGTTTCAACTTCGAATTGCATTAAAATCGAGTTAAAAATCCTATCAAACCCCATGCTCAGGTTCGAATCGTTGGCCCGATCGTTTGGTTACCCTTTGATCTTTAATTTACGTTCATTTGAGGAGGTTTTGAAGCTTGCCGGAGCTCGCCGGAGCTCCGGTGGATTGTGGCCGGATGTGCGGAAGGGATAAAAGAGTTTGGTTTAGGGAAGTTACATCTTTGGTCCCTATGGTTTCACTAGTTTATTATTTTATGTTAAAACTTCTATATTAAGTTTTAGAAAATACAAATTAAACCCTAAACTTATGTGCCTAATCAAATTATTTATTTATAAGACTTTATAACTTTATAAAGTTTGTAATTTTATAATTTGTTTATTTATGTACTACTAACTTTAAAAATCCAATTATTTAAAACTCATAAATAATATATAAAATCTCATAAACTTATAAATTAATTATATGGTAAAAAAATAAAAATTAATAGATATGAATTAATTCACAAATTAATATATTCATGTTTTTCTTTGTTAAATTACCAAAATGAATGTTGTTGTTTGATTAATGTGCTTGATATATATAACCAACGAAACAAGTTTGGGTCCATATTTTCAAAAATAGCAGATGTTACAGTCGAATAAATGATTTATAAATGTATTCGTATGATTTTATGAATATTATTGTAGTGTTGTATGACTTTTATTTATATTTTAATGTATTTGTATGACTTTTATTTATATATTAATGTATTAGTTATTTTTAAAGTTTAAAAAATAAATTTAGATTAATTACAGAATATTTCAGCATTTTGCAGATGTTAAGAAAACAAACAGTCTTTTTCTTGTAGACTGCAGATATTTGGTCCACCTCTACTACTGTAGATGTTTACAGATGTGGTTTGCAGATTGCAGACGTTTTTCTGCAGAAAAAATATACATCACCATAATCATTCCATATAATTTAAGGATTACACTCACATCCATATACCAAACAGGTTGTGAATGCTCTAATGTAGGGGTGAGAAAAAACCAAAATAACCGACGCAACCGAACCGATTAAACCGAAACTGCTAGAAAACCGACGGTTTGGTTTGATGATTTTTTAAAAATCGATTTTTTCGCTTCAGTTTTGGTTTTGCTTGAAACAAAAACCAAAAAAACCAAACCAAAACCATATAATCAAACTTGTAAAACTGAAAAAAACCAAAAACCAAACCGAAACCGAAGTTAAATCGAAAACCAAAAACCGAAAAATCCAAAATCGAATGGTTTTAAAAACCTAGAAACCGAAATATCGGTTTTTGGTTTTGGTTTTAGGCCAAAACCAAACCAAACCGACCATGCACACCCATAGTATAATGTATGTATGATGTAGGAGTGAGCAATTAACGGGTTAGGCCCGTGATCGTAAGAACCAATGGGGCTTTAATGCATTGCTTACTCGAAAGAATTAAGTAGTCTTCTGAATTGACATGTAACTTGCAAGTGCCAACCCGCTAAAACCGCAAAGTAGCTTACCCGTTCGGTTATCGGTTTTTCAAATAAGAAAATTCTAGTTTCGGAGTGGTTTCGATTCCAAGTCACATAAAACAGTGAGATCGTTAAAACCATTTGGAATATTGGAGATTACCTAAAATTTCAGGAGGAACTTAATTCTTCAATCATCATCTTCATTGCGACATTCATATTCGACTTTCATTAAAACAATTTGTGATTATTATATACTCCAACATGTAAATAGTTTTGATCTTCATTTAGTTTATGTATGTGTGTGTACATATTGTGTGTATTTACTATACATATGTACTATTTGAGTGTACTCTCTGTGTGAAAGAGAGAGATGTATATACGTGTGATATATGTGTGTTTATGTGATATGTCTAGTGTTTTAAATATTTGCGTGTGTATGAAAGAAACGCCACACAACATGCATGCACATAACCAATATTACAATATATGAGTTTGAACTAATCTTTACGATTCTTATGCAAAATCACTAAACCGCTTATCAAACCAGTGAAGAATTGAAGGGATAGAGTTTTAAGCTTTCGATTTTGGTTTAAAAATTTGGCCTTTGTAGTGTCATGGCCTTTTTGTATTAAGCTTGTGTTTGTATTTTAGCTAAGTCTTCTTTGCAATCGTAAGTGTACTTTGATTAAACTAGAACAATCGAAAGTATGCTTGCGAATCGAAACAAATGTTTCAATCGAAATTCAAACTTTCAGTTGGCAATAGTATTCACTATAAATTCTTTAATTGTTCTCATTTCTTGTACAATATTATTAGTGAATACAAAAAACATTAGAAGTGATTTGTGTGTCTGGTTCATCATTGTTTATCATTATTATGTTCTATTTATTGTTGTTCATGTATCATTGAGAGATTGAGTGATTACACTCCCATAATGGACTTATTTCGTCTTTGTGTTATTGATATTGATTTGACATTGTCCTAGGACCTACATTTGGTATCTGAGCTTTATCTTTAGATTTTTGGTCAAATCAAGTCGGTTTTTTATCGATATTTGAGGTATTATTTCATGCTTATCGGATTTGATGCTATTTGAGATCTTGTTACTATTACATTGTCATTTCTTTAAAAAATCAAACTTTCTTGCATCATTTGGGTTATGTTTGGGTATTGCTTGTATTATTTCATGCTTATCGGATTTGATGCTATTTGAGATCTTGTTACTATTACATTGTCATTTCTTAAAAAATCAAACTTTCTTGCATCATTGGGTTATGTTTGGGTATTGCTTGTATTCTAAGTTATGCGCATGATCGGATTTTACTTGAAGATGGATGTTCTTTCTAATTCTTGTTGATTTTTTGGGCATGTCCTTGCATTTCAGGGTGGTGTTCAATATTGTTAAAGAACAACACTTGAAGATTTGAAGAATTGTTTCTACCCATTAAAAGTTGATTGGGGGACATCGTAATTGTCTCCATTACATAGAAATTGAGCCCATTACATAGAAACATCTTTGTCTATACTTCTTGTCTCCATCGAAAGGTGCAATCGTAAGTCTAAAACTATCTTATCTAAATAGAAGCTTCTATATTTGTACGTCTTGGTATAAAGCTACCCATGTTGGCATCCTTTATTCAGTCCTATTTTTAGTTTTATATTTAAGCATCAAAATGTTTAAATCTCTCAAACTCTAGCTTGTTACCAACTTATAAGGTCTTGTTTCTATGCAATCTCATAGTGGATTTGGACTTAAAAACACAAGTTCTTAAACCAAATTTTCATCAACTATAAGCAGTGTAATTTAAAACATTATCTATCATTAATTTTAATTCATCAGAATGAATATTTTTAGCTAAGTAATAACAACATACCAAGATGCCAATCTTTATCAAGATATCAAGTAGCTTCAAAATCCAAGCCAAACTAGTTAGACATTATGCATTATGGGTAAATGAATGGAATGGACCATTAAACATGTGCCAGCAATTAAGACAACACTACAATAAAATGAAACTGATACAAGTCATGTAAAATGTTACGTTAGGCCTTGAAAAGGTTGCATTAGACCTAATGTAGCCTTTTATCGAAGGCTGCATTAGATGAAGTTACATTATATCTAATGCAACTTTTTTATTAGATACTGATTTTTTTAATGTTGCATTTGCTAATCGAATGCAACTTTTTCAAGATGCAACCTTTTTTATATGCTAATGCAACTTAAATTTTACTTTAAATGTAACTTTTCTAACATTCAAATGCAACCTTTGCTAGACCAAAATACAACCTTATTCCATATCAAATACACCACTTTTTAGTTTTTTAGTTTCAACAAAAGCAATTTTTATAAACATGTAAGGCCTCGTTTCCGGAGACCTCACAGTTGGTCATTCACAACATTAAATACATTAAACATTATAAATTTAATAGCTTAAGCAGTGGAATTATCTTAACAAAAGCCATTCATTTCATTAAAAACACTGTTGTTGAGCAATACACTATTATTTAACCGAATACAAAATAATTGTTTAATTGCATTACAAAACAACAACAATAACGAGTATGAATGGATGTGAGTCTTTTCCTGCCGAGTAGCTTCACCCTCGTGCCATCCTCAGTAATATTTACCTGCCAACTGAAAATGTATAAAAGTCAGCGTTGCCGAGTGAGTTCTAGTTTTAAAAGTAATAAAATACTTTCTATAAGGTGTACATATGAAAATACTCTTTTTATGAAATTTCATCTCTTTATACGTGAGCACGCATTAATTATACAATCAGATAATGCTTCTTCTTTTTACTGTATGCCTTGTTTATTTTGTACTCTTTTATCTTTATCTTTCACTGTCTATGTGGACCAATGAGCAATACCCTAACTATGTGCGCGGGGGAAATGGTGTTGGGGCCTCTGTTCCCTCAAAGGGCTCTAAATACTATATACAAGGCTGACCCAGTCACCTAGGGTACGCTGCAAAGGTCCGCCAATCTTAATTGACTGGCACCGTGTGCAAAATAGGGTAGCTAACCCGCATCACAGTTGAGCTAACGACTACATGGTCGTGCACCTCCTATGTGCTTGCAAGACTTGTTAACATTTTATTTAAGTTTCACTTCTCTTCTTCATTGCTATTTCTCTTTATTATTATTAATACTTTATGTTACGATAATAAACACACCACGTATAGTCACACACTAATACTAATAATAATGATATGGAACAATCATAAAACAATCATAATCATGCATGAAACTAAGCATTAATAAGCCCTAGTCAAACCTTGGTCAAAACTTTAATAGCACAGACTCCCAAAAATTTCGTAATAAATTCTAAGTGTTTAGGCGCACCAACACTATTTGGGCGCATGAGCCTTGTTTGGGCGTTTCATCACTATGCAGGCGCATCAGCCAACACTCAATCGTTTTAACATTTAGGCGCATGAACTATTCAGGCGCATCAACTATTCGGGCGTATGATCCATTTGGACGTATGGACACTTAGGCGCATGGCCATTCGGACGCATGAACACTTAGGCGCATGGGGTTTGGGTAGTTGGGCATACTTAGGCAGTTGGCCATTTGGGCACATGGGAACACTGTTTAGGCGCATGGGCCACCCTTGGGAGCATGGCCAACACTTTGTCACCCGAATTACAAATTCTAGGTGCATGAACCACTGTTCAGGCACAAGAGTTACACTTAAACATTTCTAAGGAATTTCCAGGTGCATGAGCTCTATTTAGGCGCATGAACCTTCTGCTCAACATGTCTTTAAGATATTTTCAAACCCAAACATCAAGCCTATTTGTTCTAAGCTTACCAAGGCTATTATAAACATGAACAACCTATAAACATCTAAGAATCATCATCAAACATGCATAATACATACGGGTATACATACATAAACATTTTAAAATCATTTAAATATATTTTTAGCCCTAAAGAGTGTTTAAAAAAAGTAAAACCGATGTCTAGAAACTCACCTGGTGCAACTTTGGGTGTATCTTCCTTCTAACCCGTATGCAAATGAGTTCAAACACCTGGAAACCCACCAAACACACACACACACACACAAACACATAAGCACATAGTTGAGACAAACCCATCATAAATACTTAAAACCCATGAATTCTTACCTTGAATTCAGCCTTTTCTTCTTCTTCTTCTTCAACCGAGAGTTTTTCTGCTCTCTCTCTCTAGAACCCGATGAAATGGTGATGTGAAAAGAGGGTGGGCGGCCATGCCACCTTTACACCAACTTTTGGTACTTTTGTCCCCTTTTATATTTTTAACCCCTCAACTTGGGTTAAATTGCATTTCCTACTTTTATTCTTCATTTCTTATCTTTCTTTTAAAAGAATAACCGGGTGTTACAAGTCCACCCCCTTAAATAGGTTTCGTCCCTGAAAATTGTTATTCTTCGAACAAACATGGGTAATGCTGTCTCATTTCTTCCTCAGTCTTCCACGTTGACTCGGATCCCTTCCTGTGCTTCCACCGTACACGCACAAGAGGAACCACTTTATTTCTCAGCCTATTCTCTTTTCTATCGATGATTGCCACTGGTTTCTCCACATAATTGAGCCATTCGTCTACTTCGATATCCTCTAGTGGAACCATCATGTCTTCATCAGCTAAGCACTTTCTCAGATGAGATACATGGAATGTCGGATGAATTCCACTTAACTCATCTGGTAACTCCAATCTATAGGCCACCTCTCCTACTCGAGCAATGATTCGGAAAGGGCCTATATACCTTGGGCTTAACTTGACCCGCTTCCTAAATCGGATAATACCCTTCCAAGATGAGACCTTCAATATAACCTGGTCACCCACCTGGTACTCAATCGGTCTGTGTCGTTTATTGGCATACGACTTCTGTCTATCTTGGCTGCCTTCATGAAGGCTTTAATCTTCTCAAGCTTCTCAATCGTAGCCTCGATTACCTGAACGCTCCCCAATTCCTTCTGGCCAATATCACGCTAACAAATGGGTGTTCTGCATCTCCTACCGTATAGCATCTCATATGGTGGCATACCAATGCTGGCATGATAGCTGTTGTTGTATGAGAATTTAGCTAACGGTAAGTGGTCATCCCAACTTCCCCCAAAATCAATCACACATGCCCGAAGCATGTCTTCCAGTGTCTGAATGATCCTTTCTGACCGACCATCAGTTTGGGGATGATAAGTCGTGCAAATATGTAACCTCGTTCTCATGGTGTCGTGGAATTTCTTCCAAAATTTAGATGTAAACCGGTGTCACGATCAGACACAATAGACACCGGCACACCATGACGAGTTACAATTTCCCTGATGAATAGGTCAGCCAACCTCTCAGATGAATATGTCTCCCGGATTGGTAGAAAGTGAGCACTCTTCGTCAGACGGTCAACAATCACCCATATGGCATCGTACCCTTTCGAAGTACGTGGCAGCTTCGTAGTGAAAGCCATGGTTGTGCTCCCACTTCCATTCCGGTATATCCAAGGGTTGAATCTTCCCATACGGCTTTTGATGTTCGGCCTTCACCTGTAAGCAGGTAAGGCACTTACTCACATACCCCACCATATCGCGCTTCATACCCGGCCACCAGTAATCTTTCTTCATATCTTGATACATTTTCGTGGCATCAGGATGAATGGAGTATGGAGTCTTGTGAGCTTCATCCATAATTTTCACTTATAGATCCCCAAAACGAGGAATCCACACCCGTCCGTATCGGGTTTTAACACCAAGTGTGTTTTCATCCAATTCCCCAACCATACCTCTCATCCTTTCAGAGTTAAGATGACTTTCTTTCAGTGCCTCATCTTGAAACTCTTTGACTTGCTTCATCACGTTAGAGGTCATGATCAGCTGATATGCTTTCACTCGAATCGGCTCGGGATCTCTTTTCGGCTAAGGGCATCAGCCACCACGTTAGCCTTGCCCGGATGGTAGTGGATCTCGCAATCATAATCTTTTATGAGCTCCAACCACCTTCTCTGCCTCATGTTTAGATCTTTTTGCTCGAAGAAGTACTTCAAGCTCTTGTGGTCAGTGAAAATGGTGCACTTCGTCCTGTACAGATAGTGCCTCCAAATCTTTAGTGCAAAGACCACGGCTGCTAGCTCCAAGTTATGAGTAGGGTAATTGACCTCATGAACCTTCAACTGTCGGGATGCATATGCTATAACCTTTCCTCTCTGTATTAACATGCACCCTAACCCTGAGTAGGAAGCATCAGAATAAACTATCAGATCTTCACTTCCATCGGGTAATAACAAACAGGAGCTTGAGTCAACCTCGTCTTGAGTTCATCAAACGCTTTCTCATGAGCGGAAAAGTCTTGGATGAATCTTCTGTAGTAGCCTGCCAAACCCAAGAAACTACAAATCTCGGATGGCGTCTTTGGAGACTTCCATTGTATAACCACCTCCGCCTCTACCGGGCCACCATGATTCCATCAGGATTCACCACATGACCCAAGAATTGAACTTCACGCAACCAGAACGTGCACTTGGAGAATTTGGCATACAACTTCTCCCTTCTTAATGTCTCCAACACCTCTCGAATGTGACCGACATGCTCTTCTTCGCTCTTCGAGTAGACCAGGATATCATCAATGACACAATCACTGATCTATCCAACATCATCCGGCACACTCGATTCATCAAATCCATAAAGGCATCTGGTGCATTAGTTAGACCAAAAGACATAACAAGGAACTCGTAGTGTCCATAACGCGTACGGAAAACTGTCTTAGGAATGTCTTATTCCTTCACCTTCAATTGATGATAGCCAGATCATAAATCTATCTTCGAGAACCAACTGGCACCTTGGAGTTGGTCGAACAAGTCATCAATCCTTGGTAACGGGTTTCTTCACCGTCAACTTGTTCAGCTCTCGATAGTCAATGCACATTCGCATAATTCCATCCTTTTTCTTTACAAACAATACCAGAGCACCCCACGAAGAGATACTCGGTCAAATGAATCCCTTATCCATTAACTCCTACAATTGGCTCATGAGTTCCTTCATCTCAGTCGGAGCTAATTGATATGGTGCTTTGGCAACGGGTTGAGCACCGGGTATTAAATCAATTTGGAACTCAATCTCGCGATCCGGTGGCACGCCGGGTAAGTCTTCCGGGAATACGTTCGGAAAGTCGCACACCACTAGTACCTCAGATAATTGCGGTACTGACCATCCACATCTTTTACGTATGCCAAGTAGGCACTACATCCACGTTTCATACACTTACCCGCCACCGCCATCAAAATCACCTTCGGGATCGTAGTAACGCGATCTCCATAAATCGTAACCAAACTCCCATCGGGCGCAACTAATCGAATCATCTTCTTGTGACATACGATGTTGGCTTCATAGGTTGCTAACCATCCATCCCTAGTACTACATAAAATCCACTTAGGGGCATCACGTGTAACCTAGCAGCAAACCTATGACCTTCTAGTTCTATGGAACAATCCTCTATCATATCATTAATTCTTGTGGACTTATCAATAGCGGTTTCTACATCGAATGGTTCACTGAAATTTCTACTACTAATAGGCAACTTAGCATAGAAAGTAGTGGAAATAAAACTCCTACTAGCACCAGAATCAAACAATACAGAGGCACAAGTTTGGTTTACTAGAAACATACCTGACACAACATCGAGATTAGCTTTGGCTTCCTCCCGGGTCATGGTGTAAGCTATAGCACTTGCCCTCTACCCTCCTTCCTCCGGCTTCTTCTTCGCTCTAGAGCTCTCCGCCCTTGGCTTCTTACAATCTTTGGTCGCGTGGCCCTCCCCGCCACAGTTATAGAACTTCAGCGCCGTACCGTATCTAGCGATGTGGCCAGGCTTGCCACGCCTGAAGCATACATTCATTCCCATCCTGCACTCACCGACATGCTCCCTTCCACATCTGTCACACTTTTTCAGCTCTGATCTTGACGACACCCCACGGTCGTCCGCCTTCGTCTTCTTGTTGTTTGGAGTGAAACCACCATGTCCAAACCTTTTTCTATTCCAGTTCTTACCATTCCCACTCATCTTCTTCACCTCCACCATAGTCTCCTCTCGCTCATCATACAATCTACCCACCAAATCCACCACCGATCGAAAGGTACCTGGCCGAGTAGCAATCAGGTGCCTATGAATGTCGGCCGGCAGTCCCTGGATGTACCTCTTGATCTTCCTTGACACCAGCGTCACCTGATCCGGCACCAGCCTTGCCATCTCGTTGAATTTAGTGGTGTACTGCTGGTGAGTCATGGTTCCCGCTTCAAGTTTCAAGAACTCCCTCTTGATTTTATCGAGTTCCCTGTGAGGACAGAATTCCTCGATCACCACTGCTTAAACTCCTTCCACTGCACTTTCCCGATGGCTCTGGCACCCTCAGCTTGGACAATATTGTCCCACCAACATGGCGCTGAATCAAGGAAAGAGTAAGTTGCGAACTTCACCTTCTGGTCCTCGTGACACTCACTGATCTCCAAGACTTCCTCCATCTCCCTCACCCAACGGTGAGCGGCAGCAACATTGCCATTGCCATCGAAAGTCGGGGGTTTACACCTTTGGAACGCCCCATAACTGCACCCTCCGTCGCTACCCCCACTACATCATCCTCCTCCTCATCGACAACACAGTCTCAGGCTCCGATTGTTCCTCCTCCCTTCTACTTCCCTTGCCCGTTGATCCCTTTCTAGTCTCCTTCTCCTTTCTCTCCTCGCTTCTCACAGCCCTGATGTCTTTAGTCGCCACAGACGGTAAGACTGTCTGCATGACCTGGTGTACTTCATCAGCAATCGCCTCCCTAGCTGAGGCATTCAGGCTAGTATTCTCATTCTCTTCGCTCTGGCCATGAACCTCATGGTTCTCATGGGTCGTCTTAGGAGCCTTAGCACTACTCCTAGTCACACGTGGACGACCTCTGCCTCTAGGAGTCTTGGAAGATTTCTATCCAGCCATCCTCTAACACACTATAAGTTTCAAACACTAACACGATCATTCAAGGGAGTAGCTCAGTTTATGTCAAGTATAGTAAGTCCCTAATTACAGTGACCAGTTGTGATTAGCCACTTACTTACTCTTCATACCTCAAGCATTTCCTATCCTGACTTAATCAGTATCTAAATCTACTAAGAGTACATAAATCAAATAGCATGCGCACATAATGCTGATTAACATTAAAGAAAATACTTGATGGCACGTAGCTACTCGGGCAGACATCCCTCCAGTTGTCCCATTTTCAGTTTAAGTTTAGGTTTTTTTTAAATTATTTAACCCATCTCTTAAACTTTGATTCTGATACCAACTTGTAAGGCCCCGTTTCCGGAGACCTCACAGTTGGTCATTCACAACATTAAATACATTAAACATTATAAATTTTATAGCTTAAGCAGCGGAATTATCTTAACAAAAGCCATTCATTTCATTAAAAACACTGTTGTTGAGAAATACACTATTGTTTAACCGAATACAAAAGAATTGTTTAATTGCATTACAAAACAACAACAATAACGAGTATGAATGGATGTCAGTCTTTTCCTGCCGAGTAGCTTCACCCTCGTGCCATCCTCAACAATGTTTACCTGCCAACTGAAAATATATAAAAGTCAGTGTTGCTGAGTGAGTTCTAGTTTTAAAAGTAATAAAATACCTTCTATAAGGTGTACATATAAAAGTACTCTTTTTATGAAATTTCATCTCTTTATACGTGAGCACGCATTAACTATAAAATCAGATAATGCTTCTTCTCTTTACTGTATGCCTTGTTTATTTTGTACTCTTTTATCTTTATCTTTCACTGTCTATGTGGACCAATGAGCAATGCCCTAAATTATGTGCATGGGGGAAATGGTGCTGAGCCCTCTGTTCCCTCAAAGGGCTCTAAATACTATAAACAAGGCTGACCTAGTCACCTAGGGTACGCTGTAAAGGTCCACCAATCTCAATTGACTGGCCCCGTGTGCAAAATAGGGTAGCTAACCCGCATCACAGTTGAGCTAACGACAACATGGTCGTGCACCTCCTATGTGCTTGCAAGACTTGTTAACATTTTATTTAAGTTCCACTTCTCTTCTTCATTGCTCTTTCTCTTTATTATTATTAATACTTTATGTTACGATAATAAACACACCACGTATAGTCACACACTAATAGTAATAATAATAATATGGAACAATCATAAAAGAGTCATAATCATGCATGAAACTAAGCATTAATAAGCCCTACTCAAACCTCGGTCAAAACTTTAATAGCACAGACTCCCAAAAATTTCGTAATAAATTCTAAGTGTTTAGGCGCACCAACACTATTTGGGCGCATGAGCCCTGTTTGGGCGTTTCATCACTATGCAGGCGCATCAGCCAACATTTAACTGTTTTAACACTTAGGCGCATGAACTATTCTGGCGCATGAACTATTCGGGCGTATGATCCATTCGGACGCATGGACACTTAAGCGCATGGCCATTCGGACGCATGAACACTTAGGTGCATGGGGTTTGGGCGTTGGACATACTTAGGCAATTGGCCGTTTGGGCGCATGGGAACACTGTTTAGGCGCATGGCCCACCCTTGGGCGCATGGCCAACACTTAGTCGTCCGATTACAAATTCTAGGCGCATGAACCACTGTTCAGGTGCATGAGTTACACTTAAACATTTCTAAGGCATTTCCAGGCGTATGAGCCCTATTTAGGCTCAAGAACCTTCTGCTCAACATGTCTCTAGGATATTTTCGAACCCAAACATCAAGCTTATTTGTTCTAAGCTTACCAAGGCTATTCTAAACATGAACAACCTATGAACATCTCAGAATCATCATCAAACATGCATAATACATACGGGTATACATACACAAACATTTTAAAATTGTTTAAATACATTTTCAGCCCCAAAGAGTGTTTAAAACAAGTAAAACCAGGGTCTAGAAACTCACCTGGTGCAACTTTGGGTGTGTCTTCCTTCTAACCCATATGCAAATAAGTTCAAACACCTGGAAACCACCAAACACACATATGAACACACACACAAACACATAAGCACATAACCGAGACAAAACCCATCATAAACACTTAAAACCCATGAATTCTTACCTTGAATTCAGCCTTTTCTTCTTCTTCTTCAATCGAGAGTTTTTCTGCTATCTCTCTCTCTCTAGAACCCGATGAAATGGTGATCTGAAAAGAGGGTGGGCGGCCATACCCACCTTTACACTAACTTTTGGTACTTTTGTCCCCTTTTACATTTTTAACCCCTCAACTTGGGTTAAATTGCATTTCCTACTTTTATTCTTCATTTCTTATCTTTCTTTTAAAAGAATAACCGGGTGTTACAAAACATATATAACCTTATAACTCATTGTTTGAAGTAATGCAATTTCTATTAGCATGCAATAGTATCTCAAATATGTCAACATAATAATTATATAAATACATACATAATATATTGTAATGCAACATGCATTCAACATGCGTTCGACCTTAAAATAACAACATGTCACAATAAAGTTGTTAATACTATTATAAAAAGAACAAAAACCTCCTAATCATCTCTAAGATCCTCAAGTACTCCGGCAGGTAGCTTTTCCATTATATTTCGCATCGTAGCTTCAAGGTTTGCTCGTTGACTATCAATATCTTTTCGCATAGCTTCAATCTCAGTTTTTTTCCTTTGATGGTCTTCTTCAATCTCTTTTCTCATTTCAAGTAATTGTGTTTTTTCGACATCAAAGCTCGCTTTAAATGATTCCATAAACCCCCTGTAATCATGTATGGTTCCTCACCACCATTCATTTTTTTCATCATTGTTTTAGTAACACCTTTGCCATAAAGTCAAAGGTAGCCATCACGCTCCTTGTTCATTACATCGTAAAGGATCAACCAAAGCACTTCCATCTTCTAATGGTTTGTAATTCTTCATTTGTTCCTTAAATGAGAATAAGAAAATATTTTAATAATACAACAACGAGTAAAGCAACAATACACAATACAAGTTTGTTAGGATCAGTGATCTGAGTTGATTAATTAGAGAGTATTGCAGCGGAATTCGAACAATGAATTAACATTCACAAGAACACAATTGATATTCAATGTAACAGTAAATGGTTATAGAAAAAGAGAATTCTGCAAAAGAGATATTTCATTCATATGCTTTCGTGGTGGCTCAATGTCACACTTACAATTAGGTCAACATTCCTTATATAGGATATGTGACGTCTGCTGACGTCACTTGATAGTGACATCTAACATAATTATTCAAACTACTGAAACTATGCAAACTACTGAGAATGTTCTCAACTACTGATTACCTCAGAGAATGCTTAAGTACAAAAACATAAAACTACTGAACTACAACTACTGAAACTATAACTACTGAAAAGTAAATTACAAGTACTGAAAGGAAACCATCACAACTACTGAAGTTAATTACTTTAGCTGTTGTGACAACTACTGAAGTTAATTACTTCAGCTGTTGTGACAACTACTGATCACTTTGGTCTTCAGTCTTTGTCTTCAGTACTTT
This sequence comes from Flaveria trinervia, assembly GCA_025506515.1. Taxonomy (NCBI): domain Eukaryota; kingdom Viridiplantae; phylum Streptophyta; class Magnoliopsida; order Asterales; family Asteraceae; genus Flaveria; species Flaveria trinervia. The sequence continues at coordinate 72,036,609 of CM046443.1, forward strand.
ACTTTCAGACTTTGTCTTCAGCTGATGGCTTCAGACTTTGTCTTCAGTCTTTGTTCTTCAGTACTTTACTTTCAGACTTTGTCTTCAGCTGATGGCTTCAGACTTTGTCTTCAGTCTTTGTTCTTCAGTACTTTACTTTCAGACTTGTCTTCAGACCTTGTAATCAGCTGATGTATTCAGCTGTTGTGATCTTCTTCAGCAGTTGTAATGTCTGTGGGACTTAGAGGTTTTTCTGATCAGGCTCATTGGTTCTTTTGGTCCAACAAACTCCCCCTAAACCAATGTAGCCAAAACCTCTAAACTTATTGATGATCCCACTTATTCTTGGCAGAAACACCCTTTTAATCAGCTTCAGAGGTAATCAGTTAAGCACAGGCCGGGAAAAGGTTTCTAATCTTTTGATTGGCTAAGTATGGAAGGGAACTCTATCTTGGGAAACTGGACACAGAGTCTTGTCCCAACCATGAAACCTAATCCCATTAATGAGTCTATAAGACTCACTAGCATAGGCCTCAAGGAGAACAACTTGTTCCTCCTTGGCAAGTTCTTCTGCTTCTCCCTCAAAGAAGAACTCTGGGCCATAATACTCAGACAGGTATCTCACTGTCTTTCCATTTTTCAACTCCACAGTTGTTATCTCTCTGTAAGCAAATTCATCAGGGTGAGAGCCTTCAAGCAACAACTGGAGTTCACTCTTCTGAAGATCTTCAAGTCTTTTGTATAACAACCCCTTCTTGATCATTTTGTTCTCAAGAATAGATGAGGGGTTGTCTTGGAGTTATGAGCTCTCTTGAATTCTTCAATGATTACCCAGGGTGAGACTACCATGGCCAATGTAATTGCAGCATTCAAGGTCTTCTTCACTTGGCCATGATATCTACTTGGTATATTCTTCTTATGAATTCTAGAACTTACCCTGGGGTCTGGTCAGATCCGCACTCTTTCTTTTTGATGTTGAAAGGTATGTCTAAGAGTGTACAGCCTCAAAGCCTGTTTCTTCATTTCTTGAATGGATGAGGACTGAGGGAAATCTTATCAAATCTTGAGAAACTTCTCATCGTGCTGTTTCTGCTGTTCTGCTCACCATCTGCATTTGCAAGTCAGGAGTAATCACTTGTTGATTTCTGTGCTTAGGTGATTTGAGTTGAGAACAGCAGAGATTGGTAGACTATCATCATCATCATCCTCCTTTCATCTTCTTCTACCCTCAACACCCTTCTCCTCCTTCTGGGTGCATCACTAGGTAAGGTTGAGGTGGTTTTTGGGGTAAAGAGATTGGTTTTGTGGGTTGAGTTATGGGTGGCTTGGTTTAGGGATAGATTTAGGAGATTTTAGAGATAAGGGTTGTGTTTGAGTGGGAGTGTGAGAAGACTGACTTAGCATTTTGGTGGTGAGTTTGGCTTTGGAGAGCTTTGCCATTTCAGTTCTCTTCCCTACAATTTCATCCAGTGCTTTGATGATCAACCCTTTATTATAGCCTCCAGCAGAGCAGATTTTCTTGGTTATCTCCAAGATACTGTCTCTGGACCAGGCCTTTATCTCTATCAATGATCTTCCAAGGTATTTGGCAATGAATCTGATCATTATCTCCAATCTTTCCCTTTCCAACACACTATAACCGGCCATCTAGCTTGAATCTCTTCTATTTCCAGCCTTTTGATCTCAGTGTCTAGGTGGTTGTGTCATGACCTTGTCGAAAGAGCTAATCTATAATTTTATCCATGGATCTGCTGTGAGCTTCATCAGCATATTTGATAAGATCTTCTAAGGATTTATCTTCATTAGCTTTGGACTCAGCACTTTTCTTTCTTTTATATGTGATCAGCTGATCTTCCTTCTCTTTATCTGTGATCAACTGTTCTGAGATCAGTTCTTTCTCCACCTCCTTCTCTTTTGCAGGTTCTTTCTCATCATCAACTTTTTCTTTTCTTTTCTTTCACTGCCTTAGACTTGGAAGTCTCCCCCTTTTGTTGCATTGGGATCAGGGGCTTGAAAGGCAGAAAGAGATTTATGAACAGCATCATCAATGAGGGTTTGTAGATTTGAGGATATCCTCTCATCAATGGCTTTATGCACTATGTCAGTGATGATGGGAGTGATGAGAGGTAAGGAATTTTGAAAGATAGCAACCATCTGCTCAGAGGGGTTCTGTCCCTGAGAGGTGGTGCCAAAAGTAGTGGCTTGTGGCTCAGTTAAGTATGTAGGCTCAGTGTTTGGGGAACCTTCAATGGAAGGTGCCATTTGTGGGGTTTGTGAGGTAGATGAACTTTGATCCTGAGACATTTTGGCTAGCAACTCTTTGAGTCTGCTCACCTCAGTCTCTAGGATGGTATTATGGGCTAATACATCATAGAAAAAGCCCAGGTCATCATCAGTCTGTGCTGAATCACCTGACCTCCTGATTGAATCAGGATGTACATGCTCTGAGTGTAGATCAGTAGAAGCATGTGCCCCTTGTTCTTGGTACTGGGGACTTCCTGCCTCAGGACTGTGTCCTTCATTGGCAGTTTCCTCTGGTAAGGTCTTATGGATGCTACCAACATCATCCTGATCATTTGCTGAATTAGTAGAAGTGGCAGCCTTACCAGATGTTCTAACCTCCGTTTCTACACTTGGAGATTGAACATTGTAACCCTGTGCTATGGGTTATCAGAAGCATGTTGGTCCTCCCCCTCAATAGTTGAGGTATTCCTAGTGGTAAGTGGTTTCTGGGGAGGGGGTGAGGAATGCAACTGACTCAGCACTTTAGCAACTATCAGTGTTGGGCTTGAGGGGCGGTTGCATATGGAGATGGTCCAAAGTAGATTGCACCCGGGGTGAGAAGTGCTCTTCAATGGTAACCCTCTCAATTGAGATAGGTTCAGAAATATGGGATCCCCAATTATGGTTGCAACAGGATCCTGTTGAGAGGATACTATGCGGCCTTAACAGGTTGAGTCTTGGACATAATTGGGGGGTTAGAAGCAGTATGTATGTCCTGTGTTTGTGGTACAGGGGCATCCTCAGGGGACTCATCTCCCTGAGTAGCCTTTTGGGATTTTTGGATTTGGTTTGGTGGGGACTTTGGATCTGGAAGTGGAGGCTATGGGTTCCCTCTGCTTGGGTTTTAGCATCCGGGCAGCCCCTTTAAGAGTAGGGTCTGAGTTATGTCGGGAGTATACCTCAGCTAAAACAGCTGGAGCAGGGACTCCAAGACCAACAAGGCCATCAGATTGTAATTGATTCAAAATTATGGCCATCAGAAACCTGGGATAAAGTAGCCATCTGTTTGCCACAGGTTTCTGAGCTAGATCCTTTAGTTCCATGAACACTATCTCAGAAAAAATTAGATTTTGGCATTCAAGGATAGAGTACAATACCTGTTGCCATCGAGAAGACATCTGATCCCAAGAAGATGTCTTTGATGCAAGGCAGACATTCACCATATGAAAGATAAGTCGTTCAACATCATGGAAGTGCTTTTTAAGTATGGTTGTAGCACTTAAGTCGCCTTCTTACCCATTATGGATAAAAGACATATTAGTGGTGCCTTTCGGGTATTCTTTAGGATAGGTGCCATCATGCATATTTAGGGTTTTACGAATGATGTCGGGGGTGATGAGCACCTGTTTCTGGTTCACCAACGACTGGAGAGTGATTTGCCTATCATGCAGTTATTACAGAGACGTTGGTCCAGAACTGGGATAAGGAGTCAGGATATATGGTAGGATTCAGAAGAAGGCTGTTTGTATGGGGAATCCACCATAAGATCGATGGCAGTGTCAAACTTGTTCCAGAAGGCCGATTCGAAAGGTAGGCAACACAGGTGTCGGGGTTGGTGTTCATGGTCGCCATTTTGAGAGAGGAAAGGTTTGAAAACGGCTAATGAAACGTTTGGCTATAAGTCAGGTATTTATAGGTTAAGAAAAGGCTGAAAAGAAAATGACTGAAAGTGTTGGTGTTGGCATCAGTTGTTATGAAAACAACTGAAGACTTGGTTTTAACTATCAGACTTTTGAAAACAACTGAAGACTTGGTTTTAGTCATCAGTAGTTGTGAAACTACTAAAAACCTTGGTTTTGTCTTCAGCTGTTGTAAACAACTGAGGACTTGGTATTAGTCATCAGTAGTTGTGAAACTACTGAAGACATGGTTTTGTCATCAGCTATTTGGAGTGAAACAACAGTTTGTGAAACGACTGAAGTGAAAATTCTCATCAGTAGTTTTCGTCAATTCTTAGCTTTTCAGCTGTTTCATACTGTCCTCAACACTTACTCATCAGACTTTTTAGCTGATTTCAGTTGTTTCATAGGACATCAGTACTTATCTGTTTTTACTGACATCAGGAGTTATAACTACATCAGTAGTTGTAACTGCATCAGTTTCTTTTAACAGAATTAGTACATATTTGTGACATGTTTACTAATGATCATCAGTACTTGTTTACTGAGATCATTAGTAGTTATCACTTATTCTAGCTGCAGTATACCAAGCCTTAACACAAGGTTTTGGAAAGTTGAACTATCCAAGGGCTTAGTAAATATATCTGCAAGCTCATCAGCACTAGGCACAAACTTTGGATCAATCAACGACCTTTTTCAAAACAATCCCTAATAAAATGGTGTCTGATCTCTATATGTTTGGTCCTAGAGTGCTGGACTGGATTCTTGACAATGCACAGAGCTGAAGCACTATCTATTAATAATGGAGTCTTAGTCTCTGTAATGCCATAATCAATAATTGGTTTTGAAGCCAGAGTACCTGAGATGTACAACTTGCAGCAGCAATGTACTCTTCTTCAGCAGTGGATGTAGCAACAGATGTTTGTTTCTTACTCTGCCAAGAAATCAAACAGTTGCCTAGGAATTGACATCTACCAGAAGTTGACTTTTGGTTAACTTACACCCTGCATAGTCGCTATCAAAAAAGCAACTAATTTGCATGAGTGTCCATTTAATACCAAAGACCTAGAGATTGTGTACCTTGCAGATATCTAAAGATTCTCTTGACTGCAATCAAATGAGACTCTTTAGGAGCAGCCTGAAATCTAGCACAAACACAAGTTGCAAACATGATATCTGGTCTAGAAGCTGTTAAGTACATGAAGGACCCAATCATACATCTGTAAAGTGTTTCATCAATAGCTTTACCTTTCTGATCTACATCCAGTTGTGTGGTGTTGCACATGGGAGTAGAACAGGGCTTATAATTTTGTAAATCAAACTTATTCAAAAGATCTTTTGTATATTTTGACTGATGAATAAAGGTTCCATCAGCCTTTTGTTTGATTTGCAAGCCTAGAAAGAACTGTAATTCTCCCATTGCACTCATTTCAGACTTTTGTTTCATTAAATTTGTAAAATCATCACACAACTGGGGATTAGAGATGCAAAAATTATATCATTAACATAAATTTAAACAAGTAGCTTATGCTGATCCACTTGCTTAATAAACAAAGTTTTATCTATGGATCATCTAGTGAAATTATTTTTAAGAAGAAAATTTGAAAGTGTTTCATACCAGGCTCTAGAGCTTGCTTTAATCCATAAAGAGCCTTATCAAGTTTATACACCCAATCAGGATGTTTATTGTCCTTAAAACCTGGTGGTTGACACACATAAACCTGTTCTTTTATTTTACCATAAAAAATGCACTTTTGACATCCATTTGAAAAACTTTAAGATTATGGAATGCAACATATGCTAAGAACAATCTAATTGCCTCTAGTGCTGGCTACAGGGCAAAGGTTTCATCATAATCAATACCTTCTTCTTGTGAAAACCCTTGTACAACCATCTAGCCTTGTTCTTGACAATAAACCCATTTTCATCAGTTTTATTCCTAAACACCCATTTAGTGCCTATTGCACACTTACCTGGGGTAGAAGAACCATTTCCCACACTTGTGCTTTTTGAACTGAAGTAGCTCAGCTGCATGGCTTCAACCCATCCATTGTCTCTCAAAGCAACATGATAGTTCTTTGGCTCTAGCTGACTGATGAAGAGAGCATAGAAGCAGAATTTAGACATTTGACTTCTGGTTGAGACACCAGCATTGATATCACCAATGATTTGAGACATGGGGTGATTCTTCAGCTCTTGGTATACTATAGATCAGTGCAAGTGTTTGTAGCTGGTTCAGCAGCAACAGATATGTGATCCAGACTCTTGAAACCAAGTATTAGATGGCAAGTGAAATGATGTAGAGGAGTCAGAAATCTCATCAGCATTTGTTGTTGATGGAGCTACAGAAGCTACAGGAACATCAAGTTTAGTAGACTCAGGCAGTTAGTCACTAAACTTGAAAAGGTGAGTACTGATATCATCATCATCTTCAGTACCACCAGGTGGAAGACTTGCTGCAGAAGATGATTTATCCACATGATGCAACAGCTGGAGATATAAGGAACATATTACAGTATGTCCAGATCAAACAACTCCATAGGGTTTTATGGAATTTTATCCTTAGGAGATTCATTGAATTTCACATGCAAGGTTTCTTCAACTATCTTTGTTCTACAGTTGAAGACCCTGTAAGCCTTGCATGTGGATGAATAACCTACAAAATACCCTGCATCCACCTTAGGATCAAATTTGTGGAGTTGATCCTTTGTGCTTAGAATGAAACAAGGACACCCAAAGGTTTTGAAGAATGAAATTAAAGGAGCCAAATGATGTAGAACTTCATATGGAGTCTTCATCAACCTCTGATTTACTAATACTCTATTCTGCACATAGCAAGCTGTGTTAACAGCTTCAGCCCAAAAGTCAATGGCAAACCAGAGTCAGCCAACATAGACCTTGCAGCTTCAATAGGGTCCTGTTCTTTCTCTCCACTACTCCATTTTGTTCTGGAGTCCTTGGGATGCTAAACTGCCTTTTGATTCCTTTGAGAGATAAAAATCATCAAGTGTATGGTTCTGAATTCAGTTCCATTATCACTCCTTATACACTTGACTGATAGGGAATACTGCTTCTCAACATACAACACAAAGTTTATAATCGTCTGAGCAACCTCAACCTTTGAATGCAAAAAGAAGTCCATACAAATCTGGAGTAATCATCCACAATTACCAGACAGTATTTCTTCTTTGCCATGCTCATCACTCTCACAGGACCAAATAGATCCATGTGCAGTAACTGCAAGCAGGCAGTGTACTTAGGTTCTTCAATAGGAGGGAATGAGACTTTGTGCTGTTTTCCTTTTAAACAAGCAGTGCAGGTTTCATCACAGTGGAACTCCTTTATTAGTAGACCTCTCACTAAACTATTATGGATCAGCTGATTCATGTTTTTGAGATTAACATGACCCAGCCTTCTATGCCATAGTTTAGATTCCTAAGGAGAGGCTTTGGAGAACAGGCAAGGATGACCCTTCAAATCAATCTTCTTTGACAAATCCAAGGCATACACTCTTCCAATCCTGTTGGCCTTCAGGAGAGTATGTTCATCCAATACCTTGTCAATCAGCCTCAGAACTTGGGAGACAGAATCCTGCAGTTCTGGCTTGTGAAAAGTGCAACATGCCCTTTATCACCATCTGACTGACCCTCAACAGATTATACTTGAGATTCTCCACATGGTTAACATCATCAAACCTGATTTGTCCATTAGACACATATCCTTTCCCGATGATGTAACCCTTGGCATCATTTCCAAATGAAACAAATCCCTTCTTTCCTTGAGAGTAGTCATTAAGAGAGAACTGCTCTCAGTCATATGCATAGATCCTCCACTGTCTACATACCAGATGCTCCTTTGAAATTCTGAAGAACTCTGCATTCATCATAAAGAACTAGTTAGGTTTTGAGACCCAAACCTTTTTGGTTTTGGGTCTATTTTCATCAACAGATTTAACCATAACTTGTTTCTTATGATTAACAACTGATGAAGAAGGAGATGGTGCTGAAATGGATTGCTTGGATTTGGGCTTGGAATGTCCTTTTAGTGGTTTGATCATAGGTGCATCTAGTTGGTTAACTCTCCCCAACAAATGCTAACCATCATAACAAGTTGTGTCTGATTAGTAGCTAAAGCTTTCAGCTCTTGTGACATATCAGTACTTGTGTTTGATGAGTTCCTGTGACCCACCATTTCCTCCTTAAATTTCATAGACTTAGTCAGATGTTTATCATGAGGAGCACTATCAGCTGTTTTATGATAAACCCTATCCTTCTTTTTGGATTTTGTTGAAGGCTTAGGTTATCACATTGGGATGACTGTGGTACAAACTTAGTCTCAAACTCATTTTTCATTTCATCCATCTGGATTTTAATAAGCTTATCTCTATTGAGTTTGGAACCCTTTCTGTACCAACATTCATCAGAAAGATGATTGAATTTACCGCATATTTCACATGGCTTATTCTTCATCTTGGATTGATCAACTGTTGATGTGGAAACTACTGAAGGTGTGCTCTTTAGTACTTTCCTCCTTTCAGTACTTTTGTTTAGTACTGAAGGATCTGTAACAACTGAAGACTTGTTCTTCAGCTGTTCTCTATCAGCAGTTGCTAATCCTTTTATTTTAGCTGATTTGAAATGCTTTTCACATGTTGTGACTTGCCCTTCAGTACTTGAGGTACTTTGAGGGACAACATCTGAAGTACTCAGCTTCATGTGCTTATCAGTAGTTAACCCATCAGCCAATTGATTTGCTGAGGTATCAACACTGATTTCATCTTGTGATTTTGGGTGATCACTTGAGGATGATGCACATGATGATGTGGTTTGGAAATTACTTTCACCTTCAAATTTTACTATTGGTTTTGGAGTAAAATCTGTAGGTGGTGCAATGTGGTTGTAACCTATTCCAAACTTCACATTTAAAGCAGATTGCTTGCTAAGCAGCATTTCAAATCCCTTGCAGGATGATACCAGCGGTCACACTCAACTTGGGTAACTGCAAGTTTTTCTTTGAGATCTCTATGGTTCTCAAGAATGACCTCTAGCTTAGCCTTTTCATCATTTAATTGGCATTTAAGCTTATAAATCTCATCATCTTTATCCTTAAGGACAGACTCATATTCAGCTTTTCTTTTGGAAAGGGTTTGCTCAAGCTCTAGATTTTGATTTATTAAAGCTACATTTGCCTCTCTAATAGAGATAAATGCATTTATGCAAGATTCAGAACATAGCTTGGCCTTAGCCTCAGAGGATACCTGGGTTACCTGTGATGAAGATGCATTGGAGCATGAATTATGAGTAGATTCCAGGGCCATGAGAGCTAGATTCCCAAAAGGATGTTCACCACCATGTTGACCATCACCAGCAAATAATTGCTCATTACCAGAGAGATCATCTGGTAAACTGCTCCAGTCAACAATACCAGGGGTGAAGAAGCTGCGATGAGGTTGTGATTGAGATGATTGAGATGGTAGAGGCTCAGGTAGGGCTTGAGGTTGTTGTGCAATAGGAACTTGAACCGGATTTGGGTGTGGCATGTAATAGCAGGGATATGGATACGACATTGGACCCTGAGGGACAAAATATGCAGGAGATATAGGTTGTGAATGATGACCAGAACTAGCAGGATGTTGCCCTCTGTTTTGTGGACTATTGCTTGGAAAAGTCACAAAAGGTGCAGAGGAGTTAGATCCAGATGATCTACCCTCTCTTGCAAAGTGTCCAAGCCTGTGGCATTTATGACACCTCAACTTACTCTTGTCAAAACCAACTTTGGTTTTGCCAGGGAGTCCTTGAAATTTCCTACCAGTTTTCTTGTAGAACTTTTGAGATCTGATATTAATCAAGGCCATTTGGCTCAGAATATCCATCTCTTCTAAGTCATCATCAGCAATACCCTTTAAATCATCCATAATGAAATACAAATTGTCACTATTACAGCCTGACTGACTGTCAACACTAACAAATGCATGATCTGAACCGTATGAGGAGAAATCTATATGCTCATCATAATTGCTTTCTGATGCAGCATATTCTGACTCATGACAACCAAGGCAGTGTTCCTTGGTACAAAATCATCAGTGAGCTTTCTTGATGATGCCAGTTTCCTTTTCTGCTCTATCTCTCTTTCAAATGTAAGCAGTTTCCCATGGAGTTGGGTGAGAGATAGGCTATCCAGATTTGCACTGGAGCGTAGGACATAGTATATGTGTCCCATATCTCAGGCAGTGATCTGAGGAATCTGTTGTTCATCTGACTATTAGTGTATTCATGTTTGACCATTTTTAGCTCAGAGATCAAACAGGAAAAATGCTCAAACTGTTGAGTCAGTGACTCACCCTTCCTATGAGAGATGTCTCATATTGTTGGGCAAGGATTCTCTGTTGTTTGCTAAGACCTCATCTGTTCCACCAAATTGTTCCTTCAATGCATTCCAGAGGTCATTAGCAGTTTCATGATGCATAAGCCCAGAATAGATTTCATTCGGCAGTGCCATGGCCAGAATTCCATGCGCTTTAGCATCAATCTCAAATAGTTTTCGATCCTCATCTGAGTATTGTTCCTTCTTCTTCGGAACCATTTGGTTGGTTTCCGGAATGTTCACCATAGGCTTCTGTGGACCATGTACCATGCATGTCTAACAACCTGAACTGTTAACAGACAGGTGATGAAGCATTCTTCGTTGCCATATGTTATACTCAGTCCTAACCAGCATCGGAGGCTTGGTTGAGGAACCAATATTGTGAGGGTCATTAAAGGAGTAGTCATTCTCAGATTCAACCAAATTCAATTAAGTTTTAACTGATTTAGTGCAAAACACAACAAAATCATATGAACCAAGAGAAAACTCAAAGCAGATAAACAAAAGCAGAAGAAATTCAATGATCTATAACCAATTCGTGCAAATATGCTAATTCAATCAAACTTAGATATCGAATAGCAGTTTCAATGATCAATTGTTAGATCGATCAATGATTAACCATGCTCTGATACCATTTGTTAGGATCAGTGATTTGAGTTTGATTAATTAGAGAGTATTGCAGCGGAATTCGAACAATGAATTAAACAATTCACAAGAACACAATTGATATTCAATGTAACAGTAAATGGTTATAGAAAAAGAGAATTCTGCAGAAGAGATATTTCATTCATATGCTTTCGTGGTGGCTCAATGTCACACTTTACAACTAGGTCAACATTCCTTATATAGGATATGTGACGTCTGCTGACGTCACTTGATAGTGACATCTAACATAATTATTCAAACTACTGAAACTATGCAAACTACTGAGAATGTTCTCAACTACTGATTACATCTCAGAGAATGCTTAAGTACAAAAACATAAAACTACTGAACTACAACTACTGAAACTATAACTATTGAAAAGTAAATTACAAGTACTAAAAGGAAACCATCACAACTACTGAAGTTAATTACTTAGCTGTTATGACAACTACTGATCACTTTGGTCTTCAGTCTTTGTCTTCAGTACTTTACTTTCAGACTTTGTCTTCAGCTGATGGCTTCAGACTTTGTCTTCAGTCTTTGTTCTTCAGTACTTTACTTTCAGACTTTGTCTTCAGCTGATGGCTTTAGACTTTGTCTTCAGTCTTTGTTCTTCAGTACTTTACTTTTAGACTTTGTCTTCATACCTTGTAATCAACTGATGTCTTCAGCTGTTGTGATCTTCTTCAGCAGTTGTAATGTCTGTGGGACTTAGAGGTTTTTCTGATCAGGCTCATTGGTTCTTTTGGTCCAACAAAGTTTCTTGTTAAAAGTATTTAAGTAACAATATAAGTTGGTAACCAGCAAACATACAACAACTAGGATAAAGGCTATTGTAGAGATTAATGACGAGGCTGATGCAACCTAAACATCTTAAGTCTTTCCAGCATGCTACACAAGTGCATTAAAGAAGAAGCTTAGGAAGTTTCACACATGAAACAGAAAAATACTCTAAGTGTGAAATCTTCCGAAGCCAAGACCAGTATCTTCCAAAGCCAAACATGAAGTCTTCCGAAGCCTCGGAGACAAAGTCTTCCGAAGCTTCAAGTTCATGAAGACAGATTTCTTCCGAAGACTTATAGTAACATGCTTTATCCGATGTACCGTTCCATAAAGCTTGACACCTTTCCGCTGCACCTCTGCAAGTCACCAACTTACATGAGTTGGTGAAAAGGTCCATGTTTTTGGTAACTGTACATTGAGGTCTTGAGTCTGTAACTTTCTACTTTATGTACTTTATCCTTTTTGTAACAGATAAGGATGTGCGCTATGGCATGTCATAGTCACAAGTCAAAAGGCAATCTGCCTTTTGACTCTACAATTGATTTTGTTTGTGTCTAGTCAATTGTATCCAGCTGGCTTTCAAAGTATAGCCGGCTCTAGGATGTAGTATAAGTATCTCATGTTCTTGTATCTTTCGAATATGCTTTTGTAACACTTGTAATAGAACATAGAGAAGGCAATATACTGCATTCTTGAAAACCATACACTTGTGTTCTTTGTGTTCTGTCTCTTGCATTACTTGTGTTCTTAGTATCTCAACACTTGGTTAATCCAGTTTATTGTTTGATTAAAGTTTAGTTAATCTCCTCTTTGTATTTTTGTGTTGTAACTAACCCTTCATGATCCTGCAGCTATTGATATGGGGTTATATGCAATCCTGCTTATATGTATATTTTGAATTTTAGTTAATCTCCTCTTTGTATTGTTGTGTTGTAACTAACCCTTCATGATCCTGCAGCTATTGATATGGGGTTATATGCAATCCTGCTTATATGTATATTTTGTTATCACACCACAATATCTAAATAAATTGTCTTCATAGTTAAGTGCTTACCACTATACAACAAACAATTGACCTTTACAAGTCAACACATATGAAATACTTTATACTAGATACTCAAATTGAAAACCTAAAAAGAACTTACAATTTTCTTTGCATTGTCATCATATGATTCAGGATATACACGTTCTTCAGTCCTTTTACGTGTGCGTTCAAATATTTGGGTTAAACTAGCTAATTCCTTATTTTGGGTCATCATTTCTCTGTATTCATGATAGAAATCATTAATAAACAAATCTATTGAACGATAAAAAACTTAAATCACAAGCAAAATAAAGATATTTTACCATCTCGTCATGAATCCTAGCAAAACTTTTTGGGCCTGCAGTATGCATATTTTTTTAAGACATGCACATTTCTTTAGCCCACAAACAACGCTTCTGAAATACATATTAATTTAAACAACTTAACAAATAGAAAACTTAAAAAGAGATACTAGTAATAGATAAATATCTAGAAAATTACCTCCACATCTTTATTGTTCCATAACCTCAACAGCTGTGAGAAATGATCTTCTGGAATGTTTTTAGGATGGTTCTTCCATCTTGTTTCGTTATCCTTATATTGATAAAAATATTTCTTCTTAAACCTACATTTGTGGACTTTATATGATTGTTCAATACTCTTTAAAACCCAACTTTTAGCAGCATCGGACACATTGTGTTTTTCCTTTAAAGATGATAGAAATTAGTTAAAAATAAAATATACAAAATAAATGAAATAAAATTATATAAAGCCTTACCAAGACATACTCCCATATATTATCTTTATGTGGCACCTTCTTCCATGAAGTATGAATCAATGGTGCATAACTATGATTACGAACTAGTGTACCTAAAAATCAAGAGAATTGTCAAACTACATCTTTCTCCTTTGTTACCGGTCCCACGGGTTGTCCAAATTCATTACATATAATGACCTCTCGCTTATCAACCTTTCGAGTGTGCACAAGATGCAACATTGTTGGTCCTCTTTTTTGTTTTAGATTCTAAACTCAAGCATACATCAAAATTTAATATATATATATGTATATAAATGAATATATAATCAATAACAAAGCCAAACACATGATATAAGAAGTTAAAGCTAACCTTTTTCCTTTTCTAATTCAGGTTGTTGCAATTGATCTTGAACTAGTGTGTTGTCCTCGTCTTCCAAATCATCATGGCTATCATCTTGTTCTATCTCATCATCATTACTTGCAAATGTAATAAAGTCCATGTCCTCATTTTCATCATTTTGGTCAACATAACCTTGTCATTGTTAAATACAACATCATAAATAAATATAAATTACAAAATAAACAAAAAAGAAAAATGGACTAGTTTGCTGTAACCCTACTAAAATGTCTAGATCATGATAGGTCTTCTTACCCCAATTCTAAGCCTTTTTAACATATAATCACACTATATGACCATTACATATTTTTTAACTTTTATGTAAACTAAAATTAAATTTATTAACATGAGTTACAACACCAATTATTCCAAAAACCATTTCTATTACCAGGCTATATCTCAAACAGGACAAAAGTTCATACATGCACAAAAGAATTCAGTTATCATTCTGCAATGGGACAAGGTTACCATTCATCAAGCTTAGATATATTATTTGTATGCATTCACTAAAACATTATCTACCCTACACAAAATCCACTATTCCTTTGGTTACATAAAATCCAAAAAAGAAACCAACTAGTTAAGCATACTACATACTTAATTAACTTTCATGATAAAGGTTTTATATTTAACATGAAATTTAAGTAAACTATTATCATGATAGTTAAGTAAACTAGTCAGCTAATTAACAACAAACTATGAAGAACCAAATAAATTTAGAGTTACCCGCTATTTTGTATTTGGTTAAACAAGTAATAATGAAGAACTTGCCTTTCTTTTACCATGAGAAATTTGATAACAAGCCAACAGTTTAAACATAACATTTGCAACTTGTCGGAGACATACTTATAGATTCTTGTGAGTTCTTGTGTAACATAATAGTAGTTAAGATTAACATGCCCGAATGAAATGTGAAAGTTACACAAACATAAGTACCTTGAGATCTCATAATATACCCTTTATTCCTATCATACTCCAAACCTACTGTTTCTATATCTACTTCATTAACATCTAAAAGCATAATAGAGTAAATTAGTATGATTGACTTGTTATTATGTAATAATTAAATGGACTTTAAGATCATAAAAATAATACCTTGAAATATATTATCATCACCATCATCATCCACATATACATCTCTTGGAACCATATTGATAACATAATGCAAACCTCTATTATATGTCTGGTACATATATAACTTGTTTTACTTGGAAAGGCATGGCAAAAGGATCATCTGAATAGAAAACGTTTTTAAAATAAACGCATGTTAAGCCATAATCATCTTTCTCAAGTTGGTACCACTCACAATGAAACAACACAACTTTAAACTTGATCAATAGTCAAGTTCAATTATGTCCAAAATTCTACCATAGTAGTCAACATTCTCAACGATTTTGTCTCGAGAACTCGCAAAGCTAGGAGTTAAAGCTGTAATTGAAACACCACTATTTTGAGTTTTACATTTAGCATCTCGTGATTTGGTGTGAAACCTATATCCATTGACATAATACCCATAGTATCTCTTTGATGTAGGACTAGGACCCTTAGCAAGCCAAAAATATGATCTGGAACATCATTATTTATTACTTTTTCTTCGAACCAAGCGGTGAAATCATGACTATGGTTTTGGGCTCGTGCCCATCGACTTTGTCTCGGTTGATTTTCAATATAAGCTTCATGCTCACTGTATTATCATTTAAATAAATATGACATGAGTATGAAATAAATAATACTAACATATATTTTAAAGGAATAAAAGGCTATGAAATGCTTACTTGATTAGTCATTAACTTGTGCACAATCAGAATTGAATAAAGCATAACGATTTGCATGTTCTTGTAAATTAACATCTAAATCGACAGTTATGCCTTGTCTTAGTTTTTTTCCCACCAAATGGATGGAAAACATTCACGAATATTGGTTTTCCTGATATATTTTCTCCCTCCAAATCAACACTATCTTCTGCACCCATATTAAGTCTTGCATTAGCTATATGCATATAACGTGAGCAAAAGTCAAACATTCTTCAATCAAATACCCTTCTGCTATTGATCCCTCTGGTCAGCTCTGTTTTGCACATATGACTTCAACTTGCACAAGTATCTCTCCATAAAAACATCCATCTATATTGAACAGGTCTTCCAAGTCTAACTTCATGTACTAAGTGTATAGGTAAATGCACCATTATGTCAAAAAAAGCCAGCAAGAATATTTTCTCAAATTCACATAGTATTTCTGTAATTTCTAATTGTAGTCTCTCAAGGTCCTCAGGTTTAATTACTTTGTTACATAAACTCTAAAAAATACACCAAGCCTAATCAAAGGGATAGCAACATGCTTTAGTAATGATTTTCTCACAACCACCTGAAGCAAGTAATGTAAAAATACGTGAGCATCATGACTCTTGTAAGCTGAAAATTTCTTTTCCGAAGGATGAATACAACATGCAATATTAGACGCATGCCTGTAAGGTAATTTTGTTTCCTTCAAAACATGACAAAAGCTAACTTTCTCCTTTGAAGACATTAAAAACATGCATTATGGATGATAACATGTTGGCCATCAGCAGAAAGTACTGGTTGAAGCCTTTCTTTAATGTTGAGTTCTAAAATGTCAAATCGGGTTTATGGGTGATCTTTTGACTTCCCACTAATATCTAACAAAGTCCCTATCACATTGTCACATATATTTTTTTCAATGTGCATCACGTCATGATTATGTCGACATTTATTAAATTTCCAATACGGTAAATAAAAAAATATTGACCTTTTTTTCCATGGGAAAGTGCTATCATTTTTCTTTTTCTTTGTCTTTCCAAATATATTTTGAAAATTAGACAGCTCAATCAAAGCTTCAACACCTGATAAGGGTTTTGGAGAAAGTCTTTTCTTCCATCTTCCCATTGAAAGCACTTTTATTACGTCGCCATGGGTGGTCATCATCTACAAATCTACGGTGACCCATATAGCATGTTTTCTTATTATGCTTTAAGTAAATTGAACTAGTTTCATGATTGTAACATGGACATGCAAAAATATCCCTTTGTTTTCCACCCTGACAACATTGAGTAACCTTGAAAATCACTAATTTTCCATGTTAATGCTGCATGCATTTTAAATGTCTCGCCTTTAGATTTATCATATGTCTCCAACCCATTAACCCACAAATCCTTAAGCTCATCAACTAAAGGTTGTAAATAAACATATATGTTATTACTTAGAGATTATGGTCCAAGTATCAACAAAGATAGCATAAAGTTTTCTAGTTTTAATGCCATCCATGGAGGGAAATTATAGTTAACTAACACCATAGGCCAAGTGCTGTGAGCAACGCTCATTGTTCCAAATGGATTAAATCCATCACTTGCCAACCCTAACCTCACATTTCTAGTTTCTTTTGCAAATTGAGGATTTAAAGAATCAAATTCCTTCCAGTTTTGTCCATCTACAGGATGTTGTAAATTTCCGTCTTTAGGACGTTCTTCATCATGCCAAGTCATATATTTAGCTATTTCAGAACACATTAAAAGTCTTTGCATCCTTGGTTTTAAAGGAAAATGCCAAACGAATTTAGCTGGAACTTTTAAAGATTTTTTTAGAATTTTCACTATGTTTGTTCTGTTGCTTCTCGTTCACTTGTTTCCACCTGGAGGTGTGGCAAAGGTGGCATGCTTCATTATGTTCATACTCTTTCCAATAAAGCATACAATCATTTGGACAAGCAGGAATCTTCTTATAATTAAGCCCTAAATCTCTTATGACTTTTCTAGCTTGAGTAAAAGTTGCTGGAAGTTTGGCCTCTGGAATCATTTCTTGAAGAATTGGTAGAAGATCATCAAAGGCCACATTACTAATCCCATGAAGGGTCTTGTAGTGAAGAAATCTAACGATGAGAGATAGCTTTGAAAAACTTTTACACCCGGGAATAACTATTCCTTTCCATCTTCTACCAGCTCATAGAACTTTTAATGTTTTCATTTAAACCTCCTTGTATTGTATTTGTTTCATCTATAGTATCTCTAAATCTATCATGCAATAATTCATCAAAATCATCATGCATATCATCTTCAATATCATCTATGTCAATATTCAATCTTGTTTGTGAGGAGGTTTCTCCGTGAAAAACCCATACATAGTAGTCTTCTGCAAATCTATATCCTTCTAAATGATCGAATACTTCATCTCTTCGATGCCAATAACGATTCATACAACGTTTGCAAGGACAACATATTGAGACCCTTTTTCCGCCTTAGAAAATGATGCATTAAGGAATTTAGTAACTCCGGCTTCAAACTCAGGTAACCGTCTAGGTAAATACATCTAGTTTCTAGCATTCTCCATGTCACTAGTATCCTAAAGTTTATAGCAACAATAAGGTTTAAACACCGGTGTTCCATTCAAAATCATTACTATAGCCTATAAATATCAAACATTCACATTATACCTACACCAAAAAACTATTAATATTAGATTCACACATATGATAGAAACAATCTAACGATGAAAATTATGCGTTCTTTGTATTAGGGATAACCCCACTAAAACCTCATTTAACGTTTAACCCACACTTACAAAAAACACCAGATTATGAAAAATTCTCATATTTAGAACACCAAAGAACATGATAAATGAAATCTTAAGTCACATATTAAGTCACTTTTTTGGTGATTAAATTTTTAACAAAACAACATATATATTTTCAGGTCGCTCGATCGAGTCGGGTCGAAATAACTATTTTGCCTATCTTAACATAAAAACAATATGAAAAGAAATAAACGACATATAGGTTGCATCACAACAAAAGAGCTTGTAATTGTGATGAAATCCGCAAGGTAGAATCTAACTAAAGTTGAACTACAGAACATGCTAAATGAAGCTGATGCTGATGGCAATATGACCATTGACTTCCTTGAGTTTCTAAATCTAATGGCCAAAAAGATGAAGGATACAAACTCAAAGGAAGAATTGAAAGAGGCATTTAGAGTTTCTGATAAGGATCAAAACAATATTTTCACCACAGAGCTTCATCATGTGAAGAACTAAAGAAGTAACATGGTGAAATATCAAAATTAACAAACAAATTAACTTGATTCTAGATTTGTAAATACCCAAATCAACAAACAATTTATTCATTCTATATTTTAATATCTAGCAACCTATAAAACCAAATCAACACCAGTGTGTTCAACAAAGTAAAATGTGTTAGCAACATGTAAAACCAAATAATAAAACCCAGATAAGGTTGTAGGCCCTTCAAGTTATCATACCTTTTTTATGAATAACAATACCAAAAACCTGGTAAATTTCTGAACATTATCCCCACCACATGCTCAACATATGTGTTCAACAGCAAAAGAAGTCCATTGTGACTTTCTAACATAGCTTTTTGAATATAATCCCAGCCACATATAACACCCGGTTATTTATTTATTTTGAAGCCGACGAAGGAAGAAAAAGAAATAAAGTCCAAAGTCGAGGGACTAAACTCGCCAACGAGAGAAAGTTGGGTATGTGGTAATATTTGAAGGGAGAGGGCAGCCATTATGTTGGATCAAGAAGAAGGCTAATGAAACCAAAACTATGTCACTTAAGCTATTTTGGTGCTACATGCAAAAGGCTTCTGAAGCTTAGCATGGAACTTCCGAAGGTTGTAGAGTTCTTCCGAAGACAAAATGAAAGATCAACTTCCAAAGACAGAACTCTAATTCCAAAGACAAGTGCATACTTCCAAAGTTCAAGACTTAGAAGAATAAAGAAAAGACCACTTCTAAAGTATGATGAAAAGAAGAAGTCTCCAAGCCTTGGAAGAAGCAGCCTCTTCCGAAGTATAAGTGGTTTCGGAAGTACTTACTCTTCCGAAGCCATTTAACCTTCGGAAGACACTGCTATGAACCAGTGGACACAAGTATGGTCTCTGACACTCCGCTGTAGACTTCTGATACAGCATGGCTTCTTCCTAAAGAGCCATGTTGTTGACCATACTTTATTCCACTGTTCACCTTTTCATGATAGTACATGTTACCAACTTTAGTTGGTGACAAAAGGTGAGTCAAGGACATGTCCTGACTACCAAATCTCAGATAAGACTTTATCCGAGATACCTTAATCTTTAGTCTTGTAGTATAGACTTTAGCTATAGGATCCCAGCTGGTATCCAAGTATATCCGGCTGTAGATAGTATTATATATAGGTTCTCCTTGTAACTCATTGTAAGAATAGAGATCTGCTTGTAAGAGTCTTGTATTTTGAGTTGAGAATCAATATATAAAAGTATCTTGAAAATTATCTTTTTGTGTTCTTTATTACTTTCTATATTGTGATCAACTCTTATAGATTCTTCATATATACCCGAGTGCTGTTCTAGGTGAGTTTGAGAGAAAACATTGTGTTTAAGTGACAAACACCGATCCTGCAATTGGTATCAGAGCTCCTCAGGCTCTTGATTGCGTGATCTCCTCAGGCTCTTGATTGCATGATCTCACCATCCAAATCAACCTGTTTTTACTCCTCCCTACCACTCACTCACTCAATGGCCCTTAACAAATCCGAGGTAGAGATGGGAACTATGAAGTCGGTTTCTTGGATCGATAAACATCCGAGCATGTTCTTGACGGAAGGATAGACAACATCAAACCAAAAGTCAAAGAATAATACAAACTATAATTGAATGGTTTCATTAATAAAACCTAACGATTACAAGCTCATTACAACATAAGAATCAAGACTCTTGGCAAGGGGAAGATCGAGCATGATCTCCCCTCTCATCCGGCGGCCCTAGGCTCCGGGCAGACTTCCTCTCAAAATCCTCTGTCTCTCTACACATTGAAGCTGGTATATATAGGCCTAGACCCATATTAGATGCCACTGGGCCCATTCGTGCGATTGGACCATGCGTATGGTTCAATCGTATGACTGGATCATACTTATGGTTCAGTCTTATGAATGTCCCAATCGCATCTCTCAGTCGCACGGTTGGTCCATTAGCATGGCTTAGTCATACGACTGAGTATCATTTGCATATGCTCCTGCGAATGACCCAGTTTCATGTGTTTACAACATATCAGGTGTATAACATTAAGCCTAGACTATTCAACAAGCGACAGACACACTATATATGACTATATATGCTCAAACAAATTCCCCCTTGGACGTTGCTTGTGAATAGTAGATAACACCTCTTACAATCTTCAGTCAATCTTTGCTCTAGTTGCCAATAGAATCAAACGAAAACCATATTAGCCAACATTGCCGATCCGTCAGGTTACACACATCCCTGAAAATGAATTTAGGCACAACAGCTTTCGTTTACTTTGCAGAACACCATCATCGCAACAAGATTCCTCATATGACTGATTTTTCTAGATAATGACACGAACCGTTTTCCATTGCTTCAATCTTCACACAGGCTAACCTGATTAACATCACCACCTGCAGAAATTCCCCCTCACATTCAGCATATCCCAATATATAGACATTTTGATCTCCTTGCGTCTTCACATGGTGTATTGGGCAAAAGGTTGAAGGTTCCAATCCACAGCTGACAATATCAAACAAATTAGCATGCACGAAGATTCATCATCGGAAACCGGTTCACATCATCACTTTCTGATTGCGTCTTCACTTTCTCTATACATGGATTCCCCCTAAGAATGAGAATCCTCTCTGTGTGGATAAATATAACTTGATTGGCCCATAAGTAGTCAGATGCTCCTGACTACCCCACAAAATCAGCACCAACTGCTGACATCTTCTCTTCTCTCTTTCGTGTTCCAATTACATTCACCTCTTCTGGAAGTTCGACGAATAATGGGGTACACATCAAACTTATTTGACAAAAGAACCTCAGGGTGAATATGCTTTGCTCATCTTCAAACCTGTGCAAGAAGCTATTCCAGACTCTTTTTTTTGGATAGGAACAAATGCGGACGAGTCAATGCGGATGGCTCATTCGTGGGATTGAACATACGACTGGTCTAGTCGCACGACTGAACATACGACTGGTCCATTCGCACAACTGGTCCATTCGGATGGTCCAGTCGTACGAATGCTCCAATCGCAT
This sequence comes from Flaveria trinervia, assembly GCA_025506515.1. Lineage (NCBI taxonomy): Eukaryota > Viridiplantae > Streptophyta > Magnoliopsida > Asterales > Asteraceae > Flaveria > Flaveria trinervia. The sequence continues at coordinate 72,058,517 of CM046443.1, forward strand.
GGCCCAGTCGTATGAACGGGTCTGCACGCAGATTTTCAAATCTGCAGCCGCCAGGGCTGCCCAAAACCCTAATCTGACAAATTTAACATGAACCGAAATAAAGTAGGCATCATCAGATTCGAAAGGGTGATAGGAACGTGGTTTTGAATTCGATTTTAACATGGAAGCAGCACACGTAACAAGATCTGAGCAAGACACGAAGAACACGAAGTGGGTTTAACGTCAAGATCTGAACTTTGATCCAGAAATCAAGAGCTCAGGTTGCTAGAATGATTGTTAGATCATTCCAGCAGTAACCTGGCTCTGATACCAATTGTGAAGTCGGTTTCTTGGATCGATAAACATCCGAGCATGTTCTTGACGGAAGGATAGACAACATCAAACCAAAAGTCAAAGAATAATACGAACTATAATTGAATGGTTTCATTGATAAAACCTAGCGATTACAAGCTCGTTACAACATAAGAATCAAGACTCTTGGCAAGGGGAAGATCGAGCATGATCTCCCCTCTCATCAGGCAGCCCTAGGCTCCGGGCAGACTTCCTCTCAAAATTCTCCATCTCTCTACACATTGAAATTGGTATATATAGGCCTCGGCCCATATTAGATGCGACTGGGCCCATTCGTGCGATTGGACCATGTGTATGGTTCAATCATATGACTGGACCATGCGTATGGTTCAATCGTACGACTGGACCATACTTATGGTTCAGTCTTACGAATGTCCCAATCGCATCTCTCAGTCGCACGGCTGGTCCATTAGCATGGCTCAGTCGTACGACTGAGTCTCATTCGCATATGCTCCTGCGAATGACCCAGTTTCATGTGTTTACAACATATCAGGTGTATAACATTAAGCCTAGACTATTCGACAAGCGACAGACACACTATATATGACTATATATGCTCCAACAGTAACAATGACAACAACTCCCATCATTACCCCTGAAAACTTCAGGTCTTGGAGTAGAAGAATAGAAGGCTTCATTAGAAACCAAGACAGCAAACTATAGAACACCATTGTCAATGGACCGTATAAGCCAAAGGTGGCATCACCTGATGGAAACGGTGCCATGATAGAGAAGGCTGTCAAGGAATATTCTGATGAAGACAGAAAGAAGATGGACATCGATAGCAATGCTATGACAATTCTCATGACTGCAATACTGAACTCTGTTATGGTGGGGTTTGAGCATTGCAAGACTACCAAAGAATTGTTTTATGCACTTGCTTAGATGTACTCAAGCTCTAACGACTCAAAGAAGGACTCACTGAAGCAGCAGTTCGAGAACTTCACTCATATTGCTGGAGAGACCCTCAGCCAGCAGTACTTCAAGTACATGGATCTTATCTCTTCCCTTCAGTCTGTGAAGATCACTCCTGAACTCAGAGATCTCACCAGAAAGTTCATGAGTGCTCTTCCCAACAAGTGGACATTCTACTGTGTCTCTATCAAGAGAACATAAAATTTAAACACTCTTTCCATGACTGAACTCTATGGCATCCTTGATGGATATCGCCTAGAGATGGAGAGTAAGAAGGGCCACCAAACAAGCAGACCCATGAGTCTTCCTTCTAGCAACGCTTTAATGGTTGCTGAAGGCTCATTAACCCCTCAACCTTAGCATTTCCTGACTTATCAGCAGTCATCCTGCTCTTCTGGACCTTACATCACTTTTCCTGAGACTCCAAGGTCTCAACAGGCTCAACACAACTCTTTCGAGGAAAGTTGTGCCTTTGTTTCTGTTAGGATCAGTGATCTATGTTTGATTGATTAGAGAGTATTGCAGCGGAAATCAAACAATGAATTTAGACAATTCACAAGAATACAGTTGATACTTAAAGTAAGAACAAACGATTATAGAAAGAATTCTGCAAATCAAAGATTTCATTCAATACGCGCTTTCGTGGTGGCAAAATGTCACACTTACAATCAGGTCAATCATCCCTTATATAGGAATGTCATAGTGGAACATTCCTTATATAGGAGATGTGACGTCTGCTGATGTCACTTGATAGTGACATCTAACAGAATTATTCAAACTACTAAGAGTTAACACAACTACTGAAGATGTCAAGACAGTTGACATCTTCTTACAAAAATACTAAGTGTTAACTATCACTACAACTACTGAAAAGAAACTACTGAAACTACAACGACTGAAGAACATGCTCTTCGGTCATTTTACAAATACTATAACAAAAAGAAAACTACTGAAACTACAACGACTGAAGAACATGCTCTTCAGTCGTTTTAACAAATACTGTAACAAAAAGAAAACTACTGAAAGGAAACCATCACAACAACTGAAGAATGCTTCTTCAGCTGTTGTAATAAACTCTGAAGGCTTCAGTACTTGTACTTGAACTTCAGCTGTTGTCATCAGCTGATGTCTTTAGTCTTTGTACTTCAGCTGTTGATCTTCAGTACTTTTTTCTTCAGTTGTTGATCTTCAGACTTTGGTCTTCAGCTGTTGAAGTCTTCAGTACTTTAGTCTTCAGCTGTTGAAGTCTTCAGTACTTTAGTCTTCAGCCGTTGATTTTCAGACTTTGGTCTTTAGCTGTTGAAGTCTTCAGTACTTTAGTCTTCAGCTGTTGAAGTTTTCAGACTTTGTCAAACAGCTGATCAAGTCTTCAGCAGTTGTTGTGATGTCTGTGGGACTTAGAGGTTTTTCTGATCCGGCTCATTGGTTCTTTTGGTCCAACAGTTTCAGGAAGTGGACACTCAGAAGATTTTCAATACTGTTTTGATGATCTTGAGTGTTTTAGTCCAGATGACGTAGAGTACATGGACATTGTCCAGCAGATGGCTCTCTTAACTTATAGAGCGAAGAAGTTTTTTAAGAGAACTGGAAGGCATTTCCCTTAAAACCCAACTACCAGCAAGTTCGGGTTTGACAAGACTAAGGCAAAGTGTTACAACTGTAACCAACTAGTTTTGCAAGGGAATGCAAGGCTCCCAAGACCAATCCGGGAACCCCACAGGCCTCCACACATACCTCAACCTCAAAGCCCACTAAGAGGTTAACTGAAACAGCTGCAATGGATCAAGAAGTTGACTGGAGCTTCATGGTACAGGATGTGACTCTTGCTCAAGCTCTCATGGCCGGAACAGATGATGCCCAGGTATATGAACATCTTTGCACTCCAGCCTGTATAGCTAAAGTTAAACTTTAAATATTCTAAAATCTAATTTTAAAGAGCTGAATCTGACTATCAAAAGAAAATTAATGAGTTAGAGAAAACTGTATCTCTTTTAAAACATGAACACACTAACTACAAGACTCAAATCAAGGATCTGATATCCAAATTGTCTGAGGCTCAAGCCCAGCTTATCACTGCTGAGGCTCAGGCCAGAAGCATGCTATTTCTGAGCAAAACTTCCAAGCTATTCTTGCATCATCCTCCCGTTCCAAACTCTGTTATCAGAACAAAGGAGGGTTGGGAACCAATGAAATTGCTCCACCACACTCCTGTGAGTCTATTAGACTGCCTAGATGTGGTACTGAAGAGCAAGAGGTTCCAACTGTTGACCTTCCTTTCCAGAGTTGAAGGATGAGGCATCAATATAGGCCACCACAGGGAAGGAATAGGTAATGTACCCATCTCCTCCTGTGAAGATCAAATCCTAACCACTAATCCAGAAGAAGCAGAGCTAAAGCTGCTAGAAGAACTGCTAAGAAGGTGGCTGAGTCCAAACTAAAAATTGACCCCAAGAAAAAGGGTGTCTTTATCTCAGCTAGATTCCAAGTGTTAGGTACTTCTGATTCAGGAAAGGAATGTAATACCAGTATTCCTGTCCTCCCAAAGGATAGAAGTTAAAGGGAGAAGTTGCTGGTGAAGAAAAGAAGCCCAAAGGATTAGAAGTTAAAGGGAGAAGTTGCTGGTGAAGAAAAGAAGCCCAAGAAATAGCGACCCTCACTTTCCCAAAAGACTAACTTTGCATGCATCATGTGTGGCCTGCAAAATCACATGGAAAAAGATTGCTGCTACAATCCTGCAAGCACACATTATGCAAATAATGTTAGGAAGAAGCAGTCAAGGAAGGTTTCATATTTGGACCTTTTCAAATGGTTCAAGTGATGAAAAAGGGAAGGCTAGTCTCGGAAGCCAGGTTGCTTTCGGAAGAAACTCCTTCTTTCGAAGGGAAAATGGCTTCAGAAGCAAAATCTACTAAGGTTCGGAAGAACAAGAAAGCTCCCTTGAAACTATCCAAGAAGAAGACTGCTTCGGAAGAAAAGGTGGTGAAGGCTTCTTGGGAAAAGAAAAAAGCTTCGGAAGAAGACCATGCTGCAAAAGCTTCAACAAGCTCTTCCTCCAAGATCAGCCAAAGGGTGGACTGGAAGATCAAGGAAGATGCTGCAACCCAAACCTCTTCTTCAAAGACCTCTATTGAACCCCCATGCATAACATTTGGTTCAGTTATGTCATTATCTTTGGAAGAATCCAAGACTAGCAAGGCTTGGCTTCCAAACAAAACTAACAATCTCATCTTATGTGCAAGGACATCCATTTGACAAGAACAACAATGTTTGGATTGTAGATAGTGGATGCTCCAGGCACATGACAGGGAACAGATCTCTCCTTTAACAATTTTAGAACTATGATGGAGGTCCTGTCCAATTTTGAGGTGAGGCCGGAGGATATATTTTTGGCAGAGGGAGTATATCCAACGGTAAATTAAAGGTTGACAAAGTCCATTTTGTCAAACAGCTTGAACACAATCTGTTAAGTGTTTCTCAATTCTATGATCAAAAGCACCAAATGCTATTCACAGAACATGAGTGCATTATCCTCAAACCAAGGATGACAATTCATCCGGAATTGGTGCTTCTTAGATCTCCCAGGAAAGGGGATATGTACAAGCTTGATATGAACAATGCTTCCCCAATGGGTGAAGTATCATGCTTTCTTTCCAAAGCTGATAGTGATGAGTCAACACTATGGCATAAACGTATGTGTCATGTAAAGTTTAAGACAATGAACAAACTGGCTAAAAATAACTTGGTATATGGTTTGCCTAAAACGGAGTTTTTCTGCAAAGATAACTAACTGTGTTGCATGCCTGAAAGGGAAACAACACAGGCCATCTCATAAATCCAAATGTGTTAACTTTATCACTACTCCATTACACTTATTGCACATGGATCTTTTTGGTCCCACAAGTATAATGAGCATTGGAAGGAATCATATTGCCTTGTGATAGTTGATGATTTTACAAGATTCATATGGGTATTCTTTTTAGGAACTAAAGATGAAACTGCTAAAACATTAAAATCTTTTATTCTTAAAATAGAAAATCAAATTGATCACAAGGTTAAAATAATTAGAAGTGATCAAGGGACTGAGTTTAAGAACTTCATTCTTGACTCATTGTATAACTCAAAAGGGATTGCCAGACAATATAGTGCTCCCCGAACTCATCAACAAAACAGTGTTGCTGAGAGGAGGAATAGGACACTTATTGAGGCTGCTTGAACTATGTTAGCTGATTCAAAGCTACCTCTAACATTCTGGGCAGAGGTAGCCAGCACTACATGCTATGTGCAGAACAAAGTTCTGGTAGTTAAGACACATGGAAGGACCACTTATGAGCTATGGAACAAGAGGCCACTATTCATTGGCTTTCTAAGGTCCTTTGGCAGCAGTGTACCATACTTAACACAAGGACAATTTAGCAAAATTGTTGAAAAGTCAGATGATGCTATCTTTTTGGATACTCTTCTAGCTCCAAAGCTTACAGAGTATACAACATTAAGAATTAACAATTTGAGGAGTCATCCATATAGTTGTTAATGAGCACACTCCTTGTGTTAGGAGGAATGGCCCTGATCATAATTTGATTTAGAATTGTTTCCAAACTATTCTAAACCATCTTGTGAGAATGTTTCAGTTGGAAAAAGTGCTCAAAATGATGCTGATGCTACTGCTAATGATCAACTGTTTGAGCTTCCTAGACCTAGTCCAAGTTCTCCAAGTGCTACAATACACCAAGCTTCCACTATTCACAGATCTGATAGTCTAACTATAACAAGGAACAGTGAAGCTTCAACAAGTGAATCACTTACTGAGCCTCAAAACTCATCAGTGATTCACACAGCACCAGGCAGAAGGAAGTAGTATTTGAAGGAACATGCAACTGTTAATACTACTTCACAGCCAACCATTGATGATTTTCTCATTCATTCAATCAGTCCTCATTGAATGACTTGAAACAGCAGCTGGACAAGTGCTCCAGTTCCTGAGCAGAATAGTCCAACCTAGACTATCTCTGCAACTGAAGTGATTCCTCGTCTTGGATTCACAACACTCATCCAACTGAGAACATCATAGGGGATGTCACTGAGGGTGTGAGAACAAGAGACAGACTCATCAAGGGAATGTCTGCTTGTACTCATGCTTTCTGTTAGGATTAGTGATCTACGTTTGATTGATTAGAGAGTATTGTAGCGGAAATCAAACAATGAATTAGACAATTCACAAGAATACAGTGATATTCAAAGTAAGAACAAACGATTATAGAAAGAATTCTACAAATCAAATATTTCATTCAATACGTGCTTTCGTGGTGGCAAAATGTCACACTTACAATCAGTCAATCATCCCTTATATAAGAATGTCATGGTGGAACATTCCTTATATAGGAGATGTGACGTCTGCTGATGTCATTTGATAGTGATATCTAACAGAATTATTTAGACTACTGAAAGTGAACACAACTACTGAAGATGTCAAAACAGCTGACATCTTCTTACAAAAATACTAAGTGTTAACTATCACTACAACTACTGAAAAGAAACTACCGAAACTACAACGACTAAAGAACATGCTCTTCAGTCGTTTTACAGATACTGAAACATAAAAGAAAACTACTGAAAGGAAACCATCATAACAACTGAAGAGTTCTTCTTCAGCTGTTGTAACAAACTCTGAAGGCTTCAGTACTTATACTTGAACTTTAGCTGTTGTCATCAGCTGATGTCTTTAGTCTTTGTACTTCAGCTGTTGATCTTCAGTACTTTGGTCTTCAGCTGTTGATCTTCAGACTTTGGTCTTCAGCTGTTGAAGTCTTCAGTACTTTAGTCTTCAGCTGTTGAACTCTTTAGTACTTTAGTCTTCAGCTGTTGATCTTCAGACTTTGGTCTTCAGCTGTTGAAGTCTTCAGTACTTTAGTCTTCAGCTGTTGAAGTCTTCAGACTTTGTCAAACAGCTAATCAAGTCTTCAGTAGTTGTTGTGATGTCTGTGGGACTTAGAGGTTTTTCTGATCAGGCTCATTGGTTCTTTTGGTCCAACAAACTCCCCCTGAACCAATGCAACAAAAACCTCTAAACTTATTGAAGATGTCCCACTTATTATAGCAGAAAGATTTGGTCTTTTTGTCTTCTAGATCAGCTCAGAAGTGACCCATGGGAGGAAGTCTCAATGATCTGTTTGGCAAAGGAGGAATGGGAACTCTGTCTTGGGGAACTGGACACAGAGCTGTTACCCTATCCATGAGATCTACTTCCCAACAATGAGTCTGTATGACTCCCTTGTATAGGCCTCAAGGAAGGTTATCTGTTCCTCCATGGTAAGCTCTTCAGCTCCTCCTTCAAAAAGTGATTCAGGCCCATAATTTCAGATAGGTATTGACCTGTTTCCTATTTTTGAGTTCCACAGTTGTTATTACTCTATAAGCAAATTCATCTGGGTGATTACCCTCTAAGAACAACTGGAGCTCATTCTTTCTAACTTCCTCAAGCCTCTTATATACTAACCCCTTTTTCACCAGTTTATTTTCCAGCATCTTTTGTGGGGTCAGGTTAGCTTTATAGGCTTTCTTGAAGTCATCTAGGATTTCCCAGGGTGATACTACAAAGACCAGTGAGATCACTTCATCTACAATCTTCTTCACTTGGCCAATGTATCTCTGTGGAATGTTTTTCTTGTGAATCCTATGAGACACCCTGGGATCAGGCCAAATCCTCACTCTCTCCTTTTGATATGGAAATGTATGTTTAAGAGTGTATTACCTGAGAGCGTGCTTCTTCATGTTGATGATTGAAGATGTGACAGCATATGCTTTGTCAACTCTCCTTAACAATTCCTCATCATGTTGTTTATGAAGCTCTTCTTCTTCTAGCTTCACTTTCATAATTTGTCTTTGAGTTTCAGGAGTAATTGTTGGGAGGTGACTTGTGCCTTAGGCAATTGTATAATAGTTGAGATTGGCAGCCTATCTTCATCTTCATCATTATCTTCTTTTTCTTCTTCTAGCCTCAGTACCCTTCTCTTCTCTTCTGGGGTACATCATCGGCTATTGGTTTTGAGGGTAAGGGAGTTGGTTTGGTGGGTTGTGGTTGTGGTGGTTTTTGGGGTAAAGGTATTGTTTTAGTAGGTTTGGTATGGAATTTTGACAGGCTGTTCTAGCATTTTGATGTGAGTTCGGCTTTAGATTGCTTGACTAGTTCAGTCCTGCTCCCAGCACCAGCTTCGTTTAAGGCTTCAATAACCAATCCTTTTGTGTATACTTCAGACGAACAGATCTTGGTGGTTATTGCCAAGATGCTGTCCTTGGACCATGCCTTGATTTCAATCAATGATCTACCAAGATACTTCGCTATGAACCTGATCATGATTTCTAGCCTTTCCCTTTCCAACACATCATAACTTGCCCATCTATCTTGGATTTCTTCAATCTCTAGTATTCTGATTTCTGAGTCATGTTTTTAGTGTCGTGACCTTGCCTAAACAACTGATCAATGATGTTATCCATTGATCGGCTGTGTTCGACATCAGCCTTCTTCACCATTGTCTCCAAGTCAGTCTCCTTTCATTCTTCCTTTTCTTGTAGTGACATGAAAGTCTTTCGTACTTTCAGTCACTTTCTCCATGTCAACATCCTTCACCATCTCCTTCTCAGTTTCTTTTCTATCTGCAATCCTCTTTCTTTTTGCTTTCACTGACTGAATCTACCCCTTTTTGGTTGCATTGGTTGCAAGGGGTTGATTGTAGAAAGCCTTTTGCTCACAACATCCTCTATCAAGGGTTGTATAACTGAGGGAAGCCTCTCATCAAGGGTTTTAAGCACCATATCAGTGATAGTTGATGTGATGAGAGGTAAGGAATGTTGAAAGATAGCAGCTATTTGCTCAGGGGGGTTCTGTCCCTGAGAAATAGTACCAGAAGCAGAGGCAGGTGGCTGAGTGTTTTGGAGTGGCTCTGTGTATAGGAGACCTTCAGAGGAAGGTGCCATCTGTGGGTTTTGAGGGGTAGATGGTCTTTGATCCTGAGAAATTTTGGCAAGCAGCTCTTTGAGTCTGCTCACCCTCATACTCGAGGATGGTGTTTTGGGCTAAAACATCATAAAAGAAGCCTAGGTCATCATCAGTGTTTACTGAATCACCTGACCTCCTGAAAGAATCAGGATGAACATGCTCTGAGTGTAGATCAGTAGTAGCATGTGCCCCTTGGTCATGGTACTGGGGACTTCCTCCTGCCTCAAGAGTGTGTCCTTCATCGGCAGTTGCCTCTGGTGAGGTCTTATGGATGTACCAATTCATCCTGATCATTTGCTGAGCAGGAGGTGGCAGCCTCACCAGAAATTCGAATCTCCGTTTCTACACGGGAGATTGAATATGGTAACCCCTGTGCTGTGGGGTGTCAGAAGCACTTTGGTCCTCCCCCTCAATGGTTGAGGCCATCCCATTTTGATTGGTATATGGGGAGGGGTGAGAATGCAACTGAGTCAGCACTTGGCAATTATTATGGTAGGAATTTGGGGGCGGTTGCAGTGGGAGAGGGTGTGAAGGCCGTATGCACTCGGGAGAGTGGTGCGTTTCAATGGCAACCTCCTCAAGTGAGGAAGGTTCCAGATGTATAGGTACCCCAGAGGTGGTTGCTATAGGCTCCTGTTGAGAGGAAACCTAAGCGGTTGAGGGTGAGTGAGTATGTATCTACTAGGGGGTTATGACCAGTAGATATAACCTCCTGCGTTTGTGTTGCAGGGGCATTCTCAGGGGACTCATTTCCCTGAGTAGCCTTTTTGGCTTTCTTGTGTTTGGGTTTGGTGGGACAATGGATTTGGAGGTGGTGGCTGTGGGTTCCAGCTGCGTGGGTTTTCGCAGTTTGACAGCCATTTTGAGTGACTGGTCTGAGTTGTGCCTGGAGTATACTTCAGGCAATACAGCCGTGGCAGGACTCCAAGGCCAACAAGTCCCTCAGCTTTCAGCTGGTTTACTATAATGGCCATTAGGAACCGAGGATATAATATCCATCGGTTAGCTATAGGCTTGGAGCCATATCCTTGAGTTCAAGAAATAATATTTCAGAAAAATTTAAGCTTTGTTGGTCAAGGATAGAGAATAATACCTGCTGCCACCTCGTCGACATTTGATCCCAAGAAGAAGTCTTAGGAGCTAAGCATACATTCACCATATGAAAAATTAGTCGTTCTGCATCATGGAAATGCTTCTTCAGGATGGTAGAGGCACTAAGGTTACCCTGGTATCCATGTTGGGCAAATGATAGATCAGTTGTGCCCTTTGGATACCCAGTGGGGAAAGTGGCATCATCCAGTTGTAGGGTTTGTCGAAGGATTTCTGGAGTGACGACCACCTGACGGTTGTTGACGAACGACTGGAGAGAGTCGGTGTTATTCTCCCTAGTGATGAGGGTGACGTTCGTCCAGAACTGATGGAGGGATTCGGCATGAATGGTAGGATTTAGAAGGAAAGCCGTTTTGTATGGAGAGTTTATCATTAGATCAATGGCATTATCAAACTTTGTCCAGAAGGATGATTTGTAAGGTAAGCAACACAGTTGTGTCGTGGTTTAAGCTTCATGTTCGCCATTGATGTGAGAGAAGGTTCTGAGTTTTGAACGTTAGGTTTGAGATGACGAAGCTCTGTAAGATAAGGTATTTATAGGGTATGGGGTTTATAAAGCAACTGAAGGGTTTGGTATGAGTCATCAGTAGTTTTAAACGACTGATGACGTGGTATTAACCTTCAGAGGTTGAAACAACTGAAGTCTTGGTTTTAGGAATCAGTAGTTATAAAACTACTGAAGACCATGGTTTTAGCTTCAGATGTTGAAACAACTGATAACTGGTGTTAGTCATCAGTAGTTATAAAACTACTGAACATGGTTTTGTCATCATTTTTGTAAACGCTGACGACGTGGTGTTAGTCATCAGTTGTGAAACTACTGAAGACATGGTTTTGTCATCAGTTGTTGTAAACAGCTGACGACGTGGTGTTAGTCATCAGTAGTTGTGAAACTACTAAAGACGTGGTTTTGTCATCATTTGTTTAAGATGAAGCAACAGTTTTAGAAACAACTGAAGAGAAAATTCTCATCAGTAGTTTTCGTCAATTCATAGCTTTTCAGCTGTTTCATACTGTCCTCAACACTTACTCATCAGTCTTTTTGGCTGTTTTTTCATTGTGTTCATAGGACATCAGGACTTATCTGTTTGTACTTATATCAGTAGTTATGACTGTATCAGCTCTTGTAACAGAATCAGTACTTATTTGTGATATGGTTACAAATGATCATCAGTACTTATTTACTGAGATCATCAGTAGTTATCACTTATTCTAGCTGCAACATACCAAGCCTTAACACTAGGTTTGGGAAGTCGAACTATCCAAAGGCTTTGTAAAAATTTCTGCAAGCTCATCAGCACTAGGCACAAACTTTGGATCAATTAGACCTTTTTCAAAACAGTCCCTATAAAATGATGTCTGATCTCTATATGTTTGGTCCTAGAGTGCTCGATAGGATTCTTGACAATTAAAAGAGCTGAAGCACTGTCCATTAATAATGGAGTCTTGGTCTCTATAATGCCATAATCCAAAAGTTGGTTCTGAAGCCAGAGTACCTGAGAAGTACAGCTTGCAGCAGCAATGTACTCTGCTTCAGCAGTGGATGTAGCAACAGATGTTTGTTTCTTACTCTGCCAAGAAATCAAACAGTTGCCTAGAAATTGACATCCACCAGAAGTTGACTTTCTAGTTAACTTACCCCTGCATAGTCACTATCAGAAAAAGCAACCAATTTGCAAGAGTGTCCAGTGGAATACCATAACCTAGAGATTGTGTACCTTGTAGATATCTAAAGATCCTTTTGACTGCAATCAAGTGAGACTCTTTAGGAGCAGCCTGAAATCTAGCACAAACACACGTTGCAAACATGATATCTGGTCTAGAGCTGTTAAATACATCAAGGACCCAATCATACATCTGTAAAGTGTTTCATCAACAACCTTACCTTTCTGTTCTGCATCCAGTTATGTGGTGTTGCACATGGGAGTAGAACAGGGCTTACAATTTTGTAAATCAAACTTATTCAAAAGATCTTTTGTATATTTAGACTGATGAATGAAAGTCCCATCAGCCTTTTGTTTGATTTGCAATCCTAGAAAGAACTGTAATTCTCCCATTGCACTCATTTCATACTTCTTATGCATTAAATTGGTAAAGTCATCACACACTGGGGATTAGAGGATGCAAAAATAATATCATCAACATAAATTTGAACAAGTAACTTATGCTGATCCACCTTCTTAATGAATAAAGTTTTATCTATGGAGCCTCTAGTGAAATTATTTTGAAGAAGAAAATTTGATAATGTCTCATACCAGGCTCTAGGAGCTTGTTTCAATCCATAAAGAGCCTTATCAAGCTTGTATACCCAATCTGGATGTTTATTATCCTCAAAACCTGGTGGTTGACACACATAAACCTCTTCTTTTATTTTACCATATAAAAATGCACTTTTAACATCCATTTGAAAAACTTTAAAATTGTGAAATGCAGCATAGGCTAAGAACAATCTAATTGCCTCCAGTCTGGCTACAGGGACAAAGATCTCATCATAATCAATACTTCTTCTTGGGAAAACCTCTGAACAACCAGTCTGGCCTTGTTCTTAACAATAAGCCATTTTCACCTGTTTTGTTCCTAAACACCCATTTAGTGCCTATTGCACACTTACCTGGGGGTAGAGGAACCAGTTCCCACACCTGCTGTTTCTTGAACTGAAGTAGCTCAAGCTGCATGGCTCCCACCCATCCATTGTCTCTCAAAGCAACATGATAATTCTTTGGCTCTTGCTGACTGATGAAGAGAGCATAGAAGCAAAGTTAGACAGTTGACTTCTGGTTGAGACGCCAGCATTGATACCACCAATGATTTGAGACATGGGGTGATTCTTATCTCTTGGTGCCAATAAGATCAGTGCAAGTGTTTGTAGCCGGTTCAGCATCAGCAGATGTTGATTCAGATTCTTGAAACCAAGTATTAGATGGCAAATCAAACGATGTAGAGAATCAGAATCTCATCAGCATTTGTTGTGGATGGAGCTGCTGAAGGTACAGGAACATCAAGTTTAGCAGACTCAGCAGTTGGTCACTGAACTTGAAAAGGTGAGTACTGATATCATCATCATCTTTAGTACCACCAGGTGGAAGACTTGCTGCAGAAGATGATTTATCCATATGATCTGCAACAACTGGAGTTTGATAAGGAGCATATTGTAGTATGTCCAGATCAAACAAGTCCACAGGTTTTGTGGAATTTTATCCTTAGGAGATTTATTGAATTTCACATGCAAGTTTCTTCAACTATCTTTGTTCTGCAGTTGAAGACTCTGTAAGCCTTGCAAGTGGATGAATAACCTACAAATACCCTGCATCCACCTTAGGATCAAATTTGTGGAGTTGACCCTTTGTGTTTAGAATGAAACAAGGATATCCAAAGGCTCTGAAAAATGAAATCAAAGGAGCCAAATGATGTAGAGCTTCATATGGAGTCTTCATCAACCTCTGATTTACTAACACTCTATTCTGCACATAGCAAGCTGTATTGACAGCTTTAGCCCAAAAGGTCAAGGCAAACTAGAGTGAGCCAACATGGACCTTGCAGCTTCAATTAAAGTCCTGTTCTTTCTCTCCACTACTCCATTTGTTCTGGAGTTCTTGGGATGCTAAACTGCCTTTTGATTCCTTTTGAAAGATAAAAATCATCAAGTGTATGGTTTCTGAATTCAGTACCATTGTCACTCCTTATATACTTGACTGATAGGGAATACTCCTTCTCAACATACAACACAAAGTTTGTAATCTTCTAAGCAACCTCATCCTTTGAATGTAGAAAGAAAGTCCATACGAATCTGGAGTAATCATCCACAATTACCAGACAGTATTTCTTCTTTGCCATGCTCATCACTCTCACAGGACCAAATAGATCCATGTGCAGTAACTGCAAGCAGGCAGTGGACTTAGGTTCTTCAATGGGAGGGAATGAGACTTTGTGCTGTTTTCCTTTCAAACAAGCAGTGCAGGCTTCATCACAGTGGAACTCCTTTATTGATAAACCTCTCACTAAACGATTGTGGATCAGCTGATTCATGTTCTGAGATTGACATGACCCGGCTTCTATGCCATAGTTTAGATTCCTGAAGAGAGGCTTTGGAGACAGGCATGGATGACCCTTCAAATCAATCTTCTTTGACAAATCCAAGGCATACACTCTTCCGATCCTGTTGGCCTTCTAAAGGAGTATGTTCATCCATTACCTTGTCAATCAGCCCCAGAACTTGGGAAGACAGAATCCTACAGTTCTGGCTTGTGAAAAGTGCAACATGCCCTTTATCACACATCTGACTGACACTCAGCAGATTATACTTGAGATTCTCCACATGGTTGACCTCATCAAACCGGATTTGTCCATTAGACACATATCCTTTCCCAATGATGTAACCTCTGGCATCATTTCCAATGAAACAAATCCCTTCTTTCCTTGAGAGTAGTCATTAAGAAGAGAACTGCTCCCAGTCATATGCATAGATCCTCCACTGTCTACATACCAGATGCTCCTTTGGCATGTTGAAGAACCCTGCATAAAAGAGAACTAGTTAGATTTTGAGACCCAAACCTTTTTGGTTTTGGGTCTGTTTTCATCAACAGATGCAACCATAACTTGTTTCTTATGATTAACAGCTGAAGAAGGAGATGGTGCTGAAATGGATTCCTTGGATTTGGGCTTGGAATGCCTTTTCAGTGATTTGATCACAGGTGCATCTAGTTGGTTAACTCTCCCCAACAAATGCTGAACATCATAACAAGTTGTGTCTGATTTGTAGCCAAAGCTTTCAGCTCTTGTGACATATCAGTACTTGTGTTTGATGAGTTCCTGTGATCCACCATTTCCTCCTTAAAATTAACAGACTTAGTCTGATGTTTATCATGAGGAGCACCATCAGCTGTTTTGTGATGAACCTTATCCTTCTTTTTGAATTTGGTTGAGGCTTGGGTTTATCACAATGGAATGATTGCGATACAAACTTAGTCTCAAACTCAGTTTTCATTTCATCCATCTGGATTTTAATGAGCTTATCTCTGTTGAGTTTGGAACCCTTTCTGTACCAACATTCATCAGAAAGATGATTGAATTTACCACATATTTCACATGGTTATTCCATCTTGGATTGATCAACTGCTGATGTGGAAACTACTGAAGGTGCGCTCTTTAGTACTTTCCTCCTTTCAGTAATTTTGTTCAGTACTGAAGAATCTGTAACAACTGAAGAGTTGTTCTTCAGCTGTTTATTGTCAGCAGTTGTTAATCCATTTATTTCAGCACTGATATGAAATGCTTTTCAGTTGTTGTAACTTTCCCTTCAGTACTTAAGTTACTTTGAGGGACAACATCTGAAATACTCAGCTTCATGTACTTATCAGTAGTTAACCATCAGCCAATTGACTTGCTGAGGTATCAACCCTTATTTCATCTTGTGATTTGGGAGATCACTTGTGGATGATTCACTGATAATGTGGTTTGGAGATTGCTTTCACTTTCAGATTTTACTATTGGGTTTGGGTAAATCTGTTGGAGGTGCAATATGGTTGTAACCAATTCCAAACTTCACATTCGAAGCAGATTGCTTACTGAGCAACATTTCAAATCCCTTGTAGGATGACAACCAGCGGTCATACTCAACTTGGGTAACTGCAAGTTTTTCTTTGAGTTCCTTATGGTTCTCAAGAATGACCTCTAGCTTAGCCTTTTCATCATTTAATTGGCATTTAAGCTTATAAATCTCATCATGTTTGTCCTTAAGGACAGACTCATATTTAGCTTTTCTTTTGGAAATAGTTTTCTCAAGCTCTAGATTTGATTAGTTACAGCTACATTTGCTTTTCTAATAGAGACAAATACATCTATGCAAGATTCAGAACAAAGCTTGGCCTTAGCCTCAGAGGATACCTGGTTACCTGTGAAGAAGATGCATTGGAGCATGAACCCTCAGTAGATTCCAGGGCCATGAGAGCTAGATTCCCAAAAGGATGTTCACCACCATGTTGACCATCACCGGTAAATAATTGCTCAGTACCAGAGAGATCATCTGGTAAACTGCTCCAGTCAACATTACCAGGGGTGAAAAAGCTATGATGAGTTTGTGATTGAGATGGTAGAGGCTCAGGTAATGCTTGTGGTTGTTGTGCAGTAGGAACTTGAACTGGATTGGCTGAGGCATGTAATAGCAGGGATATGGATATGACATTGGACCCTGAGGGACAAAATATGCAGGCGAAGCAGGTTGTGAATGATGACCAGAACTAGCAGGATGGTGCCCCTGTTTTGTGGACTAGTGCTTGGAAAAGTCACAAAGGGTGCAGAGGAGTTAGATCCAGATGATCTACACTCTCTTGCAAAGTGTCCAAGCCATTGGCATTTGTGACACCTCAACTTACTCTTGTCAAAACCAACTTTGGTTTTGCCAGAGAGTCCTAGAATTTCCTGCCAGTCCTCTTGTAGAACCTCTAAGATCTGATATTAATCAAGGCCATTTGGCTCAGAATATCCATCTCTTCTAGATCATCATCAGCTATTCCTTTCAAATCATCCATGATAAAACATAAATCGTCACTATTATAGCCTGAGTGACTATCAACACCAACGAATGCATGATCTGAACTGTTTGAAGAGAAATCTATATGCTCATCATAATTACTTTCAGATGCAGCATATTCTGACTCATGACCAACCAAGGCAGTGTTCTCTGGTACAAAATCATCAGTGAGCTTTCCTGATGATGCCAGTTTCCTTTTCTGCTCTATCTCTCTCTCAAATGTAAGCAGTTTCCCATGAAGTTGGGTGAGAGATAGTTTATCCAGATTTGCACTGGAGCGTAGGACAATAGTGTATGTGTCCCATCTCTCAGGCAGTGATCTAAGGAATCTGTTGTTCATCTGGCTATTGGTATATTCATGTTTGACCATTTTTAGCTCAAAGATCAAACTGGAAAAACGCTCAAACTGTTGAGTCAGTGTCTCACCCTTCCTATGAGAGAATGTTTCACATTGTTGGGCAAGGATTTCTCTGTTGTTTGCTAAGACCTCATCAGTTCCACCGAATTGTTCCTTCAGTGCATTCCAGAGGTCATGAGCAGTTTCATGATGCATAAGCCCTGAATAGATTCATATCGGCAGTGCCATGGCCAGAATTCCATGGGCTTTAGCATCAATCTCAAATAGTTCCGATCTTCATCTGAGTATTGTTCTTCTTCTTCGGAACCATTTGATTGGTTTCCGGATTGTTCACCATAGGCTTATGTGGACCATGTACCACCGATGTCCAACAACCTGAACTGTTAACAGACATGTGATGAAGCATTCTTCGTTGCCATATGTTATACTCAGTCCTCACCAGCATCAGAGGCTTGGTTGAAGAACTGGTATTGTGAGGTCATTAGAAGGAGTAGTCATTCTCAGATTCAACCAAAATCAATTAAGTTTTAACAGATTTAGAACAGAACACAACAGACCAAATTGAACCAAGAGAAAACAGAAAGCAATAAAACGAAAGTAGCAGAAATTCAATTTAACTATAACCGATTCTTGCAAATATGCCAATTCAATAAAATGCAGATGTCGATTAGCAGTTTCAATGATCAATTGTTAGATCGATCAATGATTAACAAGCTCTGATACCAATTGTTAGGATCGGTGATCTACGTTTGATTGATTAGAGAGTATTGCAGCGGAAATCAAACAATGAATTAGACAATTCACAAGAATACAGTGATATTCAAAGTAAGAACAAACGATTATAGAAAGAATTCTGCAAATCAAATATTTCATTCAATACGCGCGATTTGGTGTGGCAAAATGTCACACTTACAATCAGGTCAATCATCCTTATAAAGAATGTCGTGGTGGAACATTCCTTATATAGGAGATGTGACGTCTGCTGATGTCATTTGATAGTGACAGAATCAAAATTATTTAGACTACTGAAAGTTAACACAACTACTGAAGATGTCAAAACAGCTGACATCTTCTTACAAAAATACTAAGTGTTAACTATCACTATAACTACTGAAAAGAAACTACTAAAACTACAACGACTGAAGAACATGCTCTTCAGTCGTCTTACAGATACTGAAACATAAAAGAAAACTACTGAAAGGAAACCATCACAACAACTGAAGAATGCTTCTTCAGCTGTTGTAACAAACTCTGAAGGCTTCGGTACTTGTACTTGAACTTTAGCTATTGTCATCAGCTGATGTCTTCAGTCTTTGTACTTCAGCTGTTGATCTTCAGTACTTTGGTCTTCAGCTGTTGATCTTCAGACTTTGGTCTTCAGCTGTTGAAGTCTTCGGTACTTTAGTCTTCAGCTGTTGAAGTCTTCAGTACTTTAGTCTTCAGCTATTGATCTTCAGACTTGGTCTTCAGTTGTTGAAGTCTTCAGTACTTTAGTCTTCAGCTGTTGAAGTCTTCAGACTTTGTCAAACAACTAATCAAGTCTTCAGCAGTTGTTGTGATGTCTATGGGACTTAAAGGTTTTTCTGATCAGGCTCATTGGTTCTTTTGGTCCAACACTTTCTATCTTAGATGGAACCCAAGAAGGTAGAAGATGCCTTGAAAGATAGTAGCTGGATTGAATCGATGCAAGCGGAGTTGCTTCAATTCAAGAGACAGAAGGTAAGGAACCTATGTCCGCTACCATCTGGTCAAGTACCAATAGGCACCAAATGGGTTTTTTGAAACAAGAGAGATGATAGAGGCTTGATCGTCAAGAATAAAGCAAGAATTGTAGTTCAAGGATACACTCAAAAGGAAGGAATCAATTATACTGATGTCTTTGCACCAATTGCAAGACTTGAGGCAGTTATGATCTTCCTTGCTTATGATGCATCCAAGGACTTCACTGTCTATCAACTTGATATCAAGTGTGCATTTCTATATAGGGATATAGATAGGGAAGTCTATGTATGCCAACCTCCAGGATTTGAAGACCCACAGCACCCCAACTATGTGTGCAAGTTGGATAAAGCTCTGTATGGGCTGCACCAAGCACCTAGGCTGTGGTATGAGACTTTGTATTAGTTTTTTCTGAAGAATGGCTACACTAGAGGTACCATTGATAAGACTCTCTTCATCAGACGGTCAGGAAAGGACATCTTGCTCGTTTAAGTCTATGTTGATGACATCATATTTGGTTCCTCAAATGACCAAATGTGCAAGGACTTTGAGAGCATTATGAAGAAAAAGTTTGAGATGAATTCCATGGGAAAATTGGACTTTTTCCTTGGAATTCAAGTAAAGCAAATGAAGGAAGGGTTTTTCATTAATCAATCTCAGTATGTCTCTGACATCTTAGAAAGATTTGAAATGAAAGATTGTAAGCCTGCCAAGACACCCATACCTAGAAACCATAATCTTTGTCCTGTCCTTGAGGGGGAGGATACTGATCAACATCAGTATAGGGCAATTATTGGTTCTCTAATGTATCTCACAACTAGTAGAACTGATATCATGTTTGCTGCTTGCATTTGTGCAAGATTCCAAGTTGCTCCAAAGGTGTCTCACCTAGCTGTTGTTAAGAGAATCCTCAGATACCTCAAAGGAGCACCTAAACTAGGTCTCTGGTATCCCAAAAACAAGGATTTCAATATGTATGGATACTCTGATAGTGACTATGGAGGCTGCAATGTTGACAAGAAATCAACATCAGGAGGATGTCATTTTTTTGGTGGAAGGATCATCTCATGGCAATGCAAGAAACAATCCTGTGTCTCTACATCAACTGCTGAAGCAGAATACATTGCTGCTGGTAGCTGTTGTGCTCATCTGCTATGGATTTAAAATTAGATGTTAGACTATGGATTTAACTTTATGAGCACTCCTATCCATATTGACAACAACAGTGTTATCTCCATTACTGAAAATCCAGTAAAGCACTCCAAGACAAGGCATATTGACATCAGGTATCATTTCATTAGAGATATTCATGAGAAAAATCTAATTAAGTTAATCAAAGTTGACTCAAATGAATAATATGCTGATCTGTTTATCAAAGCTTTTGATGAATAAAGATTTAAGTATCTCATAACAGCTATTGGGATGATAAACATCGATTAATTTAATCTCTTTTGAAAAACCTTTTTAATATGTAAGTCTTGTGTCCATACAATTTAAGCCCTGTTACAAGAAGTTGTCTCTAAAATTTTCTAAGTGCAAATTCCTTCTGAAGAGAAATTAACCCTCGGAAGACATTCTCATATCTTTCGAAGCAAGATTTCTCAAAGGATAACTTTCTTCTCGGAAGAATATTTGGCCTCGGAAGAAGCGATTGATTGTATACCTAATCTACTTCTGAGACTTATAGATTCTTCATTCGGAAGCAACTCTAACCTTCGGAAGCAAAGTTTTGGCTTCGGAAGTAAGAATTGCCTTCGGAAGACAAGTTACCTTCGGAAATGTTTGCCACTCAGAAGAGAGATTCTACTGTGTAATGTAAATCTCTTGGGCCCCACACTGTAAAAAGCAAAGATTTTGTTAATGATGTCGCATTATTTAACTGATTTTAACCTTACCACCACTGTCAATTCATCCACTTAACCATCACATCGCCTTATCCTAACCTCCATTACCACCTTACCACTCTCTTTTATATAATATCGACTGTTCAATTCATTTTCTTACTTGCAACTTTACTGCCCTAGAAATTTATCCTCTAAGTTTACCCAAGCTCAAAATCATCTACATTCACCTTTCATAAATGGCACACAACCGTCAGCACAACCAAGTCGCACTTCTTGATTCTTCAAGAGATGCTGACTTCTCTGAAATCATCTCCTTTCTCACCCAATCAACCTACTACACTGCCCTTACCGTTAACCCCACTATTTACTCCAACCAAATGGCCGAATTTTGGGGAAATGGTCAAGTCGAAACCCTAAATGGGATTCGTGTACTACGGTCCAGCATCTGTGGATAGGAGTTGTGTAACACCCCGAAATTTCTATTTAAATGGAAGGAAAAGAAAAGTAAATAGAAAGAATAGAAATTGTGCACAAGTAGAGGGGGATAATGTGTACAAAGTACAAATCTTATTATTTTAGGATATTTAAGGGCATGGTCACCCATATCAAGCAGAAAGCTGCTTTGATCTCGGAGGAAGAAGAGAGAGAGAGAGAGCCCGGTTCTAGAGAGAGAAAGAGGAAGAAGAAGCTGAAAAAGGTAAGTCTTCTCTTGTTTGAGCTCGGTTTCAGTTGAGTATTGAGTTCTTGACCGAAGTTCCGGTTGTTTAGAGTTTACTTTCGGGATTCAAAGAGCTGAATCGAAATGGGCCTTGAACTGGAAGAGTGCTGCTCAAAAGCTGCTTAAGGTGAGTTCTAGAATCCCTCTTTTATTGATTTTTAACTTATTTGGGGCTATTATGCATACTAAGTCAACGTTTTGAAAGAAACCATGGGTTTACAGCTTTATGTTAGAATGTTGTATGTATGTATGCATGTTATAGTGTTGATTATGGGTTGGAGATGATGTTTAGCATGCTTAGATGGCCTTAGTATGTTAGATCTGTGCTTGGGTATGATTAGGATGATAATCGGGTGAAATTGGTAGCATAGAAAAGATTTCAGAATGTTTGATGAACATGAACAGTGGTTCATGTGCCCAAACAGTTATCCATGCGTCCAGCATGAGAGACCAGATGCCTAAGTGTTGGCCATGCGCCCAAGGGTGGGTCCTGCGCCTAAACAGTGGCCCATGCGTCTAAGTATTGGCCATGCGCCCAAGTGTTGGCCATGCGCCTAAATAGTGCCCATGCGCCCAAGTGTTGGCCATGCGCCTAAATAGTGCCCATGCGCCCAAGTGATGAAAAAGGCTAAGTGTGGACCATGCACCTAAACAGTGCCCATGCGTCCCAGTGAAAGAAACGGCTAAGTATTGGCCATGCGCCTAAACAGTGCCCATGCGCCCAAGTGCTTGAAACGACTAAGTGTTGGTGATGCACCTGAACAGGGCAGAAACGCCCAAACAGTGCCCATGCACCCAAACTGTTTTATACTAAGAATTTTTTATGCTCATGCTCCTGGAAGGACCCATGCACCCACTTTGGACTTGAGGTTTTCTAAGTGGTTTTTAAGGGGTATAATGGGGAGATAAGCCTGTTTATAATGATATGGCTTATGTTTGATGTGTGTTATGTATGTATGATGTGCTTGTTTTGGTGATGGTGTATGTTTATGTTTATGTATGTTCCTTATTATGTATGTACGTCTTCCCTTGGCTTTGCGTTGAACGTTAATAAATGTAATAAGAGTATTATGTAACGTAAAGTGGAAGATAATGAAAAAAGGAACGTAATGAATGAATGCATGCATGGATAAATGAATGAATAAAAGAGAAGGTATAGAAAGGCTTGAAAGCGTATGTATGAGGTGAGCGACTCTGTGTCACAACAGACTCGAAAGAGGTCCTTGTCACGTATCCCGGTACTGTGTTAGTCTTCGGACATGAGTTAGGGGTTTGTGTGTCAGGCCCCGGCACAGTATCAGTCTTTGGACATAAGTCGGGGGTATTGCATGAGACAGGATACAGATTGCGTACTCCGGTACTGTGTCAGTCTTTGGACATGAGTTGGGGGTTTGTGAGTAGGCCCCGGCACAGTATCAGTCTTCGGACATGAGTCGGGAGTATTGCATATGACGAAAGTGACGGATGATGAGATTCGTGTCGTGTATCCCGGTACTGTGTCAGTCTTCGGACATGAGTCGGGGGTTTGTGAGTAGGCCCCGCACAGTATCAGTCTTCGGACATGTGTCGGGAGTATTGCATATGACGAAAGTGACGGATGATGAGATCCGTGTCGCGTATCCCGGTACTGTGTCAGTCTTCGGACATGAGTTGGGGGTTTGTTTGTTAGACCCCGACATAGTATCAGTCTTCAGACATGAGTCGGGGATATTGCATGAGACGAGATAATGAGGTGGGCGACTTTGTGTTGCAACAGAATCAGATGGAGTTCAATCCCTGAGATTGACTCATATGGGATCTTTGTCGCGTATCACGGTGCTGTGTCAGTCTTCGGACATAAGTCAGGGGGTTTGTGAGCAGGCCCCGGCACAGCATCAGTCATCAGACATGAGATATTGCAAGAGAAAAGATTCGAGTAATAATGAGTAATGAACGAAAGATCATGTATGAAAGAACGAATGTACGAATGAACGTAAATGAATTATCGTAATAATGTACAGAATAGGATCCTCCTCATTCGACCTCAGTAATCGTGGCTGAGTGCCACGAAGAGGGAAAAGTCTGACCGGATCTAGAAAGAGAAGTGAACGATATGTAATATGTTGAATGAACAAAGCTAATGAACGTAATGACGAAGATAATAATGATATTATCTGTATGTACGTATGATGCATGATCACGAACGGTTATAAAGTATAGTGTGTTTTGAAATAAAGTAAAGAACGGTTTTAATAGAGAAAAGTATTTTATTATTACAACTATAACTCACTCAGCGTCGCTGACTTTTGTATGCATGATAGTTGGCAGGTATATGTTGATGCTGAGGAGTTGTAGGCATGGATGCATAAGCTACTGGGAGCGTTTTGAGGCTGGCATATGGATTTTGACATGTCTTGTATTTTGAGATAAAAAATGTTGTAATTGACATGTTTTTAATTTTAAATAAAAGTTTTAAATTCTGCTGCAAAACTAACGTACATTTTATAATGTTTTAAGTGCAATGAATGACCAGCTGTAAGCGTCGCGGGAACGGGCCTTACAAGTTGGTATCAGAGCAAAAGTTTAAGTGAATTGGGTAAATATTTTGAAAAACCTAATCTTAAACTGAGAATGGGACTAAAAGGAAAAGGGATGCCAGTCCTAGTAGCTACGTGCCTGCAGGTAAAGGTTTTATGTAAACGTTTTATGTAAGTTAATGTTAACCGGCATTATGTGCGCATGTATGTGGCTTGTGTGCTATGTGTAGATTTAGATACTGATGTAGTCGAGATAGGAAATGCTTGGGGTATGAAGAGTAAAGTAAGTGGCTAATCATAACTGGCCACTATAATTAGGGACTTACTATACTTGAGATAAACTGAGTTATTACCTTGAATGACTGCGTTAGTGTTTGAATCTTAAAGTGTGTTAGAAGATGGTTGGCGGTAGATCTTCAAAAGCTTCACGAGGTGGAGGTGGTGGTGGACGTGGTGCCGAACCACGGGTCACAAGATGAAGGTCTAGGGCTAAAGGAGCAGCCCATGAGGAACCCGAGACCCCTCATCAGGAGGGTGGTGATGAGACTGCTAATCAAAGAGCCTCGATGAGAGAGGCGGTCAGGGAGGAAGTGCATCAGGTTATGCAGACAATCCTACCGTTTGTGGTGACCGAAGTTATGAAGGATGTTAGAGACGAGGAGAGATAGGAAGGGGGTAGACCTTCGGGCGAAAGGAGACGACCCAAGACAGAAACGGTTTTCTTCAATGACGAAGAGGACGAAGAGGAAGAGCCTGCGCCGGAGGCGGCACGAGGCTGTAATTATGGGGCGTTTCAACGATGCAAGCCCCCAACTTTTGATGGAAACGGCACTACTGCTGCTGCTCACCGATGGGTGAGAGAGATGGAAGCGGTATTGAATATCAGTGAGTGTTGGGAGGATGAGAAAGTAAAGTTTGCTGCCTATTCTTTTGTGGACTCGGCTCTGTGCTGGTGGGACAATATAGTCCAAGCCGAGGGTAGCAGAGCCATTGGAAGGATGAGATGGCCAGAGTTGAAGAAGCTAGTGATTGAGGAATTTGGTCCTCATCGTGAGATGGATAAAGTTGAAAGGGAATTCCTGCAACTGGAGGCGGGAACCCTGACACATCAACAGTACACCACGGAGTTCAACGAGATGGCACGTCTGGGGCCGGATCAGGTGACACCTCTTTCGCGAAAGATCAAGACGTATATTCAGGGCTTGCCGGCGGACATCCGTAGGCACATGATCGCCGCCCGACCGAGCACGCTTAGGTCGGCAGTTGACCTGGCGGAAGATTGTACGACGAGCGGGGGGGCGATGGTGATGATAGACGAAGGGGAGAAGCGAGCCTATGTTAAGAAGGGGAAAGGAAGGCGAGACAATGATGGTGGATTTGGGTATGGAGGTACGACGTCGAGGGACGATGATCGGGAGAGAATGGAAGAAAAGGAGAGATTTGCAACAAGTGTGGCAGAGGCCATGAGGGGGAGTGCAAGTGGGGACTGAACGTTTGTTTTCAGTGTGGAAAGGAGGGCCATAGAGCGAGGGACTGTCAAATGGCTAAATGCTACGATTGTGGCAAGACAGGACACATGAGCAGAGACTGCAAGAAGTCGAGGGTAGGAAGCTCCGGTACGAGGAAGGAGAATGGAGGGTGAAGGCTATAGCCTTCGCTATGACCGGTAGGAGGCTAGGTCAGACTCCGAGGTAACGCCAGGTACGTTCTTGCAAGTTTAGATTTATGCCTCCATGCTTTAATTGTGACGCTGGTAGTAGTTTTGTTGCCGCTATTTTCTGTGATATTGCACGTTAGGGGTAGGGAGATCAATGAGCCCTTCGATGTAAGAATTGCTATTAGTAAGTCTACCAGGTTACCTAATGCCCTAGAGGATTGCGTGATAGAATTGAGAGAGAGCGCTTGCTCCTGCTAGGTTGTTCAAGACAGATATAGGTAGGTAGACATGCATCTCCGAGTGAGTTGATCAGTAGTCTATGACTCAAACCCCAAGTGTTGCAAGAAGATGGATTGATCAACCGTGCACGAACAGAGTTTGGTGACGACCTACGACAACGAAGTATGAAGAAGGCTTCGACCAGGAGAGCGGATTGCTTGATTTGAAATTAAGTAAAGCTAATATTAAAGTGTAGAGGGTCATTCTCAGTTGTTGCTCAGGTAGGAGAAGTGACACATTGACTAGAGCTACCTGATGAGTTAAGTGGAATTCATCTGATGTTCCATGCATCTTATCTAAGAAAGAACTCAACCGATGAGGATATGATCATGCTACTAGAGAATACTAAGATGGATAGAGTATCCAACCACGAGGAGCAACTGGTGACCACTACTAATAAGAAGGAGAGAATAGACCAAGGAGGATGATGGTTTCACTTGTGTGGGTGCAGTGAAGCCTAAAGAGATTTGAGTTTAAATGCAAGCTCAAAGAAAAGGTGAGACAGTGTTACCCGTAACTGTTCGAGAAGCGACATGTTTCGGGGACGAAACCTCCTTAAGGGGGGGTAGACTTGTAACACCCCAAAATTTCTATTTAAACAGAAGGAAAAGAAAAGTAAATAGAAAGAATAGAAATTATGCACAAGTAGAGGGGGATAAAGTGTACAAAGTACAAATCTTATTATTTAAGATATTTAAGGGCATGGTCACCCATATCAAGCAGAAAGCTGCTTTGATCTCGGAGGAAGAAGAGAGAGAGAGAGAGCCTAGTTCTAGAGAGAGAAAGAGAAAGAAGAAGTTGAAAAAGGTAAGTCTTCTCTTGTTTGAGCTCGGTTTCAGTTGAGTATTGAGTTCTTGACCGAAGTTCCGGTTGTTTAGAAGTTGAAAAAGGTAAGTCTTCTCTTGTTTGAGCTCGGTTTCAGTTGAGTATTGAGTTCTTGACCGAAGTTCCGGTTGTTTAGAGTTTACTTTCGCGATTCAAAGAGCTGAATCGAAGTGGGTCTTGAACTGGAAGAGTGCTGCTCAAAAGCTGCTTAAGGTGAGTTTCTAGAACCCCTCTTTTACTGATTTTTAACTGATTTGGGGCTATTATGCATACTAAGTAAACGTTTTGAAAGAAACCGTGGGTTTACAACTTTATGTTTGAATGTTGTATGTATGTATGCATGTTATAGTGTTGATTATGGGTTATAGATGATGTTTAGCATGCTTAGATGACCTTAGTATTTTAGATCTGTGCTTGAGTATGATTAGGATGATAATCGGGTGAATTGGTAGCATAGAAAAGATTTCAGAATGTTTGATGAACATGAACAGTGGTTCATGCGCCCAAACAGTTGTCCATGCGTCCAGCATGAGAGACCAGATGCCTAAGTGTTGGCCATGCGCCCAAGGGTGGGTCATGCGCCTAAACAGTGGCCCATGCGTTTAAGTATTTGCCATGCGCCCAAGTGTTGGCCATGGGCCTAAATAGTGCCCATGCGCCCAAGTGATGAAAAAGGCTAAGTGTGGACCATGCGCCTAAACAGTGCCCATGCGTCCCAGTGAAAGAAACGGCTAAGTATTGGCCATGCGCCTAAACAGTGCCCATGCGCCCAAGTGCTTAAAACGACTAAGTGTTGGTGATGCACCTGAACAGGGCAGAAACGCCCAAACAGTGCCCATGCACCCAAACTGTTTTATACTAAGAATTTTTTATGCTCATGCTCCTGGAAGGACCCATGCGCCCACTTTGGACTTGAGGTTTTCTAAGTGGTTTTTAACGGGGTATAATGGGGAGATAAGCCTGTTTATAATGATATGGCTTATGTTTGATGTGTGTTATGTATGTATGATGTGCTTGTTTTGGTGATGGTGTATGTTTATGTTTATGTATGTTCCTTATTATGTATGTACGTCTTCCCTTGGCTTTGCGTTGAACGTTAATAAATGTAATGAAAGTATTATGTAACGCAAAGTGGAAGATAATGAAAAGAGGAACGTAATGAATGAATGAATGCATGAATAAATGAATGAATAAAAGAGAAGGTATAGAAAGGCTTGCAAGCATATGTATGAGGTGAGCGACTCTGTGTCGCAACAGACTCGAAAGAGGTCCTTGTCACGTATCTCGGTACTGTGTCAGTCTTCGGACATGAGTTGGGGGTTTGTGTGTCAGGCCCTGGCACAGTATCAGTCTTCGGACATGAGTCGGGGGTATTGCATGAGACAGGATACAGATTGCGTACTCCGGTACTGTGTCAGTCTTCGGACATGAGTCGGGGTTTGTGAGCAGGCCCCGGCACAGTATCAATCTTCGGACATGAGTCGGGAGTATTGCATATGACGAAAGTGACGGACGATGAGATCTGTGTCACGTATCCCGGTACTGTGTCATTCTACGGACATGAGTCGGGGGTTTGTGAGCAGGTCCCGGCACAGTATCAGTCTTCGGACATGAGTCGGGAGTATTGCGTATGATGAAAGTGACGGATGATGAGATCCGTGTCGCGTATCCCGTACTGTGTCAGTCTTCGGACATGAGTCGGGGGTTTGTTTGTCAGACCACGGCACAGTATCAGTCTTCGGACATGAGTCGGGGATATTGCATGAGACGAGATAATGAGGTGGGCGACTTTGTGTTGCAACAGACTTGGATGGAGTTCAATCCCTAAGATTGACTCATATGGGATCTTTGTCGCGTATCACGATGCTGTGTCAGTCTTCGGACATGAGTCGGGGGTTTGTGAGCAGGCCCCGGCACAACATCAGTCATTAGACATGAGATATTGCAAGAGACAAGATTCGAGTAATAATGAGTAATGAACGAAAGATCATGTATGAAAGAACGAACGTACGAATGAACGTAAATGAATTATCTTAATAATGTACAGAATATGATCCTCCTCATTCGACCTCAGTAATCGTGGCTGAGTGCCACGAAGAGGGTAAAGTCTGACCGGATCTAGAATGAGAAGTGAACGATAATGTAATACGTTGAATGAACAAAGCTAATGAACGTAATGATGAAGATAATAATGATATTATTTGTATGTACGTATGATGCATGATCACGAACGGTTGTAAAGTATAGTATGTTTTGAAATAAAGTAAAGAACGATTTTAACAGAGAAAAGTATTTTATTATTAAAACTAAAACTCACTCAGCATCGTTGACTTCTGTATGCATGATAGTTGGCAGGTATATGTTGATGCTGAGGAGTTGTAGGCATGGATGCATAAGCTACTGGGAGGGTTTTGAGGCTGGCATCCGCATTTTGACATGTCTTGTATTTTGAGATGAAAACAGATGTTGTAACTGACATGTTTTTAATTATAAATAAAAGTTTTAAATTCCGTTGCAAAATTAACGTACATTTTATAATGTTTTAAGTGTAATGATGACCAGCTGTAAGCATCCCGGGAACAGGGCCTTACAAGTTGATCATCACTGAACAACTCATCAAGGAGCTCCTACTGAATTCCCTAAGGAAGATTTGGATAACACTTATATCCTAATGGGATATGGTGGAGACATCAGCAGGTCGACTGTTTACAAGTTCAACTTCTCCTACAATTGGAAGTTCCTCCTGCATGTTGTTCTTCATTGCTTGTCCAAAAAATCCAGAGGATGGGATTAAATCCCTTATGAACTAGGATGCTTAGTTCATGGATTGGTGAGAGTTCTACGCTT
The DNA here is from genome assembly GCA_025506515.1 of Flaveria trinervia. Classification (NCBI taxonomy): domain Eukaryota; kingdom Viridiplantae; phylum Streptophyta; class Magnoliopsida; order Asterales; family Asteraceae; genus Flaveria; species Flaveria trinervia. The sequence continues at coordinate 72,088,178 of CM046443.1, forward strand.
CAATTACTCATGATTTGTGTTTTCAAATCTGATAGGGAATCTGCAAAGGGAGAAGTATCCTAGGTTCCTTCAACACATAATCAACTGTGAGTTGGATCAGAGCATGCTTGTCTGTGTAGCTGCTCTGATTGTCCCCCACATGCGGCCTACCATCTTCAAAACATTGAAGAAGGTATCCACCAACTTCACTGGAAGGTATATCACTCTACTTCCAGGTATGATTGAGCACACAGCTCCTGGTGACATCCCTGTTCACCCCACAGGTGATGAACCCACACCAGCAACCACCACCACAATGCCAACACTACCTTCTCCACCCATCACCATCACTTATCAAAGATTCCCCAAACGAACCCTTGTTCAATCTACTCTGATTGAACAAGACCCTCCTATTCAATCCAAAAAAACTAGAGTGGAAACATAGGCTCCCACTCAGTCAGAGGTCTCTTCATCCTTCTCTTTTGACCTCAATTTGGGTTTTGAGTCTCCTTAGTCTCAAACCCAGGAGCCTGATACCCAAACCAACAGCCCTCAGAATGAGTATCTACACTCTTTTGAGCAGCCAACAAGGGACAGCCCCACCAGAGGCTCAATGCCTGTAGACATTGACCAAAGTCCCAGGTCAGTAGGCTTAACCTCCCTATCTTTCACTGACCTTCTATTCAAAACTGGTGAATAGATAACATCTCTCCATGGCAATGAAGTTGATCTACAATACCCTCTTCAAGATCAATAGAGCCTGTAGAAATCCCTTATCTCTAGCCTCCATCAGCAACCAATAACTGAGGTGAGTCCCACTGATGTGGAGGGGACTCATGTAGATTCAACTGCCACTACAGAAGGTGCCTTAATGGACCTTGTGGATAGTGGTAACATCTCTCAGACTGAATCTATGGCAACTGAGCCCTTTGATGACTCTGAAAGAGACATCATTGAGCATGGGAAACCAGGGTGCCAAGAAACCACATCTGGTTGTAAGGCTGAACATACTAGGTATGTTACCTCATATCCCCGTGATTCTTCAAAAGAAGACAAGGGAAGCATGCAACTCCTTGTTCAAGACCTTCTATCTAAAGTCTCAAACCTTTAATCCTTGGTTAGGACTTTAAAATCAAGGTTTGTCACTCAGCAACTTGAGATTGACAATCTCAAGGCTCAACTAGCTGAGAAACAGACAGAGAGGTCTGTTAGGCATGTACCTATTCAGGTCTCATTGACTTCTTCCTCTAGCTCATCTAGCTCTCAAGATGATGCTACCAAAAAAGGGGAGAATGTTCAAAGACAAACACATGAGGAACCACAGAGCCAACCTTCAACTTCGACATCTTCTTCTCCCCTCACCTTAAGTCATTCTTCAGATTGACCCAAGGATGCTCAGTGATCTTTACATACTCTTTACCAAGTTTCCGTTGAGATCCTCCTTTGAGCAGCCAAGCCATGATGCTGTAATGATCTAATTTGGAGCTGAAGAGCTTCAGAGGCTGACTGCACCTTCTACTACTGTGGAAGAAGTTGGTCAACCTAAGGTCCACATGGAACCTAAGATTCAATTCGAAAGAGAAATAGGGACTGATGGCCCAGCAACTGAAACAGTTAGGATAGAATCTGCATCTCTTCAAACTTCCAAAGCTGAAGTTAAAGCCTCGGAAGAACAAGCTGAATCTTCCGAAGTTGAAATGGAAGCTGCGGAAGGACTGTTTAAGATGTCCGAGGAACTGAACATCACAGATGCAATCCTTGAAATGGCATATGAGGTGAACAGCGAGGACCCTTTGAATCAACCTCCATTCCAGACACCATCTCTGCCTCTCTCACAATCAGAAACCACTCTCCAAGAACCACCATAGTCAGGATCTTCAAAAGACAAAGGAAAAAGGAAGATGATTGCGGAAGAGCTTTAGGAAGAGGAGAAGATTGAGAAACTCAAGAAGAAAGGAAGACTTCAAACTGAGAAGTTGCTAGCTTCCAGTACAAAAGCAGTTGCATCCAATCAGGAGGCTGTCATCAATAAAAGGAGAGAGGAGATCATTGATCAGCTCATTGAGTTGGGAGCTGCCAATGAAGAAACACTCCTGCTACCATTAAAGGAGTTGGTGGATCTGGAGAAGGCAACCAGACTGAAACTTGAGGAAGAAGCTAGGTTGGCCTTGGAGATAGAGGAAAAGAAATAGAAGGAGGCTGAATTGCAGCTAAGGAGAGACAGAGTGAACTTCCTACTCTCCAAAGGCTTTGATCTTCAAGAACTTTCTCCACACAATGATGATACAATCCTCTGGCTCTACAACAAAGAGCAGGATCAAATGGAGAAAGAAAGGAAGAAGGCTACAAAAGAAAAGGCCAGAGAGAAGAAGAAGAAAAAGGAAGAAGAAGCCAGGGTCACCGTCTCCAAGAAGCTCACTGAGAAGGCCTGGATGAAGGACTATCTTCGGGCTCATGGCTTCTCTAGAAGGCAGGTGGGTCCCATGTCTGAAAGGACACTTCAACGGATTGTCAGTGAAATTAAGGCTCACATCCGGATGGGGAAAAGGAAAGAGATGTATAGAAGGGTAAAATGGATGACCTTCACTGCTACCAACCAATCACAACCCGAACCTTCACCCTTACCTTTCACCATTAAACCTGAACCTTTCACCCCTGAACCCACATCACTACCCATAACTACTCCCTCACCTCAACCACCCAAACTTCCTATCATCCAACCCAAAACACTAGCCAGAACCTCCGAACCTAAACCTACCCAATTACCATCCAAACCATCCCCTCAGCCTTCTCAAATCTCTCTCTTGAGGAGTTTAAGGCAATCAGGACGAAGCTCGCCTACTGCACCACTCTGAGCGAAGTCTCTTGTGTAGAAGACTCTATCAACATCACCTATGTTGATGGTTCTTCAAGTTCCCTCACAAGAGATAAATTCCTTGATCTGCCTAGAGGAACTTTGGACCAGGTTGTGAGACTTCTGGGCCTCAACTCAGACTCTTTAAATGATGAAGAGAAGAAGCTCAGAAGGAAACTAGTGACTCTACTGGATATAAAGAAAGAGGACAAGATTCCTAGTCAGTCTCTTGTGCCCAGAAGGAAAATAATCCAGTGGAGATTTAATAAAACTTCTTACAACTTTGTTGTGGAAAGAGAGAATGGTGAGGTCAATAGACTCAATGCATCCTCTCTGCTACACTCCAGCAGGTTCGACATTGCTAAGCTAGCAGAGAAGCCATTCTCCAACCCCTCTAACTCTGAAATAGCTGGACTCACCAAAAATCATCTCAGCAGTCTTCATCTAGCTGAGCTAACTGCAAAGGCAAAGATTGAAGAAGAGTTAAAGTTGAGAAGACAGGAAGACAAGGAAAGATCTCTCACCAAATGTACTGCCTTTCTACAAATGGTGGAAGGTCTTGAATTGGAACCTATAGTTTGATGGGAATATGATTATAGTTCCCATCAACTAACTCTTTTCAGAGGGCAACAACAAAGGGTACATTTTATCCAAGGTAACAGACTGGACTTCCTGTTTACCAATGATCTGTACAAGCTTCTCAGCACCACATCAGGGAAGAACAAGGAGACAGACAAATATTTACTCTCCTTGGTGCTGAATGTTTTAAGAAGTCGAGACAAGTGCATAATTCCGAAGTTCAAGACTTAGAAGAATAAAGAAAAGACCACTTCCAAATTATGATGAAAAGAAGAAGTCTCCAAGCCTGGAAGAAGCAGCCTCTTCCGAAGTATAAGTGGCTTCGGAAGTACTTACTCTTCTCAAGCCATTTAACCTTCAGAAGACACTGCTATGAACCAGTGGACACAAGTATGGTCTCTGACACTCCACTGCAGACTTCTGATACAGCATGGCTTCTTCCTAAAGAGCCATGTTGTTGACCATACTTTATTCCACTGTTCACCTTTTCATGATAGTACATGTTACCAACTTTAGTTGGTGACAAAAGGTTAGCCAGGGACATGTACTGACTACCAAATCTCAGATAAGACTTTATCCGAGATACCTTATTTTTTAGTCTTGTAGTATAGACTTTAGCTATAGGATCCCAGCTGGTATCAAAGTATATCAGGCTGTAGATAGTATTATATAGGTTATCCTTGTAACTCATTGTAAGCATAGAGATCTGCTTGTAAGAGTCTTGTATTTTGAGTTGAGAATCAATATATAAAAGTATCTTGAAAATTATCTTTCTGTGTTCTTTATTACTTTCTATATTGTGATCAACTCAGTTAGGACCTGGTATTTGAATGAGATACCTAGTGATTAGCGTGTAAACCAGATCAAATAGTGCGGAATCCTATTTGAATGGCGATCCAATCAGTGAGAACACACGAAGAATCAATAAAGAATTGAAACTAACGTTAGAAATCGATTGGCAATCGATCTAATGTGTTCTATGAACTTGGAGAACGAATTGGGAGGCTTCTGGACGGCTAGGGTACATCTGGAATTGTAGGGAATCAATCTTCTTTGTTTTTCACGAATTAGATTGTATTTATAGGTTAGTATTGTTCATTCGGGCGACTGGACCATAAGCATGGTTCAGTTGTGCGATTGAACCATGCGGTTGATCCATTCGCACGACTGAGTGTTCAGTCGTGCGACTTAGTCAATCTGTGTGTCAATCATACGACTGGTCCAGTCTCCTGGTTCAGTCATGCGACTGCGTCAATCGTGTGAAGTTATTCATGCGTGTGGTCCATTCGTATGGGCCATCCGCATGAGAACTTCATTATGTTAAGTTTGAATGTATTTATTAATAAACATTATGTGTAACCATTCACACAACTACTATCCTAATTAACCAATTCAATATCTACTCATTAATGAAATATTAGTCATTACAAATCACAAACAATCAATATCATTTCATTAATCATATCAAATTACATCAAAATCAGATAAACAAGATCTATTACATTTCATATCATGATATAGGGACATACATGTATCAACAAACTCCCCCTTGGACCTAGATCTCTCTAATGTCTTGTTTTCTACATCACCTCCGCATATTTCTTGTACTTGTTCTCTTTTGTGACTCCCGCGTGAATTTCAAATGCGAAGCAGAGTCTTATGACATTTTGGAACTGGAGGGCTTGTACAATATCTTGCGTATCATAGAACATGGCCACTTGTATAGCGTGTAGACATCTTTTTCTAACGAGTTCGATTATTCATAATTAGTGGCAAATTGAATGATTTGATAGAGTTTTGGCACCGCAGGATTACCTGTAGAATCAATGCAAATGGTCAGTATGTGAGAATCGAGGGTTTGTAGTGATCAAACGAAATTTTGGCAGCGTAACTTTAGTCGTGCGATTTAGGGTAATTTTGAGAGTGGTGATTCTCTACGACCGACTCACTCTCTATTTATACTAACCCTGAATTCAATCGTATGATTGGGCTCATACGCATGTTTCATATGGGCGATTGGGCCTTAGTTGTGCGATTGATTCAGTCGCCCCATTCAGTCATCCGACTGGAGCTCAGTCATGCGACTTACCCATTCGTTCACTCTTAAACTTCCGATTGGGTCAATCGTATGGGCCATTCGATTGAATGGTCCATTCTTATGGTCCATTCGTACGAATGGCTCCCATTCGTATGATAAGTACATTCTAAAGGTCCATTTGTGCAAATGGGTCATACTTATGACATTTCCTGCATTTCTTACCAATTAAACCCTTTTAACTTTTGAGATTAACATTATGAGCTATTGATCATCTCAGACATAACATTTTAACCAATATAGTCACTTCACACGTGACTCTTTTAAACACTTTGTCACCTCAGACGTGACTGCATTAAACTTTGAAAAACTCATGTGGTCATCTCAGACATGACCTCTTTTAGTAAGTTGATCCCTTACCGATTTTCATGATGTAGTCCGGCACACAAAAAAACTAAGAGACTAAGTGAATAATAATAATAAGCTAAACTAACGTACCAAACATAAAAGCTTTTTTTTGGCTTTTTGTGAGAGACAAATCCTAAGATAGAAATCTATGGGATTTGGTTCCGAAATAGGCAGCTTCAACTTAGATTTCCACACCTGGACCAATTCAATTTTGGAATCATACAGGCAAGTCAAATCATTTGGGACTTGTTGTCAAAATCTTTTGATGCTCTATTATTGGTTTTCATCCAGAGTCGGTAGCAACTTTTAGGAAATCATACTGGAACTATTAGATTACCACATTGATTTGAACTTTCAAGAATTGCAGCCACAATAATTGTCAGTATCTTTGTCCTCTTAAATCCATACACAGACTTTTGACACAGACTGGCGATAGATTTAGGTTTAATTATTTCAACGAACATTTGTGGATCCCACACTTATATGGTAATCAACATTCCTCAGGAGCTTTTGAGTGGTCTACGGATATTTTTACAAGAAGAGACTATTCTTAGAGCTTTCAAAGAGAAGCCAATCCTCAGGTCAGTGCCATCGCACAGCAGAGAGGTGGCAAACAACAATGAATTCTAGAATATCTAGGCTATGCTTATCCTCAGGTCAGTGCCATCGCACAGCAGAGAGGCACACACCCTATCTCCTTGTTAGAGCCGCTTAATTTTATTTTGCACAAAATGCACCAACAACATAAGTCATTAGCTTGATAGCATTTTTCTTTCATTTTTTCGTGCTTTGCTCTATTTATGGTCATCCACACACATTTGTGGCATTTACATGCTCATTACCCCTTATTGGAAAATTGTTGATTGTGTTAGCCAATGATAAGATGGAAGCCCACTGTCAGTTGAACAACTTAGTATGATCTTGAAATCACAAGTCAGGTCTTCTCATCTAATGTGCTGAATCTACCGACATATCATTTGTGATCTAGCAACCCCTAGGTCTACTCTCTGTGTGTTACCTTCATAGTTACCAGTTTTTCTATCATCTTCCCTTTTTGTATTGCTTAGACTACACAGACTTATACTTTGAATTTTTACATCTTTCTAAATTAAAATTTTAAAGTCCCTCTTGATTTGCTCCTGTGTACTATCATATTCCAAAGGGTTGAATCGGTATCACAGATACAATCTACCTTATATCAGCTTTCCACTCCTTCTCTCTCGTCTTCTTTTTTTTTTTAATAATGTTACCTGCTGACTTATTCTCCCCCTAAAATACTAAAATCATAATTGGTAAAATTATTTTAGGATTTTAATAAATAGCAAAATAACATGAGTTTAATGTAAACAGACTAAAATAAATACATAAAATAAAATAAAAATAAAAAAAGAAAAATTAACTAACTGCATCGGACTACACATGATCATCATCAGGAATAACATCACTTTTCTTTTTAACGCCATTGACCTCTAACAAATATAGAAAACATGGTTTAGCAAAGGCTTTAGTATAGAGGTCAGCGCGTTGAAAATCAGTATTAAGTTTTACCATATCAATTAAGTTCTTTTCAAAACAATCTCTTATGAAATGGTATTTAATACCGATATGTTTGGTCTTTGGATGTTGGACCGGATTTTTAGTTACTGCAATTGCAGTAGAGTTATCAACAAAAATAGTAGTAGAAGAAAACTTTAAACCACAATCCCGCATTTGCTGTTGAATCCAGATGATTTGTGAATAGCAACTTGCAGCAGCAACGTATTCGGCTTCACAGGTTGACAATGCAACCGATGTCTGCTTCTTACACTGCCATGTAACTAATCTTCTCCCAAAGAATTGACAACCTGCTGATGTAGACTTGTAATTCATCTTACAGCCCCCATAATCCGAGTCACTATACGCAATGAGCTCAAAGTCATCATCTTGAGGATACCACAACCCAAGTGTGGGTGTACCCTTCAGATAACGAAATATCCTCTTGACCCCGATCAGATGGTTGACCTTAGGCTTAGCCTGATATCTAGAACATAAACATGTAGCATACATGATATCAGGTCTTGAGGCAGTGAGATACATGAGGGATCCAATCATTCCTCGGTACATTGTGGCATCTACAAGATCTCCATTTTCATCAGGTGCTATATTGTGATTAGTAGCAAGTGGAGTCCCAGTAGCAGAAGCATTCTCCATGTCAAAACGACTGAGAATGTCTCCTACATACTTGGTCTGATGTAGAAATATCCCATTTGGAGTCTGATCCACCTGTAACCCGAGAAAGAACTTCATCTCCCCCATAGCACTCATCTCAAATTCTTTCTTCATAACTGCTTCAAATTCTTTGCATAACTCTTCGTTCTTTGAACCGAGGATTATGTCATCGACATAGATCTGTACGAGCAGTAGGTCGCCACCTTTTTCTTTGATGAACAGTGTGCAGTCAATGACTCCCCGGCGAAAGCCGTGTTTCTCAAGATGAGTCGAGAGTTTCTCATACGAAGCTCTTGGAGCTTGATGAAGCCCGTATAAAGCCTTGTCAAGTTTGTAAACTCTACCCCGATGATAAGGATCTTCAAATCCCTCGGGTTGACTGACATAGACTGTTTATCTGATTTCCCCATGAAGGAATGCACTCTTCACATCTAATTGGTAGACTTTAATCTTCATGTACGATGAATAGGCAAGGAAGATACGAATGGCTTCCATCCGTGCCACGGGTGCAAACACTTCATTGTAGTCAATTCCCTCGACTTGGCGAAATCCTTGAACCACCATTCGAGCCTTGTTCCTGATAATGACTCTTTGGTCATCTTTCTTGCATTTTAAAACCCATTTGGTGCCAATGACCTTAGCACCTTTAGGTCTATCAACCAGAGTCCATACACCTAACCTCTTGAACTACAGAAGTTCTTCTTGCATGGCACTCACCCACGCCTCATCATTTAGTGCATCACTGACATATTTCGGCTCAAACTGTGAGACAAAACACCGATAAGCACCATCATGAATATATCCCTTTTCCATAACGGAGGTGTAATCAACTGAGTATAGCTGATTTCGGGTTTGTAATCCTGAGCTGACATCCCCAATGACATTGTTTAGGGGATGATAGACGTTTAGTCGTGATCCTGGAGTAGTAGGAACAGCTACCTCAGAGCCAAGATTATGAACATTTGGTTCTGCAGCTGAGGTAGTTGGAGTTTGAGGCTCCGAAGTCGAAGGTACATCACTGGTAGATGCTTGTGGACTTTCAGGAACTGGAACCTGTTCCTCCTGACAGTTTTGGTCATCTTCTTCAGCTTCATCTTCAGAGGAGGAGTCACTATCGTCGACTACTCCCCCTGACTGAGTAGATGATCCTCCCAGTGAGCTTGTTGTTGGTGTATTCAAGATATCATACATCATTCGTCCAAGGGAGAGAGAGATGTTGAATGACTTGAAGAATCCATCATAGTTGAAGAAATAGGTGGGTCCTTTGCCAGTAGGTGGTATGGTATATCGCTGAATGTCAACATTACACCACACTTCTACTAGACCCGTTGAGTTGTTGTAAACCCTCTTGTTTGGAATGATGTACCCTAGAAAGATTCCTTCATCCGCCTTCTCGCTGAATTTACCTTCTTGTGTTTTCTTCAGAAGTGTGCACGGTGCGCCAAATGGTTCGAGATACTCCAGATTTGGTTTGCGTCTTTGTAGTAGCTCGTAACATGTCTTGCTGTGACGCTTGACAATCAAAACTCGATCCAGTGTATAACATGCATTAGCAACTGCCTCATTCCAAAATTGGATAGGCAGTTTCGAGTCAGCCAGCATGGTCTGTGTTGTCTCAATCAAGCTTCTGTTCTTTCGCTCAGCAACACCATTCATCTGAGGAGTGTAGGCAGAAGTGAATTGATGTACAATACCCTTTTCCTTGCAGTAAGCCTCCATCCACTGGTTCTTGAATTCTGTCCCGTTGTCTGAGCGTACTTGTCTAACGTTTAGCTTGTAGAGAGATTCCAGTGTGGTTATTAACTCCTTGAAGGACTCAAATGTTTCTGATTTGGACTTCAGAAACATTGCCCACGAGAACCTTGAGTAGTCATCAGTAACCACTAAACAGTACAAGTCGCCTCCTATGCTCTTTGTACTGACTGGACCAAACAGATCCATGTGAAGAAGTTCAAGAGGAAGTTCTATTGAATGAATTTTATTTTCCTTATGAGACTTCTTCGTCTATTTGCCTTTCTTGCAAGCTACACAAAAATCAGGAAGCTGGAAGTTCTTGACATTAACTCCTCTCACCAGATCCTTCTGAATCAAGTGATTCATCTTCCTTTGACTAATGTGTCCCATTCTCCTATGCCAGGAAATGGAATCCTTCTCAGTAGATTTAGATAGAAAACAATGAACCTCCTGATCCGTTGCAGCAGCTGCTGACAGATCCAAAACATACAGGTCTTTATATCTTGAAGCCGTCATCAAAACTTGGTCTTCTAGGATCACGTAATCTTTCTTGAGCACGTAACACTTCTTGTCGTCGAAGATGACTTTAAATCCTTTATCGCAGATTTGGGAAATAGAGAGTAAGTTATTTTGAAGATGTTGAACATAGTTCACTTTATCAAACTTAACTTTCTGATTTCCCACTTCTCCCTGAGCTGTGATATATCCTCCCTTGTTTCCAGCAAACAAAACATGCCCTCCTTTTATTTGCTTGACGTTAGATAAAGAGCCCTGTTTCCTTTGTGCCTTGATGCTCCGCTGTCTATAATCCACGTATTAGTTTCAGCACTGTAGCGAACACCCTGCACATACACTGTAAAGGATTAGTTTAGGTTAGGAACCCAAGCCTTTACTGGCTTGGGTTTCCCAGAGGCATCAAACATCATAAATTCAACCCATTGACCCTTGGAGGGTAAGGGTAGCCCAGGTTCCTTCTTGTCATCATCATTTGACACAGAGGTTGACTTCTTTTTCCATAAGCCAGATTTGTGCAATGCTTGTTTGTGATACACAGTCGACTGGCTAACGGGTTGAACTTTATGTGCACTAGTTCTTCTAGGTGGAGTTAAAGAGCTCCTCTTAGAAGACCTAGGTTTTGGGTCCTGAAGTTCAATCTTTTTCCTAGGTGTCTGATAAAGAAAGCAATAGGAAGCAATGTGTCCACAATCTCCGTAGTTGTAGCATGCCTGCTATCAACAACTTTATGATTAAACTTTCTTTGTGGAGACATGTGTGACACTCTAGTAACATCACTTATTTTAGTTTTTGACTCTAGTTCTTTTGATGTTTTTCTTGTTTAACGGAGTTAACTGTTTTAACATGTTTAATCTTATTTTCCTTTTGGTTAACTGGTTTTTGACTATTTGAAGTCCTGTTAGGTTTAGATTTGACTCTGTTTGACCCTGACTTTATGTTAACTTTTTCAAACTCTTTTTCCAGATTAGCATAAGGCAATTTACCCTTAGCCTTTGACATGGCCTCCTTTTTTTGTTTCCAGAGTTAATGGTTGAACATGAGGAATCTGGATCACTAACAAGAGGAGTAGTCACCACATGATCCTTGATGGGATTGTCATTTACAGGTCTACTCTTAGTGTTCATCAAGGTCTCAGATGGTGGCGGAACCATGTTGTAACCCAAACCCTCCCCATTGTTTCTTTCTCTCACTAAGTGTTGGACTATGTGTGATGAACTTGTCCAACTATGCAGTTTCTGTTTTAATGAGCTTACTTCTACTTCTATAATTGCCTTTTGCTTCTTAGTGTCTTCTGGGGAGTTTAGATAGTACCTAATGTCATTAGCTTGGTTAAATGCAACTACTTCGGTTTCCCTAAGCTGTTTAGTCAAAAGGTCTATCTTTTCTTTGTAACTATACTCATTTTGTTTTAATACTCGATTCGCCTTAGTGCACAGTTGTAAATCTTTTACCAAGTTATCATTATGATCTAATACCTAGCAAATTTCTCCTCTATGCCATTTCTAAATGTATTACAATCAGAACAAGCATGATTATTAAACTCTTGGTCAGTGGTACTTACCTGAGTTGGTTCAGAAGCATTAGCCATCATCGCAGCATCAGATGTCTCTGGTTCTGGTGATTCTGTCTTTGCTCTGGTAGTCTCCTCTTTAGGCTTGTAGTTGTCTCGTCAATATTATACATCGCTATATCAACTGCTAGATCTCCTTCACTTGCAGAATCATCATCAAAGTCTTCTACACTTGCAATGTTTGATTCCCCTGGAGAGACAAACCTAAAGCTCTAGTCCTGTCCTTCATCATCATGTGCAGTCAAGGCTTTTGGATCCTTGCTTGATGAAGTAGAACTAGTAGCTTGCTTGTCTTAACGGGTGAAGGATGAGAATGGGTTCTTGTTACCCATCTTCTTTGGCTTAACACATTCTCTCTTGAAGTTCCCCTTCTCCACAGTTAAAGCAGGTCACTTTGCTCTTGTCAAAGCCAAATGTGGTATCCTTAGTAGCTACCAAGCTCTGTCCGGTCTTTTTACAAACTTCTTCGCTCTCCAGACAGCACTAGCTAAGGCCCACATTATGTCCATTCTCTCAAGCTCCATTTCGTCCACCTGCTCGTAGTCCTCGTCTGCCAGATGGCAGTTTCCAATTTTCCCAGCAACAAGTCCATCATAAGAATGAACCACTGCAGCCAAAATCCATGTGTTCTCGAGCTACTTCTACTGTCACATTACCGAGGTTCTCGATATTCAGTCTAGTAGCTTTTGTTTCAGATCCAATATGCTGGGTACACGAAGACCCCAACGTGTCTGATCCTGAAGGAGAAGCATGTGAAGGACCCGATGAGCTAGACACAAATGCATTCTGGAGAGGTGCTCCAGATGTCCTAGTTTGAGGCGTGGCGTTATACAAAGCTGGATTCTGAGTATACGAAGACTTCTGAGCTCTGTACTTCATCCTAAGTGCTTCTTCTCACAGCTTTAGAATGAAGTCATTTATATCCAGCTTTGTCAGCATTCCATTGTGTCTTAGGTTAGACACGAATGTAGCCCACATCCGTTTGCAAAGTTAGCAACTTTCTCTTCCATGGTAGTAGCCACCCCATGTGTATGCAGTTCACTCATCAGATGGAAGAATCTATCTATAACATCATCCAAACTCTCGTTTCCCATCGATGAGAAGTTATCGAATTCCTTCTTTAACTCCTTAGCCTTGATTGCCTTCAACGAAGCATTCCCGTCGTACCTCTTTTCCAGCTCATCCCACAGTTTCTTGGACTGCTTATTCTCTGAGTACTGGTGGAAAATGTCTTTAAAGATAGACTATGTAATCAATGCATAAACCCTCTTCTATGCATTATATTTAACTTTCTGCACATCTGTCATCCCTCCTAAGTTAGCTTTACTCCATCGGCTCCCACCGGTGTACTATACCCACTCTCGATAGCTTCCCATAGATTCGGATCCACTCCATTGAGGTAGATCTCAAAACATTGTTTCCAGTGGGGAAACTCATCTAATGTTAAAAGCTTTGGTGTTTATTATGATTACCCACCTCACTCTCAAGTAACAGCAGGTTCTGGATCCTAGAGTCCTTCCCAGCAGTAAAGGCTGACATTTGATCTTCCATGGCGAATAACTTTAAGTCACCTTAAACAAACTGTCAACTGGTGCGACTGAAGAGTGCGATTAGGCTATCCGTGCGAATGAACTATGCGAATGGTTCAATCGTGCGGCTGAACTAAGCGATTGGTTCAGTCCTGCAAATGAAGCTAATGCGTATGAACACTGCGAACGAATGGTTCAATCGTACGAATGTAGATGCGACTATGTCCAATCGTGCGTCTGAGCAATGCGAATGAGGTCCAGTCGGGCGAATGGCTCACTCGTGCGACTCAAACTGCTGTTTGCGAAAATTTCTAGATTAAACGTGTTTTAGACATAAAACTTCGAACTTTCGCAAGGTCTAATCGCCTAAGTCTGTAGAGACCAAACTTTGATGAGCAGGGAACGTCCAAGATCACTTTTGACACAAAAGATTGCGTTTTTAGTGCAAAAACACAAGCTTTTTATCAATCTTGATTGAATCACACGTAATCAAGAGCCAGGCTCTGATACCACTTGTTAGGACCTAGTATTTGAACGAGATACCTAGTGATTAGCGTGTAAACCAGATCAAATAGTGCGGAATCCTATTTGATTGGCGATCCAATCAGTGAGAACACACGAAGAATCAATAAAGAATTGAAACTAACATTAGAAATCGATTGGAAATCGATCTAATGTGTTCTATGAACTTGGAGAACGAATTGGGAGGCTTCTGGACGGCTAGGGTACGTCTGGAATTGTAGGGAATCAACCTTCTTTGTTTTTCATGAATTAGATTGTATTTATAGGTTAGTATTGTTCATTCAGGCGACTGGACCATAAGCATGGTTCAGTCGTGCGATTGAACCATGCGGTTGATCCATTCGCACGACTGAGTGTTCAGTCGTACGACTTAGTCAATCTTATGTGTCAATCATATGACTGATCCAGTCTCCTGGTTCAGTTGTGCGACTGAGTCAATCATATGAAGTTATTCATGCGTGTGGTCCATTCGTATGGGCCATCCGCATGAGAACTTCATTATGTTAAGTTTGAATGTATTATTAATAAACATTATGTGTAACCATTCACACAACTACTATCCTAATTAACCAATTCAATATCTACTCATTAATGAAATATTAGTCATTACAAATCACAAACAATCAATATCATTTCATTAATCATATCAAATTACATCAAAATCAGATAAACAAGATCTATTACATTTCATATCATGATCTAGGGACATATATGTATCAACAACTATTATATATTCTTCATATATACTCGAGTGCTGTTCTAGGTGAGTTCGAGAGAAAACATTGTGTTTAAGTGACAAACACCGATCCTGCACATTACCCTCTCCACACACTCACATTTTCAGAAACCAAAAGAGGAGAAGAGAGCAAGGGAGAAAAGAGGAAGAAAAGTTGGTTCGGGTTGGTTCAAGTGAGTAAAATCCTTGAGGAGCGGGTCAAATCAAAGCTCTTCTCATTGTGGTCGTTTTGTGAGTTCTAGGACCCCTCTTTTACATGTTTTTGAATGATTTGGGGCTGGAACACATCAAAAATCGGGTTTTTTAGTGTGTGTGTGTGTGTTTGACCCGTTTGTGTATGTGTATGTGTGTGTATGATCCATTTGGGTCTTGCTTTTGAGCTTGTGTGTACTTGAATGGTGTTGTGGTATGAATTCCTAAGGTTTAGGATGGTTGATTTGGGCTTAGAATGGGTTTAGATGACCTTGGAGGTTGAAAATGGAAGATTGGTTTTGGGATGAACTGCATTCTATACCAGCTAGGGCTAGGCGACCGAATGGAGGCCATACGGCCGATTGGGGTGCGATTGAGGGTTCATTCGCATGAATGGGGTTCATTCGCACGATTGGGGTTCATTCGCACGATTGAGGTTCATTCGCACGACTGAGAGCCCAGTCGCATAAATGCTCATCCGCATTAGTTCCATCCGCATTAGGTCCATTCGCATGGGACTCATCCGCATGGAGTCCATCCGCATTAGTTTCGTTCGCATGATTGGGTGTTCATCCGGATTGGTCCATTGGCATGATGTTCAGTCGCATGGAGGCCACGCGACTGAAGGGTGTCCATACGCCCGAATAGGGTTGTTGCACCCGAGGAAAAGCGTAGTTTAACTGCTGACTTTCGGGGGAAAGTGCAGATGTAAATTTTGACGTAAAGGTTCCAGTAAGTTCATGTAAGATGACTGTTGAGGCCTTAGAGAGCATGTTGGGCATGATGAAGATGATGTTGCATGATGATGTATGCTATGTATGTATGATGTTGCCCTGTATGATGTTGATGCCTGTGTATGTTATGTTCCTTGTTATAATGCATGTTTATCTCTCTTGTGGTTTATGTGCTATGTTAACGAATGAAATGAAAGTATTATGTAAGGTATAGTGGAAGATAATGAAAAGTGGAAAATGATGAATGCGTGCATTAATGAATGATGAAAGTAATGAAAGTCTTGCAAGCATTAGATATTGGGACACGCCAACTATAAGGTGTTAGCCCAACGGTGTGTGGGTTCGCTATCCCGGGAGGATGCACATCGGGGTCTTTCTTTGTGATCGACCATTTGTATAGAACCTCTACCGCTTACCCCTGTTACTGCGGCACCACGTTTAGCTGTCTATTTATAGACTTCAGCCCAGTAGCCATATAGTTTGGGGTGTAGCACACGGTATTAGTACGGATGATATCAAATGTGCAAGAAAAGATGTAATGATGAACGGACGAATGAAGAAAATAATAATGATATTATCTATGTGCACGTATGTTGTATGATCGCATGAAAGTAAATAACGGTTTTAACATAAGAAAAGTATGTTTTATTATAAAACTAGAACTCACTCAGCAACGCTGACTTTTTATGTGTTTCCAGTTGGCAAGTAATGTTGCTGAGGATGCCACTGAGAGGCTACTCAGCTCTTTTGGATGGCATCCATTTATATAGGGCTTTTTGTGATGTAATGCAACAATGTGTTTTGTAACTGATTAACGATGTATTATTTTGAAAAAGTTTTAATGATGAAATGAGATGTCATTTTTAACTGTTTCTGCTGCGATGCTTTATGAAATACAAATGTAATTATATGTTTTATGTGCGATGATTTACCAGTTGTAAGCGTCCCGGGAACGAGGCCTTACAAGTTGGTATCAGAGCCAAATTTTAAGTGAAATGGGTAAATTTTCAAAATAAACCTTACTTTAAACTGAGAATGGGACAGAAAGAGAAGTGATGCCAATCTGAGTAGCTGCATGCCATCAGGTATTTTCGTAAAGTTAACTGGTGTTATGTGCGCATCTTATGTGCTATGTATTTTTGTAGATTTAAATACTGATGTAGTCAGGATAGGTAATGCTTGGGGTGTGAAGAGTAAATTAAGTGGCTAATCACAACTGGCCACTGTAATTAGGGACTTACTATACTTGACATAAACTGAGCTGTTCCCTTGAATGATCGTGTTGGTGTTTGAACCTTTCAGTGTGTGTGTGAATGGCCGGTGGTAGATCTTCGAAAGCTTCATGTGGTGGAGGTCATGATGCTGAACCATGACCCAAGAGAGGGAGACCCAGAGTTGAGAAGGTGGTTCCTGAAGAACCCCAGACCCCTCATCCGGAGGGTGGTGATGAGAGTGCAAACCTAAGGGCCTCGGTGAAAGAGGCAGTGGTTGAGGAAGTCCATCAGGTAATGCAGACGATCTTACCGTCTGTAGTGACCGAAGTTATCAAGGCGGTATGGGAAGGGGAGAGGAAAGAAAGAAGTAGACCTATGGGTAAAAGAAGACAACCCAACACTGAGACGGTTTTGTCTGACTACGAAGAAGAAGGAGAGGAAGAAGAGCCTGCTCTGGAGGCGGCACGAGGGTGTAATTACGGGGCATTTAGAGATGCAAGCCCCCTGATTTTGATGGTAACGACATTGCTGCTGCTGCTCACTGGTGGGTGAGGTAAATGGAGGTTGTTCTTGATATCAGCGAGTGCCGGGAGGACCAGAATGTGAAATTTGCTACCCACTCGTTTGTAGACTCGGCTCTGTATTGGTGGGACAATATTCTCCAAGCCGAGGGTAGTCGGGCGATAGGAAGGATGAGGTGGGAGGAGTTGAAGAAGATGGTGATTGCGGAGTTCTACCCTCATAGGGAGATGGATAAGATAGAGAGAGAGTTCCTACAGCTGGAGGCGGGAACCATGACACACCAGCAGTACACCACCAAATTCAATGAAATGGCATGACTAGTGCCGGATCAGGTGACGCCTCTATCTTGAAAGATCAAGAGGTACATTAAGGTTTGCCGGTGGATATTTGCAGGCATATGATCGCCACCCGACCAAGCATTTTAGGTCGGCGGTCGATTTGGTAGGGAGATTATATGATGAACGGGAGGTGGTGGTGACCGAGGTGAGCAAGACAGGTGATGGCGATCGGAACTGGAACGGGAAAAGGTCTGGTCGGTGTGATGCCACGATGGGTAACAAAAAAACATGGGTGGATGACCGACGTGGGGCCACATCGAGTGCGGGGTCAAAGAGGTGTGGCAAGTGTGGAAGGGAGCATGCGGGAGAATGTAGGTTGGGGTCGAATGTGTGCTTCAAATGTGGGAAGATGGGGCACATCGGCAAGAAATTGCCTTGCGGGCAGATGTTTCAATTGTGGTGAAAGTGGTCATATGAGTAAGGATTGTAAGAAGCCGAGGGCGGAGGGCTCTGGGGCAAAGAAGACAGGAAGTGAAGGACCGAGGGCGAGCACCAGGGCATTCACTATGACACAGGAGGAAGCTAGGACGGACCCTGACATTGTGTCCGGTACGTTTCTAGTGAACCAAACTTTAGCTTCTGTGTTATTTGATTCGGGTGCCAGTAAAAGTTTTATTTCTGCTACTTTATGTGCTAAGCTGCTGTTAGTAGTAGACGTGTTGATGTGCCCTTCGATGTAGAAACTGCCATAGGTAAGTCTACCAGGATTTCTGAGATGATAGAGAACTGTGATGTGGAGCTAGAAGGTTATAAGTTTCCTGTTAGATCGTTCGTGATGACGTTAGGTGGTTTCAATTTGGTTCTTGGGATGGATTGGTTGGCGGACTCTGAGGCGAACATTGTGTGTCGCAAGAAAATGATTCGTTTGATAGCGCCTGACGGGAGTTTGGTAACTGTGTACGGAGATCGGGTCACGACGATCCCGAGAGTAATCTCAATGGTGGTGGCGGGAAAGCGTATGAGGCATGGATGTAGCGCCTACTTGGCTTATGTAAAGGATGTGGATACGCCAACACCACAACTATCTGATGTATCGGTTGTGTGTGACTTTCCGGACGTGTTCTCAGAAGACCTACCAGGAGTGCCACCTGACCGAGAGATCGAGTTTCAGATTGATTTGATACCAGATGCCCAACCTGTTTCCAAGGCACCGTATCGGTTGGCTTCGACGGAGATGAAAGGATTGATGGAGTAGTTGCAAGAGCTACTTGAGAAGGGGTTTATTAGACTGAGTATCTCTCCTTGGGGGTGATCCGGTCATGTTTGTGAAGAAGAAAGACGGTAGTATGAGGATGTGCATTGACTACCGCAAGCTGAATAAGTTGACGGTGAAGAACCGATACCCCTTACCGAGAATACATGATTTGTTTGATCGGCTTCAAGGTGCCAGTTGGTTTTCAAGGATAGATCTTCGATCTGGTTACCATCAGTTGAAGGTGAAAGAGCAAGACATCCCTAAAACAGCTTTTCGCACGCGTTATGGTCACTACGAGTTTCTTGTCATGCCTTTTGGTTTGACCAATGCGCCATCTGCTTTTATAGATTTGATGAATCGAGTGTGTCGGCCGATGTTGGATAAATCAGTGATTGTGTTTATCGATGATATCCTGATTTATTCAAAGAATGAGGAGGAGCATGCCGGTCACATTCGGGAGGTTCTGGAGACATTGAGAAAAGAGAAGTTGTACGCCAAGTTCTCCAAGTGCGTGTTTTGGTTATGCGAGGTTCAATTCTTGGGTCATGTGGTGAATCCTGATGGGATTATGGTGGACCCGGCAGAGGTGGAGGCAGTGACGCAATGGAAGTCTCCAAAGACGCCATCCGAGATTCGTAGCTTATTGGGTTTGGCGGGCTACTACAGAAGGTTTATCCAATACTTTTCCAAGATTGCTTCTCCACTAACCAAGTTGACCTGAAAAGATGTGAAGTTTGTATGGGGTCAAGCTCAAGAGAAGGCGTTCGAGGAACTAAAGGCGAGGTTGACTCAAGCTCCTGTTCTGTCATTACCCGATGGAGATGAAGATCTGGTGGTCTATTCTGATGCTTCCTACTCAGGGTTCGAGTGTGTGCTATTGCAGATAGGGAAGGTTATAGCCTGTGCATCCCGGCAGTTAAAGGTCATGAGGTCAACTACCCAATTCATGACTTGGAGCTAGCAGCCGTAGTCTTTGCACTAAAGATTTGGAGGCACTATCGGTACGGGACGAAGTGTACCATTTTCACTGACCACAAGAGTTTAAAGTACTTCTTTGAGCAGAAAGATCTGAACATGAGGCAGAGATGATGGTTGGAGCTTATAAAGGACTGTGATTGCCAGATCCATTATCATCCAGGCAAAGCCAACGTGATGGCTGATGCCCTTAACCAAAAGGAGAGGCCCCAGCCAATTCGGGTAAAGGCGTATCAGCTAATCATGACCTCCAACGTGATGAAGCAAGTTAAAGAGTTTCAAGATGAGGCACTGAAGGAAGATCATCTTAACTTGGAAAGAATGAGAGGTCTCGCTGGGGAATTGGGTGAAAACACACTTGGTGTTAAAACCTGATATGGACGGGTGTGGATTCCTCGTTTTAGGGATCTACAGGTGAAGGTTTTGGATGAAGCTCACAAGACTCGATACTCCATTCATCCAGGTGCCACAAAGATGTATCAAGACATGAAGAAGGATTATTGGTGGCCGGGTATGAAACGGGACGTAGTGGAGTATGTGAGTAAATGCCTTACTTGTCTATAGGTGAAGGCCGAGCATCAGAAGCCGTATGGAAGATCCAACCCCTGGATATACCGGAATGGAAGTGGGAACACATCACCATGGATTTTATTACGAAGCTGCCGCGTACTCCGAAAGGGTACGATGCTATATGGGTGATTGTTGACCGTTTGACAAAGAGTGCTCACTTCCTACCGATCCGCGAGACATATTCATCTGAGAGGTTGGTTGATCTGTTTATCAAGAAATTGTAACTCATCATGGTGTGCCGGTGTCTATTGTGTCTGATTGTGACACCCGGTTTACATCCAAATTCTGGAAGAAATTCCATGATGCTATGGGGACGAGGTTACACATCAACACGACTTATCATCCCTAGACTGATGGTCAGTCCGAAAGGACCATTCAGACATTGGAGGACATGCTTTGGGCATGTGTGATTGATTTTAGGGGAAGTTAGGATGACCACTTACCGTTAGCTGAATTCTCATACAACAACAGCTTTCATGCCAGCATTGGTATGCCACCCTATGAGATGCTATACGGTAGGAGATGCAGAACACCCATCTGTTGGGGTGATATTGGTCAGAAAAAACTAGGGAGCGTCAAGGTTATCGAGGCTACGACTGAGAAGCTTGAAAAGATCAAGGCCTTCATGAAGGCAGCCAAAGATAGACAGAAGTCGTATGCTGATAAACGACGCAGACCGATTGAGTTCCAGGTGGGTGACCGGGTTATGTTGAAGGTCTCACCTTGGAAGGGTATCATTAGTTTCCGAAAGCGGGGCAAGTTGAGCCCAAGGTATATAGGGCCTTTCCTAATCATTGCTCGAGTAGGAGAGGTGGCCTATAGATTGGAGTTACCAGATGAGTTAAGTGGAATTCACCCGACATTCCACGTGTCTCATCTAAGGAAGTGCTTGGCGGATGAAGGCATGATTGTTCCACTAGAGGATATCGAAGTAGACGAAAGGCTCAATTATGTGGAGCAACTAGTGGCAATCATCGATCGAAAAAAGAAAAGGCTGAGAAATAAAGTGGTTCCTCTTGTGTGTGTACAGTGGAAGCACAAGAGGGAATCTGAGTCAACGTGGGAGACTGAGGAAGAAATGAGACAGCATTACCCACATTTGTTTGAGGAATAACAGGTTTTGGGGACGAAACCTAATTAAGAGGGTGGACTTGTAACACCCGGTTATTTATTTATTTCGAAGCCGACGAAGGAAGAAAAAGTAATAAAGTCCAAAGTTGAGGGACCAAACTTGCCAATGAGAGAAAGTTGGGTATGTGGTGATATTTGAAGGAAGAGGGCAGCCATTACCCTCTCCCCACACTCACATTTTCAGCAACCAAAAGAGGAGAAGAGAGAAAGGGAGAAAAGAGGAAGAAAAGTTGGTTCGGGTTGGTTCAAGTGAGCAAAATCGTTGAAGAGCGAGTCAAATCAAAGCTCTTCTCGTTGTGGTCACTTGTGTGAGTTCTAGGACCCCACTTTACATGTTTTTGAATGAGGCTGGAACACATCTGAAAATCAGGTTTTTTTAGTGTGTGTGTTTGACTCATTTGTGTATGTGTATGTGTGTGTATGATCCGTTTGGGTCTTGCTTTTGAGCTTGTGTGTGCTTGAATAGTGTTGTGGTATGCATTCCTAAGGTTTAGGATGGTTGATTTGGGCTTAGAATGGGTTTAGATGAGCTTGGAGGTTGAAAATGGCAAATTGGGTTCGAGATGAACTGCATTCTGCACCAGTTAGGGCTAGGCGACCGAATGGAGGCCATACGGCCGATTGGGGTGCGATTGAGGGTTCATTTGCATGATTGGGGTTCATTCGCATGATTGGGGTTCATTCGCACGATTGAGGTTCATTCGCACGACTGAGAGCCCAGTCGCATAAATGCTCATCCGCATTAGTTCCATCCGCATTAGGTCCATTCGCATGGGACTCATCCGCATGGAGTCCATCCGCATTAGTTTCGTTCGCATGATTGGGTGTTCATCCGAATTGGTCCATTGGCGTGATGTTCAGTCGCATGGAGGCCATGCGACTAAAGGGTGTCCATACGCCCAAATAGGGTTGTTGCACCCGAGGAAAATCGTAGTTTAACTGCTGACTTTCGGGGGAAAGTGCAGATGTAAGTTTTGACGTAAAGTTTCCCGTAAGTTCATGTAAGATGACTGTTGAGGCCTTAGAGAGCATGTTGGGCATGATGAAGATGATGTTGCATGATGATGTATGCTATGTATGTATGATGTTGCCTTGTATGATGTTGATGCTTGTGTATGTTATGTTCCTTGTTATGATGCATGTTTATCTCTCGTGTGGCTTTATATGCTATGTTAACGAATGAAATGAAAGTATTATGTAACGTAAAGTGGAAGATAATGAAAAGTGGAACATGATGAATGCGTGCATTAATGAATGATGAAAGTAATGAAAGTCTTGCAAGCATTAGATATCGGGACACACCAATTATAAGATGTTAGCCCAACGGTGTGTGGGTTCGCTACCCGGGAGGATGCACATTGGGGTCTTTCTTTGTGATTGACCATTTGTATAGAACCTCTACCGCTTACCCCTAGTACTGCGGCACCACGTTTAGCTGTCTATTTATAGACTTTGGCCCGGTAGCCATATAGTTTAGAGTGTAGCACACGGTATTGGTACGGATGATATGAAATGTGCAAGAAAAGATGTAATGATGAACGAACGAATGAAGAAGATAATAATGATATTATCTATGTGTAAGCATGTTGTATGATCGCATGAAAGTAAATAACAGTTTTAATGTAAGAAAAGTATGTTTTATTATAAAACTAGAACTCGCTTAGCAATGCTGACTTTTTATGTGTTTACAGTTGGCAGGTAATGTTGCTGAGGATGGCACTGTGAGGCTACTCAGCTCTTTTGGATAGCATCCATTTATATTGGGCTTTTGTGATGTAATGCAATAATGTATTTTGTAACTCATTAACGATGTATTATTTTGCAAAATTTTTTATAATGAAATGAGATTTCATTTTTAACTGTTTCCGCTGATATGCTTTATGAAATACAAATGTAATTATATGTTTTATGTGCAATGATTTACCAACTATAAGCGTCCCAGAAACAGGGCCTTACATCACATTACTAACATATTGGAGTTACCAGATACACAAGTAGTTCCACATAGTTATTAAAATTTATTAAGAAATATGCTCAATAAAAGAGTCATGTGGTACCACCATAGTGACTTAATGTCTCAAATGTTCCAAAAGCATTTTTTATCATCTTTTTATTCACAGAGAGTTGATATCAAACCACACAAATTTTACATGAATAAACAAAATAAAAATTTCAGATTGATGCAATACAAACGAGAAAGAGAGAGTTCTAAGAGAGAAAGAGAGGAAGAAACTTCTGTTTTCATTCCATAACCTATAAATGATATGTTACAAAGGATCTGATTACTTTAACTTTAAACATGGTGAAATATCAAAACTAACTTGATTCTAGATTAACTGTAAATACCTTACAAGTGATAACAAAATCGATGGCAGCAGGCAGTAGGCGCAACAAGGTGAAGGAGGCCGTAGGTGGCCGGAGCACCTGAGCAGGCAACGACGTGGGGGGGAGCCGAGCAATGAGGTTGGTCGAATGTCTGCTATTTTCGATTAGCCGTGTTCTAGTTTGATTGAGTTGTTGCCTTCTATTACTAGGTTTAGTTTGGGTTTTTTTTAAATGTAAAGATCTGATTTTAAGAATATTAAACTAAGCTAGAGAATGAAGTCATATAAATAGCCCTTGGTTAGTAGTTAAGTTTTATGTTTTCATATCACATGACTTGGGTTCGATTCAAGGGAGAAACAATCTTTTTTATTAGAAGTTTTGTTAATTAATAAAAATAACTCCAATAGTGAACCTAGTCATTTTTATCACTTATTTTTTAATAAAAGGCATCTACACCACACTAACATACAAAAATCACAATTCTCATTAATTCCTCTTTATAATATTTTTATTTTAGTTAACAAACTATATTTAAGAAATTACATTAAAGAATCTATTAAGTTAATTTAACTTTCGAAAATTACATAATAGATAAAATCAACTTAAATTCACTCATGCATCTTAAAATTGAATTAAAATTACATCATTTTAACTCATAGCTTTTTGATATCTTCAAACTTTAAATATGAACCAACCATCCGTCACAACCTTTTAAAATAAGTTTCCTATTTAACTTTTAACTACGTATCATTTTCAAAAGTAGTTGCATATATATTGTTTAAATAATGCAACCATGTCAAAAGTGCATATAGAAATACAATTTGCAACCTTCTAAAAAATGTTGTAATCTTTACTACAATTTGCAACTTTTTAATAAAAAAGTTGCAGATTTAATATTTTTTGCAACTTTTTTTATAAAAAGTGTTGCATTAAATATTCAAATGCAACCTTTGTGTTTAGCGAATTTACATTAGAGTTAAATGAAACTTATTTAAAAAAGTTACTTTTGAAAAGTTACATTAGGCTTATTTTTTAGTAGTGCAAGCCTTGCATTGTTAGACGTTTATCTAAACAAAATTGTTTGCGGTCAGATTTTGTTTTAGGCCAATGTAAGCATTTACTTTATGCAACCCTAGCATTGTAACAAGTGAAAACATCATTAAAGAATAAAAGATAATGAACAAGATAATGAATTATATGAAAGCCAAGTGGTCTTTATGTACGGTAAATGATGTTCATAAATGAAAGTAAAAGATATTTTTTTCTACATAAGACCAAAACTTACTAGATAACTTTGACTTACGTACATATTAGTTGGTAGGTAACTTGCTGAGATGATGGGGATGCCATGGTTTGCAACTACTTGGCACCTAAAGGCTTGCACCCTACTATTAAATGAATAGAAGTTTATTTAAACAAAAATTGTGTTGTCCCTTTATTTTAATTCAATTACATATTGCAACAACTTTTTGGTAATTAGTAAATAATATAATTTCGATGTAATGTTTTAATTAAATGATGAAACGTTGATGTTTTATGCTATGATCAACCAACTATAAAGACTCTTGAAAACAGACATTATAATGTCACTATAGTCTTGTATTACAAGTATAAAGCCTAGATTAAAATCATACGGTTACGTCATGGTATGTTTATAGTATGTCACCAAATGTCACTGTATCACTTTTGTGATATGTCACTAGTATAACTTTTCAAAGTATTAATACTTATGTTTTAAAAAAATTAAAACTTATTTAGAACTCTAATTTAATAGTATGTATAATGAGCACATCTAAGATTTGTTGAGCTAGAGTACAATGTGGAAAAATAGAGCTTATTACCCTATTATAAAATTTTGTCATCTATTTCAAATATTATGTTATGAATTTAAGAAAATATTGTGTTGGATCACGTAAGGCTGGTGCAACCAAAACAAACACTTAGAATATTTTTGGTGCAACTGATGATGAACTTCCGAAGGCAAAAGCTAAACTTTCGAAGGTCAAGACTGAAAGAGCTTCTGAAGAGGAACTCTAACTTCCGAAGAAAAAGTCTTCCCTCTTCCGAAGATCAACATTTAGAAGAGTTCAAGACAATGACTTCTGAAGTATGAAGATCATCAAGCCTCAAAATAAGAAGTATAAGTGGCTTTGGAAGAACTTGTTCTTCTGGAGCTAGTTAACCTTCGAAAGAACCTGCTATGAACCAGTGGACATAAGTATGATCCTTTTGACAGATCTGCTGCAACCTCTAAGATACTGCATGGTGCTTTCCCACGCCCATGTAATTAACCATAATTTATTCCACAGTTCATTCCTTATCAGTTAGTATAGTTATCAACTGTAGTTGGTGACCAAAAGGTAAGTCATGGTCATATCATGACTACTAAATCTTGGATAGTATTTTATCTAGGATGCCTTACCTTTAGCAATGTAGTATTTGCTTTAGTCGTAGGTTCCTAGCTGGTATCAAAGTATAACTAGCTGTAGAAAGTAGTATATATAGTTTCTCATTGTAACTATGTAAACATGCTTATAAGAGTTTTGTAACACTTTAAGTTGAGAAGTAATATACACAAGTATCTTGAAAAACTATCTTCTTGTGTTTGTTTACTTAGTATATTAATATCAATTCTTAAGGGATTCTGCATCATCAAACTGAGTGGCTTAGTGAGTTTGAGAGATAATACTTGTGTTGAGTGACAACAACTGATCCTACAATTGGTATCAGAGCCAGATTAGGCTCTTGATTGAGAGATCTTACCATCCAAATCAACCTTTTTCTTCTCTCATATTCCACAACACTCAAAATGACCCTTAATAAAAAAAATCATCTGAAGGTGAAATGGGGACGATGTTTAAAGCACCCATCATCACCCTTGAGAACTTCAATCTTGGAGCAAACATATTGAAGGTTTCATTAGTTATCAAGACAACATGATGTGGAAATCTATCACCAATGGCCTTTACAAGCCAAAGGTTGCAGCACCAGCTAGAAATGGTGCTTTGATAAAAAAGGCTATTGAAGACTATTCTCATGAAGACCATAAGCGACTAGAGATTGATAGAAAAGCACTGTCTGTCCTTATGACTATCATACCCAACTCCATCATGGTGGGATTTGAGCATTACCAGTCAGCCAAAGAACTCTTTGATGCTTTGTCTCATATGTATGCCATCTCTAATAACTCCAAGAAAGATTTCCTGAAGCAAAAGTTGAAAACTTTACTTATATTGCTAGAGAGACCGTCAGCCAACAATACTTCAGGTATAAGGATCTTACTTCATCATTTCTGTCTGTGGGACTTCAGGTATATGGATCTTATTTCATCACTTCTGTCTGTGGGAGTGACTCTTGAGATGAGAGATCTCTCAAAAAGTTCATGAGTGCACTTTCAAATGAGTGGACTTTCTACTATATCTCTATCAAGAGGACAGAGAACTTAAACTCTTTCATAATGATTGAACTATATGGCATCCTTGATGGATACCATGTAGAGATGGAAAAAAAAGAGAGGCCACCAAGTGAGTGTACCCTCAATCCTTTCTACTAGCAATGCTTTAATAGTCGTTAAAGGCTCAAGACCCCCCAACCTTAGTAGTCCCTGACTTACTCCTAGTAGCCATCCTGTTCTTCTGGGCCATACATTACCTTTCGTGAGACTCTAAGGTCTCAACAGGCTCAGTTAAGTCATTTCCAAGATAGTTATGCCTTTGTCTTAGGAAATAGGCATTTAGTGATTTTTAGTTTTGCTTTGATGATCCGGAATGTTTGAGCCCAGATGATGTTAAGTACGGCATATTGTACAACAGATGGCTCTGTAACTTATAAGAAAAATAAGTTCTTTAAGAAAACTAGAAGGCAATTTCCCCAAAACCTAACTAACGGCAAGTTCGGGTTTGACAAGACAAAGGCTAAATGTTACAACTATAACTAACTTGGCCACTTGCCAGGGAATGCAAGGCTCCCAAATCCAATCCGGGAACCTCTCAAGCCTCCACACATCCCACCACACCTAAAGCCACCGGAAGTCAACTAAACCACACACAACTACTGTTGCTCATGAGGTGGACTGGAGCTTCATGGTGCAGGATGTGACCCCTACTCAAGCATTGATGGTTGGAACTGATGACACAAGGTATTTGAACATCTCTGTAATCCTGCTTGTATTGCTAAAGTTAAATTGTATCAGGACTACAACATGGAAATTAAATTTGAAATTGAGTCATTGAATATCCTTATAAGTGATTTTAAAAGGGTTGAATCTAACTATAAAATGAAATTGAAGAGTGGAGAAAACTGTATCCTTTTTAAAACATGAACATACCAACTATAGGACTTAAATCAAAGATTTAATCTCCAAATTTAGTGAGGCTCAAGCCCAGCTAGTCACAGCTGAGGCACAAACTAGGAAGCATGCTATCTCTGAGCAAACCTTCCAAGCCATTCTTGCATCATCCTCCCACTCAAAAACTTGTTATCAAAACAAAGGTGGATTGGGGACTAATGAATTTGCTCCACCATATTCTTATGAGTCTATCAGACAACCAAGACGTGGGACCAAAAAGCAAGAGGTTCCAACTGTTGACCCACCACCTCATGTGTTGAACAGTGATGCAATTATGGAGACCATCACAGGGAGGATCAGGTAAATCAACCCACTCCCACTAGTGATGATCAACCCCTAACCACCAAAGCTAGAAGAAACAGGCTAAGACAGCCAAAAAACAACCAGAAAATGATTGGTATCAAGTTGAAAATAGACCCAAAACAAAAGGGTGTATTTATTTCAACCAGATTCCAAGTAGTTGTAAGATCTGATCCTAGAAAGGAGTGTAGTAACAAGACTCCTGTCCTGTTGAATGATCAAAAGTTGAAGGGAAAGACTGTTGATGAAGACAAGAAGAGCAAGAACAACACTCTTCACATCCCACAAAGGTTAACATTGCATGCATAATATGTGGTCTACACAACCATATGGCTAAAAATTGTTACTACAATCCTGCAAGTACACATTATCAAATAATGTTAAGAAAGAAGGAGTCAAGGAGGCTTTTACATCTGGATCCTATCATATGGTCCAAGTGATGAGGAAGGAAAGCTTGTTTCCGAAGCAAAGTTGCTTTTTGAAGAAACTCATTCTTCCGAAGGGATCATAGCTTCAGAAGATAAGGCTAAGAAACTTTAAAAGAACAACAAGAGTTCCTTTGAAACCTTCCGAAAAGAAGACTACTTCAGAAGAAAAGGTGAGGAAAGCTTCTTCCGAGAAGAAAGAAGCCTTGGAAGTATGCCATGCTATCCAAGCTTCATCAAGCTCATCTACATTGATTAGCCAAGGGATGGATTGGAAGATCAAACAAGATGCTACAACCCAAACCTCTTCTTCAAAAATATCTATTGAACCCCTATGCATACACTTTGGTTCAATTAAATCCTCATCATTGGAAAATCCCAAGACTAGCAAGGCTTAGGTTTCTAATAAAAACTAGCTTTTTCACCTTATGTTCAAGCACATCCACATGACAAGAATGACAATGTATGGATTGTAAATAGTGGATGTTCCAGGCATATGACTGGGAACAGATCTTTTCTTCAACAATTTGATGGAGGTCCTATTCATTTTGGAGGTGAGGCTGGAGGATACATTTTTGGCAGATGAAGTGTATCCAATGGCAAGTTAAGAGTCTACAAAGTAAACTTTGTCAAATAGCTTGAACACATCTTTTAAGTGTTTCTCAGTTTTGTGATCAAAATCACTGAATGCTTTTCACAGAACATGAGTACACTATCCTCAAACCCGGATGACAATTCATCAGGAATTGGTGCTTCTTATATCTCCCAGGAAAGGGGATATGTACAAGCTAGATATGAACAATGCTTCCCCATTAGGTGAAGTATCATACTTTCTTTCCAAAGTTGATGGTGATGAGTCAACTTTATGGCATAAATGAATGCCATGTAAATTTTAAAATCATGAATAAAATGGTTAAGATAACTTGCTACATGGTGTGCCTCAAAAGGAATTTTCTATAAATATATTGTGTTGCATGTCTGAAAGGAAAGCAACGTATGGCATCTCATAAAGTCAAAGTAGTTAACTCTATCACCACTCCATTACACTTATTACACATGGATCTATTTGGTCCCACAAGTATAATGAGCATTGGAAGAAAGTCATACTACCTTGTGATCATTGGTAATTTTACTAGATTTACATGGGTATTATTTTAAAACTAAAGATGAATTGATGAAACCTTAAAAAAATTTATTCTTAAAATTGAAAATCAAATTGATCACAAGGTTAAGTATTAGAAGTGTGATCAAGGGACTGAGTTTAAGAATCAAGTTCTTGACTCATTCTGTAACTCAAAAGGGATTGGCAGATAGTATAGTGCCCCTAGAACTCCTCAACAAAATGGTGTTATTGAGAGGAGAAGTAGGGCACTTATTGAGGCTACTCGAACCATGTTAGCTTCTTTAAAATTGCCTTGAACATTCTAGGCAGAGGCATTCAACACTGCATGTTATGTTCAGACATAGTTCTTGTTAAGCACTTGGTAAGAGCCACATGGAAAGACCCCTTATGAGCTATGAAACAAGAGGCTACCGTTCATTGGCTTTCTCCGGTCCTTTGGCAGCAGGTGTACCATACTTAACACAAAGGAAAATTTGGCAACATTTGTTGAAAAGGTAGATAATGCTATCTTTGTTGGATATTCATCCAACTCTATTGCCTATAGAGTTTACAACATTAAAAATCAACAATTTGATGAATCATCCCACATTGTTGTTAATGAGCACATTCCTTGTGTAAGGGGGAATGGACCTGATCATATCTTTTATTTAAACTTTTTTCAAACTATTCTAAACTTTCTTGTGGAATGTTTCAGCTGGAATAGGTACTCAAAGTGATTCTGATGATGACCAACTATTTGAGTTACCCAGACCTCTTCCAAGTCTTCAAGAAATGCTAAAAATCAAGCTCCCACAATTGGAAGATCTGATAGTATAACTATCTCAAGAACCTATTGAGCTTTAACAAGTTGTCAACAAAGTGAGCCTTAATACTCATCCAGTGACAATGTACAACACCAAGTTGATGGAAGAAGCATTTTGAAGAAACAAGCAACTGTTAATACTGCTCCATAACCAATTGATACTAATGTTGTCTTTCCTTCATTCAATCGGTCCTCATTGAATGAATATGAGACATCAGCTGGACCAAGTGTTCAAGTTCCTGAGCAAAACATGTCCAATTTAGATCTATCCATGTAACTAGATGTAATTCCTAGGCTTAGGATTCATAACATTCACCCAGCTGAGAACATCATTGGAGATGTTTCTGAAGGTGTAAGAACAAAGGGACAAACTCACAATGAGAATGTATGTTTGTACTCATGTTTCTTATCACAGATGGAGCCAAAGAAGATAGAATAAGCCTGAAGGGTAGTAGTCGGGTTGATTCAATGAAAGAGGAATTGCTTTAATTCAAAAGACAAAAGGTTTGGAACCTATGTCCTCTACTATCCACTCAACTACTAATAGGCACTAAATGGCATGATTATTAAAAACAAGGCAAGACTGGTGTGACACCCTACACATATCCCATATCGGCCGTGGACAGGAGAGATTCCTGGTTCATAAGGAATGTCTAGCCTCTAACATCAACAACGCGTTTTGGGCATATTGGCTGTGGATGAGTGGAGAACTCCACACTTGAGCGTGCTCAGGTGGGAGCAATCCAGGGATGGGAGACCTCCCTGGGATGTTTTCACTTAGGCAACCAAAATCAAATCTGTGAGCTCCTTGTGGGCAAATCGAACAATATTGTTGATGTGAGGGGTCGGGTGTGACAGACTGGTATCAGAGCCATTGGTTATAGGGAACTAGGTTGCATACACACTAGTCTATAACCTCACATAGTTAGTTAGTTACTCATTCCTTATCCTCTTACTGTATACTTATTGGGATACATCACATGCACTGCAGCATGGCATCATCATCCCGGATTTTGGGGAAAAGGCGTGCTCATTTTGAATCCCCTCCACCTGTACCTCACCGAGTGTCTGACTGGCCACGACATCCTTACCCCCGTGGTGAGATAGACTGGGATCAACCGTTTGTGCCACTTGAGCACGACCCTCCATGAGATTGGAGTTATTACCCAACTTGTATAAATCGTATGATTCGTAGAGAGCGTGTTCCGAAGCCGGCCACTGCTAAACCTAGGACTAGGTCAGCAATAACTTCTGCAGCACCCACCTTCCCATCTCTAGATGTACCCCTTGAGAAGGAGGCGGTGGCATTGACCACGAAACTTGAGACTGAGCGTCGATGAGTTGGAGTACTCACTGATGAGAACTCCACACTAAAGGATGATATACGCCGACTATGGTTAAAGATGGCTATAATCGAGGAAAGGTTGTCGATGTCCATCAAAGGGAATTTCAAGATGGTCGGTAGAGTGATGGATCTTTTTTAGCGTATGGGCGAGCAAGATCTCCATGATGTGGGTGTCGAGAGCAGACTAACCGGACTGGAAGCACAACTTGAAGCACTACAAATTGAGGACAACCCTACACCTGCCGAAGATTCCGATGAACCCTGAAGAAGAACCAGAAGAAACCCTGGACGGTGGAGACAACGATGGATCAGATTTATTGGATTGATTCTCCTTATCCTTATGACTTTGACTGCATAGCATTTTTTCTTAAACCCATATGGGAAGGGTTGTTTCCCACACAACGGAAAACTTGAATTTTGACATTGATTGGATATTTTGTGAGCTACTTACAAATTATTTGTGATACGTTATTATTTTGGTTATAAATGTTGTGGTTGTGACAGTACATAATTTCTTACTATTTATATACTTCAATGGGATTACTATGTTGGATGTTACTCATTATGGCATTTGTGAATGTAAAGTGAAATATGGACAGCAGAGGCAAAGGACATGGATGTGGCCGAGGGCGTGACGGTGGACATGGCACCGGCAACGTGGACATGACTCCAGCTGAATTAGCTACACTAATAAACCAACACGTGCAAGTGTCATTGAACACTCAGCCCTCACAGTTTGGTGGTAAACGGTGACACTAGTCATCATTTACACGAATATTCTGTTAGGTGATTAATTCTTTTGGTTTGATTTCTGTACCCTGACACGTTGAATACAGGACCGCCTGGATGCATGTACAAAGCATTCATGGACTATAAGCCGCATACCTACAGTGGAGCTGAGGGAGTGGTAGGGCTCGTAAGATGGTTTGAGAAGACTGAGTCAGTCTTTGCCAAATGTAACTGTCCAGTGCCGGACCAGGTGAAGTACGCCACAGGAACACTGGAAGGTGTAGCACTCACGTGGTGGAATGCTCAAGTGTAGATGCTTGGCCAGGAAATAGCAAATGCACTGTTGTGGGATGAATTCAAGACAATGATGACCGGAATACCGCCCCCGTGATGAGTTCAAGCTAGAAGCTGAGTTCTGGCAATTGAAGATGGAAGGATCCAACATCGAGGCGAACACTACTAGGTCACATGAGCTAGCTACACTTTGTCCTGGCATGGTTAACCTACCGAGCCAACGAAATAAGCTATACTTGTGTGGTTTAGTTCTGGAATTCAGAGTACGGTGACTGTTGCAAATCTCCCTACCATTCAATAGGTTATACCATTGGCTCACAAGCTCACTGACCAAGCTATGGAGCAAAGGAAGTTACCCTAGTGGGGCGTTGTGGCAAGCATGCCCAATGTCACACCCAAACCTTGAAGGCAGAAACGTCGAGATGTGAGAGTTAAGATCGTTCACAGCCACATAACCCTATTATTAAACTCAAATATGTTATTCATAAGTTCCAAAGGTAACATTACAAACATAAGTCTCAATAAGAAATCAATAATGCATAAAAAGAAATATATCAAGCTCATATTTAACTAGGTACATTCCTAGGTGTAAACAAGCTTCAAAGGTGGCAATCAAACTTGATCATTTCCTGAAACATGTTAAAAATAAAAGGTCAACAAAATGTTGGTGAGATTTCCATAGTTTTCAATACATAAGTACATAAAAGATGGCAATTCATGTTATAAGTTAGAGAACAAAGTAACTAGGGATGTAAGATAGAATGCACAATCAAACCTTGATAGATTTTTACAAGTCTCAAACATTTACAAGTATATATGATTAGCTAAGTGTACTTGGATTAACCAAGCAGGCTTGTCAGGCTCATAGATCTTTGATGTCGCTAGGCTAGCAATAGTTAATGATTGTACATATAATCGACATTACATGATAGCTACAAAGATCAACTAACCACAACATACAAGTGAATTGCCATAAGTTTACAAGAATCAAACATTTTACAAGTATAACGATTATAAGGTAACATGTTTCACCTCAAAGTGTGAAAAGATAAAAAGGGGTATAGAAATACTCACATGATCAAGAGTTATATAACTGACGATTAATAAGAAAATAATATGCGTCGTTCCAACATAAACCGTCACGTGACACCTACTTATATAATTACAAGATTAAAGTTTTATAATAAATTTAACGAGTTAACGAGAACTAGTGTTTCAATTTGGTTGTATGAGGCTTGTCAAATAATTATATTTAACAAAATGGAATCAATTATTTTATTAAACTCAAAAAAATTCACTACATGTTATGTAAGATCATATATATAAGATATAACATTTATAACAATTTGAATACATATATAAAGATTAAATAAAATTTTGTAACCACAATTTAAAACAACAATTTGAAGATAACAGATGAAATAATAATATTTATGTGAACATAATATTATCTAAAGTCTACCTTTTTATAAAATTAAACTATTTATATCTCTTTTTAGAATATTTAATAAAATATAAAAGTGTTTCTTTTTAAGTAAACAATTTACAGAAAATTATTCAAATGATTTTTAAAATGATCAAAGTTTATAAAATGACCTTTTATAATTTTTAGAAATTTTTAGTATTTAATTTAAAGGCCAAAAAGGCCTAGAAAATATGTGAGGCTCCCCAGGTTCGAACCCGAGACCTCCTGTGTATGGGTTTTGCATCTTACCAGTGTACCAAAGGGTAGTTGTTGTGCTAAGGTTCGGTTTTAAAACTTTAAAAACACTAATTACAACACAACCCCAAATCATAAGACCCTAGTTTGATTTAAACCAAAATTGAAGATCAAATCGATGGTGTTTACGGGAATAAACATGGGGCTTTGATTCCCCATGTAATTACGCGTATATAAATGTATTTATTTACCCGTTGATGATGGATTGAAGGTATGTACTTCGAAGATTAGGCCACGGTTGGCTTGGTTCAATTGATGATCAAATGATGATGATAATGGAATTAAACTTGAGGACAACTTTTAATGATGTTCTTGATGCAAATCCCTTTATCAATTTCGAATTAGATAGGTCAAACGATAGGTTTTGATTAGATTGCAGGTTGCGATGAGGAGAGAATCGAATGGGTAATTTTTGTATGTTTTCAGCTGAAATCAAGTGTCGGAACGTTTAAGATCACTGAGATGGTCGTTCAGGTTAACGTAGTTGGATTATTATTAGACTTTATTGCCCAAACGGCTATGGAGTTTAAGATGCATCGGTTATGCATTTGAATGGGTGGTAACTGAAGTTTTATTCTCAATCATTTGATGCATTCATGTTCGAATCATGCACACGAATGATTTGGGTTCAAGATTCATCAATTTTTAATGGTTTTAAGGTGGCTGGAGCTCGCCAGAGCTCCGCCGGTGTGCGGTGGCCGGAATTACGGGAGAGAGGGGAAACGAGTTTTGGGTTTTAAGAATTTACAAATCAGCCCGTGTAGTTTTGTTTTTATTAATTTATGCGCAAAACTTTCATTCAAAGTTTATTGAATTGACAAAACAAGCCCCTTAACTTTCTTAATTTATGTTTTAAATAGTTTCAAGTTTAATAACTCTTATAAGTTGATATTATTAATAACAATATTATTGTTTTTATTATTCTTAGTTATTATTATTATTATTATTATTATTATAATTATTATTATTCAATATAATAAACATACCATCAAATAAGCATAAACAAACCCACAAGTTTCATAAAAGACATAACTAGTCCTTTCAAGAACTTAACAAAGTTAACTTTTAATTAACCAAAAATGCAAGATGTTACAGTCTCCCCAACTTCAAAGAATTTCGTCCCGAAATTAAGAATAACTCAGCGAACAAATGCGAGTATCTCTTCTTCATATGATCCTCACACTCCTAAGTGAACTCAGCTCCACACTTATTCTCCCACGAACCTTAACAATTGGAGTAGTTGTGGTTCTAGTTTTCTTCATGATGCGATCCATAATTTCAACAGGTTTTTTAACAAAGTGCAATGACTCGTCGTTCTGAATGTCTTCCAGTGGAACATGCAGACTCTCGTCAGCCAAACACTTTCGCAAATTTGAGACATTGAACACAGGATGAACTCCGCTAAGGTCGGAAGGTAGTTCCAGTCTATAGGCCACTTTCCCAATCTTTTTCAGGATTTTGAAAGGTCCTACAAATCTTGGAGCTAGTTTACCCTTCTTTCCAAAGCGAACAACACCTTTCCACGGTGAAACTTTAAGAAGAACCATGTCGCAAACTTGGAACTCCAGTGGCTTACAGCGCTTATCGGCATAACTCTTTTCTCGACTTCTTACCACTTCAAGGTTCTTGCGGATTATGGAGACTTTATCGGTCGTTTCTTGTATAAGTTCAGGAGCAGTGATGAAATTTTCTCCAATGTCGGTCCAGCAGATCGGTGATCGGCATTTACGACCATAAAGTGCTTCAAATGGTGCCATCTTGATACTCGAGTGATAACTATTGTTATACGAAAATTCCACGAGCGGTAAATGCGTATCCCAATCACCACCAAAGTCAAGAACACATAGTCGTAGTAAATCCTGAGGGTTTGGATTTTTTGTTCGGTTTGGCCATCAATTTGAGGATGGTAAGCCGTACTTAAATCTAATTGAGTACCCAAGAGTTCTTGCATAGACGACCAAAAGTGCAAAGTGAAACGAGCGTCTCGGTCGGATATGATGTGCAACGGCACACCATGACGACTCATAATTTCATCAATGTAGATGCGAGCCAGTCTTGAAACTTTGTTTATGTCTCGTATTGGTATGAAATGTGCCGTCTTGGTCAAACGGTCAACAATCACCCATATACTATCATGACCACGAGGAGTACGAGGTAACTTGGTTATAAAATCCATGGATATATGTTCTCATTTCCACATAGGGATTTTAGGTTGCACAAGTAAACCACTTGGTCATTGATGCTCAGCTTTGACTCTTGCACATGAGAGACACTTGGAAACATATGACGTGATATCTTTCTTCATTCTAGGCCACCAATATTGACCACGCAGGTCCATGTACATCTTATCGGAGTCAGGATGAATGGAGTATCAAGCTTGTTGAGCTTTGTTCATGATGAAGTGTTGAAGGTTATCACGATTCAAGATCCAAAGTCGATTCAAGAAGTACCACATGTTGTTCAGTTTTGTCTCTAGTTGGGACCGAACGTTAGATGACAAATCTTCATCTTTCCTTCGTCAGTTAATGCTGCTTGTTGAGCCTCGCGCATGCATAACTCGAGATCACTTTCAACCCTTATGTTTTGAAGCATGATTGTAGCCTCGTTAACATCCACATGAATCTCGGTATCAAATTCCCCTAGTGTATCAAAACATTGTCTTCGATCTCAAATTCTTGTAGTGAGATAGTCTTGTTATGGACCTTGCGACTCAAATTGTTGGCGACAACGTTCGCCTTTCCAGGGTGGCAGCAAATGTCGTAGTCGTAGTCTCTAATCAACTCAATCCAACGTCTTTGCCTCATGTTGAGATCCTTTTGATTGAACACGTGTTGGAGACTCTTATGATCGATGTAGACTATGCATTGCGTCCCATAAAGATAGTGTCGCCAAATCTTCAATGTGAAAACCACGACGCCAAGTTCAAGATCATGAGTTGTGTAGTTCACTTCATGAACCTTCAATTGCCTCAACGCATATGCTATGACTTTGCCTCGTTGCATGAGAACACAACCGAGACCTTGATTATAAGCATCTCAATACACGGTAAAGTCATTGTTCTCATCGGGAAGTGTGAGAATAGAAGCGTTACATAACTTGTGTTTCAATGTCTCGAAAGCCTCTTCTTGTTTGGGTCCCCATTCAAAAAGTATATTCTTTTGAGTTAGCACTGTTAATGGTTTAGCAATCTTCGAAAAATTTGCTATGAACCTACGGTAGTATCCCGCTAAGCCCAGAAAAGAACGAACCTTGGTTGGTGTTGTGGGAACACACCAATTCTTCACGGCTTCAATTTTAGCAGGATCAAAGTGAATTCCTTGGCTATTCACCACATGCCCTAAGAATTGAACCTATTCTAACCAGAATTCACCTTGGAAAACTTGGTGTATAATTGCTCCTTCTTCAAAAGTCCAAGAACTTGTCGCAAGTGCATCTCGTGATCGATTTTTGTCTTGGAATAAATAAGAATGTCATCAATGAACACGATCACAAACTATCCAAATATAATTTACATAATTGATTCATGAGATCCATGAACACGGCAGGTGCATTGGTCAAGCCAAAAGGCATAACCATGAACTCGTAATATCCATACCGAGTATGAAAAGTGGTATTGGAATGTCATCATCGTGAAAACATAATTGATGATACCCAGAACGTAGATCGATCTTTGAGAATCGAGTTGCTCCTTGAAGTTGATTGAAGAGATCATCGATTCGAGGGAGAGGGTATCGGTTTTTGATGGTAAGCTTGTTGAGTTCTCGATAGTCGATGCATATATGAATGAACCATCCTTCTTCTTCATAAATAGTACAGGTGCACCCCACAGTGATGAACTAGGATGAATGAATTCCTTGTCGGTCAACTCTTGCAACTGACTAGCTAGTTCTTGCATTTCAGACGGTGCAAGACGATAAGGTGATTTAGCCACAGGGTTTGCACTAGGGATTAAGTCAATCTTGAACTCAACTTCTCGCACGGGAGGTAGTCTCTTAAGATCCTCGGGAAAAACCTCGGAAAAGTCCCGCATGACAGGAATGTCTTTCAGTTCCTTACCCTTGGCTTTCGTATTAACTACATATGCCATGAAAGCTAGGTAGTTTTTACTTAAGCACTTTCGGGCCTTGATGCAAGACATAAGTTTGAGTCCTTGGGATGATTTCTCCCCAAAGACTTTCAAAGTATCATCAGTCGGTAATGGAATTCAGATGCTCTTCTCGAATCATAGAATTTCCACACGATGTGTGGCTAACCAATCCATGCCAATAATAACATCAAAGCTTCCCAGTTGCATTGGAATAAGGTCAATGAAGAACTCGTGTTTGTTAAGGCTCAAGGTACAATCACGTATTACGACGTCAAGGACGATAGATTTTCCATCAGCGACTTCGACCGTGAAGGATCTTTCTAGATTAACACGCGGTTTAGAAAGTATAGGCTCGAATTCCAAGGACATGAAACTCCTATCCGCACCCGAATCAAACAATACAGATGCATAATGACTATTTACAAGATACATACCTGTTTGGTAATAACCTATTATTGGTATGATGAACACAAAGATAGGAATTTGTATAAGACAAGAACTGGTTTAAAAGGAGTTCAACGACGTATCATTCACCATGTCGTTGTTGGCTTGGGCTTAATTGGCGTTGATATTGAAAGCCCTTCCATGAGCCGGTGGCACAGTTCCCGCATTACGAGGACATTGCGGACGAATATGACCAGGCTCGCCACAGTTATAGCAGGTTCGGTTGGTAAGAATTGTAGTGTTGTTTGGCGTATGAAGACAAGTAGCCACCAAGTGCCCACACTTTCCACACAACGAGCAGACTCAGCATGGAATGTTGCTTGCATGATGGTACTTGCACATGTTACACAGAGGATATGGACCAGCATAAGCTCTAGCCATGGGAGCTTGATTTGCAACCACCATTTTTTAGGAGCATTTAGGGCGGTCACAGCGTAGTTGCGTATCGGGGTGAACTTACGCTTCTTGTTTTGGGAAGATGACTCGGCCCTTACCTCCTTTGTTGCCTCGGGTGTCACCTTCGCAGTAGACTTGGAACCCTTTGCTGACATAGTGCCAACTCTAATATGATTCTCGGTGAGCTGCGCGGTGATAGTAATTGCCTCCTCTAAATTTGTGGGCCTACTACCCACCACGACATCTTGAATTTGAGGTGGCACCCCCTTGATAAATTTCTCAATGTTACGGGGCATGGTGTCACCATGTGTGGTAGAAGCATACTCAACTCATGATGCCGGGTGGAATAAGCCAGGTGATTTCCACCATCTTGTTTGAGGTTCCAAAATTCCTCCTCTAAATTTTGCAACTCGCTCCTCGGGCAAAACTTTTGGATCATGATATCCTTAAATTCCTCCTAGGGCAACGCCAAAGCAACCTCAGCCCCACTCTTTCTCTTTTCACTATTCCACCATGTGAGTGCCTGTTGTTGAAGGACACCTACAGCATAGCGAACCTTGAACTCATTGAGGCACTCGCTAACGATGAACGTGTTTTCCATACTTTCAAACCACTCGAGAAGTCCAGTGGCTCCTTCTTTTCCACTAAAACTAGTGGGTTTGCATGAGTTGAAGTGTTTGAAAGTGCAGTGTGATTGTTCCCATGTTGATTATTATTATTCTCTCCATGAGCACCGATATTGTTCCCATTGGTGTTGTTGTTGCTATTAGCCATTAAGGTGCTATTAAGTTTAGCAACCATGGATAGGAGCACAACAACCATTTGTCGGGCGATCAATGCTGCAAGCTTGTTGTTGGAACTTCCACGCTTTCCATGATGATGAGACATGCTAGATACAAAATGAGTTAGTTACAGGAATGAGGATAACAAGGATGGTAGTTTAAACAAGAATAAGCTTAGAGTTGTAAGGTACATGGACTGATTCCATTTGGTAATGCATTACCATTTGGAAACATTGACACGTCAAGGTGAATTGACCCATTTGCCTTAGAAACTTGTGTATATTGACAATAGTTTATCACTCATCCCATAAATCCCCAGGTAAGCATGACTAGTCCTGTAGGATTTATGCGAAATGCTTGCCTTAGCCTGAAGGCCTTTTGCCAGGAAATCCAGGATACAAGTGTCTATATATCACACAATATTCCTTAGGTTCATGAAATCAAAACCTTGATGAGATTTATATAGATTAGACATAAAATCTAAAGATCCAAGTCATAAGCATAAGCATACGATTCCATGTGTCGTTGAGAATAAGATTAAGAGGCTTTATGTTCGGGGAGAATCAAAGAGTCAAAGTTAAGTTTAGGGAGACAAGTAACAATGTTTAGGTAATGCTATGCTAAGGCATCAAATTGCACATAAGAAGGCATATCATTATGTAGCATGCAAACCATACAATTTACAAGATAGAATATAATTCTATGAGGTTCATGCATACGCTATAGTCTATGTCACCATTTCTAATAACCTAAATCCTATAGTTATGGGCTCTGATATCAATCTGTCACACCCCAACCTTGACGGCGGAAACGTCGAGATGTGAGAGTTAAGATCGTTCACAGCCACATAACCCTATTATTAAACTCAAATATGTTATTCATAAGTTCCAAAGGTAACATTACAAACATAAGTCTCAAATAAGAAATCAACAATGCATAAAAAGAAATATATCAAGCTCATTCATTTATTTAACTAGGTCCATTCCTAGGTGTGAACAAGCTTTAAAGGTGGCAATCAAACTTGAGCATTTCCTGAAACATTTTAAAAATAAAAGGTCAACATGGTGAGATTTCCATAGTTTTTAATACATAAATATATAAAAGATGGCAGTTCATGTTATAAGTTAGAGAACAAAGTAACTAGGGATGTAAGACAGAATGCACAATCAACCCTTGACAGATTTTTACAAGTCTCAAATGTTTACAAGTATATACGATTAGCTAAGTGTACTTGGATTAACCAAGCAGGCTTGTCAGGTCCATAGATCTGTGACGTCGCCAGGCTAGCAATAGTTAATGATTGTAAATATAATCGATATTATATAGTAGCTACAAAGATCAACTAACCACAACATACAAGGGAATTGCCATAAGTTTACAAGAATCAAACGTTTTACAAGTACAACGATTATAAAGTAACATGTTTCATCCCAAAGTGTGAAAATATAAAAAGGAGTATAGAAATACTCACATGATCAAGAGTTATATAATTGACGATTAATAAGAAAATAATATGCGTCGTTCCAACGTAAACCGCCATGTGACACCAAATTATATAATTAGAAGATTAAAGTTTTATAATAAATTGAACGAGTTAACGAGAGCTAGGGTTTCAATTTGGTATTTTGGGGCTTGTCAAATAATTATATTTAACAAAATGGAATCAATTATATTATTAAACTCAAAAAAATTCACTACATGTTATGTAAGATCATATATATAAGAATATAACATTTATAACAATTTAATACATATATAAGATTAAATAAAATTTTGTAACCGCAATTTAAAACAACAATTTGAAGATAACGGATGAAATAATAATATTTATGTGAACAAAATATTATCTAAAGTCTACCATTTTATAAATTAAACTATTTATATCTCTTTTTAGAATATTTAATAAAATATAAAAGTGTTTTTTTAAGTAAACAATTTACAGGAAATTATTCAAATGATTTTTAAAATGATCAAAGTTTATAAAATGACCTTTTATAATTTTTAGAAATTTTTAATATTTAATTTAAAGGCCAAAAAGGCCTAAAAAAATATGTGAGGCTCCCCGGGTTCGAACCCGGGACCTCCTGTGTATGGGTTTTGCATCTTACCAGTGTACCAAAGAGCAGTTGCCGTGCTAAATTTCGGTTTTAAAACTTTAAAAACGCTAATTACAGAACAGCCCCAAATCATAAGAACCCTAGTTTGATTTGAACCAAAATTGAAGATCAAATCGATGGTGTTTACGAGAATGAACATGGGGCTTTGATTCCTCATGTAATTACGTGTATATAAATGTATTTATTTACCCGGTTGATGATGGATTGAAGGTATATACTTCGAAGACCAGGCCACGGTGGCTTGGGTTCAATCGATGATCAAATGCCGATGATAATGGAATTAAACTCAAGGACAACTTCGAATGATGTTCTTGATGCAAAGCCCTTTATCAATTTCGAATTAGATAGGTCAAAAGATAGGTTTCGATTAGATTGCAGGTTGCGATGAGGAGGGAATCGAATGGGTAATTTTTGTATGTTTTCAGCTAAAATCAAGTGTCGAGAACGTCTAAGATCACTGAGATGGTTGTTCAGGTGAACGTAATTGGATTATTATTAGACTTTATTGCCCAGACGGCTATGGAGTTTAAGATGCATTGGTTATGCATTTGAATGGGAGGTAACTGACGTTTAATCTCAATTATTTGATGCATACATGTTCGAATCATGCACACGAACGATTTGGGTTCAATATTCGTCAATTTTTAATGGTTTTAAGGTGGCCGGAGCTCGCCAGAGCTCCGCCGGTGTGCGGTGGCCGGAATTACGGGAGAGAGGGGAAAAGAGTTTTGGGTTTTTAGAATTTACACAACAGCCCCTTTAGTTTTGTTTTTATTAATTTATGCGCAAAACTTTCATTCAAAGTTTATTGAATTGACAAAACAACCCCCTTAACTTTCTTAATTTAAGTTTTAAATAGTTTCAAGTTTAATAACTCTTATAGGTTGATATTATTAATAACAATATTATTATTGTTATTATTCTTAGTTATTATTATTATTATTATTAACATAATTATTATTACTCTTATAATTAGTTGTTATTGTTATTATAATTATTATTTTTTGTTATTATTATAATTATTATTATTTAATATAATAGACATACCATCAAATAAACATAAACAAACCCACAAGTTTCATAAAATTCATAACTAGTCCTTTCAAGAACTTAACAAAGTTAACTTTTAGTTAACTAAAAATGCAAGATGTTACACCCAACAACAAACGTAAGTGGGAAAATAATGCTAGCAAGGGATCGTCATCTGGTAATCAACCTCAGCAACACCAACCTCAGCAACACCAACCTCAGCAACACCAACCTCAGCAACACCAACCTCAGCAACACCAACCTCAGCAACACCAACCTCAGCAACAACATCAGCATAGACGGGTTGATAACAATCGCAACTTAACCATCATCTTCATCATCCCAAGGACCAAGCGGATACGTGGGGTAAAATCCAAATGCAATCGATGCAACTACCACCATACTGTCCGGTGTGATAGTTTCTGATGCCCGCGTTGTGGGAAGGTTGGACACGTGGTAAAGGATTGTTGTGGAGAACTGTTGAAGAAGCCTCAACAACCTCAGCAACCTTAGCAGCCCCATGAAACACCAAAGGGGTTGCTTTGAGTGTGGAAAGGAAGGGCATTCAAGAAAAACTGTCCTCAACTAAGAAGAAATAGGATGGTGACAACAATGGTGACAACAATGAATGGTGGTAATGGTGACAACAATGAATGGTGGAGCCAAAGGGAGAGCCTTTGTCATGGGTTCAGGTGAGGCTCTAAATGATCCTACTACTGTTATTGGTAAATTTCCTATTAATGGTCATTTTGCCTTCGTATTGTTTAACACTGGAGCCGATAGGATTTTTATCTCTATTAAGTTTTGTAGCCTTTTAAGTGATATGCCTTCTATTGGAGTCTAAGTAAGTTTTAGAGTTGGCTAATGGTAAGCAAATCTCCATTACGCACATCCTTAAGAATTGCAAGACAGAACTTGCTAGTCATACCTTTGACATTGATCTT
Source organism: Flaveria trinervia (assembly GCA_025506515.1). Taxonomy (NCBI): domain Eukaryota; kingdom Viridiplantae; phylum Streptophyta; class Magnoliopsida; order Asterales; family Asteraceae; genus Flaveria; species Flaveria trinervia. Next base: position 72,132,929 of record CM046443.1, read on the forward strand.
ATGCCCGTTACTTTGAAAGCTTTGATGTGGTTGTAGGCATAGATTGGCTGTCACAGAAGCTAGCCAAGGTGATTTGTCATGAGAAGTCATTCGTATTTCTCATGGTAGATGGGGAAATGCTTTTGTTTAAGGGCGAGAAGAGTGGTGCTAGGTTAGGCATCATATCATTCATGAAGGCTCAAAAGTGGCTACGCAAGGGCCACTTGGCCATATTAGCTCTCGTCTCTAACCAGAAAACAGAGGAAAAGAAGATAGAAGACATTCTAGTGGTTTGTGACTTTCTGGAGGTGTATCCAGAGGATCTGCCTAGACTACCACCTCATCGTCAAGTTGAGTTTCTGATCGATTTGACACCCGCAGCTGCTCCAATTGTGAGAGCACCTTACCGGTTAGCACCGAATCAATTGTAGGAATTATCTACGCAACTCCAGGAGCTGTTGGATAAAGGGTTTATTCGACCGAGCTCATCGCCATAGGGAGCACTTGTTCTCTTTGTTAAGAAGAAGGATGGCACATTTCGAAATATGCATCGACTATAGAGAGTTGAACAAGGTCACAGTCAAGAACCGATACCCATTACCTTGTATCGATGATTTGTTTGATTAGCTTTAGGGATCAAGTTATTATTCAAAGATTGATTTGAGATCTGGTTATCATCAACTGAGAATTCGTGAAGAAGACATCTCTAAAACAGCATTCTGTACTCGTTATGGTCACTACGAGTTCTTGGTCATGCCTTTTGGGTTGACAAATGCACCAGCAGTATTCATGGATCTCATAAACCGTGTGTGCAAACCCTACCTTGATCAGTTTGTTATCGTGTTTATTAATAACATATTGATTCATTCTAGGACCAAGGAGGAGCATGAGGAACACTTACGTTTAATCTTGGAGCTACTTAGAATCTGTATGCCAAAATTTCTAAGTCCGATTTCTAGATTCGTGAGGTACAATTTTTGGGTCATATTGTTAACGAGAACAGAATACATGTGGATCCTGCAAAGATTGAGGCTATAAGGAACTGGTCGGTACCTAAGACGCCTAGTAAGATAAGACAATTTCTTGGACTGGCAGGATACTATCGACGTTTCATTGAGGGATTCTCAAAGATCACTCAACCTATCATAGCTTTGACCCATAAAGGAACAACCTATAAATGGGGTGAGAGTCAAGAAGCCGCTTTTCAGTTGTTGAAGCAGAAACTTTGTAGCGCACCGATATTAGCGTTACCTGAAAGAAGTGATGATTTTGTGGTTTACTATGATGCTTCTATCCAAGGACTTGGTTGTGTCCTGATGCAACGTGACAAAGTAATAGCTTATGCCTCGAGACAACTAAAGGTGCATGAAAAGAACTACACTACTCATGACTTGGAGTTAGGAGCAGTGGTCTTGCCCTGAAGATCTAGAGACATTACTTGTACGGTACCAAGTGCACATTTACACCGATCATAAGAGTCTTCAGCATATCTTTGAGTAGAAAGAGCTTAGAGGCAACGACGCTGGGTGGAATTATTAAACGATTATGACTGTGCTATTAAATACCACCGGGAAGGAGAATGTAGTCGCCGATGCTTTGAGTAGAAAGGAAAGTGCTAAATCCCGATGAGTGCGTGCCCTACAATTGATGATTAGCACTCACTTGCCTGAATAATTAAAGAAGCCCAGATGGAAGCCTTGAAAGGTGAGAACGTTAGATCTGAATCTTTACGTGGTTTAGATAAACAGTAAAAGTCAAATCCGATGGAATACGGTATTTCATGGATAGACTTTGGGTACCTTTGCATGGGAATCTAAGAGACTTGGTTATGAGTGAAGCGCATAAGTCTAAGTATTCCATAAACCTGGCACAGACAAAATGTATCATGACCTGAAGGCGCACTGCTGGTGGCCTAACATGAAGGCAGATATAGCTACATACGTGAGAAAATGACTGACATGTTCTAAGGTTAAAGTGGAATATCAGAAACCGTATGGGTTACTGCAACAACCTGAAATCCCCTTGTAGAAGTGGGAACAAATCTCTATGCACTTAATTACTAAGTTGCCCAGGACTCCTAGTGGTTGTGACATGATATGGGTGATCATGGATCGACTCACCAAGTCAGCTCACTTCTTGGCAATTAAGGAGACTGACAAAATGGACAATTTAACTCAAATTTACTTGAAGGAAGTAGTGTCGACGCATGGTGTGCCGATCTCGATTATTTCTGATCATGATGCCGTTTTACATCCCATTTCTGGCAATCCTTATAGAAATTTTTGGCTACGCGTCTGGACATGAGTATTGCCTATCATTCGCAGACTGATGGGCAAAGTGAACAAACTATTCAGACTTTGGAGACATATTGCATGCTTGCGTGATCGATTTTGGGAATAATTGGGTAGCTCATTACCGTTGGTCGAGTTTTCTTACAACAATAGTTATCATACTAACATCAAAGCAACACCATTTGAGGCATTATATGGGTGAAAGTGTAGATCACCAGTTTGTTGGGTGGAAGTTGGTGATAGTCAATTGACTGGTCCTGATTGGTACATCAAACCATAGAGAAGATAGTGCAGATACGAAACTGATGGCTGCGGCGCAAGATAGATAGAGGAGTTACGCAGACAAACGACGGAAACCTTTGGAGTTTCAAATCGGTGACAAAGTCTTGCTGAAAGTTTTGTGTGGAAAGGTGTAGTTCGGTTTTTGCAAGAGAGGCAAGCTAATCCAAGATATGTTGGACCATTTGAGATTCTGGAAAGAATAGGTCCGGTGGTGTATCGATTGGACTTGCCTGATTCACTGAGTGGCGTTCACAGTGTATTCACGTCTCAAATATGAAGAAGTGCTTATCTGATGAGACACTAATTGTACCACTCGAGGAAATACAAGTAGATGACCAATTACGATTTGTAGAAGAGCCTGTTGAAGTAATGGATCGTGAGTTCAAAAACCCTTAAGCAAAGCAAGATACATATAGGAAAAGTTCGTTAGAACTCAAACATGGACCGGAATTCACATGGGAATGCGAGGATCAAATGAAGCTAAGTTTCCTCATCTATTCAAAATTACAGCAACAGCCGCGGAAGGTACTGATTAAATTTCATGATGAAATTTAATTCAACATAGGGATGATGTGACAACTCACTCGATTTCATTATGCCAATGCAGTAAACCAGGGATGTAGCACACCATGTAATGCAATTTTCAGGACAAAAATTCTTTCAACATGGGAATAATGTGACATCCGGTAATTTTCCGTTACCAACTCCGTTAGTTCCGTTAAGTCTTGCATACACATGTCGTGAGCACACACTAGTTGTCTTTGAACGTTGGCGACTTAATAACTCTAATCTATGATAAAAAAATAATCTAAGTAATAATGTTGATTATTAGTTGTAATTATGTGATTCATGAATTTATAGAATTTTAAATATGTATTTTGTAAATATTACATGATAATATGACAACGTGTTATATATATTTTAGGTGCTATGTGACTTGTTGTAAATGTTTATAATTATGATTGTTGAGTAATAATACTTGTGATTTGTAGTTAAAAATTATTAAAAAAAATGCTACAAAGGTTAAATTTTATAAAACATAATTAAAGGAGGGTTTAAGAGTAAAATTCTATTTTACTTAAGTTTCACAAAACCCCAACCCTAGCCCCCTTACCCCATGCGGCCGAAAACAACCCCCATCACCCTCATTTTTGTAAAATTGACCAATAACACACATAAACAAGTTGATTTTGGTTGATTCCAAGTGTTACAAGGTGTTTTGCAAGTCTAACTGTTGATTTCTACACATTTAAAGGTTAGTTTTAACTACTTTTTCATAGTTTTTGATTCTTGATAAACCCTAGTTCGAAATTGATGATGATAATATGAAATTGATGATTGCTAGATGATTATATAATGTTAGTTAGGTTGTAAGAATGCTAGATTATGTTGATTATGCAAGGAATCTATGGTTTGATCATCTAGTTCATACAATGCCATAAGAGGAAACTTTTTGTTTGGAATTCATGATTTGATGATGTTAAGATGTTAGATGCAATGCTTAGATGTTATTTTATTGTATTGTGTAAGAAAGTCCATAAATTTGAGGTGTTGATCATGACTTACTAAAAGTAGAAACTTATGTGAATGGTGTTTGGAATTTTGGGTGTTTTGGTGGTGATAAAATGTTAGAATGAATCTTATGAACTTGATTAGGTATAATATTGATGAAATTATAATTGAATGGGTGCTAGATCACTTTTGGGTGTTACTTTCCCAAAAGGGAAACTTTATTTTTATGGAACATTGGATATGATGAATTGGGCATGCTTGTGATGTTAGGATCATGTTAGAATGATTGTTGATGATGTTTAATGTGATGGAATGTGAATATTGAGTTATATGGATGCTTGGTTGATCATGTAAGAAGTATAAGTTTTGGTTATCATACATGAGGATGAATTATGATTGGTGATTAGGTGATCATGATTAGGATTGGAATTGGTTGTCACCGTGTATACTAGTAATATGATTATGATTGTCATACACGTGTGCGAATCTAAGGCCCCTACTTAGTAGGATTGGTAGGGTTTAGGATGTGAGGTTGTGGGTGGCTTCACATGGCATGTAGTGTATGATTAGACTTCACGTATGAATTGTTTGATGTGATGTATTTATATTGTGTTGAGAATGTTGGTTGTTTGAGATTTGCATGAGTATATGATGATTTAATGTGTATGATGACCTAGGTAGAACTTGAGTTGATGATGTGATGCATGTGGATAACTTACATAATATCAATGTATGATAAGTTGACATGCATGATTAAACAATATTCCAACTAATATGTCACCAATGGGTCAAACGGGTCAACTAGGTTAACCTCGAATTGTTAAGTTTTCTGTGTACACGTACTTATGTACTTGTGTTCTAGGTAACCTTTGAAGGGTTGTCTTTGCACCAATCACTCGTCTCTTTATTCATTATCTTAGCACACCAGGTGAGTCATGCCCTCTATTTTATAAACTTTCTTCCGAGGGGGTAGCATACTTGTACTCAAACACTATTTATTATTATAAGTTGTGTATGTTTTAACATAGTGCTTAAACCTTGGAAAGTCCTCACACTTTCGGATCGTTAATAATGGTAACTAGCAGGAAATCTTGGGTAGTACTACTGGGTCTCATGAGCCCCACCTGTGCACTCGAGGTCAAACGGGGCAATTTTGTCCTAAACACAAACATCGTCACGACTTGTTAAGTCGTGACAGGAGGCAACAAACGAAACACAATCAGCCTCGACCGCGAAATCACTACGGTTATTACTTGTGAATATAGACTAGCTATCTATTTCATACACCTTTTATGTTATACAACTATTAATATATATGATAAATGCAAACTCTTGAACTCACCAACCATTGTGTTGACATTTTTTAGTATGCTATTCTCAGGTCGTTAACTCAGCTTGCCATTAGGAGCACAACACGGGTTCAACATGCATTCTAAGACTTATTTCATAGACATATTTATTTGTCTTTCATTTATGAGCTTTAAACATTGGGTTGGCACACGTTTTGCCATATTATGCATTTTATTACTTTGTGTTTGTCTTATTTACAAAACGCTTCCGCATAGTTTTAAATATTTGATCTTTGGTTGATTGTGTTTGAATGTGGCATATAGTGTCATTCTGAGTAACTAGTGACTGTGATCCTGGCTTGTTCACATGCCTCACAGTCAACTCTGCACGTGGATTTTGAGGGTGTGACAACTGGTAGTTCAAAGGTACATGTAAGAGGAGGAATTGATTACACTGATGTATTTGCACCTGTTGCAACACTTGAGGCAGTGAGGATCTTTCTTGCTTATGCAGCATTCAAGAACTTTACAGTCTACCAGGTTGATGTCAAGTGTGTCTTTCTATATGGGGATATTGACAAGGAAGTCTATATGTGCCAGCCTCTAGGATTTGAAGACCCATAATATCCCACTTTTGTGTGCAAATTGGATAAAGCTCTCTATGGGCTACAACAAGCACCTAGCCTGTGGTACGAGACTTTGTCTCAATTTCCTCTTGAAAAATGGTTACACCAGAGTACCATTAACAAGACTTTATTAATAAAAAAAGTCTGGGAAAGACATTTTGCTCATATAAGTCTATGTTGATGACATCATATTTGGTTCATCAAATGACCAAATGTGTAAGGACTTTGAGAGCATTAAAAAAGAAATTTGATATGAGTTCTATGGGAAAAATAGACTTTTTCCTTGGAATTAAAGTAAACAAATGAAAGAAGGGTTCTTTATCAATCAGTTTAAGTATGTTCAAGACATCTTGGAAAGATTTGATATGAAAGATTGCAAGCCAGCGAAGACTCCTATACCTAGAAATCACAATCTTTGTCTTGACTCTAAGGGGGAGGATACTGATCAACATATGTATAGGGTAATCATTGGATATCTTATGTATCTCACAGCAAGTAGACCTGATATCATGTTTGCAACCTACATTTGTGCAAGAAATTAGGCTGCTCCAAAGGTGTCTCATCTAGTTGTTGCCAAGAGAATCCTCAGATATGTCAAATGATCATCTAAAATAGCTTGTTGGTATCCAAGGAAAATATCTTCAATCTCTATGGCTACAGTGATAGTGAATATGGTGGTTGTAACATCAACAAGAAATCAACATCAGGTGGATGATATATCTTGGGGGAATGATAATTTCATGGCAATGCAAGAAGTAATCTTATGTCTCAACATCAACTGCTGAAGCTGGATAGATTGTTGCTGCTAGTTGTTTGTGCTCAGCTGCCATGGATTCAAAACCAGTTGTTAGAATATGGATTCAATTTCATGGAGACTCCTATCCATATTGATAGCAAGAGTGCCATTTCTATTACTAAAAAACGGTTGAGCACTCCAAGACAAAGCACATTGATATCAGGTACCATTTCATTAGAGATATTCATGAGAAAAACCTGATTAAACTAGTCAAAGTTGATTCAAATGAACAATATGTTGATTTTTTCACCAAGGCATTTGATGAACAAAGATTTAAGTATCTTATTATGGCTATTGGGATGATAAACATTGATTAGACTATCTCATTTGAAAACCTTTTAAAATTGTGTCTTGTTTTTGTCAATACAATTTAAGCCCTGTTACAAAAGTTTTTTTCTTTAATTTTACTAAGTGAAAGTTCTTCCGAAGAGAAATTAGCCCTCGGAAGATTTCATACATCTCTTCCGAAGGATAATTCCTCCAAGGTTAATATTATCTTCCAAAGAGTTTTTAGTCTCGAAAGAAGCATTTGATAAGATATCAAATCTACTTCTGAAACTTAATAAGTTCTTCACTTGGAAGGCCTTCTTACTCTCGGAAATAAATTGGATAAAGTTACCTTCAGAAGTAAGTTTAGCTTCGGAAGAAGATTACCTTCGGAAAAGTTTTTACACTCGGAAGAAAGCTGCAGGATCGGTTTTTGTAATCAACACAAGTATTTCTCTCAAATTCACTAATGAACACTCAAGAATCAGGGTTCTTCTAAGAGTTTATTATAATATACAAAGTAATACAAAGATAACATAAGAGAATTCAAGATACTTGTATATATTACTTCTCAACTCAAAGTATTACAAGACTCTTACCAGCTTACTACAAGAGTTACAATAAGAAACTATATATACTACTACCTACAGCCATATATACTTTGATACCAGCTGGAATCCTATAACTAAAGCAATACTACAAAGCTAGTTATGGTATCTTAGATAATGTCTTATCTAAGATATGGTAGTCAACAGTCCATGACTTACCTTTTGTCACAAACTAAAGTTGATAACTATAAATTGATAAAGTGTGAATAGTGGATTAAAGTATGGGCAACTACATGGCCATTTGGGAAAACGCCATGCAATATTGGAGATCTGCAGCGGTGTGTCAGAGACAACATACTTATGTCCACTGGTTCATAGTAGGTTTTGGATGTGGCTACTTTTTGAGGCTTCCTTTGGACTTCATTCTTCAGAAGTTATAGTCTTCTTTCTTCTAAGTGTTGAACTCTCGAAAGAGCAGAGACTTGGTCTTCAGAAGCTGAAGCTTATCTTTGGAAGTTCCTTTGAGCTTTGCTTCAGAAGTTCAGCATATACATTCGAAAGTGCTGAACTTGTCTTCGGAAGAACTTCATTAGTTGTACTCAAAATACTTTAAGTGTTTGGTTTTGGTTGCACCAGCCTTCTTGATCTAACAAAATCTTTACTGTGTCATAGAAATCTTTTGGATCCCACTCTGAAAAAGACAAAGATTTTATTAATGATGTCAGAATATTTTAAATGGATTTAACCTTACCGCCATTGTCACATCATACCGCAAACTATAATTTCACCTTATCCATCCACCATTTCACCCTTTTAAATACTTTCTACCTATCCTTTTAATCTTTTACAAATTTCACAGCCCTAAGTTTCTTTCATCTCTGGTTTTACTCCCAAAATCAAACTCATTTCCTGTGTAACTTTGTCAAACAATTGCATTAAACCCTCAACATAACCAAGTCGCACTCCTTGACTCTTCTAAGGATGCTGACTTCGCCAAAATCATCCACTTCCTTACCCAATCGACCTATTACACCACCCTAACTATGAACCCCATTGTTTACTCAAACCAAATGCATAGTTTTGGGGGAGCAAACAGATTGCAACCTTGAAAGGAGTTAGGGTGATTCGGTCAAGCATTTTGGTCAGGAATTGATCATATCCGAACAAATTATCAAGTAGCATCTGAGCTTCACGATGAAGGCTCTCTTACAGAATTCCCCAAATCAGACCTAGATGACACATATACCTAGATGGGATATGGTGGTGATATGAGTAGGTCCATGGTGACAAGTCACTTTTCCTATAATTGGAAATTTCTGCTTCACATAGTCCTTCACAATCTATTAAATAAGTTTGGGGTAGGATCAAATTCCTTATGAACTAGGATGCTAGTTCACAGGTTGATAAAAGTCATCCACTTCAACTACTAAAGATTTGTGTTAAGCAATCTTATGGGAAACCTTTTGAGGGAAACATTTTACATGTATCCCAGGTTTATTCAACACATAATCAACTATGAGTTGGATTAGAGTAAGTTTGTCCATGCAGTTGCTCTAACTGTCCCTCACATGAAGCCGACCATCTTCAAGGTGTTGAAAAGGGTATCCACCAACTTCATTGGAAGACACTAAGAGCTTCCTGGTATGATTGAGCCAATGGCTCCTGGTGACATCCCTATTAACCCAACAGGTGATGAACCCACACCAGCAATAACCACCACATTGCCAAATCTTCCTTCTCACCCCATCAAAATTACATACTAGAGATGCTCAAATGAACCCTTGTTCAATCTCCTCTGATTGAACAAGTTCCCTCTGTTTTATCCAAAATGCTAGAGTGGAAACATGGGCTTCCACTCAGTCTGAGGTCTCACCTTCCTTCATAACTGACCTTAATATGGGTATTGAGTTTCCTCAGTCGCAATCCCATGAGCCCCAAACCCAAGATGAAAGCCCTTAGGATAAGTCTCTATACTCTCCTAAACAACCAAAAAGGGACAACCTCATAATAGGCTCAATACCATTAGACATTTATCAAAGTCTCGGGTCATTAAGCTTAACTTTCATATCCTTTATAGACCTTCTTATAGCTACGGATGAAGAAATCATGTCTCTTCAAGGAAATGAAGTTGATCCACAAGACCTCTCTAAAGATCAACTGAGCCTAGAGAAATCTTTGATTTCTAGCCCCCATTAGCAAACCCAAACTAAGGTGAGTCCCACTAGTGCGGAAGGGACTCATGTAGATTCAGCTTCTACTACTAAAGGTGCCTCATTAGACCCTTAAGATAATGGTAACAAATCTGAGACTGAATCTACGACAACCATGCCTTTTGATGACTCTAAAAGTGATATCATTAAGCAAGGGAAACCAAGGCGCCAAGAAACCACATCTAGTGGTGAGAATGAACATATTAGGTATGTTACCTCATCACCCTGTGATTCTTCTAAAGAAGATGAGGGAAGTATGCAACTCACCATTCAAGACCTACTTTCTAAAGTCTCAAACCTTGAATCCAAGGTTAAGACTTTAGAGGATAGGTCTGCCACACAGCAACTTGAGATTGAAAATCTCAAGGCTCAACTAGCTGAGAAACAGATTGAGAGATTTGTTAGTCATGTACCTATACAAGTCTCTCGCACTTCCTCCTCTAGCTCATCTTCCTCTAAAGATGATGATACCAAAAAAATAGGAGAATGTTTAGAGTGAAACACACTCTCTACTCTCTCTTCAAGATACTTCTTACAACAATTGTTTTCCTTGAGCCTCCCCCTTGTCATCCTTCAAGTAGATCCAAGGATGGTCATTGATTTGAATAGATTCCTAACCAAATTTTTGATGAGATTCTCCCTTGAACAACCAAGCCTAGATGTTTCTTTGGCATCTTTTAGATCTGAAAAGCTTCAAAGGTGGAATACACCATCTACCACTGTCAAGGAAGTTGGTCAACCTAAGGTCCATATTAAACCTGAGATTGAATTCGATGGGGATATATGGACTGATGGCCAAACAACTGAAACACTTGGTAAATAGTGAAATGCCACTAACTTCCAAAGTTGAAGTCAAAGCAACGAAAAAGTATTTCAAACTTCTGAAGCTGAGATCCAAGTTGCAGAATGACTATACTCTCTATCTAATGATCTAATTATCATGGATGCAATTCTTGAACTAGCATCTGAGATAAATAGTGAAGACTTTCTCAAAACACCTCTCACTTAAACATCATCATCATCATTCCATACTCAAATCACCACCCACCAACCTGAAACCTCTACACAAGAACCTCCAAAGTCTAAAGATTTCAAAGACATTACAAGTAAAAGGAAGTTGACTACAGAAGAACTGTAAGAGGAAGAAAGGTTGGAAAAACTTAGAAGAAAAGGTAGGCTTCCCTCTAAGAAACTATTAGCAGGAAGTAGCAAAGCAGTTGTAGTCAATCCGGAGGCAATCAACAATTAGAGAAGGGTGGAGATTATTGACAAGCTGGTCAATCTGGGGTAGCTAGTGAAGATGTTCCCTTCCTACCACTTGAAGAGTTAGTGGAGTTAGAGAAGGAACCCTTCTATAGATAGAACAAGAAGCAGCAAGGTTAGTCTTAGAAGATGAAGAACAGAGAAAGGAGGAAGCTGAGCAATAGCTTAGGGTTTAAAGGATAGCTTTTCTAAGCTCCAAGGGATTCCCTCTTGAGGAACTTGCTCCTCATGACAATGATATGGTTTTGTGGCTTTTCAAAAAGAACAAGACCAAATGAACAAAGAGAAAAAGTAGGCTTCCAGGTAAAAGCTTAAGGAGAAGAAAAGGAAGGAAGAAGCTTAACTTGCAACTGTCAAGAAGATAGGAGATAAAGCCTGGATGAAGGATTATCTTAAGGCCCATGGCTTCTCTGGCAAGTAAGTTGGCCCCATCTTCGAGAAGACCCTGTAACGACATGTTAGTGATATTTGCTTAGGAAGAAGGAAGAGATGTATAAAAGAATGAAGGGGATGATTTCTTAACCCATACCACAACCACAACTCAACCAGAACCAACTCCTCTTCATTTCCCCATCAAAACTGAATCAACCACTGAATCTTACACTCCTGAACCCACACCATCAACCATACCCTCTACCACACGCATTCCATCAAAACCACACCACCACTACATATTCATAAACCCAAAACACTCTTCAGAACATAACCATCATCTACCCAACAACCACCTAAGTCATCCTCTCAACCCTTTAAACATCTAACCATAGAAGAGTTTAAGGAGATCAAGAGGAAGCTCATCAAATATAGTACTCTGAGCAATATCTCTTATGAGAGGGGTCTATCAAGATAACCTTCATTGATGGCTCCTCACAAGAGAACATTCCTTGTATACCTAGAGGAACACTGGACCAAGTTCTCAAACTCTAGCAACTAATTCTTACTCTCTCGAAGAAGAAGATAAAAGGATGAGAAGAAAGTTGGTGACCTGGACACTAGGAAGAAAAGAAAATTACCATCTCAACCTCTTGTTCCTAAGAAGAAAATAGACCAATGGAGGTTTGAAGAATCTTCTCATAACTTTGTTGTGGAAAGAGAGAATGGTGAGATCAACAAGCATAATGCCTCCTCATTATTACACTTAAGCAGATTTGATATTGTTGGGTTAGCAGAGAAACCATTCTCCAATCCCTCCAACTTTGAGATAGCTACTCACATAAAAAATTATCTGAGTAGTCTTCATCTAGATGAACTGACCGCAAGGACCAAGATTGATGTTAGGACCTGGTATTTGACCGAAATACCTAGAGATTAACGTGTAAACCAGATCAAATAGTGCGGAATCCTATTTGATTGGCGATCCAATCAGTGAGAACACACGAAGATCAATCAAGAATTGAAACTACCGTTAGAAATCGATTGGGAATCGATCTAATGTGTTCTATGAACTTGTGGAGAACGAATTGAGAGGTTTCAGGATGGCTAGGGTACGTCTGGAATCGTAATTGATTGAGAGTCCCTCTTTTCACGAATTGAGTTGTATTTATAGGTTGGTATTATTCAATCGTGCGACTGAACCATTAGTCTGGTTCAGTCGTGCGATTGAACCATGCGGTTGATTCATTCGTACGACTGAGTGTTCAGTCGTGCGACTGAGCCAATCTTATGTTACAATCGTACGACTGATCCAGTCTCCTGGTTCAGTCGTGCGACTGAGTCAATCGTGTGAAGTTATTCATGCGTATGGTTCATTCGCATGAGCCATTCGCATGAGAACTTCATTAAGTTAAGTTTGAATGTTTTAATTAATATACACATAATGTGCAACCATTCAAACAATCATAACCCAATCAATTCAATCACGACTCATTAATGAAATATTAAACATCACAAGTAACAAAAAATTTATGTCATTCATTAATCAATACAAATTACATCATACTCAGACAGACAAGATTCATTACATTTCAAATCATGATCTAGGGACATACATGCATCAACAAACTCCCCTTGGACCTAGATCTATCTAATCTCTTGTCTTCTGCATAAACCTCCTTATACTTCTTGTACTTCTCCTCCTTAGTGACTCCTGCGTGAATCTCAAACGCAAAACAAAGTCGTATAACGTTTTGGAACTGGAGGGCTTGTACAATGTCTTGTGTGTCATAGAACAATGGCCACTTGTATAATGTATAGACATCATTAGCAGACAAGTTGGTTAGCCACATCGGGTCAAATACCCTGATAGTATCCATTTGGCCCTCTTTATTCAGAACTATGACAGCTTCAGCAGTTCTCCAATCATAGTACCACCATTTGAAATGTGGAGTGAAGTCCTGTGGCATTTCCCTGAGAGGATTCTCAACATAGTGCGGAGGACTCCACTTCAACACAATCTTGGCTTGCCAGTTGGCATCAACCTCAGACCTTCTTATATACCTCGTAGGCTGTTGTGGTCTGAAGTTAACCCATCTGGTGTGGTACTCCTTCTTCAGGGCAGCCTCGAACCAGCCTGACATTTTTCGTGGATCAGCATACAGCAGCTTTAGCTTAGCCAGCTGGTGAGCTCAAAACAGGTAGAGTCTTCAGATCATGTGGAAATCTGAAGTACTCTATGCCCTGTTCCCTCTTAACTGCATACGCGTTAAGGTCATCAAAATAAGCCCATGCAATAATCCTGCCTGACACCTTATAGTGTTTCTTGACTCTGTAGAGCTTGGTGTAGGCATCTTTCTTTGGTGCCAGCACGCTGGGCTCTAACTTCTTCAAAACAGGCAGCCCACTCAGCCTTTCGAATGTCTACGTCATCATTTGAGGCTTGGGCTGTTCCTTCGGTCTTTCTTGTTTCCTGCTCCATCTTGTCTAGTACCTCAAACATACACTGACTAGGGACTCACCTAGATTGGGGACCATATTACCCTCGTTGTCAGCGTACTGAGGGTACTCTTCTGCAGTAATATCTTCAACCTCAACTTCATCAATGTCATTTAGTTCTTCATCACTGGTTGAATCAACTGTTGGAGCATCCTTGACAATTCATCAGGATTGAGTCTGAACATCTCTATCAGTTGCTCGTTAGATAGGTCATGAATTATTTCCCTTCTTCAGGGGTATATCTCACAGACCTTCTTACATCCCTTGCAGATCAAGAGTCATGGTTAGTTGAGTCTTGACCTGTTGAAGGGGAGCAATGTCAAACTCATCCCTTTGAAAGTTTGGATCTGTTTGATTTAAACATTCAAACATAAACCATTAGTAAGTAATCAAACAGAATTATATCAACTTAATATATAAACATTCAACACACTGTTTTTCACTCCGGATTCAAACACAAAATAAATAAATACATAAGACATCTAATCTGTACTTTTGTCTTGAATCCTAGGCTCTTCGCTCGGAGGAGCAGAAGTGGTAGATGGCTGATCCTGTCGATTCTTCGATCTTCGCTCTTGACCAGAAGCAGAGGCCGATGCAGCCGCATCCCCTCCTTCTGCTCGTCATCATCATCTCTACCTTCTGTCCTTTCTTCCTTTGTCTCTTCTTCATCCTCATCATCTTCCTCATCGTCATCATCATCTTCATCATGACCATCTCCATCATCCCCATCACCATCCTTATCTTCAAAGGCTCATCTTTGACCCTTTAACCTCAGCATAATCGTCTTGTTGGTCGTCTCAACTCCTCTATACGTTTGGCTGATTGGGCCTGCTGGTCCTGGAGTTGGGACATCTCGACTCTCTAGCATCGATTAGCTGGGTCTGCTGATCTATCACCCGAGCCTGCTCTGCCATCTGCTGAGACTGGGCAGCAGTCAATCGGTCAACTGGCGAATCTACGCCGCTTTCTCTTCATCTGCAGCTAGCAGGCGCATCACCATACGGTTAAGCACCGACAGCTGCTCCTCTACCCCGATGTGAGGTAGAGTAGATCTATATACATGTGATGGCTGGGCTGAAGGTCCGGCATGATGTGAGGTGGGGTGGTAGTAGCAGTGGTGAATAGGTCGGTAAGCAGGTGCTGGTGATGTAGGTGTGAATGGTATGGTATGGTGGTGGATGGGAAGGATACAGTGGTGGTAGGTAAGGTGGTGGCTATGGTAGCAGTAGTGGATGTGGTGGCTGTGGTGATGGGTGGTATGTCAGTGGAGGTGGTAGTGGTGGCTATGGTGGTGGAAGTAGTGGCAACAGTGGTACGAAGGTCAGGCGACGCTTTTTTCTCTTCAGTCCGTGGGGTTGAGCCATCCTCTTCCTCCTAGTCCCGGGAAGTGGATGCTCCCCTGCAGCTCTGCCCACTAAACCCGGAGCATAGCTCGGGTCAGTCTCTCTCTTGTGGAGTCCCGAGGGTGTTCACCAACCACCCTAAGCTCGTGTTCTCTGGGAACTACTTTGCTTCCCACAGTCCTAGTGACGGGATCCTCATCCGACTCCTCCTCCTCCTGATCCAACATGAACTCCTGATGGAAACCGGCCGTCTCAGCAACCTCTCCGGCAGTGTCAGACCCCGGGAAATAACATCTGACTCAGTGCCTCTTTGTGTAGCAGGCATGTCATCCCCGGCGTTGCCGCTATCATCATCATCAGAATCCATATCTGGTAGGAGCAACCTCTCATCATCGGAGTCGCTGTCATCATGACGCCATTTGCGTCTGCCAGGCGCCACATACCTCTCGTTGGCCAGGTGGCCAATCAGTCTCTTCACTTGGGGCTTTACCTGCTTCCCCTGTAAACTCTCATCCTGCCCAGAGTAGTATCATCCATAATCTCTAAGGCCACTGCGTCATGATTCTCTTTGGGCAACTGTGGCAGCTTCTCATTGAAGACGAGCTGTAAGAATCTGGGGTACATACAAAACCCCTCTTTACCCTTGGCCTCCAGTTCTCCACTAAGTAGGAGAATATCATGCTGGAAAAACTGAAGGGGTGGTTCAGAACCAGTGCCACGTAGGCATTTTGAATCTGGTCTGAGAGGTCGTCAACCCACCCCTCCTCGATGCAACACACTTGAGGATCACGTGTGCTAAGTACTTGTACTGGGGGCTCAGGTTGCTCTTGTTGAGCACACCTGAGTTGATACCCCAGCGTACTTTATCCTCAGGAAGCATCCTCTCACTGTCAACGGATGTAGTCTAGTAGCATGCTCAGTGTCGTCCCCAAACTCTAGGATCCTCTGAATGTCGACAGCAGAGATCTCAATATCATGGCCAATATAGAGCTCCTAATACAGTACGGCTCACGAGAGCGGGGTCCACCGAGGCATTCTCCCAGAATGCATGATGGAGTGATCTATATGGCGTGCAAGGCGTGGAGATAGCCTTATGAATCCGGGACCGTCTCAGAAAGGCTATAATGTCAGTAAATCGGCCCCGTTCCTGGTGGTGTGATCCAAATGAGCACAGATGTTGTGCTTGGATTTATGGACCACCTTTCTGCCATTTACCTAAAACACACAAGACATAGAAACCATTAGTACATCAGACATGAAAATTCGTTCTAAGTGTAAAGTTTAAAAGTCATTCTGATTCATTCGTGCGAATGAATCATGCGACTGAAGTCAGTCGTCTATTCTTTCATGCGACTGGACTCATTCTGGTCAATGTGACATGCGATTGGGTTCAGTCTGCTGACTGAGTCTGCGAATGGTTCAGTCGGCCGACTGAGATCAATCGTATGGTTCATTCGACCGAATGACCCAATCGCCAGATTCAATCGTGCGATTGAAGTTCATCCGGACGACCAGTCGCCTGTCTCAGTTGTTCAGTCGCCTGTGGTTCGAGTCTTGATCAATACAAGTGATTTAACATGGATTACCGGTTCAATATACTCGCATTCTTGTTACTAATAACCTATTAACCTTAATTTTAACATTTTGCATAGTTTAAGTAGGTTATTAGGTCGCGTTCTGTCCGTTTCTTTTTTTCGTTCGAATATTCACCATATTATGGTTCAATCCTTCTGATTTCAATGAAACAAGACTTCAATCTACCTGTATAATGAATGGCGAATGTTAGTGAATCAAAAGCAATGCTAAACTAGGGCTAATAAAATTTTGGCAGTGTAACGGTAGGGAGTGCGATTTAAGGGCGATTTGGGAGTGATGAGTGAAATGCGATCGACAGAGCCCTTTAAATACTGAAGCTGGGCTCAGTCGGCCGACTGGCCTCAGTCTCCCAGTTCATTCGGGAGACTCAGGCTCAATCGTACGATTAGCCCAACCAGTCGCATGCACTTGACCGATTGAGATTCAGTCGGTCGACTGGCTCAGTCGTGCCTTTCATTCGCATGTTCAGTTGACCGAATGAGTTTCAATCGGTCGACTGACTCATTCACCCTCTTCCAATCGGTCGAATGGGCTATTCTGATGAGCCATTCGTGTTAGTGGAAGCCATTCGCATGGTTGGTCCATTCTCATGGTCCAATCGTGCGAATGGGTCACACTTAGTTAATTTTTTGCCATTTATACCATTTAGTTTTAAGCCTTTTAAATTAATTGAAATTAACGTTATGAGCCTTTGATCATCTCAGACATGATCATTTTATTTTGAAAACATTTTGATCACCTCAGACGTGATCCTTTTAAACACTTTAGTCACCTCAGACGTGACCCTTTTGTGATTTGATTCCTTCTGATTTTCCTGATGTAGCCCGACACACGCCTACAATTAAAATTAAAAACAACTAACTAATTTAAAACCTTAAACTAATTTCATAAACAAACTTATTTTTGGCTTTTTGTGAGAGATAAATCCAGAGATTGATATCTACGGGATTTGGTTCGGGAGTAGACAGCTTCAACTTAGATTGATCATATCTGGACCATTCAATTTTGGAATCATACAGGTAAGTCAAATCATTTGGGACTTGTTATTAAAACTTTTTTATGCTTAAATTCTCTGTGTTCATCCAGAGTCGTTAGCAACTTAAGGAAATCATACTGGAACTCTTAGATTTTCACATTGATTTGAACTCTTGAGAATGTAGCCACTAAGATTGTCAGTATGTTTGTCCACTTAAATCCATACACAGACTTTTGATGCAGACTGTGACTGATTTAGGTTTAATTATTTCAACTAACATTTGTTGATCCACACTTATATGGTAATCAACATTCCTCAGAAGCTTTTGAGCGGTCTACGGGTATTATTACAAGAAGAGACTATTCTTAGAGCTTTCAAAGAGAAGCCTGTCCTCAGGTCAGTGCCATCGCACAGCAGAGAGGCGGCAAACAACAATGAATTCTAGAATATCTAGGTTATGCTTATCCTCAGGTCAGTGCCATCGCACAGCAGAGAGGCACACAACCTATCTCCTTGTTAGAGCAGCTTATTTTATTTTACACAATGTGCCCAACAACATAAGTCATTAGCTTTATTGCATTTGTCTTTCATTTTTTTCTTGCTTTGCTCTAATTATGGTCATCCGCACACATTTGTGGCATTTAAATGCTCATTACCCTTATTGGAATATATTGATTGTGTTAACCAGTGATAAGATGGAAGCCCACAGTTAGTTGAACAACTTAGTTTGATCTTGAGATCACCAATCAGGTCTAATTGTCTATTGTGTTGAATCTACCAACATATCATTTGTGGTCTAGCAGCCTCTAAGTCTACTTTCTTGTGTCACCTTAGGAGTTGCCAGTTTTCTATCATCTTCCCTTTTTATATTGCTTAGACTACACAACTCATACTTTGAACTTTTGCATCTTTTCAAAACTTAAATTTTAAAGTCCCTCTTGATTTGTTCCTGTGTACTATCATTTTCCAAAGGTATTGAATCGGTATCACAGACATATTCTCCCCCTAAATACTTAAAAGCATTTCGGTTTAATTATTTTTGGATTTTAATAAACAGCAAAATAACATGAGTTTAAATATAACAGACGAAAATAAAACAGATAAGATAAAATAAAATAAACTTTAACTAAACTACATCAGACTACACATTATTTTCATCAGGTTTTACCTCACTTTTCTTTTTAACGTGTTGACCTCTAGCAAATATTGAAAACGTGGTTTATCAAAGGCTTTAGTATAGAGGTCAGCGCGTTGAAAATCAGTATTAATTTTAACCACATCAATTAAGTTCTTTTCAAAACAGTCTCTTATGAAGTGGTATTTAATACCGATGTGTTTGGTCTTAGGATGTTGAACCGATTTTTAGTTACTGCAATTGCAGCAGAGTTATCAACAAAAATAGGAGTAGATGAGAATTTTAAACCGTAATCCCGCATTTGCTGTTGAATCCAAATGATTTGTGACAGCAACTTGCAGCAGCAACATATTCGGCTTCACAGGTTGACAATGCAACCGATGTATGCTTCTTACACTGCCAGTAACTAATCTTCTCCCAAAGAATTGACACCCCGCTGATGTAGACTTGTAGTTCATCTTGCATCCCCCGTAATCCGAGTCACTATATGTGGTAAGCTCAAAGTCATCATCATGAGGATACCACAATCCAAGTGTGGGTGTACCCTTCAGATAACGAAAGATCCTCTTCCCCGATCAGATGGTTGACCTTTGGTTTAGCCTGATATCTAGAACATAGACATGTAGCATACATATATCAGGTCTTGAGGCAGTGAGATACATGAGGGATCCAATCATTCCTCGGTACATAGTGACATCTACAAGATCTCCATTTTCATCAGGTGTTATATCATGATTCGTAGCAAGTGGAGTCCCAGTAGCAGAAGCATTCTCCATGTCAAAGCGACTGAGAATGTCTCCTACATACTTGGTCTGATGTAGAAAGATCCCATTAGGTGTTTGATCCACCTATAACCCGAGAAAGAACTTCATCTCCCCCATAGCACTCATCTCAAACTCTTTCTTCATTACTGCTTCAAACTCTTTGCATAACTCTTCGTTCTTTGACCCGAAGATTATGTCATCAACATATATCTGTACAAGCAGTAGGTCGCCATCCTTTTCTTTAATAAACAGTGTACAGTCAATGACTCCCCTGCGAAAGTCGTGTTTCACAAGATGAGTCGAGAGTTTCTCATACCAAGCTCGAGGAGCTTAATGAAGCCCATATAAAGCTTTGTCGAGCTTGTAAACTCTATCCCGATGATAAGGGTCTTCAAATCCCTCGGGTTGACTTACATAGACTGTTTCCCTGATTTCCCCATGAAGGAATGCACTCTTCACATCTAATTGGTAGACTTTAATCTTCATGTACGATGCATAGGCAAGGAAGATACGACTAGCTTCCATCCTTGCCACGGGTGCAAACACCTCATATAGTCAATCCCCTCGACTTGGCGAAAACCTTGAACCACCAGTCGAGCTTTGTTCCTGATAATGACTCCTTGGTCATCCTTCTTGCATTTTAGTACCCATTTGGTGCCAATGACTTTAGCACCTTTAGGTCTATCAACCAGAGTCCATACACCTAACTTCTTAAACTGCAGAAGTTCTTCTTGCATGGCACTCACCCACGCCTCATCATTAGTGCTTCACTGATATTTTTGGCTCAATCTGCGAAACAAAACATCGATAAAACCATCATGAATGTAACCTTTCTCCATAACTGAGGCGTAATCAGCTGAGTATAGCTGATTTTGGGTTTGTACTCCTGATCTGACATCCCCAATAACATTGTCAAGGGGATGATAGACGTTAGTCGTGATCCTGGAGTAGTAGGCACAGCCACCTCAGAACTGAGATTGTGAACATTTTGTTCTGCATCTAAGAAGATGGAGTTTGAGGTTCCGAAGTCGAAGGTGCATCACTATGGATGCTTGTGGACTTTCAAGAACTGGAACCTGTTCCTCCTGACTGTTCTGGTCATCTGCTTCAGTTTCATCTTCAAGGATGAGTCACTGTCATCGACTACCCCCCCTGACTGAGTAGATGATTCTCCCTGGTGCTAGATGGTGTATTTAGAATATCATACATCATCCTAGTAGCTAACTCATCATCCGAGGGAGAGAGAGGGATGTTGAAGGACTTGAAGAATCCATCATAATCGAAGAAGTATGCAGTCCTTTGCCTGTAGGTGGTGTGGTATATCTCTGAACGTCGACATTACACCACACTTCTACAAGACCCGTTGAGTTATTGTAAACTCGCTTGTTCGGTATGTTGTATCCTAGAAAAATTCCTTCATCTGCCTTCTCGCTGAATTTGCCTTCTTGTGTCTTCTTCAGAAGTGTACACGGCGCGCCAAAAGGTTCAAGATACTCCAAATTCGGTTTGCGTCTTTGTAGTAGCTCATAACATGTCTTTCCGTGGCGCTTGACTATTAGGACTCGATTCAGTGTACAACACGCATTTGCCACCGCCTCATTCCAGAATTGGATAGGCAGTTTCGAGTCTGCCAGCATAGTCCGTGTTGTCTCTATCAAACTCCTGTTCTTTCTCTTAGCAACGCCATTCATCTGAGGTGTGTAAGCAGAAGTGAATGATGCACAATTCCCTTTTCCTTGCAGTATGCCTCCATCCCTTGATTCTTGAATTCTGTCCCGTTGTCTGAGCGTACTTGTCTAACTTTTAGCTTGTAGAGAGATTCCAGTGTGGTTACTAATTCCTTGAATGTCTCCAATGTTTCTGATTTGGATTTCAGAAACATTACCCAAGTGAACCTTGAGTAGTCATCAGTGACCACAAAATAGTACACATCGCCTGCAATGCTCCTTGTACTAACTGGACCAAACAGATCCATGTGAAGAAGCTCAAGAGGAAGTTCTATTGAATGACTTTCTTTTCCTTATACCTTCTTTGTCTGTTTGCCTTTCTTGCAAGCTACACAAAAGTCAGGAAGTTGGAAGTTCTTGACATTTACTCCTCTCACTAATCCTTCTGAATCAATGATTCATCTTCCTTTGACAAATATGTCCCATTCTCCTATGCCAGGAGATTGAATCCTTCTCAGTAGCTTTAGATAGAAAGCACTGAACCTCATGATCCGTTGTAGCAGCTATTGACAGATCCAAGACATAAAGATCTTTATATCTTGAAGCAGTCATTAGAACTTGGTCCTCTGGGATCATATATTCTTTCTTCAGCATGTAACACTTCTTGTTGTCGAAGATGACTTTAAATCCTTTATCACAAATTTGGAACAGAAAGTAAGTTGTTCTGAAGTTGTTGAACGTAGTTCACCTTATCAAACTTAACTTTCTGATTTCCCACTTCTCCCTGAGCTGTGATATAGCCTCCTTTGTTTCCTGCAAAGGAAACATGCCCTCCTTTATTTGTTTGACGTTTGCTAAAAGGGCTCTATTTCCTGTCATGTGCCTGGATGCTCCGCTGTCTATAATCCACGTGTAATCTCAGCACTGTATTGAACACCCTGCACATACAAAGTAAATGAATTAGTTAGGTTAGGAACCCAAGCTTTTACTGTCTTGGGTTTCCTAGAGGCATCACACATCATAAACTCCACCCATTGACCCTCGAGGGTGAGGGTAGCTCAGCTTCCTTCTTGTCATCAGTATCAGACCGTATGTTGACTTTTCTTTCCATAAGCCAGATTTGTGCATGCCTTTTTTGATAAACAGTCGTATGGCTTACAGGTTGGACTTTAGGTTCACTAGCTCTTCTAGGTGGAGTTAGAGAACTCCTCTTAGAATACCTAGGTCTAGAGTCCTGAAGATCAATCTTCTTCCTAGGTGTCTGATAGAAAGGACAATAGGAAGCAATGTGTCCACATTATCCATAGTTGTAGCATGACCTGCTATCAACTTTATGAGTAGACTTTCTTTGTGGAGAAGTGCGTGACACTCTAGTAACATCAATCACTTTAGGTTTGACTCTTGTATGTTTGATGTTTTCTCTGGTTTAACAAAATTTACTGTTTTAACCTGTTTACATCCACTTTTTGGTTAACTGGTTTTTGACTTGAAGCATGTGAAAAAGTAACATTTGAAGTCCTTTTAGGTTCTGATTTGACTCTGTTTGACCTGACTTTAAGTTAACTTTTTCAAATTCATTTTCCAGATTAACACAAGGCAATTTACCCTTTGCCTTTGAAGTGGCCTCCTTTTGTTTCTCTCCAGATGCAGTAGATGAACATGAGGTGTCTGGATCAGTAAAAGAGGAGTAATCACCACATGATCCTTGATGGGATTATATTTACTGGTCTAGACTTAGTGTTCATCAAGGTCTCAGGTGGTGGTGGAACCACTTTGTAGCCTAATCCCTCCCCGTTATTCCTTTCTCTCACTAAGTGTTGAACTATGTGTGAAGAACTAGTCCAACTATGCAGTTTCTGTTTAATGAATTAACTTCTACTTCTAGAACTGCCTTTTGCTTCTTAGTTTCTTCTAGGGAGTTTAGATAGTACCTAATGTCATTTGCTTGGTTAAAGGCACTACTTCGGTTTCCCTAAGTTGTTTAGTCAATAGGTCTATCTTTTCTTTATAACTATGCTCATTTTGTTTTAGTACTCTATTAGCCTCAGTGCACAGTCGTAAATCTTTTACTAAGTTATCATTATGATCTAATAACCTAGCAAATTTTCATCTATGCTATTCCTAAAAGTATCACAATCAGAACAAACATGATTATTAAACATTGGTCAGTAGTACTTACTTGAGTGGTTCAGAAGAGTTAGCCATCAGTGCAGCATCAGATGTCTCTGGTTCTGGTGATTCTGACTTTTCTGTCTCTGACGTGAAATCTCCTCATTTGGCTTGTAACTGACCTCGGCTGCAGTTGTTTCTTCACTATGTGACATTGCTATCTAAATGCTAGATCACCTTCACTCGCAGAATCATCATCAATATCCTCAACACTGGCAATGTTAGGTTCTCCTGGTGAGACAAACCTAAAACTCCAATCCTGTCCTTCATCATCATGAGCAGTCAAGGCTTTTGGATCCTTGTTTGATGAAGTAGAACTGGAGGCTTGCTTGTCTTGGCGAGTAAAGGACGAGAAGGGTTCCCATTACCCGTCTTCTTTGGCTTGACACATTCTCTTTTGAAGTGCCCCTTCTCTCCACAGTTGAAGCAGGTCACTTTGCTCTTGTCAAGCCAAATGTGGTATCCTTAGTAGCTATCAAGTTTTGTCCATTCTTCTTAACAAACTTCTTCGCCCTCCGACAGCGCTAGCTAAGGCCCACATTATATCCATCCTCTCAAGCTCCATTTCATCCACCTGCTCGTAGTCCTCATCTGCAGATGGCAGTTTCCAATCTTCCCGGCAACAAGTCCATCATATGAATGAACCACTGCTGCTAAAAGATCCATATGCTCTCGAGCTACTTCTACGGTCACATTACCGAGGTTCTCGATCTTCAGTTTGGTAGCACTTGCTTCTGATCCATATAATGGGTACATGACGACCCAGACGTGTCTGATCCAGAAGGAGAAGCATGTGAAGGACCTGACGAGCTAGACACAAAAAGCGTCTGGAGTGGTGCTCCAGATGTCTTAGCTTGAGGCGTGGCGTTGTATAAAGCTGGATTTTGTGTGTACGAAGACTTCTGAGCTCTATACTTCATCCTTAGTGCTTCTTCTCGCAACTTAGAATGAAGTCATTTATATCCAGCTTTACAAGCATTCCATTCTGTCTCAGGTTAGACACGAATGTAGCCCACTTATCAGGCAATCCGTCTGCGAAGTTGCTTACTTTCTTCCATAGGTGTTTCCACTCCATGTGTATGCAATTCGCTCATCAAGTGGTAGAATCTGTCTATGACTTCGTCTAAACTTTCATTACCAATCGATGAGAAGTTATCGAATTCCTTCTTTAACTCCTTTGTCTTGATTGCCTTCAATGACGCATTCCCATCATATCTTCTCTCTAGCTCATCCCACAGTTTCTTGGACTGCTTGTTCTCTGAATACTGGTGGAATATGTCTTTGGGGATAGACTGAGTGATCAATGCATAAACTCTTTTCTCTGCATTGTACTTTATTTTGTGCGTCTGTCATCCCGCTTAATGTTAGCTTAACTCCATCAGCTCCCACCGGTGTACTATAACCGATCTCAATGGCTTCCCATAGATTAGGATCTACTCCATTAAGGTAGATCTCAAAATGTTGTTTCCAGTGGGGAAACTCATCTAAAGTCAAAAGCTTTGGTGGGTTATTGTGATTACCCACCTCACTCTCAAGCAACAGCAGGTTCTATATCCTTGAGTCCTTCCCAGCAGTAAAGGCTGACATCTGATCTTCCATGACAAATAAACTTAGAATCTAATCAAACAAACTTTCACTGATGCGACTGAAGGATGCGAATGATCTAATCGTGCGTATGAACTCTGCGACTGGTTCAATCGTGCGGCTGAACTGGGCGATTGGTTCAGTCGGGCGAATGAATCTGGTGCGTATGAGCTATGCGAACAAACGGTTCAGTCGGCCGAATGAGGGTGGGACTATGTCCAATCGTGCGTATGACCAATGCGAATGGAGTCCAGTCGTGTGAATGAGTCACTCGTGCGACTGAAGCTGCTGTTTTGCGAAAATTTCTAGGTTTGACGGGTTTCAGCCGTAAAGATTCGAAATTTCACAAGTTCTAATCGCCTAAGTCCGTAGAACCAAACTTCGATGAGCAGGGAACTTCCAAGATCACTTTTGATGCCAAAGATTGCGTTTTTAGTGCAAAAACACAAACTTTTATGCAATCTTGATTGAATCAACACGTAATCAAGAGTCAAAGCTCTGATACCACTTGTTAGGACCTGGTATTTGACCGAAATACCTAGAGATTAACGTGTAAACCAGATCAAATAGTGCGGAATCCTATTTGATTGGCGATCCAATCAGTGAGAACACACGAAGAATCAATCAAGAATTGAAACTAACGTTAGAAATCAATTGGGAATCAATCTAATGTGTTCTATGAACTTGGAGAACGAATTGAGAGGTTTCTGGACGGCTAGGGTACGTCTGGAATCGTAATTGATGAGAGTCCCTCTTTTTCACGAATTGAGTTGTATTTATAGGTTGGTATTATTCAATCGTGCGACTGAACCATTAGTCTGGTTCAGTCGTGCGATTGAACCATGCGGTTGATTCATTCGTACGACTGAGTGTTCAGTCGTGCGACTGAGCCAATCTTATGTTACAATCGTACGACTGATCCAGTCTCCTGGTTCAGTCGTGCGACTGAGTCAATCGTGTGAAGTTATTCATGCGTATGGTTCATTCGCATGAGCCATTCGCTGAGAACTTCATTAAGTTAAGTTTGAATGTTTATTAATATAACATATTGCACAACCATTCAAACAATCATAAACCCAATCAATTCAATCACGACTCATTAATGAAATATTAAACATCACAAGTAACAAACAATTTATGTCATTTCATTAATCAATACAAATTACATCATACTCAGACAGACAAGATTCATTACTTTCAATCATGATCTAGGACATACATGCATCAACAATTGAGATAGTTGAAGCTGACAGAATAGGATGAAAAGAAGGGTCAGCAACCAAAGGCAAAGCCTTTCTTTCAATGGTTGAAGGTCCTGAATTGGATCTATAGTTAGATGGGAGTATGACTACAACTCCTATAAACTAACTCTCTTAGAGGGTCACAACAAAGGTACATATCATTAGAGTGACAAACTTAACTTGATCTGCTATCTATGAAGGATTTGTACAAACTTCTTAGCACTACATTTGGAAAGAACAAAGAGACAACAGATAAATATCTTCTTTCCTTAGTGGTAAAGTTAGAGAAGTAGAAACAAGTAAGTTTTTGGTAGCATCAGCCTAGGGGGAGTTTGTTGGATCAAGTAAGGTTGGTGCAACTAAAACAAACATTTAAAATATTTTTGGTGCAACTGATGATGAACTTCTTAAGGCAAAAGCTGAACTTCCGATGGTCAAGACTGAAAGAGCTTTCGAAGACAAAGTCTTCCCTCTTCCGAAGATCAACATTTAGAAGAATTCAAGACAATGAATTTCAAAGTATGAAGATCATCAAGCCTTAGAAGAAGTTGACTCTTCCGAAGTATAAGTGGCTTCGGAGAACTTGTTCTTCCGAAGCCAGTTAATCTTTGGAAGAACTTGCTATGAACCAATGGATATAAGTATGATCTTCTGACAGATCTACTGCAACCTCTGAGATACTGCATGGTGCTTTCCCACGCCTTTGTTGTTGACCATACTTTATTACATTGTTCATTCCTTATCAGTTAGTATAGTTACCAACTTTAGTTGGTGACCAAAAGGTAAGTCATGGACATGTCATGACTACCAAATCTTAGATAGTATTTTATCTAGGATACCTTACCTTTATAAATATAGTATTTGGTTTTAGAAGTCATAGAATCCCAGCTGGTAACAAAGTATAACCGGTTGTAGAAAGTAGTATATATAATTTCTCATTGTAACTCTATAAACATGCTTGTAAGAGTAATGTAACACTTTGAGTTGAGAAGTAATATATACAAGTATCTTGAAAAACTATATTCATGTGTTTGTTTACTTAGTATATTACTATCAACTCTTAAGGGATTCTACATCATCGACCCGAGTGACCTAGTGGGTTTGAGAGATAATACTTGTGTTGAGTGACAAAAACCGATCATGCATGTTGACTTCTATGTAATATACAAAGTTAGCTTTACATAGAATGTTAAATGTGCAACTATTTTTACTACTATGATAAGGGATTTTTCAATTTAAGAATGTGGTTGTGATGTACGACACCAACTGTGAGGACTCTTTGGAGCAGGGCCTTACAGGTTGAGTTAGGTTCCGATTGGCATATGTAGAAGTCTATGATAATTGTTGAATTACTTTATGTTTATGTTTTAAGACAATGATTACATTTATGTAATAGATACATGTTTTTGTATATGATAATTGTTGACTTACTTAATTTTTTAAGATTCAATGACAATAACCCAATTATGAGGACTCTCGGGAATGGGGCCTCAAAGGTGGCAGAAGAAAGTAGTTCAACTTTTATCAAAAGGTGATCATAAAAAACATGTCTTCTATGTCTTTGGAAGAAATCAATCTTTGGTTTTGGATGATTTTGTCTCTAAAGCTTTGGAAGACTTCATCTTTGGTTTCAAAAGATATGGTCATTTGGCTTTGGAAGATTTACACTTAGCATATTTCCTTAGTTGTGTAAAATCTTCTAAAGTAACTTCCTTGTACTTCATGTATGTTGAGATTTATTTGGTTGCATTAGCCTTTAAGTGTAAAACTTACAAACTCCTCCTAGGAGGATGCTACCAAAACAGAAGAGATCCTTTAGTTTTGATCTTCATCTGATAGTCTTCATCAGGATCAAGACCATCCCCTTCTTTATTATTTGGTCAGGATCCCACAAACTCTCATAGTATATTCTCATGTCATAGAGATCATGCAAAGGAAGGTCAATAATTTCTTGCAAAAAATAGATGTCTTGACCTCCTTGATCTCTAGTCCCACACCATTTTTATGGATTAGCAGTAAAGTTCAAGGACAAGATGGGTCTCCCAGTAGCAAGAGGCTCTACATTAGTTGGACTTCGTTAAGCAGTCTATTCTTGAGCAACCTCGGGATGCTCTGACTTTTCCTAAGGTGTAGAACTAGATGCCTTGGACTTCTTCTTATTATTATTGTCCCTTTTCATGGCTATCCTTTTCTTCCTCTTTCCATATTTCAACTGAGGAGACTGGCCTTTAGCATCAGGTTATTCTTGTATATCTTCCTCAGTTGGGTCTTTTTCCTTCCCAGGTTCAGAAGGAGAGGGATCAAGACTCTACATTGGCTCAGAAGATGAAGTTGGCTATGGTCCAGCACTAGGTCTAGGTTGTGTTGTCTATTGTGGTTCAACCTTGACCTCAACTTCAGGTGTAGCCTGACTTGGTGGAGAATACAAGTCAACAAGCTAACCCTTTTTGATTTTCTGCTTGATCACCCTAATGTACTCATTCATGGTGGATAGAGACATTGGACCAAGCCTCCTTCCGGAGAATCCATACAACTTCAAGAAGCTCATGATCTTCTGCCTATCAGCAGACTTCTTCAGACTTGCTTTGATGGTGGTTCTTGACTTTGCAACTTCTTCCCTAATCTTCTTCTTAGCATCTTTTTGTTCTTTCATCACTTGTTGCTCAAGCTACCTTGAGGTACGCAAACTCTAGGTACTCATCAGACAATGGAAGAAGTATAGATGCCTGATAGATGGATGTGGTACTCAGGTAGTTTTTCATATTTTGTTTATCTGCTTCTTTGTCTACCTGAGGTTGTTGCTCAATAGCCACAGCCTCTGTCTCGGGGCTTTCTTAAACTGAGGAGAGAGTAAGAGCTTGTTTGTAAAGTCTTTTCCTCCTCCTTTATTCTTTGATCTTGAGTAGTAGTTCTTCTTTGATAGCTCAATGTCAACCAATTCATATAACTCTTTTATTTTAAGAGGGATGATTCATCTATGTTATAGTTTCTGGTCCTTAAGTAGTTCAATCAGGTTGCTTTTAACTTATTATCTTGAGTGTTTAGCCTAGGGGCAGCCCTAATTGTAGCTTCCCTGAAACCTGGGGTCCCTTTTGAACTTTATCCCCTTAGATTCATCTTCTTCTCTCTTTCCTCCTCCTCAATCTCCTTAGAAGTCAACTTTCTTTTCCCTTTGTCACTCACAAGCTTTGGTGACTTAGGTTGGAGAGAGCTTTGGCCTTCATTGATAGGTTCATTACTTGGGGTCTTATAAGAGAGAGTTGTGAAACACCTTCACTAGCTGGTGCCTTACTAAAGGTAGAGGGTGTTGAAGTAGTTCCTATCTCAAAGTTCACATGCTCTACCATAAACAAGGTTTCCTCTTAAAATCTAATATTAGGTTCCATCAAAACATCCAGTTGACCAATGACATTGCCTTCTAGCCTCTGTCTTTCTTAGTCTGAACTCTTTAACGACCCTGTCTTGGATCCTCTAAGCTAGTCTATCAACTTGTCCATTTTGATTTGGGTTGACAAGTGGCATGTGAACTAGAGTAAACTTTAGTGTCTAAAAAATAAAGACTTCGTCCTTCCCCATCCCACTATTTCATTCTCAGCATCGTAGGGTGGGGTAGGCATAGCCCTTGGAATACCTTCCTCAAACAGACTTTGAATGAGTGAGTCCAAATCACTGTGGACTTGAGGAGGTTGCTGTGTGTGGAGAAGTGCAAGTAAGGGTGGTGAATCCTCTATATCCACACTCTAATAAGAACGGTTAGGTTCTATGATTGCAAGTAGGACTTTCTCCTCCTTTTTGGTAGCATCACCCTCCATAAGGGAGCTAGAGGTTACGTCCACCACATCTAGGTTCGTGTGGACTTAGTTGAAATCTCTTGAGGGTCTCTCAACTAGCTTGCCCTTCAGATCAGTGATCCTCAAGTTGTTGTTCATTAATCCTCTTTTGTAAGGTAGCTACCTCTACATTCACTGTTGAGGTAGTGCAGGATTAGTTTTTACACTCAACACTAGATTCCTTCTAAGAGTTGATGATAATATACTAAGTAAATCAAAGTAAACAAAAGAGCGTTATTTTCAAGATACTTGTATATATCACTTCTCAACTCAAAGTTTTACAAGACTCTTACAAGCATAATACATGAGTTACAATAAGAAACTATATATACTACTACCTACAATCGGATATACTTTGATACAAGCTGGAAACCTTAAACTAAAGCAAATACTACAAAGCTAAAGTTAAGGTATCTTAGATAAAGTATTATCTAAGATATGGTAGTCATGATATGTCCATGACTTACCTTTTGTTACCAATTAAAGTTGGCAACTATACTAATTGATAAGGTGTGAACAGTGGAATAAAGTATGGTCAACTACATGGACGTGGGAAAGTGTCATGCAGTATCTCAAATATTTGCAGCAGAGTGTCAGAGAGACCATACTTATGTCCACTGGTTCATAGTAGCTACTTCCGAAGGTTAACTGGCTTCAGAAGAACTTGTCCTTCTTAAGCCATTTATACTTCGGAAGTGGCTACTTCTTCTGAGCTTCCTTGGGACTTCATAAGTGTTAAGCTTCAAAAGAATATAAACATTGTCTTCAGAAGCTAAAGCTTCTCTCCGGAAGTTCCTTAGACTTGTCTTTGAAAGTTCAGCAGATGTCTTCGAAAGTGCTGAAGTTGTCTTCGGAAGTTCCTTATTTGTTGTACTCAAAAACTCTAAGTGTTAGGTTTTGGTTGTACTAGCCTTACTTGATCCAACAGGTAGGGTGCCTAAAAGAGAAAGAAGAGCTTACTAAGCCAAAAAGCTGAATATAGAGCCAAAAATAGCAATCAAATCCTAGGAAAAAGGTAGATTTTAGGTGACTAACCTTTGAAACTAGATAGGTGCAAGTTTTAGTCAATTTTTGCACCTTTAGTTTTAACTGCCCTCATCTTCATTAGAAGAATCATAGGGATGAGAGAATAGGAAAAAGTCTTCTTCCTCATCACTAACACTAAGTTCTTGGCTGCTAGATTACCCCTACACTATGATAGCTTTAGTTGAAGTGTCAATAGGCTAGGTTGTTATGATTGAGGTCTTAATGATGTAATTACTTGCAGAAGTGAGAGCCTCTTCGATATAACCTCCTGAACAGGTTCAGGAAGATCCACCTCAGTTGGGGGTGGATGATGTGGGCTAGACATGGGTGAGTCATAGCACTCATCTCTCCTAAAGTGGGGATGGAGAAGAGAGACTTATGGTACTCGCTGAATCCCTGTCTTCATATTTTATAATTCAAGGTTGATAATTGGTTGGTTAAGGTCAAGAGGCTAGGGATGGTTGCTTTCCCCTGAAGGTTGTTCATTAAAGTTTTGATACTCTGAGTGAAGGCTTTAGGCTATTAGGTTTGTGAGCTCATCAAGTTGAGCATGAGCAACCTCAGCACTGATCAACGAAGTAATAGGAGTGGTTTGATCTAGTGTCCACTTCTTCATGTGTAGGTGAGTATATGGGGGTCTGTACAACGTAAGTAGCTTGTGCAAGAGTTTGTTTGGATCTTCTTGAGTAGGTGAGGGTGATAAGTGGTTGTGTGGTGGTTCAGATGTTGAATGTGTGGGTTTAACAATGGCTTGTGTTGCCAAGTTGTCAACTTGAGCAATGAGCTCTAATATTTTTGGAAATAGGACTATTTCTACCCTTGAGAAGCCCATAATAGGATTTATCATATTTTCAAAGATAACAGGCGTTATTTGTCTCATTTTAAGATCATTATACGTTCCCCTTAATTGTGAGCCTAGTTCATAGTTAAGAATGTGTTGAATGTATCTAGGGAACATATAATATTCTAAGGAGTCTAAGTTTGCAAGCAAATTTATATATACAAATTAAGAATACTTGAACTTGACCCTTGAACCATTCCATGGACTATATAGGAAAGGTCCTCTAGAATTTGATCCCAACCTCCATGCTTGTTTGATAGATAGTGGATGATAACATGGAGGAGGTACTTCCACTGGAAGGAGACCTTTCCTTTTTGAAGGTTCTTACAAAGTAATCACCTTGTAGCCCATCTACCTTAAAGACTAGTTCACACTAGATTTTGGGAAGGCCAATTCACCTTTTTTTATCAATCCGCCTGAGATGGGTGTTTATGGTGGCTGGAGTGATGAAAATTATCTTGCCCTACATTGTGGCAGACAATGCCTTCTCCCCATCCATAATGACCGCTTAGCATGTCTCCAGAACTCTAGGAGCTGGTCTTTATATAGTGGAGGATCTTTGGTGAGGGAGGTGAAGTAGTTTGATAAAGCTAAGAACCGGCAAACATCTAAGAAACCTAAATCTTTCTCAGATGCTAACAAATAACCTAATTGTGTTGCATGTGTAGTTGCATGGGGAAATTAGGTTGGTTTCGTGGATCAGGGTTAGCCATTTTGAGTAGCTTAGTGATGAAGGAAGATAAGAACAAAGGCGGTTTGAGGGTGTATTTAGGTTAGGAAATTTTCAGATGAAGAATAAAATGAAAGAGGGGGAACCATTAAAGGTATCTTTATATGAACTAGATTTGAGACAATGTTAATGTAAAAGGATAAACTTTGAAATCTGGATGTTGATCCCACCTCTAAAAAAGCACCCGAAAAGGTAGTGTTCTTGGAAGTTGAAAATCTTCCAAGGATGATTTGTCTTCGGAAGCTTCTGAAGCCAATTTGACTTCGGCAGATATTTCTTAGCTTAATGGAAATTTTGCTTTGGAAGAAAAATACGCAAGAGTATTTTTAATTCTGAGATATATTTGGCTTTGGAAGATATCAAAACTAAGAGGTTTTATTCACAAGAGAATAAATCTTCTGCGACTTAATTGCTCTCGGAAGAGAATTGTCATTCAAAAACATATAAGTACTTAGCAGCATATCTAACCTTCGAAAGATATATCAAAATTTCTTCCAAGGTAAATTTCTTTTAAGTAGTTATTTGATTTGAAGACATAATTTTTTCCAAAGGCAACTAAATGTCTTCCGAGAGAAATACATCTAATTTCAAGAATTCTAAGAAATATCATTTGAAAAGTTTTCTTCCAAAGTAAACTAAGCTTATGTAGGTGATAATATAAACAACTTAGGACACGCATATTTTAAAATTAACTTTGAGTTTAGTTAAAGAAATTTTACTCAAAGTTAATCATCCAAATAGCTTATACAAGATACTTAAATCTTTGTTAGTCAGAGTTCTTTGGATACCAGAAGCCTAGTTTTGGAGCACCTTTGAGATATCTAAGAATCATCTTTACAGTAACTATGTGTGTCATCTTGGGGTTAGCTTGCTATCTTGCACAAATACATGTACCAAACATGATATCAGGCCTACTGGTAGTGAGATACTGTAAGGCCCCGTTCCCGGAGACCTCATAGTTGGTCACTCACAGCATTAAATACATTAAACACATTAAACATTATAAATTTACAAGCTTAAGCAGCGGAATTATTTTAACAAAAGCCATTCAATTCATTAAAAACACTATTGTTGAGCAATACACTATTGTTTAACCGAATACAAAAGAATTGTTTAATTGCATTACAAAACAACAGCAATAACAAGTATGAATGGATGTCAGTCTTTCCCTGCTGAGTAGCTTCACCCTCGTGCCATCCTCAGCAATGTTTACCTGCCAACTGAAAATGTATAAAAGTCAGCGTTGCTGAGTGAGTTCTAGTTTTAAAAGTAATAAAATGCTTTTCGTAAGGTATACATATGAAAATACTCTTTCTGTGAAATTTCATCTCTTTATACGTGACACGCATTAACTATACAACCAGATAATGCTTCTTCTCTTTACTGCATGCCTTGTTTATTCTGTACTCTTTTATCTTTATCTTTCACTGTTTGTATGGACCAATGAGCAATACCCTAAACTATATGTGCGGAGGAAACTGGTGCTTGGCCCTCTGGTACCTCAATAGGCTCTGATTACTGTATACAAGGCTGGCCTAGTCACCTAGGGTATGCTGCAAAGGTCCGCCAATCTCAATTGACTGGCCCCGTGTGCATCATAGGGTAGATAGCCCACATCACAATTGAGCTAACGACAACATGGTCATGCACCTCCTATAAGCTTGCAAGACTTATTAACATTTTATTTAAGTTCCACTTCTCTTCTTCATTGCTCTTTCGCTTTATTATTATTAGTATTACTTTACGTTACGATAATAAACACACCACGTAAAGTCATACACTAATAGTAATAATAATAATACGGAACAATCATAAAACAATCATAAAACAATCATAATCATGCATAATACTAAGCATTAATAAGCCCTAGTCAAACCTTGGTCAAAACCCTAATAGCACAGACTACCAAAAATTTCGTAATTAAATTCTAAGTGTTTAGGCGCACCAATACTATTTGGGCGCATGAGCCCTATTTGGGCGCTTCTTCACTATGCAGACGCATCAGCCAACACTTAACCGCTTTAACACTTAGGCGCATGAACCATTCAGGCACATGAACTATTCGGGCGTATGGTCCATTCGAACACATGGACACTTAGGCGCATGGCCATTTAGACGCATGAACACTTAGGCGCATAGCCATTCGGATGCATGAACACTATCGGGGCGCATGGCCTGACACTTAGTCGTCAGATTACAAATCTAGGTGCATGAACCACTGTTCATGCGCATGAGTTACACATAAAACATTTCTAAGGCATTTCCAGACGCATGAGCCTTATTTAGGCGCATGAACCTTCTGCTCAACATGTTTCTAGGATATTTTCGAACCCAAACATCAAGCATATTTGTTCTAAGCTTACCAAGGTCATTCTAAGCATGAACAACATAATAACACCTAAGGAACATCATCAAAGATGCATAATACATACGGGTATACATACATAAACATTGTAAAATTGTTTAAATACATTTTCAGCCCCAAAGAATTTAAAACAAGTAGAAACCAAGGTCTAGAACTCACCTGGTGCAACTTTGGGTGTATCTTCCTTCTAACTCGTATGCGAATGAGCTCTAACACCTAGAAACCCACCAAACACACACACGAACACACACAAACACATAAGCACATAACCGAGATAAAACCCATCATAAACACTTAGAAACTTTGAATTCTTACCTTGAATTCAACCTTCTTCTTCTTCCCCTTCAACCCGAAAGTTTTCTGCTTTCACTCTCTCTAGAACCGAATGAAAGGGTGATGTGAAGAGAGGGTGGGCGGCCATGCCCACCTTTACACTAACTTTTTGTACTTTTGTCCCCTTTTACATTTTTAACCCCTCAACTTGGGTTTATTGATGTTTCCTTCTTTTATTTACTTTGATAGAATAACTGGGTGTTACAACTCCACCCCCCTTATATAGGTTTCGTCCTTGAAACCTGTTATTCCTCAAACAGATGAGGATAATGTTGCCTTATCTCCTCCTTAGTCTCCCATGTAGATTCGGATCCCTTTCTGTGCTTCCACTGCACACGCACAAGGGGAACACTTTCTTCCTCAACCTCTTCACTTTACGATCGATGATTGCCACCGGTTACTCTACATAATTGAGCCGTTCATCTACTTCGATGTCTTCCAGTGGTACAACCATGTCTTCATCAGCTAAGCACTTCCTCAAATAGGATACATGGAATGTGGGATGGATTCCACTTAACTCATCTGGCAATTCAAGTCGATAGGCCACCTCCCCTACTTATGCGAAGATTCGAAAAGGTCCTATGTATCTTAGGCTTAGCTTACCTCATTTCCTGAATCAGATGATCCCCTTCCAAGGTAAGACCTTCAACATAATCCGGTCACCCACCTGGAACTCAATCGTTCTGCGTCGTTTATCTGCATATGACATCTATCTATCTTTGGCTGCCTTCAGGAAGGCTTTAATCTTCTCAAGCATCTCAGTCGTAGCCTCGATTACCTTGATGCTCCCCAATTCCTTCTGACCAATATCAGGCCAACAAACGGGTGTTCTGCATCTCCTACCTTATAGCATCTCATATGGTGGCATACCAATGCTGGCATGATAGCTATTATTGTATGAGAATTCAGCTAACACTAAGTGGTCATCCCAACTTCCCCCAAAATCAATCGCACATGCCCAAAGCATGTCTTACAGTGTATGAATGGTCCTTTCTGACTGACCATCAGTTTGGGGATGATAAGCCGTGCTAATATGTAACCTCGTCCCTATGGGGTCGTGGAATTTCTTTCAGAATTTAGATGTAAACCAGGTGTCACGATAAGATACAATAGACACCGGCACACCATGACGAGTTACAATTTCCTTGATGAATAGATCCGCCAACCTCTCAGATTAGGAAGTGAGCACTCTTCGTCAAACGGTCAACTATCACCCATATGGCATCATACCCTTTCGGAGTACGCGGCAACTTCGTAATGAAATCCATGGTGATGTGCTCCCACTTCCATCCCGGTATATCCAAAGGTTGGATCTTTCCATACGGCTTTTGGTGCTTGACCTTCACTTGTAAACAAGTAAGGCACTTACTCACATACTCCACCACATCACGCTTCATACCCGACCACCAATAGTCTTTCTTCATGTCTTGGTACATCTTTGTAGCACCAGGATGAATAGAGTACCGAGTCTTATGAGCTTCATCCATAATCTTCACACGTAGATCCCCAAAACGAGGAATCCACACCCGTCCAAATCGGGTTTTAATGCCAAGTGTTTTTTCACCCAATTCCCCAACCAAAC
Organism: Flaveria trinervia; assembly: GCA_025506515.1. Classification (NCBI taxonomy): domain Eukaryota; kingdom Viridiplantae; phylum Streptophyta; class Magnoliopsida; order Asterales; family Asteraceae; genus Flaveria; species Flaveria trinervia. The sequence continues at coordinate 72,170,048 of CM046443.1, forward strand.
CTCTAATCCTTTAAGAGTTAAGATGATGTTCTTCCAGTGCCTTATCTTGAAACTCTTTGACTTGCTTCATCACATCAGAGGTCATGATCAGCTGATATGCTTTCACCCGAATGGCTTGGGCCTCTCTTTTCGGCTAAGGACATCAGCCACCACGTTGGCCTTGCCTGGATGATAGTGGATATCACAATCATAGTCTTTTATGAGCTCCAACCATCTTCTCTACCTCATGTTCAGGTCCTTCTACTCAAAGAAGTACTTCAAGCTTTTGTGGTCTGTGAATACGGTGCACTTCGTCCCGTAGATATAGTGCCTCCAAATCTTAACGCAAAGACCACGGTTGTGAGCTCCAAGTCATGAGTAGGATAATTGACCTCATGAACCTTTAATTGTCGGGATGCATAGGCTATAACCTTCCCTCTCTGCATTAATACACAACCCAACCCCGAGTAGGAAGCATCCGAATAAACCACCAGATTTTCACTTCTGTCGGGTAATGACAAGACAGGGGCTTGGGTTAGTCTTGCCATCAACTCCTCAAAAAGCCCTTTCTTGCTCTTGATCCCACACGAACTTCACATACTTACGAGTCAGCTTAGTCAACGGGGAGGCTATCTTGGAGAAGCCCTGAATGAACCTTCGATAATATCCTGCCAACCCCAAGAAACTACAAATCTCGGATGGCGTCTTGGAGACTTCCATTGCATCACTGCCTCCACCTTTGCGGGGTCTACCATAATCCCCTCGGAATTTACCACGTGACCTAAGAATTGAACTTCTCGCAACCAGAACGCGCACTTGGAGAATTTGGCATACAACTTCTCCCTTCTTAATGCCTCCAACACCTCCTGAATGTGATTGGCATGCTTTTCTTCGCTCTTCGAGTAGATCAGGATATCATCAATGAACACAATCACTTATCTATCCAACATCGGCCGGCACACTCGATTCATCAAATCCATAAAGGCAGCTGGCACGTTAGTTAGACCAAAAGACATAACGAGGAACTCGTATCCATAACACGTACGGAAAGCTGTCTTAGGAATGTCTTGTTCCTTCACCTTCAATTGATGGTAGCCAGATCGTAGATCGATCCTCGAGAACCAACTGGCACCTTGGAGCTGGTCAAACAAGTCATCAATCCTTACTTCCGTCCTTTTTCTTTACAAACAATACCGGAGCACCCTACGGAGAGATACTCGGTCAAATGAATCCCTTATCCATTAACTCCTGCAATTGGCTCATGTGTTCCTTCATCTCAGTCAGAGCTAATCGATATGGTGCTTTGGCAATGGGTTGAGCATCGGGTATCAAATCAATTTGGAACTCAATCTCGCGATCCGGTGGCACGTCGGGTAAGTCTTTCGGGAATACGTCCGGAAAGTCGCACACCACTGGTACCTCAGATAATTACGGTACTGATGCATCCACATCTTTTATGTATGCCAAGTAGGCACTACATCCACGTTTCATGCACTTCCCTACCACCGCCATCGAAATCACCTTCGGGATCGTAGTAACGCGATCTCCATAAATCTTAACCAAACTCCATCGGGCGCAACGAATCGAATCATCTTCTTGCGACATATGATGTTTGCTTCATAGGTTGCAAACCAGTCCATCCCTAGTACTACATCAAATCCACCTAGGGGCATCACGTGTAACCTAGCAGCAAACCTATGACATTCTAGTTCTATAGCACAGTCCTCTATCACATCAGTAATTCTAGTGGACTTACCAATAACGGTTTCTACATCGAATGGTTCACTGACATTTCTACTACTAACAGGAAACTTAGCACAGAAAGTAGTGGAAATAAAACTCCTACTAGCACCAGAATCAAACAATATAGAGGCACAAGTTTGGTTTACTAGAAACATAACTGACACAACATCGGGATCAGCTCTGGCTTCCACCCGGGTCATGGTGTAAGCTCTAGCACTTGCCCTCTGCCCTCCTTCCTCCGGATTCTTATTCGCTCCAGAGCTTTCCGCCCTCAGCTTCTTACAGTCTTTGGTCGCGTGGCCCTCCCCACCACAGTTATAGCGCTTCAGCGCCCTACAGTCTCTAGCGATGTGGCTAGGCCTGCCACACCTGAAGCATACATTCATTCTCATCCTGCACTCGCCGGTATGCTCCCTTCCACACCGGCCACACTTTTTCAGCCCTGGTCTTGACGACACCCCACAGTCGTCCGCCTTCGTCTTCTTGCTGTTTGGAGTGAAACCAGCACGTCCAAACCTCTTCCCATTCCAGTTCTTACCATCCCCACTCATCTTCTTCACCTCCACCATAGTTTCCTCCCGCTCATCATACAACCTCCCAGCCAAATCCACTGCTGACTGAAAGGTACCTGGCTGAGCAGCAATCAGGTGCCTGCGAATGTCAGCAGGCAGTCCCTGGATGTACCTCCTGATCTTCCTTGACACCGGCGTCACCTGATCCGGCACCAGCCTCGCCGTCTCGTTGTATTTAGTGGTGTACTGCTGGTGGGTCATGGTTCCCGCTTCAAGTTGCAAGAACTCCCTCTCGATTTTATCGAGTTCCCTGTGAGGACAGAGATCCTCGATCACCAACTACTTAAACTCCTTCTATTGCATTTTCTCGATGGCTCTGGCCCCCTCAGCTTGGACAATATTGTCCCACCAACACAACGCTAAATCAATGAAAGAGTGAGTTGCAAACTTCACCTTCTGGTCCTCGCGGCACTCACTGATCTCCAAGACTGCCTCCATCTCCCTCACCCAGCGGTGAGCGGCAGCAGCATTGCCATTGCCATCGAAAGTTGGGGGCTTACACCTTTGGAACACCCCATAACTGCACCCTCCGGTTGCTACCTCCACTACATCATCCTCCTCCTCATCGGACAACACAGTCTCAGGCTCCGGTTGTTCCTCCTCCCCTTTGCTTCCCTTGCCCATTGATCCTTTTCTAGTTTCGTTCTCCTTCCTCTCCTCGCTTCTCACAGCCCTGATGACTTCAGTCACCACAGACGATAAGACTGTTTGCATGACCTGGTGTACTTCATCAGCAATCGCCTCCCTAGCTGAGGCATTCAAGCTAGTATTCTCATTCTCTTCGCTCTGGCCATGAACCTCAGGGTTCTCATGGGTCATCTCGGGAGCCTTAGCACTACTCCTAGTCACACGTGGACAGCCTCTACCTCTAGGAGTCTTGGAAGATTTCTATCCAGCCATCCTCTAACACACTATAAGATTCAAACACCAATACGGTCATTCAAGGTAATAACTCAGTTTATGTCAAGTATAGTAAGTCCCTAATTACAGTGGCCAGTTGTGATTAGCCACTTACTTTACTCTTCATACCCCAAGCATTTCCTATCCTGACTTAATCAGTATCTAAATCTACTAAGAGCACATAAATCAATAGCATGTGCACATAACACCGGTTAATCATCAAGAAAAGACATACCTAATGGCACGTAGCTACTCGGGCTGACATCCCTCCAGTTGTCCCATTTTCAGTTTAAGTTTAGGTTTTTAAAAAAGATTATTTAACCCAATTCTCTTAAACTTTGGCTCTGATACCAACTTGTAAGGCCCCATTCCCGGATACCTCACAGTTGGTCACTCACAACATTAAATACATTAAACATTATAAATTTACAAGCTTAAGTAGCGGAATTATTTGAATAAAAGCCATTCATTCATTAAAAACATTGTTGTTGAGCAATACATTATTGTTTACCGAATACAAAAGAATTGTTTAATTGCATTACAAAACAACAACAATAACAAGTATGAATGGATGTCAGTATTTCCCTGCCGAGTAGCTTCACCCTTGTGCCATCCTCAGCAATGTTTACCTGCCAACTGAAAATGTATAAAAGTCAGCGTTGTTGAGTGACTTCTAGTTTTAAAAGTAATAAAATGCTTTGTGTAAGGTATACATATGAAAATACTCTTTCTATGAAATTTCATCTTTTTATATGTGAGCACGCATTAACTATACAACCATATAATGCTTCTTCTCTTTACTGTATATCTTGTTTATTCAGTACTCTTTTATCTTTATCTTTCACTGATTGTATGGACCAATGAGCAATACCCTAAACTATATGCGCGGGGGAAACTAGTGTTGGGCCCTCTGGTACCTCAATGGGCTCTGATTACTGTATACAAGGTCGGCCCAGTCACCTAGGGTACATTGCAAAGGTCCACCAATCTCAATTGACTGGCCCCGTGTGCATCATAGGGTAGCTAGCCCGCATCATAGTTGAGCTAACGACAACATGGTCGTGCACCTCCTATAAGCTTGCAAGACTTGTTAACATTTTATTTAAGTTTCACTTCTCTTCTTCATTGCTCTTCGCTTTATTTAGTAGTAGTAATACTTTACGTTACGATAATAAACACACCACGTAAAGTCATACACTAATAGTAATAATAATAATACGAAACAATCATAAAACAATCATAATCATGCATAAAACTAAGCATTAATAAGCCCTAGTCAAACCTTGGTCAAAACCCTAATAGTACAGACTCCCAAAAATTTCTTAATAAATTCTAAGTGTTTAGGCGCACCAATACTATTTGGGCGCATGAGCCCTGTTGGGCGCTTCGTCACTATGCAGGTGCATCAGCCAACACTAAACCGCTTTAACACTTAGGCGCATGAACCATTCAGGCGCATGAACTATTCGGGCGTATGGTCCATTCGGACACATGGACACTTAGGCGCATGGCCATTCAGACGCATGAACACTTAGGCGCATAGCCATTCGGACGCATGAACACTATCGGGGCGCATGGCCCGACAATTAGTCGTCAGATTACAAATTCTAGGTGCATGAACCACTGTTCATGCGCATGAGTTACACATAAAACATTTCTAAGGCATTTCCAGACGCATGAGCCTTATTTAGGCGCATGAACCTTCTGCTCAACATGTTTCTAGGATATTTTCGAACCCAAACATCAAGCATATTTGTTCTAAGCTTACCAAGGTCATTCTAAGCATGAAAAACATAATAACACCTAAGGAACATCATCAAAGATGCATAATACATAGGGTATACATACATAAACATTGTAAAATGTTTAAATACATTTTCAGCCCCAAAGAGTTTAAAACAAGTAGAAACCAAGGTCTAGAACTCACCTGGTGCAACTTTGGGTGTATCTTCCTTCTAACTCGTATGCGAATGAGCTCTAACACCTAGAAACCCACCAAACACAAACACGAACACACACAAACACATAAGCACATAACCGAGAAAAACCCATCATAAACACTTAAATCTTTGAATTCTTACCTTGAATTAAACTTCTTCTTCTTCCTCTTCAACCCGAAAGTTTTCTGCTCTCACTCTCTCTAGAACCGAATGAAAGGGTGATGTGAAGAGAGGGTGGGCGGCCATTCCCACCTTTACACTAACTTTTTTGTACTTTTGTCCCCTTTTACATTTTTAACCCCTCAACTTGGGTTTATTGATGTTTCCTTCTTTTATTTACTTTAATAGAATAACGGGGTGTTACAGATACATAAGAGATCCAATCATAGCCCTGTAAACATATTCATTCACACACTCCCCCTCAAGATCAGGTCCAAGTGAGTGGTTTTTAGATATGGGTGTCTTTGCAATCTTACATTTAATCAAGTTGAATCTGGTAAGTATGTCTTGTACATACTTTGACTGATTTATGAAGATGCCATTATCAACCTACTTCACTTGAATTTCTAGAAATATATTGAGTTTCCCCATGGCACTCATTTCAAATCTATTCTTCATTAGCTTCTCAAAGTCTTTGCAGAGCTTTGGATTAGGTGACCCAAAATAATGTCATCTACATAAACTTGAAACAACATTAAGTCATTTCTTGTTCCTTAAATGAAGAGTGTTCCATCTATAGTACCCTTCTTGTAGCCATGTTGAGATAGTGTCTCATACCACTTCCTTGGAGCTTGGTGTAGTCTATAAAGAGTTGTATCATGCTTGCAGACATAATCAGGATGATATAGGTCTGTAAATCAGGTGGTTGTTTGACATACACCTTCTTATCAATCACCTCATATAAAAAAGCACACTTTATATCAACTTGGTATACCTTGAAATCCTTGGATGCAATAAAAGAAAGAAATATCCTAACAGCTCAAGTCTTGTCACTAGAGCAAAAACATCTGTGTAGTCATTTTGCTCTTCTTGTGTTTATCCTTAAATAACTAGTCTTGTCTTGCTCTTGATGACAAGTCCACCATCATCCTTTTTGTTCCTAAATACCCATTTGGTACGTATTGTTGTCTTTCATTCAGGAAGAGGACATAGGTTCCAAACCTTTTGTCTTTTGAATTGAAGTAGGTCCTCCTGATTTGCTTCAACCTAACTGCCATCCTTCAAAGCTTTATCAAATTTCTTGGGCTCTATCTTAGACAAGAAACAAAAGTATATACAAACATTCCTATCAAAGGTTTGTCCTTATGTTCTCATCCCTATCTTAGCATCTCCAATGATGTGTGGTGGGGTGTGACTTATGGATTATAAGTTGAGGTATCATAGCAAGTTGATTGGATAGATCTAAATTTGTGAAATTTAGATATGGAAATGGATTGTCACCCACCACATCAACACACTAATCAAGAGAAGCTTGATCTAATAAGTGTGTGACATTATTGATGTTGCCTTCTATGGATTGATGTCAATATCAAGAAATTCTTAATCACTATCACCAACTCTATTTTCGCCTATATTTCAAACTCCTTCATTTGAGTTCTATGCCTCTATGCTGAAATTTGTAGGCGCCTCATATGTATTAGCTGAATTTGTCATGGTAGTGCTAATAGGATTTCCATCTACAGTATTAGTTACCACCAGAGTTGAAGTAGTTTTCTTACTTGGTCTTCTTTTCTCAAATCTTGGGTTGGTATCTCCTGTTGATAAGTTACCTGTAGATCCTGAAACATTTTCACAAGATTTGTTAAAAATAGTTAGTAACTAAATCATCATTAAACAACTAATCAGGACTAGAACCTTTCACACTAGGAGTGCACTCATTGGAAGTCACATTGGTTGACTCCTGAATTACTCTAATTCTGAGGAAACTAATGAAAGGTCTCTTTTTGAGCCACAACTCATAAGGAGTCTTACATGAGTCTTGACTACTACAACTCTGTTCTGCACATAGCAAACAGTGCTAACTACCTCTGCCTAGAAGGTGATGGGCAGTTTAGAGTCAGATAACATTGTTCTTGAAGCTTCAATAAGTGTCCAGTTTCTCCTCTCAGGAACACTATTTTGTTGAGGAGTCCTAGGAGCACTATATTGTCTTATAATACCCTTTTCATCACAAAATGCATCAAGAATTTGGATCTTGAATTTGGTTACTTGATCACTTCTTATGGTTTGACCTTATGATCACATTGATTTTCAATTTTCAAAATGAAGTTATTCAAGATCTCAGGAGTCTCATCTTTAGTTCTAAGGAAGAAGACCTAAGTGAATCTTATGAAATTATTTATGATCACTAAATAATAAAAGATACTTTCTAGACTCATTACACTAATGGAACCAAAAAGATCCATATGTAATAAGTGTAGGGGTATAGTGATAGATTTCCTTTCCCTTAGCTTGAGAGACACTTTATGTTGCTTCCCTTTCAGGCATGTAACACAATGGTCATCACTAGTAAACTCTTTGTTTGCCATTCCACTTACTAGATCATTCTTAACTAATTTCTTCATATCTTTAAAGTTTACATGGCATATTCTTTTATGCCAGATGAAAGACTTATAACTATTTGCTTTAGATTGAAAGCAAAAAACTTCTCCTTAATGGGATGTTTTCTACAAGTCCATCTTGTACATGTTCCCTTTCCTAGGGGCTTTGAGTAGGATATGCTCTTGAAAATAAACCACCCCGGCTTGAGAACAATGCACTCATGCTCAATAAAGAGCATGTTGTGTCTCTGATCACAAAATTGGGATACACTAAGTAGATTATACCCAAGCTCTTTGATAAAGATTACCTTCTCAATGTTAAGCTTACCATTTGTGACCCTACTGATCACAAAATTAGGATACACTAAGTAGATTGTACCCAAGATCTTTGATAAATATTACCTTCTCAATGTTAAGCTTACCATTTGTGACCCTACTCTTTCTAGTAATGTAACCACTTGAATCTTCTCCAAAAGCAACTAGCCCTCCATCAGTTTTCTCCAAGTTTTAAAGCAAATAGCCATTGCCTGTCATGTGCCTAGAATAGCCACTATTATGATCCATTTAATTCTTTTAGTATTTAGTTTTCCCTGCATAAAAAGAGATGATTATTTACGTTTGGAAACCCAACCTTATTGGTCATGGGCTTGTCAAAGTGAACTGAAGACAATGCAATAGTGATTGATCATATATGTAGACTTTGAGGATCATTTGCTATTTTTGATGAAGAACTTTCAATCACTTGGTCTTCCTTTATCTTCCACACCATCTTTGGAAGACTAGATTTGACCTTCAACACTGCGGAATTTTTGATGACTTCGGAGACTAGACATTCGAAAGAGTTTGCATCCACTGCAGCAAACTTTAGTACTTCAAAAGTATTCATTTCTTCCGAGACCAAATTTTCTTCCAAAGGCAAGTTTTCACTTGTCTTCTTATTCACTTTAGAGCTTCTGAAAACAAATATTTTCCTTCTGAAACTATCTTTTTCTTCTTCTTCTCAGAAGTCTTCTTCTTGGTCATGTGGATAGTACTTTTGGGATTGTAGATGCAATCCTTAGCAAGATGAGAAGTACTATCACACATGATGCATTAAGTTGACTTCTTTCTAAGAGTCTTCTTTTGAGTAGAAGGCTGAGCATGATCACTTTCCACTTCTAGTCTTTCTATGAGTAGCCAGCCACTTCTTTTGGTATCATGCCACCACCAGCAGTAGTTGAAGTGGTACGTGTAACATCAGGTACTGAGACAACAAATCCCCATATCCTGCAATCTTGAGACTTGATGAAGTCTTCATTCTTTGGCACCAAGTATCAAAGTCGTTAGGAGTGATCAGTGGAGATTTTTTCATGGTACATGTTTCCATACCAGCCTTTGTAAGAGCTATCATTTGAGTTGTTAAGTGTTTTGTGAAACTAAAGGGATTTAGTATGGTGAGATTTTACAATAAAGAGCCTAAAATGCTCTTATACCAATTACAGGACCGTTAAGGGGGTCAATGCAACAGTTTACAGTAAGAAGAGACGTAGAACACTTAATAGATCAAATAGGGAATTAGGTTTATATTGGTGTTACTAAAAACAAAAGTAAATACGAGATAGAACAAAACAAGAACAGATAATATTGGTTTTCAAGAATGGTGTATGTTGCTCTCAAGTTCTTTTACAGGTGTTAAAAAGCATACATAGAAAGATAAGTATTTGAGATACTTTATACTACATCCTACAACCAACTATACTTTGAAAGATAGTTAAACAAACTAATCTAGACAACAAGATCAATCTATAGTCAAAATACAAATTGTCATTTGACTTGTGACTATGACATACCATAGCTCACATCCTAATATATTACAAAAAGGATAAAAGGTACTATGTTCATTTGGCTTTGAAAGATATTACACTTAGCATATTTTCCTAAGTTGTGTAAAATCTTTCAAAGTAACTTCTTTGTACTTTATGCATGCATGTTGAGAGATCTTTGGTTGTATAAGCTTTTAAGTGTAAACCTTACATGAAATATTTGGGAGAAGCAACATAAACACAGAACCAACATACCTAATTAAAAAGGAAAATAAGCAAAACCATTGCCGGCAGATTCTCGTGGGCAAGGAATCAATATTGATTGAGACTAAACAAAACTAAACGGTAAATATACTCTCTTATCGGTGAGACTAAAAAAAGCTAAACGATAAATATACTCACTTATATAATAAGAAAGAAAAGCAAAGAGACATGAAGAACCAAAGCTAAATGCTAACATATTATGAGCTTCATAGGGAAACTAATTTCTTTTATAGCATGGTTATAAAGGATCCATGATATTCAAATCAAATGAATAAAGATGAAAATGGCATGCACCTTGAAGAAGCTTGCTGGATAGGTTTATATGTTGGAAAAACAGGTGATGGTGATCCTCAGTAAGCTTTAATTCTTGATCTTCTTGACAAAACTCTTAATCTTGATATAATGACAATAGTAAGAAGGAACAATTAGTATACTTCAGGTAGTGAGTTTCATTATGGATCTTTTAAGAGCTTTATAAGAAGAAGAAAAAGTTTTAGGGTTTTCAGAATTGGAGTTGAGTGAGGAGGTATTGCTGATTAAGATATAGTGGGGATTCTAGCCCTGAGAAATGACATAGAAAGAAAAAAATCAATACAACCTTAGTTAAAACTTGTATATGCATTATAAAAAATATACACTCTTGTTTTAAGACTTATAAATCACTGTTACTGTCGTTTGTAAATGTTATTTCATAAATAGTATATGTGATGATCATATCCCATATATATCAAAAGTTATATGTTGATAACATAAAGATATATAATTTACCAAAAAATCAAATATTTACAATTGATATCCTTTATATAAAATACTATTTAGTTTTTAAACAATAAGTAACAACATATGAGGTTTATTTTGTTAAATAATAATATGTAAAATCTTATCTAGATTGTTTACCATCTAATCATATATAAATGAACTATTGATAATGTCTTTAACATATAACCCTATAGGATCATACATCATAATTAACATTGTTATATGTTGTGTCATGTACACATACACATATCTAATAACATAGTCATGAAACAACTACTCTATTGACATTTTCATATAAGCAAGTTCCTATTAAATGTGTGCTCCATAAACAAGATAATACGAGTTACGTTGATTTCTCTCCCCCTTTTAGGCGGTGAGAGTTTTTAAGTAAACCACTTGATATTTCATATACTATAGAAAATGATATAACGGGATAGGTTGGCCATCCATAATTAGTTAAGTAGATACCACTAACTAGACATTTATTAGTATACATATTCCAATACATATTAACTTATTTTTTTTTAATAAAGTACTTGTACACTAATGACTAAAGAGTTTGTAGTTAAATGGTATCAAAGGTAGTTGAATGGTATCAAAGTGCTAGAAGTGACCCTCCCAAATGATAAAATTTGAAGTGTAATTATGGACACTATATATTTAGGAATGATTTAGTGTGTGTCGGTTTTTCGTTTAAACAACACTTATACACAAATGTGTACTACTAACAAAATACACAGGGTTACAACATCACATATTTTATACCATGTAACAATTAATATACTTATGTTTTATAATTCGTAGGGGAGTGTTCTATGTGTAGGACCGATGAAGGGTATGCACTTACAACACAACAACACAATGAGGAGAGTTGCTAAGAACACTTAACTGATCAAATAGTACAACTAGTTAACCTCTTGTAATGATACTAAGAACACAAGTAAATAAGACAGAACAAGATTGCAAAACACAAGGAGTTGGTTTTCAAGATTGCAGTATATTGCTTTCTCAAGTTCTATTACAAATGTTACAAAGCATATTAGAAAGTTAAAATTACTTGAGATACATGTACTACATCCTACAACCGGCCATACTTTGAACGGCAGCTGGATACATTGACTAGACACAAACAAAATCAATTGTAGAGTCAAAAGACAGATTGCCTTTTGACTAGTGATTATGACATGCTATAGCTCACATCCTTATATATTACAAAAAGGATAAAGCACATGAAGTAGAAAATTACAGACTCAAGACCACAATGTACAGTTACAAAAAGCATGGACCTTTCACCAACTTTTGTAAGTTGGTGACTTTATAGAGTTGTAGCGGAAGGGGTCCAGCTTTATGTAAAGTACATCAAATAAAGCATGTATTCTAAAAGTCTTCGGAAGAAATCTGTCTTCTAGTGTTGGCTTCAGAAGAATTTGTCGTTGAAGCTTCGGAAGACTTCATCTTTAGCTTCGGGAGATATTGGTCTTCGCTTCGGAAGATTCACACTTAGATATTTCTATTGTTGGTGTTAAAAGCATTCTACTTCAGAATACTTGTGCATGCATGCAGGAGAGACTTTGAGTGTTTGAGTTGCATCAACCTTTACATTTAATCCTTGCAAACTCCCCCTAGGCTGATGCTACCAAACCACTTTGAAGACTTCACATATCAACAGTCCTCATTATAATAATAACCATCCCTTTTTTCATAAGATGATCAGGATCACTTAGACTCTAAAAGTGTCTTCTCATGTCAAAGAGATCATGCAGAGGTAGATTGAACATGTCTTGCCATGTGTAGACATTCTCAATGACTTAATCTCTGATGACATGCCACCTTTCTGGATTTGTGGTGTATGTCCAGGACAAGATGGGTCTTCCTGATGCTAGAGGAGCTGTTGGAATGGGAAACGATGGAGCATCCTCTGGTTGCACATCCTTAGGATGTTCTGACTCATCCTAAGGTTTTGTAAAGGATGCTTCTTCCTTCTTCTTCTTTGGATTTGGTTTTAAAGCCGTCCTTTTTCTTCTTTGGCTTTGGTTTTAGAGCCATCCTTTTTCTTCTTTTTGTTCCTTTTAACTAAGAAGACTGGCCTGCAGCACCCGATTGAACTTCTTTGCCTTTCTCAGTTGGGTCTTCCTCCCTCACAGGTTCAGAAAAAGAGGGAGTTTGACCCTGTTATGGATCAGAAGATGAAGCTTGCTGGTCTTAGCAGGAGGTTCAGGTTGTGTTGTCTTAGGTTGTTCAACCTTAACCTCCACTTTAGGTGGAGCTTTACTTGGATGGGAGTGTAAGTCTATTAGCTCTCCACTCTTGATCTTCTGCTTGATTACCCTGATATGCTCATCCATAGTGGACAGAGACATAGGGCCAAGTCTCCTTCCAAAGAATCCATACAGCTTCAAGAAGCTCATTATCCTTTGTCTATCTGCAGACTTCTTCATACTTTTTAATGATGGCTCTTGACTTTGCAGCCTCTTCTCTTAGCTTCCTTTTGGTGATCTTTCTTTCTTTGACTATCTCAAGTTTAAGTTGTTTGAGGTATTCAAACTCAATATAGTCATAGGATAAGGGAAGAAGTGCAGCAGCCTGATAGAGACCTGTGGCACTCAGATAGTTGATCATTTTGATCTTATCTTCTTCTTTGTCTACCTGAGATTCTTGTTGAACCACATCCTTTTGTACAGGACTTTCTTGAACCGGGAGAGAGTAGGCACATGCTTGTACAGTCTTTTCTTTCTTCTCCTTTTTTTGATTTGAATAAGTAGCTCTACATCTTCTACCTCTTTTCTTTCCTTTGACACTTCCATGTCAACCAGTTCATTTAATTTATCTAAAGGGAGACAAATGGCATTATCAATGTCATAGTTCCTGGTCTGTTAGTAGTTGATCCTGACTGCCCTCAACTTATCATCCTGAGTGTTTGGCTTGGGGGTAGTCCTGATAGCAGCTCCATGAGTCCTGCAGACCCAGTAGAGGAACCTTCTCCCCTTAGCTTCCTTTTCCTCTCTCTCTCCTCCTCCTCAATCTCCCCAGAAGTCATTTTTCTTTTCCCTTTGTCACTCACAGACCTTTGTGACTTAGGGTGGAGAGAGCTTTGACCTTCATTGCTTGGTGTAGCTTCCAAGCTCTGGCCAGAGAGAGGTTGAGATGCACCTTCACCAATAGGTGTCTCAAAAAGGGTATGAATCTCTACAGCAGTTGATGATGAGACAGGGCTCTCAGGTTCTACCATTAGGCCTTCAGTCAAGGTTTCCCCTATGAAGCTAATCTTAGGGTCAGCCTCAACATCCAGTTGACCGATGGCATTTCTTGATTGCCTTAGTCTCTTTTTGAAGCTGAACTCTGCAGTGATCATGTCTTGGATTATTTGAGCCAACTTGTCAGGTTTGAAAATTGAAGACCTCTTGTTGTCCTTGAACTCTAAGGATGATGAAGGCTCTTCTGTTCTCATCATACATCCACCTAATAATGTGATTTGAAGTTGATGGAGATGACATTGCCCTTGGTATTCCTTCTCAAAAAGACTCTGAATGTAGGACTCTATGGAGTCCACATCAATATGAATTTGAGGAAGTTACTAAGTATACACAATTGCAAGTGAGGATGGTGAGTCCTCAATGTCCATATTCCCTGAAGAACTCCCAGGTTCTATAACTGTAATGACTTTCTCCCCCTTTTGGTAGCATCACCCTCTTGCATAGGTGAGCTCGGAGTTAGGTCAATCACACTCATAGGTTTTTGTGTTCCTGGTTGATCTCCTCTTAAAGGTCTCCTAACTAATTGTTCCCCAAGATAAGAAATCTCAAGTTGCTGATCATTGACCCTATTTTGCAAGGTAGTTACCTGAGATTCAGGATGACTGACCTAGGAGACTAAATAGTGCATGTTTGTGACAATTGTTACACCTTTAGCCTCAGATTACCCTCATCTTTATCAGAAGAATCATTAGATGATGAGATGATCAAACCAAAGTTCTCTCTCTCATCACTAGCTTTAGGTTCTTGGATGTTGGATTTCCTCTGCTCACTGGCAGCCTCAGTTGGGTGTCAATGGGCTAAATTTCCATGGTTGAGGTCCTAATGATGGAATCACTTGCAAAAGTGAGAGCCTCTTCCATATGGACATCCTGAATAGGTTCAGAAGTATCCACCTCAGTGATGGGTGACTGATGTGGGCTAGATATAGGAGACTCGGGAGCACTCATCTCTTTTTGAGTAGTGGAAAATAAGAGAGAATCATGGTACTCACTGAAACCTAAATCTTCATTAGTATAGAAGTCAAGTTTAGGAATGAGTTGTTTAAATCTAAAGGCTGGGGATGGTAGCTGTCCCTTAAAGGTTGTTCACTAGAGTGTTGAGACTCAGAGTGAAGGCTTAAGGCAGTTGGGCTAGTGAGCTCATCAGGCTGAGCATGAGGACCTCAACACTGATCTTTGAAATAACAAGAGTGGTTTGCTCTATAGGGGAAGTGGGAGCTCCAGTATCCACTTCTTCCTGAATGGGTGAGTATATAGGGGCATGCATAGACTCAATAGTTTGAGCATGGGTTCGTTTTGATTTTCTTTGGTAGGTGAGGATGATTTGTGGTTGAGATGTAGAAGGTGTGGGTTCAACACTAGCTCGTGTTGCTAAGTTGTCACCTTGAGCAATGAGCTCTAACATTTTTGGGACAAGGGTTGTTTCTACCCTAGAGAAGTCAACAGTGAGCTTTCTCAAGATTTTAAGATTTCAGGCTTCATCTGTCCCAATTTAATAATATTACATGTTTCCCTTAACTATGAGCCAAGTTCACAGGTAAGAATGTATTGAACATATCTAGGAAACATGTAGTATTCTAAGGAGTCCAAGTTTGCAAGTAAATTTGTATAAACAAACTGAGAGTACATAAACTTGACTCCCTGAACCATCCCATGGACAATAAAGGAGAGATCTTCAAGAATCTAGTCCCATTCTCCATGCTTGTTTGACAAGCTGTGGATAACCATATGGAGCAGGAATTTCCATTGGGATGAGACATTCCCTTTCTTGAAGGTCTTTACAGAGAAGTCTCCTTTATAGCCCATCTGCTCAAAGGAGTGATGATAGCTTCTTTGGGGAAGAACACCTCACCTTCTTCATCATCCAGCTGAAGATGAGTGTTGATGATGGCCGGAGTGATGAAGACTGTTCTCCCTTACACTGTGGCAGATAGTGCTTTCTCCCCATCCATTACGACCTCTTGGCAGGTCTTCCGAAATTCGAGCAGATGATCCTCATATAGAGTAGGATCAACGGTAAGGGAGGTGATGTAGTTGGACAGAGCCAAGAAACGGTAAACCTCTGAGAAATGTGGATCTTTCTCAGAGTGTAACAGAGCAACTTGGTTGTGTTGCCTGTGTAATTGCATGAAGAAATTTGGGTCATTTCTATGGTATAGGTTAGCCATTGTGAGAAAGCTTAAGGATGAAGAAAGATGAACGGAAGCAATTTCGGAGAGAAATTTGGGGTTTAGGTTTGAAGGAAAGAAGAAGATGATAGAAAGAGGGGGAACTGTTGGGTTTATATGTGAAAATGATTTAAGACAAAGTTAATGAAAGATGATAAACTTTGAAATCCGGATATCGGTCCCACCTATAAAAAAGTAGTTTACTTTTGCTCAAAAAGTAGTTTTCTTGGAAGTCAAAAAGATTCCGAAGGTAAATTGTCTTCGGAAGTTTAATAAAAAAAGCTTCCGAAGCTAAAATGACTTCGGAAGAATTCCTAAGAGTTATGAAAAATTTGCTTCGGAAGAGAGTTAAAACTTGGAAGCTTTGTTCAGAAGAACAAAGCTTCCGAAAATTAATTTGCTTTGGAAGAAAATGGTCCTTGAAAACATATAAGTGCTTGAGACAAGTGTTAAGCTTCGGAAGATGTTTTAGAAATTTCTTTCGAAGGGAAATTACTTAGACAGTTATATGTTTTGAATGCATGAGTTTCTTCCGAAGGTAAAAGCATATTCAAAATTTTTCAAAATTCTAAGGAAAGTCATCAAAATTTTTTATCCAAAGAAAAAAAGCTTATAAAAAAGCAATTCATACTTACACATATTTATTGTAAAAAATAGGAATTGCTCTCTATAAAATGTTTTACTCAACTTGATACCACCAGACGAAAATACTCCCACTCTATTAGCATTAGCTATGAGTAGGGCTCCAAACAAATTTTTAGTGAAGGTTCATGAACCGTTCAACAAGAAGTTCATTTTATGTTTATTCGTAACAAATGGACAAATTGAACAAGAAATTTTGTTCTCTAGTTAAACGAATGAACATGGACTTAGATTGCATTCGTTCATTATGTTCGTAAATGTTTGATAATATGGTCATTTGTTTGTCACTTAATAGGTTTTTATAAATTGTATTTGTATATTCATTTTTCTTTGTTTTAACTTTTTAAAAAGAACTCCCCAAATCCCTCATTTGACTATTTCAATTTAGTGTGTTAAATCTTGATAGATTCTTAATTTTAAAGTTAACTATGTTTTGATAAATTAATATATATATATATAATATATATATATATATATATATATATATATATCCATGATAATGTTACTTGTATTCGTTTGTGCTCGTGAACTTGTGTTTATATACATACATCTTTATTTGTTTAGGTTTAGATTTAGTAATTATTGGTAAACAAATTTGTTTTCTAGCATAACATAAATAAAAAAATTTGGTTTGATAAGGTTTTTATGAATAGGACATCAATATATTTATTTATTTTTAATGAACTTGCTAGTTTGGAGCACTCACTATGTGTCGATTACATTCGATCTGGAGTTGTAATAATTTTCCCCATGGACCAAATCCCCAATTATCTCCGTCCATCTTGCCTTCCCCACTAAGAAAATAAAATTACCACAATCCATCTTCTTCAATCCTCAATTCTCAATCGAAATCGAAATCGAAATCGAAATCGAAATCGAAGCTATCAGTGGACTTGTTGAATTCGTCAAATAAGCAATTCGAATACTGACAACAATCACACTTGTTGCAAGTCAGGACACCCGTCAACTCCCGAGTACCCACATCGGTCTCTCCGATCTGATCAATTTTCATAAAAACCCTAGTGGCTTATCGTCCCTCCTTGATGCGATCGATCAATTCTGCTGTTAATTAATTAATTGATTCATTAGGGTCTCTCTGTGAACACCACTAATTGATCGGATGATGGAAAGCCGGAGGAGCCCTCCGAAGCACAGACACGATGGGACTTCCCCTTTGCCTTTAGGGATGGATTGGAGCCCTCCGCCTAAGAAATGGGTATCGTTTTTTTTCTTCTTACTTTTTAATCTTATCCAAGATTGAATTTTGTTTCAGTTTTTGATTCGCCTAAACCTCTGATTGAATCCGATCTTTATCTGATTTTGGATTGGATGGGAATTCTGTTGAATCTTATATGTGCTAGTTTTAGGGAGTTCGATGTTAAACGGAGCTTAATTTCTGTCTCTGTTTCGATTCTGCTCTTGGAATTGAAGTTTCCAAACGTACCTTGTGTTTAATTTGTTCTTGGTTGATACCAGTCTAGATGCCATACTAGTTTGTACTCATCAAATGTATTGCCTATTAGATTTATGTTTAATACTGGCTTAGCATAAGATTTCTACCATCCTACTCCACTTAAAAACCTTAATGATCACAATTAATATTGGCTTAGGCATAAGAGTTACACTTTGGACCATAGTTTTATTCTAGTTATAAACAAGGTGGGTTTGAAGTTCTTATAAAGTTTTATACTTGTGCTGTTGCTTTTGTTTTTATATAATTTGTTCAGTAATTGTGATGGGACCTTGAAGTTTCTATTATTTGTTGTACATGCCAAAATGTCAGCAAACATAATAAATAAATTATGGGTTTTGTTAAAAGATTTTGAGTTGTAGTTCTCTACAAGTAAAAAGTCATAAACAAAGCAAAAAACATATCTACTGCTTTTCGTTATAATAAGATATTCATTAACAGAACCAATATTGTACATCCATACATCAATAGAGGAGGTGAAGTGTATTTATCTGAAGCATGAGTATTCACAAAAAAAATTGTGATTTATATTCATTATATTTCTATAGCTAGCATATCCCCAGAAGGATATTAATCATGAACGCAATGAATTTTAGTTACTGCTAGCAATTAATGAACTTATTACACAACATATGGATAAATAAAGTTATATCAGTCATCTAAACTCTGTCATAATTAATAAGGAAGCCTCGGGAAATTGACTGAAGAGCTTGCAAGTAGTAACGGGTTGGTTGGTTTGCATAATGCTTTTAAGTGAAATTGGATTTTTTGAGGAATACATTGCAAAGTTCATGACTTGGCTATTTTGTCACAGGAGTTGGAATGTTTAAAAGATGAAAAGCAAATACACCCTTCCCTTTCATGGTTCTCCAACTCCAACCCTAATCCTATAGGAATCCCTGTGTTCATTGATTACAAATTAATCTCCATACTAATAAATAAGAATAAATCCGGACACTTGTCACCATTCTAGGCCGACTAATAATTGGTTTTCCTCTTCTCTCTCATCTTAATTATGAATGCTATATAGCTATTTATTAATTAATAACTATCCATAATTAAATTTGAAATATGTTAATTTAAAATTTTCAAATGTGTAATACATGGGTTTATTTAAACTGTATAATACACAATATTTAAGACATAACTTTTTAAATTATAAACCATGTAACAGTAAATTTATTTAGCCCGTGTATTACACGGGATTGTAACCTAGTTGATCTATATATCCAAATTTGAGGAGTCCAAGATGGCTTACATCCCTTCATAGTTATTTATAATCCATATTGCTTTTATGTGTAATATGTTACATTCTTCGGAGTTACATCATTAACATTGTGTTATGTCAATTGCCTTCTGAAAACATCAAATTGTGCAGAATGGGCGAGACACAGTGTGGCCACATGATCCCAGCACAGGATGGAGTTATTGCATCACCATTCCAACCTGGGTTGTCCTTCCAAAATCTAAAGACTCAGACCCTGTTGTGGTACTCACAATTGTTTATCTTTACATAAGTTTTAGATGATAATTAATGTTAGATGATAATTTATGTTAGAGTTGGCAAAATGGGGGGGTTAAGTAACAGGTCAAAGTGGGTAATCTTTTGTACAGGTTGACTTGAAAAACCTTTTATTGAAGTTTCTTTAGTTTCTGAAAATGATAACAAAGTTAATATAATCTAATCTTTTGAGTAAAGTAGTTAGGATGATTTAAGCATTTAGCGGACATGATTGGTGACATTTGACCTGTTTTTGACCTCTTCTTCTTAGCCAACTATTTTCTCTGTATATACTCATTTTGGTCGTTAGAGGAAACATAATCCAAATCGACTCATTCCCAAGTAAACGAGTCAAACTTGTCTCACTTGTAATTTATGTTGTAATTTTGGGCATGTAATATCTTGGCAGTACTTAATACTGTATGTTCTCCTGTTCTTGAGATCAGTTGTTACTAGGAATTAGACACAAGTATGACAAATCATCTTTTCTTGTCTATCTTGGAATTGTCCAAAACTTCCTACGATATCTTCTATTAGACACAATAATATTTTGGATTTGTTACTAATTATCTTTAGATAGTGTTTATCTTGATTAGATTGATCTAGTTTCTTAATACGATTAGATTACTTGGTCACCAAGATTATCTAAGGATATTTATAATAAGGCTCTTATAATCTCTCTTTGCAACTATCCAATAACAATAGTCTCCAAACTTATTTGGTCTACAATGATCTTAACTTCTGTTTTATCAAGAAAATTGCACAGGATATAGATTTCGCTAAAAAAGTCAACTATATTTCTGAACTAAGGCAGGACACAGGCTTTGGATAAATTGGGATTTGAGATTGGTACTAGAACGGAGATTGACATAATTTGAAAGGGAATAGTTATTCATTGTAAAAAAATCTGATTAATTAAGTTACAAATTTGATTTGCCTTCTAATTCTGTTACTGTGCACCTTTTCTTCAATGTATTACAATGATTGTGGATAGTGGTGGCAATTAGACTGGTCCGGTAACGAGTCAAAGCATACTAAGTCAGGTTGGACTGACCTGCCAACTTTTTATTGGTAATTTTTTAAATTAAATAATGTATCAATATAAAGATGAAAACTATACTATCAAATTAAGGAAAAAATGACTACTACTATTGACTGCTTAACATTTGTATCAGAAATATTGTAAGCACTAAACTTGTGAGGCAATTCTATTTTACATCAATGAAGAAAATAGCAGAAGGGACTTTGTAAACACAAGTTAGTATTAGCTAAAAGAACTCGCCTATTTTGTTTATAATTTAACTGTTTGGACTAGGTTTTTATGCTTAATTACAATACAATTCTATATTTTTCTATATGCATTAAGGCCTTTGTTTTGTTCTCAGTTTGTTAAGGAACATGTAAAATATGGCCAATGACTTATTAATTTTGATCTTATTCTTGAACGTGAGTTAATTGTGTATGTATATATTCTTACTGAAGATGGGAAAATTATCAACCCAATAAATTTTATAAATTTTTGTTTGAATTAGTTTGATTCCATATTAACATCCTTAAAACAGTTCTACAGGGTTGTGGTTGGTTTACAGTCACCTGAAGGGGTCACAACGACACGAGCTGTATTAAGAAGATTTAATGATTTCTTAAGGTTACTTGCTGCTGTAAGTACGTTGACGTTGTAAAATAGGTCATTTTATTGTACTTAATTAGTAGTTTAAATGTTCTTGGTATTGTTCATTTTACTTTTTTGCTTAATTTTTCCAGCTCAGGAAAGCATTTCCTCAAAAGAATCTCCCAGCGGCACCACCAAAGGGACTCTTGCGGTTAAAAAGTCGAACATTGTTGGACGAGGTAGCTACTGTATTTAATCCTTTATCTATAAAGGATAAAATAAATGGCATTAGTTTTCTTCTACAAGGTTTTTCTATTTTCTCAATATTGGTTGTTATCTTTATTCTCCAGATAGTATAAAAGTTATATTGAACTAAATGGACAGTAAATTATCATTAAATTAGGGGATAAATACTTAGCAAGACCTGTGACCAAGCTCAAATATTTGCTTAGGAACTTCTGAAACTGGCAACAGGTGTTTGGAGTGTGTTTCAAGTGTTTTGTGATATTGAATAATTAGAATGAAATAATCTTCTTCAACAAAACAGGCTACAAGTATGCTGTTTTGATGTGCTCTATTGTTTAAAGTTGTATCAATCAGATATTAGTTGCTTAAAGTGATCAACAAAAGCTGATTATAGAAGGAACTAATAACCTGATTGCTAAATGACCAAAAAGGCATTATTTAGGCAAATAAGAGTGACCTAGTGTGAAATTGAAGTTCAAGTCTTCTCAATTGTGTTAAAAGATTCGGTAGATATCAAGTTCTATTTAACCCTTTACTGATTAGTTTTATTGCTGGTCTGAACCTTATTGCTCAAAACTGATTGTTTGGCCACCTAAACAATTATATCTCTTCTTTTAAACATCCAAAACCGGTTATAGTGAATTTCTATCTAGATAATTAGTTTTGAAACGCAACTGCAGAAACCTCTTAAGGTGATTATTGTAATTTGAAGTCATGAATAGCAATTATGAGTGTTTGGCAAAACTTATTGTCATTCTGATTTTCTGACTATTCGTATTTAGAGAAGCAGATAATGATTTGTTTGAATTAAGAAAGCTGGTTATTGAGATAAGTGTAAATTGACCTACCTATTCCTAGCTTATTGCACTGATTATAAGATTTATTGAAGTTG
This sequence comes from Flaveria trinervia, assembly GCA_025506515.1. Taxonomy (NCBI): domain Eukaryota; kingdom Viridiplantae; phylum Streptophyta; class Magnoliopsida; order Asterales; family Asteraceae; genus Flaveria; species Flaveria trinervia. The sequence continues at coordinate 72,192,332 of CM046443.1, forward strand.
CAATGTTATAAAAATGATCATCTAAACACCCCCTATACCTTGCTTATGGTTGACATATATCCTTAGAGATCAGATAATATGCATGGGTGTTTAAGATCATATGTTTGCTATTATGCAGCGGCGTTGCTCTTTGGAGGAGTGGATGACAAAATTGCTATCTGACATCGATATATCAAGAAGCATTGTAGTGGCATCCTTTCTTGAATTAGAATCTGCTGCTCGATCTTGTATGTTACTGCCTACTTCACCTTGTGTAACTTTAAGTTATATGTGGAAAGATGGGCAGATTAAAATGGGTTGGGTTGAAATGGGTTGTTCTATAATGAATGAAAATGAGTTAGGTTTGGTTAAGATGAGCAGCATACTTCTTTTGCTCATTTTTATAAATATTTGATGAGTAAATTATGGTTATATGTTATTACAATAATTATAATCTAAATCTTTGAATCGAACGATTTAGGAGGTTGTATGCATAAAAAATAGACTGTAGGCGTCTTCCAACCAGTTTCCTTTGTGACCCGTTTAAAGGTAAATGTAGCACAGACCAAAATCGGGCCCACATAAAAATGGGTTAAAACTTGAAATTACAAATTTTACTTTTACATATTTAATGTGCTTCAGTTCATCATCTAGCTTGTTATAAATTCTGATTAAAAATTTTTCATTGTGGTTTTAGCATTCCAAGATGATAACCCACACATTGTACAAGGAAACCGTTCTGCAACTAACATCGAATCCATGGCTTCTGGCAGCACGCCTGTAACACCAGATGATGGTAGTGACACTGCTTATGAGACTTCTGAAATTGGAACTTCAAGTTTAGGAAGAGATAATATATCTGAAGCCGGTACAGAAGAGTTATCTCTAGACGAAGATTTAACGGGTCCACTAGAAAAACTAGTGAAACACGGTATGTCCAATATTGATGAGGGATTATTAATGGGAAATGCTATCTTGGAGCAGGTTGAAGGGTATCCTAGGCATCATACAATTCATTCCCGAGAGATTAATAGGGGCAGTGATAAAAACAGGAATGGAGGGGGGGATTTTGTGGCTGATAAACAACACAGTAAAGTAATTGGGAATCCCAAGAAGCTTCTAAACGGAACAAGTTCATTACCAAATATGGAGTTTTCTAGTTCATTGGCAGATGATAATGTAATCAGTTCAAGTGATATAAACTTAGTGCTTCCATTGGGGCAGCAGCAAAAGATAAATAGGGTTCTTATTAGTATGCATAGGAGGCTGGGAACCGCGAAAACAGATATGGAGGATGTAATATCAAGATTGAACCAAGAAATAGCAGTCAAAGATTACCTTATGACCAAGGTATTATTGAAAATACTGTTCATTAATTGTTTTTCGCTGTTCCTAAGTGGGCTGCTGGTACTTTTTCGCTTAAGACAATTGTGCCTTTGTCATTAGACTTAAGCTATAAAGTCCGTCCTGGTTATCCTCTGCTTTCAATGTTGGGTTGATCTGCTTTTTCTTGCAGAAGTAATAAGTTAACTGCATTAAGCATGACTCCATAATACTTTGCCTGTAACTTTATGTATATTCATAGGTCAAGGATTTGGAAGAGGAACTGGAGACTACCAAACTGAGAAATAAAGAAAACCTTCATCAAGCTATTTCAATGGAAAGGGAGAGAGTTACTCAAATGCAGTGGGATATGGAAGAACTTAGACGGAAATCCCTAGAAATGGAGTTCAAGTTGAAGTCTCAACAGGTTTTTCCAAATCCTCTCTTTCTATTGCATCAAATTGGTAATTCTGTGTTCGGGGAAAAATGGGCCTGGTCAGTTGGACTAAAACTTTTCCTCTTAAAAGAGTTGCTATATTTTTTGTAAAGTTTGATGTGTACAACATGACTACTATAATTATATCATCTCAGTAGAATCTAATCTTATGAATAAAACAACTTGAGGCTTTATGCATTGACAATAGACTTCAGAAGACTTTCAGATGGTGTGAACCCTTTTGTAGTGTTTTTTTCTCTCTTTAGAGGTAAAACGTGACCTTTTCGATCTGTTTCCTTTTAAGCCACTTGCTTAAATGTTTGGAATAGGACACAACTTGAATTGAGCCATTCTTTCTAGAAATAATTTCTATGATGTATAATAACTGGCGAATTAAACTTTATCAGGATGACGAGAGAGAAACAGATCTGCCAAAAATGTCTGTGATTGAAGAAAAAGCTAAGTTACTGCAGGAGTTGGATGATACTAAAAACAAATTTGACCAACTATTGAGGAAACATCAAGAACTGGAAGTTAAATCTAAAGCGGATGTCAAAGTTCTTGTTAAAGAGGTTAAATCTCTTAGAAATTCACAAGCGGATCTAAAACAGCAGCTAAACCAATCACTTCTTGGAATGTCAAATGCAGAGGTATTTTATCTCTTTCATATATCAAATTGGAAATGACAATAATTAGCAACATTATTTACTTCATTGCTAGTCTGGTCATTGGACTTTAAACTGTAATTAGAAACCATGATTAATATTGATTTTCAAATATTATTTGGTGTAATAATAGTGTAATGTAGCTGGATGATTTCAGTAGTGTGATTTAGAGTCGAGGTGACCAAATTAGAGTATAGGTGAAAGTCTAGAGGTATTTCATCTCTTAGATGTTTAACAAGTATCTGTTATATACTCTTTCTGTTATGACGTCATATACGTAACACAGAAAACCTACATTATCGTCTGTCATAATACAAATGCATGATTGAATTGTGATTTAGATTATATTTTTTATGTTCCTAAAAATTTTTGTTCTGAAGAAACTACTCCAAGAAGAAAAACAGAAGTTTGAGGAAAAGGAAAATGCTAGAATGAAGTTGCTTCATGAATTTGATGTTCTTCACCATCGGCTTCGAGACTGCAGCATGAATTTGGTAAACGAGAGTGAAGATAAGCTAATCATTGATTCTCCATCGTTGCAAGATGCTTTGGAGCTTGTTAAAATATCTGATGATCAGATAGAAGCCCTCCGTGCACAGGTACGTTTTACAGGCATGTTTTAATGGGCAGTTGATAAAAGGGGCATTTTTCACAACGGGCAAGATAGGTGGGTTTGGTAATGAGTAAGGGTCGAACGAGCTAGGCTGAGTCAGCTTATCTTAGGCGTATGTAGTAAAATTTCCAGAAGTTACACTAAGCACCCAGCAACTCATAAACCGTAAAGGTACATATAATCTAATATCCTCAAATATTATATCCGATCATTTGGATGTTACATCTATCCTTTAAGAGATTTCGTCCTTAGTATCAGTCTAATTAAACCGACACACAATTCCCTTTCCATTTTCATAAACATTTCGAATCCCATATTACATGTGATTACAAAAACGATAGTTACCAGAATAAGGTTTATGTTAGACTAAAATGAAAACAACTCAAATGGGCCAAAGCTGTCCAAAATGTATTTTAAATGAGTAAGATTAATATTGTCATCTAATAGATTTTTCAGTCACAATTAACATGAATAAGATTATTATTTATGTAAAACATAAAGGATTGACAAAAGTACATTCACGCCCACCTGTAGCAGAAATTACCCATGTTACTATGTTAGACTGTTACCCAAACCCGCCCACCTGATGTACCCCTTTTGCCACCTCTAATAAATATCAACATTTGTCTGGCACCACTTACTTGATCCAAGTCCACATTATTGTATGTCCTCAGGACCTCAGAAGCCATGAACAATAATCCCTCGAAATAATGGGTACCGTACAAAAGAATGTCTGTTAGGTGGGGAATGATAATAGTTAAGTTCTTTATACATGTCGATTGCAAATACCTGCAGTACAAATTATAGCACTAGATGATGCTTCAACTTCTGTTGGGGATATGAACAATGAGGATGGTGACCTTAGGAAGATGCTGTCAGAGATCCTTGTAGACAACATCAATCTAAGAAGGCAGGTGAGTCTGCTTATTCATCGTGGTCTCAGAAGTGGAATTATAACAGCGGATGCCCCTTTGTTAGAAAACCGGTTGTTAGATACAAGATGAAAAAGTATGTGTGAGATTTGTATATACCATCGATTACATAATTATAGCATATGCCACCCTGCTAAAATTACATTACCTTTGTGGGTAATTTGATGACTTGTTTTCTACCAGGTCCTTAACAACACCCCCTCCCCCCCCACCCCCCGGTTTCCAACCCACCTAGCATCACCACAAAACAGAAAAAAGAAAGATTTAGTGGGACTTGATTCATTCTATCCTTTTGTTCTTCCACGATTGATGGATCAAGTATAGTGTAGGTGGAGTTTAAAGTTGAAGATCTTCATGTTTGTTGAATGATGATGATAATGATGGCTTATTGTAGTCGAAGATGGCAATGTTTGTATTTTTGGGGCCAAATGTTTGTGATGAAATTCATGAAATGTTATTGACAGGGTGCAAATGAAGTGAATATTTTAACACCCATTTGATAAATAACTTTTTCATAAAAATCTTTTGAAGAAAACTGTTTATCATTTTTTATTAAATTAATTGGTTTTGATATACATGTCTTGATTAATGGAATGTTAACTTTTTTTTTTCTATTAATTTCTAGTTTTAGATTTCAGTTTTAATTAAAAACTAACAACTTTAATTGATTTGTTTATAATCAACATAATTAATGTATAGACTAGGCTTTAATGAAAAATAGACCAAAGTGTATTTAAAAATACGTTTTATTTTAAGAACACTTTAATCAATTTCTATTCTACATTTTTCCTATAGCAGGACCTGGACACTTAACTCCAGGCATTATTTTTGACCACCAAGGTACTGATGGGGGAAAGCCTCTATAGTAAATGAAATGGATAATTATGCCCCCTTTGGTAAATGAAATGACTAATTATGGCTATTTTTATTCTGCTAAATTTAATTATATGGGTAATCTGATTTTATTATTATTTTTTATTTCATTATGTATAAATTTAAAAGATAACCACATATCCTCCTTTTATCCTAAAAAAATTATATCTAAGCGGATTCTAACCTATATCTAAAACTTTATTAAACTGTTTTTATTTTCGAAGTATAATATATTAATAATTTAAATTAGAGTGAAATGTTGTTTTCCTCCTTGTAATTTAATCATATTTGTCATTTTCATCAAAAACTATTTTTCTTGCATTTGCATCCCCAATGTTTGAACTATTTGTTATTTTCATCCAAAAACATGGATTCCGTAGTAAAAAATTTTATCAGCAACACGTAAACATAAGTTAGGATTTTATTTTTATATAAAAGTTTACATAAGTCCCTTTTAACGATAAATATTTAACATTTTAAAACAATGGAGCTAATATTTTTGGATGAAAATAATAATGTTTTCCAAATCTTGAGAAGTCAAATGCAACAAAAAATAGTTTTTGAATGAAAATGATAAATATGAACAAACACAGTGAGGAAAATAACAATTCACTCTTTAAATTCATTCATTTCAGGCTAAAGTTTTAATATTCTTTTTATTTTAATAAATGCAAAATGGATACAGTTATTATGTATTTATTTTTGCTAAATTATAACATTGTATACCGCTTGGTTATCAACTAGGATCACTCACGGTAATTTAGTGTAGTATAAAAGATTATTTGTACGACATCGTTAAATAACATTTGGTAATTCTAACTTTAAGTTACAAAGTTTACCGACTTTTAGTTGTAATTAATTTAACTGTAATAACGTACATGTAAAGGGATATATATTTCATTAATTTATCGTCGAAAAGATCAAACATGCTTGGTTGGGAACACCATTTTTATTGACTGAAGAAGAAATGCATCTATATACCATCTAAATTCTAAAGTCATATGCATAAAGTATTTGGACTTGAAATTTAAAGCACTTACAAAAAAATCTAGTTGATTTTCACTAATATTATGCATTAGTATTTGACTTTAGTTTTATGTTTTTTATATCATTTGAATTCTAAAATTCAACGATAACGCCCTTGGATTTGTTTTGTTTTTTTAGTAGTCCTTGTTTCTTACATGATTAAATCCTCAAAATAAAATGGGTTATTGAATTTTGTATTATCAAGTTTCATTTATTAGCCGTGACTAATCCCAACTTAATAAATATTTATAAACACTTTCAATTTTGAGTTTATCTTTCCCTAACGATCTCTTACTAACTGAGAATTAACCCCGTTTGTTTTTTTGATAACGTGAACTGCTTTTGTGACCAAAACATTAAACTGAAAGTTGAAATCTATCATCATGTCCATCAATTTGAAACTTACGCATCCAAATACCCGTCAATCTTCACCTCCTAATTTGAACCACCTTACTTGTTAGAGGTAAATTTCAGATGATAATGGATGCTAGACAACAAAAAACGAACCTAACTGAAACTAGGTGGTGTCGGAGTTGAAATATGGTTTAAAGTTGGTCTCGTTTTATCAAAAAAACTAACAAGTGTTAAATCTCAGTTAGTAAAAGATCATTAGAAGAAAATAAGTTCAAAGTTAAAAGTGACTGTAAACATATTTTGAGTTAAGATTAATCTCGACTAATAAATAAAAATTAGGATTATTAAAATCTAATAACCGAAATAAATATATAAGAACAATAACGAGATGATACATGTCTAATTTTTATAGAAGATAATTCCTTCATGAAAATGCATACATATAACAATTTCATAATATAGATACTTTTATAACTTGTATAACATTATTAAATTCTCATCTTTTCTGTGAAGTCTACACTTGTGTTTATGATAAAAAAAAGCAAAAGTAAGGTCTAGAAAGTCGTTGGTGTAGTTCCTTTCTAGTGTGGGCAACTTATATTTCAGTCCACTAACATTATTATCTTTTAGGTCCACCAGTTTAGGTTTGTCAAAATGCAAATCTAACTTTGTTTAAAACTTTAAATGCTCAAAATTATTAATATTTACAATATCTGTTGTGAACTAATCTTTCAGGCAGATGGGGATGATTACTCAGTAATAACCTTCTAAAAAGGGATGTCTCCTTCAAATAAAAGTACCTTATCCATGTTATTATCCATTGTCTTTCAAACAAACATGGAGGTTGTGATTAAATTTCAAAGAACATTTCCTATATAATCCATAGAATGATTCAAGGGATCAAATTCAGATATTCTCAGTTGTATATACAAATTTGCTTGTAAACTTAGACTCCTTAAAGTATTATTCAACACATTTAATATATTCTTAACTTTGAACTGCGTTCACAGTTAAAGGAACATGTATGTTCTTAAATAGATGAAACTTAACATCATCAAGACAATGTGAAAGCCTACTGTGGGCTTCTTAGGGGTAGAAACAATCCTAGCCCCAAAAATATTAGAGCTCATTACTCAAGATGACAATCTAGCAGTACCAGCTAGTGTTGACCCACACCTTCTCCATCTAAACCACCTACACAGCCACAAATTACCCTCACCTACTCAAGAAGATCCAAACAACCCCTGCACAAGCTACTCAAGTTGTGCAGGCCCCATATACTCACCCATGCAAGAGAAAGTGAATACTAGAGCTCCCACTTCTCCTGAGGAGCAAATCACTCCTATCACTTCTTTGATCAGTGCTGAGATTCTTCATGCTGAACTTGATAAGCTCATAACCCCAACACTCTTAAGCCTTCACTTAGAGTTTCAAACTCTAGTGAACAACTTTCACGGGAAAGCTACCATCCCTAGCCTTTTGATCTTAACCAACCAATTCCCAACATTAAATTCTATGATGATAAAGACATAGAATTTAGTGAGTACCATGAGTCTCTCTTCTTCACAAAACCAGTTCCCTATTTGATCTGTTAAGTGTTCTTAGTCTCTCTTAATTGTGAAACTATTGCATTGACCCACAAAAGTTGAACTACTTTCCGCTGGCACCTCTAAAGACTTACCAACTTAGATGAGTTGGTGAAAAGGTCACTACTTTTGTCAACTGTAGATTAAGGTCATTGTTCTATAACTTTCTACTTGTGTACCTTTTATCCTTTTATAATATATTAGGATGTGATCTATGGCATGTCATAGTTACAAATCAAAAGACAATCTGCCTTTTAACTATACATTTGTAGGACCATTTAAAGGGGTTTGGCCACTTACAACACAACACACAATGAGGAGAGTGATGTATAAACACTTAACAAATCAAATAAGGAACTGGTAACTCATAAGTATGATACTTAGAACACAAGTAAAGTATGAGATAGAAAAAAGAAAACACAAGTAATTGGTCTTCAAGAATGTTTTATATTGCTCTCAAGTTCTTTTACAAGTGTTAAGCATGTTTCTAAAGTTACAAAGACTTGAGATACTTCTACTACATCCTACAGCAGGGCCATGCTTTGAAGACCAGCTAGATACATTTATACTAGACAACAAAATCAAATGTAGAGTCAAAAGACAGATTTTCTTTTGACTAGTAACTATGACATGCCATAGTTCACATCCTAGTATATTACAAAAGGATAAAAGTATAAAAAGTAGAAAGCACAGACTCAAGACCTCAATGTACAGTTTACCAAAAACATGAACCTTTTCACCAACTAGTGAAAGTTGGTGAGTCAAAAGAGTTGTAGCGGAAAGTGGTCCAGCTTTATGGTAAAGCACATCAGATAAAAACATGTGTTCAAAAGTCTTTTGAAGATAATCTGTCTTCACTTCTAGGCTTCAGAAGACTTTGTCTCTAAAACTTTGGAAGACTTCACTTTAAGCTTCGGAATATGTTGGTCTTGGTTTTGGAAGATTTTACACTTGGAATATTTTCTAGTGCATGGTGTAAAACTTCCAAAGCATTTGTACTTCTACACTCCATGCATGCATGCAGGAAGACTTTGGATGTTTTAGGTGCATCAGCCTTTATATAAACCTTAAAACCTCTCCCCCTAGGCTGATGCTACCAAAACATATGAAGATCTTAGATGTTGACAGTCCTCATTATAATAATGACCCCGCCTTTCTTCATTAAATGGTCAGATCACTTAGACTCTCATAGTATCTTCTCATGTCAAAGAGATCATGTAAAGGTAGATTGAACATGTCTTTCCATGTGTAACATCTACAATACCTTGATCTTTGATCACATGCTATCTTTCTAGATTAGTGAGTAAGTCCAGGATAAGATGGGTCTTCCTCTTGCAAGAGGAGCTACTTGAATAGGAGTTGTTTGAGCTTCTTCTTGATACACTTCCTCAGGATGTTCTAACTCATCCTGAGGTCTGGAGGTGGATGACCATGTCTTCTTCTTCTTAGGCTTAGGCTTAAAGGCCATCCTTTTCCTCTCTTTGAACTTTTTAACTAAGAAGAATGGCTTGCAGCACCATGTTGTTCTGTTTTGTCTTTCTCAGTTGGGTCTACCTCCTTCACAAGTTCAGAAGGATAGGGAGTTGACCCTATTGTGGATCAAAAGATAAAGCTTGCTGAGGCTTAACAGGAGGTCCAGGTTGAGTTGTCTAAAATGGTTCAACCTTAACCTCCACTTATTGAGGGGCTTGACTTGATAGGGAGTGTAAATCAATAAGCTTTCCTCTTTTATCTTTTTCTTGATCACCTTTATTTGCTCATCCTGGTGGATAGAGACATAGGGCCAAGTCTCCTTCTAGAGAATCATACAACTTCAAGAAGCTCATCATCCTCTTCCTGTTAGCAGACTTCTTTTCTTTTGACTTTTCTGGATGATGGCTCTTGTTTTAGCAGCTTCTTCTCTTATTTTCTTCTTTGTTTCCTTCTGCTCTTTAAGTACTTGAAGCTTAAGTTGTTTGAGATACTCAAACTCAATGTACTCAAATGCCAAGGAAGAAATGCATCTGCCTAGTAGAGACCTATTGCACTCAGGTAGTTGATCATATTTATCCTGTCAGTTTCTTTATGACCTGAGGTTCTTGTGGTGCCACAATCTCTTGCCAAGGCTTTCTTGAATCTTAGAGATTAAAACATTTGTAGAGTCTTTTCAGTCTCTTTCTTTCTTGACTAGAGAACAATCTTGCATTCTCTACTTCCTTTCCTCTAGAAACTTCAATTTCTGCCAGTTCATTAAGTTCCTTTAAGGAAAGGAGATGATTTTGATCAATGTTATGTTTCCTTTCCTGGTCTGTAAGTAAGCAATCTGACTGCCCTTAACTCATCTTCTGATGTCTGGTCTGGTTGCAACACTATTGTTGCCCAAAAGAACCAATGAGCCTGATCAGAAAAACCTCTAATCCCACAGACATCACAACAACTGCTGAAGACTTGAACAACTGAAGAACAAAGTACTGAAGAACAACATCTGAAGAATTAAAGTACTGAAACAACAGCTGAAGAACTAAAGTCTGAAGACACAACAGCTGAAGAACTAAAGTACTGAAAACAACAGCTGAAGACTAAAGTACTGAAGAACAACAGCTGAAGAACTAAAGTACTGAAGAACAACAGCTGAAGATCTAAAGTACTGAAGAACAACAGCTGAAGACTAAAGTACTGAAGAACAACAGCTGAAGATCTAAAGTGCTGAAGACTTCAACAGCTGAAGACTAAAGTACTGAAGTACAACAGCTGAAGTATAAAGACTGAAGACATCAGCTGATGACAACAGCTGAAGCTCAAGTACAAGTACTGAAGCCTTCAGAGTTTGTTACAACAGCTGAAGAAGCATTCTTCAGTTGTGTGATGGTTTACCTTTCAGTAGTTTTCTTTGTTTCAGTATTTGTAAAACAACTGAAGAGTATGTTCTTCAGTTGTTATAGTTTCAGTAGTTTCTTTTTTGTAGTTGTAATAATAGTTAACACTTAGCATTTTTGTAAGAAGATGTCAGCTGTTTGACATCTTCAGTAGTTGTGTTAACTATCAGTAGTTTGTAATAAATTCTGTTAGATGTCACTATCAAGTGACATCAGACGTCACATCTCTTATATAAGAGTGTTGACCTAATTGTAATTGTGACATTCCGTTACCACGAAAGCGAATATTGGATGAAATATTATTTGCAGAATTCTCTGTCTATAACCGTTTTTGTTCTCATTGAATATCTCTTGTTCTTGTGAATTGGCTAATTCATTGTTAGAATTCTGCTGCTATACTCTCTAATCAATCAAACGTAGATCACTGATCCTAACAAGTGGTATCAGAGCTGGTTAATCATTGATCGATCTAACAATTGATCATTGAAACTGCTAATTGATATCTATGTTTGATTGAATTAGCATATTTGCAAGAACTGGTTATAGATTATTGAATTTCTGACGCTTTCGTTCATTTATTTTGAGATCTCTCTTGGTTCAATTGGTTGTTGTGTTTTTGTTCTAAATCTGTTATAGCTTAATTGAATTTGATTGAATCTGAGATGACTACTCCTTCTAATGATCCTCACAATACCGGTTCCTCAACCAGCCCCCGATGCTGGTTAGGACCGAGTATAACATATGGCAGCGAAGAATGCTTCATCACCTGTCTGTTAACAGTTCAGGTTGTTGGACATCTGTGGTACATGGACCACATAAGCCTATGGTGAACAATCCGGAACCAATCAAATGGTTCCGAAGAAGAAGGAACAATACTCTGATGAAGATCGGAAACTGTTTGAGATTGATGCTAAAGCCCATGGAATTCTGGCCATGGCACTGCCTAATGAAATCTATTCAGGGCTTATGCATCATGAAACTGCTCATGATCTCTGGAATGCCCTGAAGGAACAATTCGGTGGCACAGATGAGGTCTTAGCAAACAACAGAGAAATCCTTGCCCAACAATATGAGACATTCTCTCATAGAAAGGGTGAGACACTGACTCAACAGTTTGAGCGTTTTTCCTGCTTGATCTCTGAGCTGAAAATGGTGAAACAGGAATACACCAACAGCCAGATGAATACAGGTTCCTCAGATCACTGCCTGAGAGATGGGACACATACACTATTGTCCTACGCTCCAGTGCAAATCTGGATAGCCTATCTCTCACCCAACTTCATGGGAAACTGCTTACATTCGAAAGAGAGATAGAGCAGAAAAGGAAACTGTCCTCATCAGGAAAGCTCACTGATGACTTTGTACCAGGGAATACTGCCTTGGTTGGTCATGAGTCAGAATATGCTGCATCTGAAAGCAATTATGATGAGCATATTGATTTCTCTTCAAATAGTTCTGATCATGCATTTGTTGGTATTGATAGTCATTCTGGCAGTAATAGTGACAATCTATGCTTCATCATGGATGATTTGAAAGGAATAGCTGATGATGATCTAGAAGAGATGGATATTCTGAGCCAAATGGCATTGATTAATATCAGATCTCAGAAGTTCTACAAGAGAACTGGCAGGAAATTTCCTGGACTCTCTGGCAAAACCAAAGTTGGTTTTGACAAGAGTAAGTTGATGTCACAAATGCCAAAGGCTGGGACACTTTGCAAGAGAGTGTAGATCAACTGGATCTAACTCTTCTGCACCCTTTGTGACTTTTCCTAGTACTAGTCCACAAAACAGAGGGCAACATCCTGCTGGTTCTGGTCATCATTCACACCTAGATCTCCTGCATACTTTGTCCCCCAGGTCCAATGTCATATCCTTTTCCCTGCTATTACTTGCCTCAGTCTAATCCGGTTCAAGCTCCCATTTCACAACAATCACATGCATTGCCTGAACCTCAACCTTCCCAATCTCATCAACAAACTCAACCTCAACAACACAGCTTCTTCACCCCAGGAGTTGTTGACTGGAGCAGTTTACCAGATGATTTGTCTGGTCATGAACAACTGTTCACTGGTGCTGGTCAACATGGTGGTGACAGTCCCTTTGGAAATCTAGCTCTTATGGCTTTGGATTCTGCTGATACTTCATCCTCTAATGCCTCTATACCAAGGTATCACAGGTATCCTCTGAGGCAAAAGCCAAACTATGTTCTGAATCATGCATAGCCGCATTTGCATCTATTAGAGAAGCAAATGTAGCTTTAATTAACAAGAACATTGAGCTAGAACAAACAATTTCCAAAAGCAAAGCTGAATTTGAGTCTGTGCTTAATGATAAGAATGATGAGATTTACAAACTTAAATGCCAAATCACTGATGATAAGGCTAGGGAAGAGATACTTCTAGAGAAGTATAGAGATCTCAAGGAAACACTTGCAACTACCCAGGTAGAGTGTGATCGATGGGTAAATTCTTGCAAGGGTTTTGAAATGCTTCTTAGTAAGCAATCTGCTTCCAATGTGAAGTTTGGCATTGGTTATAATCACACTGCTCCACCTACAGATTTTACTCCCAGAGCAGAGGTAGAATCTGATGGTGAGAGCAATAACCAATCCATTTCATCATGTGATCTACTTTCTGATACAGCACCATCAGAAGTAGAAGTCAGCACTAAGCCCTCTCAGAACCTATCAGCTGATGTTGATGGTTCCACTGCTGACACTCACATGATCAAAGAGTTGATCAACTCAGGAGTTAATTCTGAAAGTCCTGAAAGGACTGGAGAGCAAGATTTAACACCTGAAGTTCAAACTCCAACTACTGTCAGTACTGAAGAGAAGAAAACTGTCAGTAGAAAGAGTTTGAAGACTACTAAAGAGGAAGTCAAGAAAGCAAACAATGCTTCCAAAGTACTGAAGAGCAAGTCTTCAGTAGTTTCATCCTCTTTAGTTGATGATCAATATAGATGAAGAAGAAACCATGTGAAGTATGGTTGTTCAATCATCTTACAGATGATTGTTGGTACAAAAGAGGATCCAAACTCAAACATAAAGAGGAATTAAAGAGAAAATGGTTAAAATGAAAACTGAGTTTGAAGCCACATTTGTATCAGCAACATCAAATCCTGTAACCCTTAAGTCCATAAAGAAATCCAAAAAGGAAGGGGTTAAACAGGTAACAGCTGAGATTGCTCAAAAGAAGAAGGTGCAACATAGGAACTTATCAAACTCCAATGCCAATGTGTCTGAAGAGCTGAAAGCTTTATCACAAAATCAGACACAGCTGGTTATGATGGTTCAACATCTATTGGGAAGAGTTAACCAATTAGATGTTCCTATGTTGAAACCACAGAAAAGGAGGTCCAAGCCAAAGGATTCCTCTTCTTCACCATCTTCTTCCTCTCAGGCTGTTGTTTCCATCAAACCTGTTAGTTTACCATCTGTTGATGAGAACAGGCCCAAAACCAAAAAGGTTTGGGTCTCCAAAACTAACTGATTGTTTATAATTGCAGGGTTCTTCAACATGCCAAAGTAGCATCTGGTATGTAGACAGTGGGGGATCTATGCACATGACTGGGAACAGCTCTCTTCTTCATGACTACTCTCAAGGAAAGAAGGGGTTTGTTTCTTTTGGCAATGATGCTAGGGGTTACATCATTGGAAAAGGCTTTGTCTCCAATGGAGAAATAAAGTTTGATGATGTTAATCATGTGAAAATCTCAAGTACAATCTCTTGAGTGTCAGTCAAATGTGTGATAAAGGCCATGTTGCTCTTTTCACCAGTCAGAACTGTAGGATTCTGTCATCCCAAGTTCTGCATTTGATTGATAAGGTGTTGGATGATCACACTCTCCTGAGAGCCAACAGGACAGGAAGAGTGTATGCCTTAGATCTTTCCAAGAAAATAGATCTCAGAGGCCATCCTTGCCTATTTTCCAAAGCCTCTCCTCAAGAATCTAAACTGTGGCACAGAAGGCTGGGTCATGTTAATTTCAAAAACATGAATCAGCTGATCCACAATAGTTTAGTCAGAGGCTTACCAATAAAGGAGTTCCACTGTGATGAAACCTGCACTGCTTGTTTAAAAGGAAAACAACACAAAGTCTCATTCCCTCCTATTGAAGAGCCTAAGTCCACTGCCTGCTTGCAATTACTGCATATGGATCTATTTGGTCCTGTGAGAGTGATGAGCATGGCAAAGAAGAAATACTGTCTGGTAATTGTGGATGATTACTCCAGATTTGTATGGACTTTCTTTCTACATTCAAAGGATGAGGTTGCTCAGAAGATTATTCACTTTGTGTTGTATGTTGAGAAGCAGTATTCCCTTTCAGTCAAGTGTATAAGGAGTGACAATGGAACTGAATTCAGAAACCATACACTTGATGACTTCTATCTTTCAAAGGGAATCAAAAGGCAGTTTAGCATCCCACGGACTCCAGAACAAAATGGAGTAGTGGAGAGGAAGAACAGGACCCTAATTGAAGCTGCAAGGTCCATGTTGGCTGACTCTGGTTTGCCACTGACCTTTTGGGCTGAAGCTGTTAACACAGCTTGCTATGTGCAGAATAGAGCCTTAGTAAATCAGAGGTTGATGAAGACTCCATATGAAGTTCTCCATCACTTGGCTCCTCTAATTTCATTTTTCAAAGCATTTGGTGTCCCTGTTTTATTCTCAACACAAAGGATCAACTCCAAAAATTTGATCCTAAGGTGGATGCAGGGTATTTTGTTGGTTATTCATCTACTTGCAAGGCATACAGAGTCTTCAACTGCAGAACAAAGATAGTTGAAGAGACTTTGCATGTGAAGTTTAATGAATCTCCTATGGACAAGATTCCACAAAACCCTGTGGAGTTATTTGATTTGGACATACTGCAATATGTTCCTTATCAACCTCCAGCTGTTGCAGATCATGTGGATAAATCATCTTCTGCAGCATGTCTTCCACCTGGTGGTATTGATGATGATGATGATAATATCAATACTCACCTATTCAAGTTTAGTGACCAACTGCCTGTGTCTGCTAAATTTGATGTTCCTGTAGCTTCAGCAGTTCCATCCACAACAAATGCTGATGAGATCTCTGATTCCTCTACATCTTTTGAGTTACCATCCAATTCTTGGTTTCAAGAGTCTGCATCAACATCTGCTGCTGCTGAAGGTCCTACAAACACTTGCACAGATCTCATTGTTTATCAAGAACTGAAGAATCACCCAATGTCTCAAATTATTGGTGATATCAATGCTGGAGTTTCAACAAGAAGTCAATTGTCTAACTTCTGCTTCTATGCTCTCTTCATCAGTCAGCTAGAGCCAAAGAACTATCATGTTGCTTTGAGAGACAATGGATGGGTTGAAGCCATGCAGCTTGAGCTACTTCAGTTCAAGAAACAGCAAGTGTGGGAACTGGTTCCTCTTCCCCCAGGTAAGTGTGCAATAGGCACTAAATGGGTGTTTAGGAATAAAACTGATGAAAATGGGCTTATTGTTAAGAACAAGGCTAGACTGGTTGTACAGGGGTTTTCACAAGAAGAAGGTATTGATTATGATGAAACCTTTGCCCCTGTAGCCAGACTAGAGGCAATTAGATTGTTTTTAGCCTATGCTGCATTCCACAATCTTAAAGTTTTTCAAATGGATGTCAAAAGTGCATTTTTATATGATAAAAAAAGGAAGAAGTTTATGTGTGTCAACCACCAGGTTTTGAGGATAATAAACATCCTGAATGGGTGTATAAACTTGATAAGGCTCTTTATGGGTTGAAACAAGCACCTAGAGCCTGGTATGAGACACTTTCCACTTTTCTTCTTAAGAATAATTTCACTAGAGGCTCCATTGATAAAACTTTGTTTATTAAGAAGGTGGATCAGCATAAGCTACTTGTTCAGATTTATGTTGATGATATCATTTTTGCATCCTCTGATCCCCAGTTGTGTGATGATTTTACAACATTAATGAAAAAGAGGTTTGAAATGAGTGTAATGGGAGAATTACAGTTCTTTGCAGGCTTGCAAATTAAACAAAAGGCTGATGGAACCTTTATTCATCAGTCAAAATATACAAAAGATCTTTTGAATAAGTTTGATTTACAAAACTGTAAGCCCTGTTCTACTCCCATGTGCAACACCACACACAACTGGATGCAGATCAGAAAGGTAAAGCTGTTGATGAAACACTTTACAGATGTATGATTGGGTCCTTGATGTATTTAACAGCTTCTAGACCAGATATCATGTTTGCTACTTGTGTCTGTGCTAGATTTCAGGCTGCTCCTAAAGAGTCTCATTTGATTGCAGTCAAGAGGATCTTTAGATATTTGCAAGGTACACAATCTCTAGGTTTATGGTATTCCACTGGACACTCTTGCAAATTAGTTGCTTTTTCAGATAGTGACTATGCAGGGTGCAAGTTAACTAGAAAGTCAACTTCTGGTGGTTGTCAATTCCTAGGCAACTGTTTGATTTCTTGGCAGAGTAAGAAACAAACATCTGTTGCTACATCAACTGCTGAAGCCGAGTACATTGCTGCTGCAAGTTGTACTTCTCAGGTACTCTGGCTTCAGAACCAACTTCTGGATTATGGCATTACAGAGACTAAGACTCCATTATTAATGGATAGTGCTTCAGCTCTGTGTATTGTCAAAAATCCAGTCCAGCACTCTAGGACCAAACATATAGAGATCAGACATCACTTTATTCGGGATTGTTTTGAAAAAGGTCTGATTGATCCTAAGTTTGTGCCTAGTGCTGATGAGCTTGCAGATATTTTTACTAAGCCTTTGGATAGTTCTACTTTCCAAAACCTTGTGTTAAGGCTTGGTATGCTGCAGCTAGAATAAGTGATAACTACTGATGATCTCAGTAAATAAGTACTAATGATCATTAGTGACCATATCACATATTGTACTGCTTCTGTTACAACACTGATAAAGTAACAACTACTGATGTAGTTGTAACTACTGATGTTGTCAAAACAGATAAGTACTGATGTCCTATGAAACAACTGAAAACAGCAAAAGGCTGATGAGTAAGTGTTGAGGACAGTATGAAACAGCTGAAAGGCTATGAATTGACGAAAACTACTGATGAGAACTTTCTCTTCAGTTGTTTCTACAACTGCTGTTTCATCCTAAACACTGATGACAAAACCATGTCTTCAGTAGTTTCACAACTACTGATGACTAATACCAAGTCATCAGCTGTTTACACAACTGATGACAAAACCATGTCTTCAGTAGTTTCACAACTACTGATGACTAATACCAAGTCATCAGCTGTTTACAACAACTGATGACAAAACCATGTCTTCAGTAGTTTCACAACTACTGATGACTAATACCAAGTTATCAGTTGTTTTCAAACATCTGAAGTCAAAACCATGGTCTTCAGTAGTTTTATAACTGCTGATGCTACCTAAACCACGACTTCAGCTGTTTCAACGTCTGAAAGGGTAATACCATGTCAACAGTCGTTTTAAAACTACTGATGACTACCAAACCCTTCAGTCATTTTCTAACCCGTACCCTATAAATATCCCCGACCTAATCCTTCAGAGCCTCATCTTCTTCAAACCTAACGTTCATATCTCCAAAACTTCTCTCTCATTAATGGCGACCATGCAGCTCAAACCGCGACACAACTGTGTAGCTTACCTCACCAAATCGCCATTCTGGGCTAAGTTCGATAACGCTATTGATCTTATGGTCCAGTCACCCTACAAAACGGCCTTTCTTCTCAATCCAATCCTTCATGCCGAATCCCTTAACCAGTTTTGGATGAACGTCACCCTCACCACTGGGGAGAACAACACAGTCTCTCCGGTCGGTCGTCAACAACCACCAAGTGGTCATCACTCCCGATATACTTCGTCAAACCCTACACCTGGATGATGCCACTTTTCCTGCTGGATATCCAAAGGGCACAACTGATTTATCCTTTGCCCACCATGGATATCAGGAAACCTTAGTGCCTCCACCATACTGAAGAAACATTTCCATGATGCTGAACGTCTCATATTTCACATGGTAAATGGTCTTTTCTGGGGTCTGGACAGCAGGTACTATTCTCTATCCTTGAGCAACAGAACCTAAACTTCTCTGAAATCATTTTTCTGGAACTTAAGGACATGGCCTCAAAATCTATTTCTAACCGCTGGATATTATATCCTCGGTTCATTATGGCCATAATAGAGAATCAGCTAAAGCTGAGGGACTTGTTGGTCTCGGAGTCCCTGCAACTGCTTATTGCCTGAAGTATACTCCAGGCACAACTCTGACCAAACGTTGAAACAGGCTGCCAGCTGCGAAAACCCACGCAGTTGGAACCCACAGCCACCACCTCCAGAACCAAAGTCCCCACTACACCCCAATCCAAAAAGCCAAAAAAGCTACTCAGGGAGATGAGTCCCCTGAGGATGCCCCTGTACCACAAACACAGGAACCACACACTGGTCTTAACCCCCAGTTGTGACACTGACTCAACCAGCCACAGCCGCACAGGTATCCTCTCAACAGGATCCTGTTGCAACCAACATTGGGGAACCTACACTGCTGGAACCTATCTCCCTTGAGAGGGTTACCATTGAAGCGCACCATTCACCCCCGGTGCAATCTGCTTCCACCCAATCACCACATGCAACCGCCCCCCAAAGTCCTACATTACTTGTTGCACAAGTGCTGACTCAGTTGCACTCCTCACCCCCTCCCCAGATACCAATTACAACTGGGAATACTTCTACCATTGAGGGGGAGGACCAAAGTGCAGCTGAGAACCCACAGCATAGGGGTTACAATGTTCCTTCTCCTAGTGTAGCAATGGAGATTGGAACTTCTGGTGAGGCTGCCACTTCTCCTGCTTCAGCATATGATCAGGTTGTAGTTGGTACCATTACTAAGACCTTACCAGAGGCAACTGCTGATGAAGGACAAAGTCCTGAGGCAGGAAGTCCCCAGTTCCAAGACAAAGGGGCACATGCTACAACTGAGCTACACTCAGTGCATGTTCATCCTGATCCTATCAGGAGGTCAGGTGATTCAGTAACTACTGATGATGACCTGGGCTTCTTTTACGATGTAATCGCCCAAAACACCATCCTGGAAGAGGAGGTGAGCAGACTCAAAGAGCTGCTTGCCAAAACTTCTAAGGAACAAAGACTCTGCCTCTACCACCTCACAGATGGCACCTTCATCTGAAGGTCTCACAAACACTGAGCCACTCCCAACAACTCAGCCACCTGCCTCTGCTTCTGGCACTATTTCTCAGGAACAGAACCCTCCTGAGCAAATAGTTGCTATCCTTCAAAATTCCCTCCCTCTCATCACACCCATAATCACTGACATAGTGATCAAAGCCATTGATGAGAGGCTTTCCTCAGTAATACAACCATTGATAGAGGAGGTTGTGGGCAAACAGCTTTCTGGCAATCAACCCCTTGCAACCAATGCAACCAAAAAGGGGAGATTAAGTCAGTGAAAGCAAAAAGAAAGAGGAGTACAGAGGAGAAAGAAAAGGAGAAAGAAACAGAAGGGATAGTAGTGGAAAAGGAGTTGGAGTTGAATGTGGAGACCGATAAAGAGAAGGAAAAAGAGAAAGCCTTGGAGCTACTGATAAAAGAGGCTGATGCCGAACACAGCAGATCAATGGACAACATCATTGATCAGCTGTTTAGGCA
The DNA here is from genome assembly GCA_025506515.1 of Flaveria trinervia. Taxonomy (NCBI): domain Eukaryota; kingdom Viridiplantae; phylum Streptophyta; class Magnoliopsida; order Asterales; family Asteraceae; genus Flaveria; species Flaveria trinervia. Next base: position 72,212,643 of record CM046443.1, read on the forward strand.
AGGCCATGACACCGATAAACTTGACTCTGAGATTCGACGATTAGAGATTGAAGAAATCCAGAATAGATGGGCAAGTTATGAAGTGTTAGAAAGAGAAAGGCTTGAGATCATGATTAGATTTATTGCAAAATATCTTGGAAGATCAATGATCGAAATCAAAGCTTGGTCCAGGGACAGTATCTTGGCAATCACCACCAAGATCTGTTCGTCTGAAGCATATACTAAGGGACTTGTTATTGAAGCTTTGAATGAAGCGGGTGCTGGGAGCAGGACTGAGCTAGCCAAGCAATCAAAAGCCACACTCACCTCAAAAATGCTAGAACAGCCTGTCAACATTCCCACACCAAAACCACCCAAAACACAACCCACCAAACCAACTCCCTTACCCTCAAACCCATAGCCGATGATATACCCTTGAAGAAGAAGAGAAGGGTATTGAGGCTAGAAGATGATGAAGAAGATGATGAAGATAGGCTGCCACTCTCAGCTGTGATTCAGTTGCCTAAGGCCACAAGTCACTCCTCAGCAATTACTCCTGAATTCCAAAGACAAATGGTTAAAGTGAAGCTAGAAGAAGAAGAGCTTCATAAACAGCATGATGAGGAATTGCTGAAGAGAGTTGACAAAGCTTATGCAGCCACATCTTCTATCATCAATATGAAGAAACAAGCCCTCAGACTTTACACTCTCAAGCATACCTTTCAATATCAAAAGGAAAGAGTGAGGATTTGGCCTGATCCCAGGGTGTCTCACAGAATTCATAAGAAAAACATACCTCAGAGATACATTGGCCAGGTGAAAAAGATCGTAGATGAAGTGATCTCTCTGGTCTTTGTAGTTTCACCCTGGGAAATCCTAGAGGACTTCAAGAAAGCCTATAAAGCTAATCTAACCCCTCAGAAGATGCTGGAAAACAAAATAGTGAAAAGGGGTTAGTTTACAAGAGGCTTGAGGAAGTCAGGAAAAATGAGCTCCAGTTGTTCCTAGAGGGTAATCACCCGGATGAGTTTGCTTACAGAATAATAACAACTGTGGAGCTAAAGAATGGGAAACAGGCCAAATACCTGTCTGAGTATTATGGGCCTGAATCATTGTTTGAAGGAGGTGCTGAAGAGCTAACCATGGAGGAACAAATCACCTTCCTTGAGGCCTACACAAGAGAGTCGTACAGACTCATCATGGGGAAATAGATCTCATGAATGGGGTACAACTCTGTGTCCAATTCCCCAAACAGAGTTCCCATTCATACTTTGCCAAACAAATCTTTGAGACTTCTTCCCTGGCCGGTGCTTAAAAAGGGTCGCTTCTGAGCTGATCTAGAAGACAAAAAGACCAACATTTCTGCCATAATAAGTGGGACAACTCTAATAAGTTTAGAGGTTTTGGCTGCATTGGTTCAGGGGGAGTTTGTTGGACCAAAAGAACCAATGAGCCTGATCAGAAAAACCTCTAAGTCCCAGACATCACAACAACTGCTGAAGACTTGATCAGCTTTGAACAAAGTCTGAGACAACAGCTGAAGAACTAAAGTACTGAAGACAACAGCTGAAGAACTAAAGTACTGAAGAACAACAACTGAAGACTAAAGTACTGAAGACAACAGCTGAAGAACTAAAGTACTGAAGAACAACACTGAGACTAAGTACTGAAACAACAGCTGAAGACAAAGTACTGAAGAACAACAGCTGAAATCAAAGTGCTGAAGACTTCAGCTGAAGACAAAGTACTGAAGTACAACAGCTGAAGTATAAAGACTGAAGACATCAGCTGATGACAACAGCAAGCTCAAGTACAAGTACTGAAGCTTCAGAGTTTGTTACAACAGCTGAAGAAGCATTCTTCAGTTGTTGTGATGGTTTACCTTTCAGTAGTTTTCTTTGTTTCAGTATTTGTAAAACAACTGAAGAGTATGTTCTTCAGTTGTTATAGTTTCAGTAGTTTCTTTTCAGTAGTTGTAATAATAGTTAACACTTAGCATTTTTGTAAGAAGATGTCAGCTGTTTGACATCTTCAGTAGTTGTGTTAACTATCATAGTTTGTAATAAATTCTGTTAGATGTCACTATCAAGTGACATCAGCAGACGTCACATCTCTTATATAAGAGGTGTTGACCTAATTGTAATTGTGACATTCCGTTACCACGAAAGCGAATATTGGATGAAATATTATTTGCAGAATTCTCTGTCTATAACCGTTTTGTTCTTACATTGAATATCTCTTGTTTTCTGTGAATTGGCTAATTCATTGTTAGAATTCCGCTGCTATACTCTCTAATCAATCAAACGTAGATCACTGATCCTAACACTTAACTACAACTTGCTTAATCCCGTGAGACTCCAATAGCTTCCTCTTTACTCTCTCTCCTCCTCCTCTATCTCTTCTAGAGTCATTTTTCTTTTCCCTTTTTGTCACTCACAGACCTTTGTGACCCAGGGTGGAGAGAGCTTTGGCCTTCAGTTCTTGTGAGTAAGCATCCATGCTCTATGCTCAGCCCCAGAGATAGGTTTGTGATGCACCCTTCAACCAGCATGTGTGTTACTGAGGGAATAATTGTTAAGTGGTTATAGGTGAGACAGGACTCTCAAGCTCTACCACTGCCTTCAATCGGTTTTACTTTGAAGCTAATCTAAGGTCTGCCTCAACATCCATTGACTGATGATATTAAATGATTGTCTTGTCTCCTTTTTTTGGCTGAATACTCCGTAATACATCTGAATCCTCTAAGCCAGCCTGCCAGCTTTCCTAGATTGGCTTGGTTGGCAAGGGCATGTTTATTAGGTCAAACATTCATAGTAGTTCAAGGTCTAAAAATGAAGCCCTCTTGCTGCCCTTGAACTCTTTGAAGAATGAGGGCTCTTTTATCAGTATCATACCTCCACCCTATGATGTAGTTAGAAGTTCTTGAGGTGGAGATGATACAACCCTTGGTATAGCTTCCTCAAAAGAACTCTGAATGAAAGAGTTTATAGAGTCCACATCAATGGAACTTGAGAAGTTGCTGAGTATGAACAACTGCAAGTGAGGATGGTGAGTCTTTAATGTCCATACTCTGTGAATACCATACAACTCTATCAAAGTAAAAGTCTTAAGGTTCTCAGTCCTCTTGATAACAACACAGTAATGTGTCCATTGTCTAGGAAGAAAGGACATAAACTTCCTTACAATGTCCCTGTTTTCAAGAGTTACTCCAACATCCATTAGAGTATCCATAATCTTAACATACCTGAAGTATTGTTGAGTCATGGTCTCACCTACTTTGAAGGTGAAGTTTTCAAACCATTGCTTGAGGAGATCTTTCTTGTTCTCCTTGGCTTGAGGAGATCTTTCTTGTTCTCGTTGGCTTCAGTTGAGACCTCATACATAAGCTTCAGTGCTTCCCATAGTTGCTTTGTAGTCTTGCACTTCTTGAAGCCTCTGTAGATTGAGTTTGGAAGAGTAGTTTGAAGGGCTGTCATGGCTTTTTGATCAATCTCTATTCTCTTTCTATCTTCATCAGAGAAGTCAACCACAGCCTAGGAATCATACCACCACCCGTAGCAGATGGGGTGCTTGGTATGTAAGGTCCTTCAACAATAGAGTCCCACATCTTGGAGTCTTGAGACTTGATAAAGCCTTCCATTCTTTGTCACCAAGTATCAAAGTCTTTACGAGTGATCAATGGAGACTTTGTCATGGTTCCAGTTTCCATGTCAGCTTTAGAGATAGCTGCCATTTGAGATGTTAAATATTTTGTGTGTGTGAGGGATCTTAAGATGGTGAGATCTTATATCAAGATCCTGGAAAGCTTTGATACCAAATGCAGGACCGTAGGAAGGGTACAATGCACTTTTACAACACAACAACACAAGTGAGGAGAGTTATTTAGAACACTTAACATATCAAATGGGGAACTAGAAAAACTAGTTTATATGACAGCTAAGAAACACAAGTAATAAAGAGACAGAACTAGAACACAAGTAATTGGTTTTCAAGGATGATGTATATTTCTCTCTAGTTCCTTACAAGTGTTTACAAAACAATAATGATAAGATACAAGGACCAGAGATACTTATACTAGAACCTACAGCCGACCATACATTAAAGGCCAGCTAGATACATGATCTAGACAACAACAAAATCAATGTAGAGTCAAAAGGTAGATTTCCTTTTGACTAGTGACTATGACATGTCATAGCTCACATCCTAATATATTACAAAAAGGATAAAGGTACATAAAGTAGAAAGTACAGACTCAAGACCTCAATGTACAGTTACCAAAAGCATGGACCTTTCACCAACTTATGTGAAGTTGGTGTCTAATCAAAGTTGCAGTGGAAAAGTGATCCAGCTTTATGATAAAGATGCATCAAATAATAACATGTGTTAAAAAGTCTTCGAAAGAAATATGTCTTCAAGAGTTGGCTTCGAAAGACTGTCTTTGAAGCTTCAGAAGACTGTCTTTGAAGCTTGAGAATACTTCATGTTTGGCTTCGAATATATTGGTCTTGGCTTCAGAAGATTTCACACTTAGAATGTTTTCTAAGGAAGAGTGTGAAACTTCCGAAGCATTCTACTTCAGTACTCTTATGCATGCATGCAGGAGAGACTTTGGATGTTTTAGGTTGCATCAGCCTTATATGAAACCTTACAGTAGTGATGGCTTTTCATTCCATTGGCTTGTGAGATACCCTGTGTTGTTTTCCTTTGAGGCATGCAACACAGTGGTCATCACTTGTAAACTCTTTCTTTGGCATTCGAGTTACCAATTCAATCTTAATTAATTATTCATGTTTTTAAAGTTTACATGGCGTATTCTTTTATGCCAAAGGAAAGACTTATCACTACTGGCTTTAGATAGAAAGCATGAAACTTCTACTAAGGGAGAGGTTTCTTGCAAATCCATCTTGTACATGTTCCTTTTCTTAGGGGCTCTGAGCAGGATACGCTCATGAGAAATGACCACCCCGGGCTAGAGAACAATGCACTCATGCTCAGTATAGAGCATATTATGACTCTGATCACAAAATTGAGATACGCTCAAAAGATTGTATCCAAGCTCCTTAACAAAGTTTACCTTTTCAATGCTGAGCTTACCATTTGCGACCCTGCCCCTTCCAGTTATATAACCTCCAACATCTCCTCTAAAAGCAACTGGTCCTCCATCTTTGATGTTTTGGAGTAGTGACCTATTGCCTGTCATGTGCCTGGAACAACCACAATCAATGATCTACATGTTTTTGTTTGTCTTTACCTGTCCCTGCACAAAAGAAATGGTTCGTTACATTTGGAAACCCAAGCCTTATTGGTCTTGGGCTTATTAAAAGAAGCTAGAGGCAATGCAACAGTAATAGATCCTATAGTTATGTTTTGAGGATCATTTGCTGATGTTGATGGAGAACTTTTAGTCATTTGGTATTTTTTTGTCTTCCACACCACCTTTGGAAACTTAGACTTGACCTTCAATACTTCATAAATTTTGCTAGCTTCGAAAGTTTTGATGACTAGACCTTCAGAAGATACTGCTTGAAACACCCCAACCTTAACGGCAGAATCGTTGAAATGTGAGGGTTAAGATTGTTCACAGCCACATAACGCTACCATTAAATGTAAATATAATTATCATAAGTTTCAAATAAGCATTACAACCCAAAAGTCTTAATGAAACAAAGTAAACAAAATCCAACATCCAAGTTTCTCAATAATTTATTTAATATCATAGGTCCAATTCCTAGGTGTGAGCATGCTTCAAAGTGATCATCAAACTTGTGCATTTCTAGAAACATGTTAAAAATAAAGGGTCAACTATGAAAGTTCGTGAGTTTCCTTGGGATAAGCATACACACACACACACACACACACACACATATATATATATAAAGATTACAATAGCAATTCATGTCAATGGTTACGAATTATGCAAGTTTATAGAATCAATATAACTACAATCAAACCATGACCAAGAATAAGTTTACATGTATATAACGATTAGCTAAATGTACTTGGTTCTCATGATGAACAAGCTAGCATGCGTCATCAGGAGCCGAAAATAACCTTGGCTTTAGCATCGAATAGACTTGTCAGACCCAGAGATCTATGACGTCGCCAGACTAGTAATAGTTAATGATTGTCAACAAATATTGTATCTCATGTAACACTCACGATAATACCAATAGCCATGAGAAAGGTAAAGATGAATTGCATGTGATTACAAGTATTAAAAGGTTTACAAGTGTAAGTTGATAATTTAACATGTTTCACCCCAAAAGTTGTGAAATGATATAAAAAGGGGCATGAAAAAGTCACTTGATATATATGCATATAAGATGATTAATAAGAATAATAAACGATGTTCCAACGAATTTCTTTACAAGGTACCTAAACGTATATATTATAAGATTATGGTTAATAACAGGATTAACGATTTAACGTGAATTAGGGTTTCAATAAGAATTTGGGGTTTTTGTAAATAAAATTTGTTATCGAAATCATAAATATATATTCTAATAAAATGAAAAAAAACTTAATTAATCCTTTTATAATGATTGTGAAATTAAAAAAAAATAATCCTTATAATGATTTAATTATAAAATGTAAATAAAATTTTCTAATTAACATAATTAACTTATAATTAAAGATAACGTAATGACCAATAAAATTTAGTGATTTCAACTATTTAAAGTTTATTTCCATAAAAATAAACTAATTACAACATTTGTTAATAATATTCAAAAAAATGTTAGAGTGTTTAAGGAATAAATTTACAAAGAACACATGAATAACTTTAAAAATAAACAAAGTTTATAAAACTGATTTTTATAATTTTTAGAAATTTTATATAATTTTTTTAAAGTCCAAAAAACCCTAAAAAAGGTTTGAGGTTGCCTGGGTTCGAATCGGGTACCTCCAGTCTAGAATGTGACTGTGTAACTAGTAAACCAGGGCCGATGCCATGGTATGGAATAGGTTTTAAATTATAAAAACATAGTGATGAAGAAAACCCCAAATCTTAAGAACCTTAGTTTGATTTTGATTCAAATCAACCACTAAATCGATAATGATTACAGAAATAAACATGGGTTTTGATTCCCCATGTAATTTTGAGTATATATGTATGTTTAATTTACCCGAATGAAGATAGATTGATGATGAACAAGATGAAGAACAGTCGTGGCTATGTCGTGAATGGTTCAAGGTGTAAACGATGACAATAACCAAATTAGTTGCATCGGAAGCTTCTACATGACTCGATGAACGAAAGCCCTCTATTACATGAGGGTAAAATTGTAGAGAAGGTGGGGTTCGACTAGCTACGGTTCGCGATGTGCTCGAGAGTTGATTTTTGGTGTTTGTTTGTGTTTCAAGTGAAATTGGAAGTGAGGATAGATTAGAGATAGTTAAAGGATTGTTTATGTTTGATTAATTGGATTATTATTGAGTCTTAATTAGTGAACGGTTAGAAAGTTGAGGTCGACGGTTACCGAGCTCAATCGACAACCATTGCCGACTTTAAACTCAAATTAAAGTGCACTTAAGGTTCAAAACATACTCACGAATTCATTTGGAATGGTTTGGGGTCGAATTTGTAGAGTTTCGGTGGTTTCGGGGCCACCAGAGCTCCGTTGGAGTTGTAGCCGGAAAAACGGGGGTGATGGGGGGAATTGGTTTGGGATTTTGTAATTTTACACATATGGCCACTGTAGTTTGGACTTACTATTATTTTATGTAAAACTTAGTTTTAATGTTTATAAAATAACAAAACACCTCCTTAAACTTAATTAACTTTATGTTTAACATTAATCTAACTTGTTAACTATTATTAATATAGTTATTATTATTATTATTATTTGTTATTATTATAATAGTTATTATTATTATTATTATTATTAGTATTATAATTATTATTATTGTATACAATTTAATTGTTTAAAATATTAATTTTTAAATTAAGAAATAATGTAAAATAGAGTAACAAGCATAAGTTGCCACAAGTTTCATAAATGACAACAATGGTCCTCACAAGAATATAGAGACGATAATTTCAATTTAACAAAAATACGAAATTTTATAGTCTCTCCAACTTATAAGAATTTTTTCCCGAAATTAAGAATGAAACTAGACGAAAAAATACGAGTATTTCTTCCTCATATGCCCTACAGTCCCACGTAAACTTAGGTCCATGCTTATTGTCCCAACGGACCTTGACGATTGGGGTAGTAGTGATCCTAGTCTTCTTCATAATGCGATCCATGACATCAATGGCTTTCTCAACAAAATGTAATGACTCGTCGATTTGGATGTCATCCAATGGGACATGCAGACTTTTGTCAGCCAAACACTTCCTCAAATACGAGACATGGAAAACAGGATGAACTCCACTAAGGTCGGAAGGTACTTCCAGTTTGTAAGCCACCTTCCTGATCCTTTTTAGAATCTTTAAAGGTCTTACAAAACGTGGAGCTAGTTTACCCTTCTTCACAAAGCAAACAACTTCCTTTCATGGTGAGACTTTAAGAAGAACCATATCTCCAACTTGGAATTCTAACAGCTTGCGTCGTTTGCTGGCATAACTCTTTTGTCGACTTCTACCCACTTCAAGGTTCTTGTGGATCATGGAGACTTTATTGGTCGTTTCTTATATAAGTTCACGACTAATGATGAAATTTTCACCAATGTCAGTCCAGCAGATTGGGGAACGACATTTACGACCATAAAGTGCTTCGAAAGGTGCCATCTTGATACTCGAGTGGTAACTATTATTATACGAAAATTCCGCGAGAGGTAAATGCGTATCCTAGTCGCCACCAAAATCAAAGACACAAAGTCGTAGCAAATCCTCTAGGGTTTGGATGGTTCGCTCGGTTTGACTGTACGTTTGAGGATGGTAAGTCGTGCTTAGATCCAGTTGAGTACCCAAAATTTCTTGCATAGATGACCAAAAGTGCGAAGTAAAAAGAACGTCTCGGTCGGATATGATATGTAGTGGTAATCCATGATGACTCACAATTTCATCAATGTATATACAAGCTAACCTTAATGTTTTGTAACTGTCATGTATGGGTATAAAATGTGCTAACTTGGTGAATCAGTCCACGATCACCCAAGCTTAGTTCCTATTTCCATATAGGAATCTTGGGTTGTTTAAGTAATCCACTTGGACATTGATGTTCGGCAAGACACTTAGCTACGTAAGTCGCTATGTCTTTCTTCATTCCAGGCCACCAATATTGACCACGCCGATTCATATACATCTTATCGGAGCCAGGATGAATAGAATAACGAGTTTGATGAGATTCATTCATGATAAAGGTATGAAGATTATCACGATTTGGAACCTAATTTCGATTCACAAAATACATCAACCCATTGGGTTTTGTTTCCGGTTGAGCTTGAAGATTGTACTCCAATTCCTCTCCTATTTTTTCCTTCTTCTTGAACCACTTGTTGAGCCTCCAATATACAAGTCTCGATGTCACTTTCAATCTTAAATTTTGCATAAGCACCGTAGTCTTATTAACATCCAGACAGATCTCGGTATCAAATTCTCCTAAGGTATCAAACCATTATTGTCTATCGTGAATTCCTTGAAGCGAGATCATCTTGTTATGAATCTTAAGATTTAGTGCATCGGCTACAACATTGTCACAGTCATATTCACTAATCAACTCGACCTAACGACATTGTCTCATATTGAGATCCTTTTGATTGGAAACGTGTTGAAGGCTATTGTGATTGGTGTGGACTATACATTGCGTTCCATAAAGGTAATGTCTCTAAATCTTAGGGCAAAAACCATAGCATCAAGTTCGAGATCATGTGTCATATAATTCACCTCATAGACCTTCAATTGTCTCGATCCATATGCTATGACCTTTCCTTGTTGCATAAGGACACAACCAAGGCCTTGTTTTGATGCATCATAATACACGGTGGAATCGTCGTTTCCATTGAGAAGGGTCAAGATAGGAGCATTGCAAAACTTGTGCTTTAATGCTTCAAAGGCTTCCTTTTGTTCGGACCCCCACTTGAATGGTTTATTCTTTTGAGTCAAGGAAGTAAGCGGCTTCGCGATTCTAGAGAAGTTGGAAATGAAACGTCGTTAATAGCCAACAAGAACAAGAAAAGAACGAACTTCGTTTGGATTTGTAGGATCACATCAATTTTTCACAGCTTCCACCTTTGTAGGGTCAACGGGAATTCCTTGGCTATTCACCAAGTGTCTAGAAAATGGACGTCCTCAAACCAAAATTCACACTTTGAGAACTTCGCGTATAGTTGTTCTTTCTTCAATAGCTCAAGAACTTGTCACAAGTGAAGTTCATGATTGGTTTTGTACATAGAATAAATAAGTATTCTGTTAATGAAGACAATCATGAACTTGTCTAGATATGTCTTGCACACTCGATTCATGAGATCCATGAAGACAGCAGGAGCATATGTTAAACCAAAGTGCATAATCATGAACTCATAGTGTCCATATCAAGTACAGAACACAGTTTTTGGAATATCATCATCATGAACTTGTAATTTTTAATAGCTAGAACATAAGTCAATCTTTAAGAAAATGGCAGCTCCTTGAAGTTGGTCAAAAAAATCATCGTTGCGAGGAAGAGGGTAACGGTTCTTGATGGTAAGTTTGTTAATCTCTCGATAGTCGATGCACATACGAAATGATCCATCTTTCTTCTTCATAAACAGAATAGGTGCTCCCTAAGGCAAAGAGCTAGGTTGGATAAAACCCTTGTCGGACAACTCTCAAAGTTGACTAGCTAGCTCTTGCTTTTCCGATGGTGCATGTTGATATAGCGACTTAGCCACAGGGTTCGCTCCCGGAATCAAATCGATCTTAAACTCGACTTCACACATGGGAGGTAAACCACTAAGGTTATCGGGAAATAATTTAGGAAAGTCTTTTATGATCGGAACATCCTTAAGGTCTTTCCCTTTGACTTTTGTGTTGATCACGTAGGGCAAGAAAGCCAAATAATTATTGCTTAAGCATTTTCAGGCTTGGGTGCACGACATGAGTTTAAGTCCTTTGGAGGATTTTTCACCAGATACTTTCAATGTATCCTCCAAAGGTAAACGAATACGAATGCACTTCTCGAAACAAAAAATCTCAGCATGATGTTTAGCTAACCAATCCATGCCAATAATAAGGTTAAAGCTTCCAAGTTTCATAGGAATAAGATCGATAAAGAAGTCGTGTGCGTCAAGGATCAAAATGCAATCATGAATAACAATATCAACGGTGATAGGGTCTCCATCAGTGACTTCAACGGTAAGAGGTCTTTCTAATTTCATATGTGGCTTAGTAAGAATAGGCTAAAATTCTAACAAGACAAAACTCTTATCGGCTCCAGCATCAAATAGAACTTAGGTATAAGATTTATTAATAAGGAACATACCTGTTCAGTTTTAAAGATATTTAACAATACATGTAAAGCATCAAAAAGGACTTAGATCATAAAGTTAGGGTTGGAATTGACATACCGTTCACCACATCATTGTTGGCTTGCGGTTGGTTTGCATTTATGTTGAATCACATCCTCGGGGTTGTGGAACATTACCTGCAAGATGAGGGCATTGTGGGCGAAAATGACCAGGTTCCCCACAATTGTAGAAAACACGATTAGCAACTATCACAACAATGTTTGGTGCATAGTGACAAGTTCCGCCAAGTGTCCATACTTACCGCACAAAGTACATATGCGGCATGGGGCATTTCCCGGATGATGATACCTACAAACATTGCACAAGGGTAGAGGACCAACATAGGCCCTAGCTATAGGTGCTTATGCCACATGAACATGTTGTATTTGAGGTACCTTGGGTGCAACCACAACAAAATTACAAGCCGGTGTGAACTTACATTTCTTCTTGTTGTTGTAAGACGGTTTATTCTTGGTCTCCTTAGCAGCTTCGGTGACTATCTTTTCAACTTTTTTAGCACCTTTGATGGACATGGTGCCCGCTCGAATATGATTTTAGGTAAGCTAAGCGGTGATAGTAATGGCATGTTCTAAGGTTATGGGTCGGCTACCCACCACAACCTCTTGAATTTGGGGTGGCACCCCCTTGATGAACTTCTTGATGTTACGAGGAACAGTGTTGGCCATATGGGGTAACAGGATGCTTAACTCCTGATGCCTAGTTGAGTAGGCCAAGTGATTTCCACCATCTTGCTTAAGGTTCTAAAACTCCTCCAACTTTTGCAGCTTGCTTCTTGGGCAGAACGTTGGATGGCTATGTCCTTGAACTCATCCCAAGTTAGTTCTAATATAACATCAACACCACGGTTCCTTTTCTTACTATTCCACCATGTAAGTGCCCTTTGTTTAAGCATACTAGTGGCATAACTAACGTTGAGCACCTCGGGACACTCACAGTTAATGAAGGTGTTTCTCATGCTTTTGAACAACTCAAGAAGTCCAGTGGTTCCTTCCTTTCCACTATATGTAGTGGGTTTGCATGAGCTAAAGTGCTTGAACATGCATGTTTGATTGTTACGCCCTTGGTTCGCATTATTTTCCCCTTGCCTATTACCATTGTTGTTGTTGCTAGAGTTGGTCATCAAGGTGTTGTTTAGTTCAGCAACCATAGTCGGGATGACATCAGCCATTTGACGGGCAATCATGGCGGCTAATTTGCGGTTAGAGGTTCCACGCTTTCCATGTTGACGCGACATGTTGGATACAAAGTAAGTTAGTCACAGGAATTTGAAGGTAAAAAGATGATAAATCAAACAAAGATTATTTAAGACTTATAAAACACACATGGAATGATCCCATTTGGTAACGCATTACCACTTGGAAACGTTGACACGTCAAGTTAAGTTAACCCAATTGCCTTGAAACTTGTGTATATTGACCATAGTTTATCACTCATCCCAGAGATCTCCAGGTAAGCATAACTAGTCCCGTAAGATTTATGCAAAATGCTTGCCTTAGCTTGAAGACTTTTTGCCAGGAAATCTAGAATACAGGTGTCTGTGTGTCACACAATATTTCTTTAGGCTCATGGAATTAAAACCTTGATGATATTTTCATGGCTTAGACATAAAGTCTAAAGATTTAGATCCTTCGACGTGAAGCATACAATCTCACGTGTCGTCAAGAATAAGTTAAAGAGGATTCATTCGTCAGGGAGAATATAGAATTAAGAAAAAGTTTAGGGGAGACAAGGCAACCAAGTTTATCAATTACAAGGCAAACCTAATGTCACAACCCCGCTAAGAGCGGAACTACAGGGATGTAACGAGACAGGAATCGTCATAACACATGGTAAGCGATAGAGATGAAATATAATAAATGATAACAAGCATGTCATGACAACACCCGACAACAAGGGGACTTGTGTCGTGTTTTAGTCAATGTTCACGACAACATAGCCATAAGCATACGCAACCAAATGATCACACAAATACAAATGTCAACGTTTAATGTATTTTTCCCACAACCCGGGAACAAGTAACAAACGAGTAATTATTGATTAAAACAGACTACATCGAATGTTTTCAAAATGACAAGTTTAGCCACAAAATGCATCCTAGGGTCTCCACCAAGTCAACACACCTAGATCTTCAGCTAGCATGATCACCTGAAAAGATATGCTCAAAATGGTCAACAAAATGAGTCGTTGATAATTGTAAAATGTTGTATGTGCATGTTGATAGCGTTGACTTTAACTTATTCTGTTACCTTATCATCACATGACATTCAAGAAGGGAATTCACACACATAGCATCATCAGTCACATAACAGGACCAGACGCTCGACTCAACACCCAATCGCACGACTTAACCTCCATACGCACAAATCAACCTTTATTCGTACGAATTAGCTTCATTCGTACGACTTAACCTTCATTCGTACAATTGGCCTTTAGTCGTGCGAAGCATGCATAAACGCATACCTCCATTCGGTTGCATGACTCAATCGCACACAACATTCATCCGTATTGACTCAATCGCACACACCATTCATCCGCATTGACTCAATCGCACATGTTCATTCGATCGCACGACTCAGTCGCATGACATCCCTAGTCGCACGACTCAGTCGCCCGAATGACTCAATCGCATGACTCAGTCGCACGACTCACCCAGTCGCATGACAGACCCAGTCGCCTGAACTGCAAGTTTGCGACTGCTGAAGTGCAGAGCTGCCCCGAGCACGAGTTTTACACAACAAGGACATCCAGAAACACACTACAAACACACACAAACAAGAAGCACATGCAGAAAGTCATCACACACACCCACACGACCTCTGGTGTTCGGGTTGACCCGAACACCCGGAACCCTAGAAATGGAAAGCAGTAAAACGAGCAAGAAAGGGACAAACAAGGTCGTCTACCTACAAGGATGGAGTAGACAAGTTGTAGATGAAGTCTAGATGAAGAAAACCAGACGAAACAAGGCGGTTTTGGTGCAAAGATAAAGAGAATGTGAAGTGAAGAAGAATGAAGAAGAAGAAGATGAAGAAAATGGTTGGGAATGGGGTTTTTAAACCCATCCTAAGTTTGAAAAATGTCAATTTTAGTCCTTGCACTTAGCCCCCGAGTTCCTAATTTTCGTTTCGGTTGATTACGACCTTAAAAGTGTTCGTTATATTAATGTTGAAAGTGTGTTTAATGGTAATTAGTAACTTAAAATGGTTTTATTAATGACAATGGTTATGAGTAAAAACGATATATATATTTAGTGATAATGGTGATGAAATTTATAGAAGGTTTAGGCTTAGCACATGTTCACGAAGGAAGTACAGGCACAAGTATAATAAAGCAAGTATGAGCTCCATAACAGGAGTTCATGAAGAAGAGGAAGAAAAATTAAGAAAAAGTTGATGGTCAATTATGTTGATTGACGGACCTTAAGGTGACGGATATCACAATATCCCCCAGTTGAGAGAATTTCGTCCCGGAATTCAGCTGGAGCTAGGTCCAAGAGTGTCATTCTTGAATAGGTGTGGATATTTAAGTTTCATCTGATCTTCCCGTTCCCATGTAAACTCTGGCCCTCATTTTGAATTCCTTCTCACACGAACAATTGGTACTCTACTGCGCTTCAACTGTTTGACCTTTCGATCCATGATCTCAATGGGTTCCTCAACAAAATGAAGCTTTTCATCAATTTTGATATCCTCAATTGGTACGTGAAGTCATTCATCTGCCAAACACTTCTTGAGGTCCGACAGATGGAAAGTATCATGCACACCGCTGAGTTCTTGTGGTAACCTTAATCGGTAAGCCACTGGACCAATTCTTTCTGTAATCTCGAATGGTCCAACGTATCTTGTGGCCAACTTCCCTTTCTTTCCAAACCGAACAATTCCTTTCAAGGAGAGGCTTTGAGTAAAAATTAATCCCCAACGTTGAATTCTAGAGGCTTCCGATGATTGTCGGCATAGCTCTTTTAGCGATCTCTAGCGGCTTTTAGTCTATCTTTGATTTGGAAGATCTTGTCGGTGGTTTCTTGAATGATCTCTGGGCTTGTCAACTGACTTTCACCAATTTCGGCCCAACAAACGGGTGATCTACATTTCCTTCCGTACAACGCTTCGAACGGAGCACACCTAATGCCGTATGGTAGCTGTTGTAAGAGAACTCAATCAATGGCAGATGAGTGTCCCAACTACCACCAAAGTCGATTACGCATACTCTCAGCATGTCCTCTAGCGTCTGTATAGTTTGTTCACTTTGGCCATCTGTCTGAGGGTGATAGGTGGTACTCATGTTTAATCGAGTGCCTATCGCTTTCTGTAGTGTCTGCCAAAATCGTGAAGTAAATCAGCCGTCATGGTTGGATATGATTGACACCGGCACTCTGTGTCTCGTAACGACCTCTTTTATGTACAATCTCGCCAACTTATCCATTTTGTAGTCCTCTCGGATCGGAAAGAAATGTGCCGATTTCATCATTTGATCCACTACGACCCATATCAAGTCATGCCCGTTGCTCGCTCAAGGGAGTTTGGAATGAAATCCATGGCTATGTTCTCCTATTTCCACTCGGGAATCTCAGATTGCTGTAATAATCCCGATGGTTTCTGATGTTCAGCTTTAACTTTCGAGCATGTCAAGCATCTACTGACGTACATGGCAATGTCTTTCTTCGTGCCTGGCCACCGGTACAGATCCTTGAGATCGTGGTACATTTTGTTTGCGCTAGGAGGAATAGAATATTGCGTCTTGTGTGCTTCATCCATGACCAAGGTACGTACACCTCCCCATTTGGGTACCCATATACGGTCCCCAAAGTACTGTACACCATCATCTTTGCAAATCATTTGTTTATCCAACCCTCAGAATTCTTCTCCCACAAGGTTTTTCTCTTTCAACGCCTCACTTTGTGCAATTTGGATCTGAGCCTTTAAATTCGTTTGGATGGTCAATTCCAAAGCTCGAGCACGTAGTGGTTTCGTGCGTTCTTTGCGGCTTAAAGCATCAGCCACTACGTTGGCTTTCCCCGGATGATACCGGATTTCACAGTTGTGGTCACTAAGAAGCTCTACCCAAAATCGTTGACGCATATTAAGCTCCTTCTGATTCAGGATATGTTGCAGGCTCTTATGATCAGTGTAGATAATGCATTTGGTTCCATACAGGTAATGCCTCCATATTTTAAGTGCAAATACTACAGCGCCCAACTCCAAATCATGGGTTGTATAGTTCTTTTCGTGCACCTTAAGTTGTCGCGAAGCGTAGGCAATCACCTTATCCTTCTGCATTAACACACATCCCAACCCTTGATGTGAAGCATCGCAGTATACCACAAAATCGTTAGTTCCGTATGGGAGGGACAATATAGGTGCATTGCACAACTTGTCTTTCAACGTTTGGAGTGCTTGTTCTTATGCATGTCTCCAATCAAACTTCTTGTCTTTCTAGGTCAGCAGTGTTAACAGTTGGGCGATCTTTGAAAAGTTTGTGATGAAACAGCGATAGTATCTAGCCAATCCTAAGAATTGCCGTATCTCTGAAGGCGTCTGAGGTGCATCCCATTTCTTTACCGCTTTGATCTTGCCGGGATCTACATGAATCTCGTCCTTGTTAACCACATGACCCAAAAACTTCACCTCTCGCAACCATAATTCACACTTTGAGAACTTGGCGAAAAGTTTCTCTTCCTGTAACAGTTCCAGTATTGCCCGAAGGTGTTCCTCATGGTCCTCTTTCGATCGGGAGTAGATAAGTATGTCGTCTATGAATACGATCACAAACTTATCTAAGTAAGGTTTACACGCCCGGTTTCTCTAGGTCCATAAACACAGCTGGTGCGTTAGTCAATCCGAACGACATGACCAAGAACTCATAGTGCCCATAACGAGTTCTAAACGCTGTCTTCGGTATGTCCTCCTCAAAAACCCTTAGTTGATGATATCCGGAACGAAGGTCGATCTTCGAGAAATACGAAGCTCCCTGCAACTGATCAAACAGGTCGTCGATCTTGGGGAGAGGATACCGATTCTTCATAGTTAACTTGTTCAACTCACGATAGTCGATGCACATACGGAACGACCCATCCTTCTTCTTGACAAATAACACCGGTGCTCCCTAAGGCGAGTGACTCAGCCGAATAAAACCCTTCTCCAGTAGTTCCTGTAACTGGCTAGATAACTCTTGCATTTCAAATGGTGCTAGCCGATACGGGGTCTTCGCTACCGGTGTAGCTCCAGGAACCAACTCTATACGAAATTCCACCTGCCTTGGAGGAGGCAAACCAGACAAGTCATCAGGAATACATCTGGGTAGTCCTGCACCACTGGAATATCTACCAATTTTTGCTCCTCTTCTTTCTTTTCTACTACATGAGCCAGAAAAGCGTAGCATTGTTTTTGTAAACTTCGGCGTGTCTCATGCAGGAAATAAGCTTTAAGTTTCTTCCCGGTCATTCTCCTTGAATTCTGAGTACCTCCCCGTCTGGAATGGGGATTCGTACCACTTTATCCTGTTGGACCAAAAGAACCAATGAGCCGGATCAGAAAAACCTTAAGTCCCACAGACGTCACAACAACTGCTGAAGTCCACAACAGCTGAAGACAAGTGCTGAAGACAAAGTCTGAAGACACAAGTGCTGAAGACAAAGTCTGAAGACACAAGTGCTGAAGACAAAGTCTGAAGACAAGTGCTGAAGACAAAGTCTGAAGACACAAGTGCTGAAGACAAAGTCTGAAGACACAAGTGCTGAAGACAAAGTCTGAAGATACAGTGCTGAAGACAAAGTCTGAAGACACAAGTGCTGAAGACAAGTCTGAAGACAAAGTCTGAAGACAAGTGCTGAAGACCAAGTTCAGTCGTTGTCACAACAGCTGAAGAGGTCTTCTTCAGTAGTTGTGACGGTTTTCTTCAGTAGTTTTATGTTTTTCTTTCAGTAGTTTTGTAAAACGACTGAAGAGCTTGTTCTTCAGTCGTTGTAGTTTCAGTAGTTCATATCAGTAGTTTTATGTTTTATACTTAGCACTCTGATATGTTCTCAGTAGTTGTGAACATTTCAGTAGTTTGTTAAGTTTTAGTTATTTTTGTAATAAATCTGCCAGATGTCACTATCCCGTGATATCAGCAGTAGTTGCACTCTATATAAGGAGTGTCAACCTAATTGTAATCGATGAATGATTGAGCAGAAACATTTGATGTTATTGAAACATTCTTTTCACAGAAATATATTCTCTCGTTACAACGTATTTGTTCTTAATGCATACGAATATCAAATTCTTGCTATAATTTGTCTAATTCTTGTTCTTATTCCGCTGCGTTACACTCTAATCCATCAAACTTGAGATCACTGATCCTGTCAAATGGTATCAGAGCTGGTTAATCATGATCGATCTAATAATTGATCATTGAAACTTCTATCCAAGATCCAAGTTTGATTGAATTAGCATTTTTGCAAGAAAAGGTTATAGAGATTGAATTTTCTGTGTTTTTGGTCATTCATCCTGAGATTTATTCTTGGTTTTCATTTAGTCTGTTGTGGTCTGTGTAAAATCTTTTAAAAGCTTGAATTAAATTGTATTTGGACCTAAAATGACTACTCCTTCCAATGATCCTCACAATACTGGTTCCTCAACCAAGCCTCCGATGCTGGTTAGGATTGAGTACAGCATATGGCAACGACGAATGCTCCATCACTGTCTGTTAACAGCTCAGGTTGTTGGACATCAGTGGTACATGGTCCACACAAGCCTATGGTGAATAACCTGGAAACCAATCAAATGGTTCCGAAGAGGAGGGAGCAATACTCAGATGAGGATAAGAAATTGTTTGAGATTGATGCAAAAGCCCATGGAATTCTGGCCATGCACATGCCCAATGAAATCTATCTGGGCTAATGCATTATGAAACTGCCCATGACCTCTGGAATGCCTTGAAAGAACAATTTGGAGGAACAGATGAGGTCTTGGCAAATAATAGAGAAATCCTTGCCCAACAATATGAGACATTCTCTCATAGGAAGGGTGAGACACTGACTCAACAGTTTGAGCGGTTCTCTTGTTTGATCTCTGAATTAAAAATGGTCAAACATGAGTACACAAATAGCCAGATGAATAACAAATTCTCAGATCACTGCCTGAGAGATGGACACATATACTATTTCCTACGCTCCAGTGCAAATTTGGACAAACTATCTCTCACCCAACTCCATGGGAAATTGCTCACATTTGAGAGAGAGATAGAACAGAAACGAAAACTGTCATCATCTGGAAAGCTCACTGATGATTTTATACCAGGAAACACTGCCTTGGTAAGTCATGAGTCAGAGTATGCAGGATCAGAATGCCACTATGATGAGCATATTGATTCACCTCAAACAATTCTAATCATGCCTTTGTGAGTGTTGATTGTCATTCTGGTAATAATAGTGACAATCTATGCTTTATCATGGATGATTTGAAGGGCATTGCTGATGATGATTTAGAAGAGATGGATATTTTGAGCCAAATGGCCTTGATCAATATCAGATCTCAGAAATTCTACAAGAGAACTGGCAGGAAATTTCCTGGACTCTCTGACAAAACCAAAGTCGGTTTTGACAAGAGCAAGTTGAAGTGTCACAAATGCCACAGGCTTGGACACTTTGCAAGAGAGTGTAGATCAACTGGATCTAACACTTCTGCACCATTTTTGACTTTTCCAATAACAATTCACAATCCAAAGGGCAACATTCTGCTGGTTCTAGTCATTCATCACACCCTCAATCTCCTGCATATTTTGTTCCTTAGGGTCAAATGCCATATCCTTATCCCTGCTATTATATGCCACAGTCAAATCAAGTTCAAGCTCTATTGTACCACAATCTCATGCACTACCAGAACCTCAACCATCTCCATCTCAATCACAACCTCATCACAGCTTCTTCACACCTGGAGTCATTGACTGGAGTAGCTTACCTGATAACTTGTCTGGTCACACTGAGCAATACTATGCTGGTGCTAGTCAACATGGTGGTGAACACCCTTTGGAAATCTTGCTCTCTGGCCCTGGAGTCTACTGAGGGTTCCTGTTCAAATGCATCATCTTCACAGGTAACTCAGGTATCTTCAGAGGCTAAAGCCAAGTTATGTTCTGAATCATGCATAGCTGCCTTTGTCTCTATTAGAGAGGCAAATGTAGCATTAATAAATCAAAAACTTGAGTTTGAGAAAACCATTTTCAAAAGAAAAAGCTGAGTATGAGTCTTCTTAACAGTAAAAGTGATGAGATTTATAAGCTTAAATGCCAATTAAATGATGAAAAGGCCAAGCTAGAGGTTATTCTGGAAAACCACAGGAGTCTCAAAGAAAAAATTGCAGTGACCCAAGTTGAGTGTGAACGCTGGGTCTCATCATGCAAGGGATTTGAAATGCTTCTTAGCAAGCAAACTGCTTCAAATGTGAAGTTTGGCATTGGTTACAACCATACTGCTCCACCAACAGACTTTACTCCTAACTCCATAGTTAAGTCTGAAAGTGAAAGCAATCTCCAAACCACATTATCGTGTGAGTCATTCTCTAATGATAATCTAAGATCAGAGAATGAAACCAGTGTTAAGATCTCAACAAATAAATTGACTGATGGTCTAACTACTGAGACTCATATGAAGCTGAGTACTTCAGATGTTGTTCCTCAATGTACCCCAAGTACTGAAAGAGACCCAACATCTGAAAATCATTTCAAATCAGTTGAAATACAAGAACCATCAAACAGCTTCAGGACGGATGGAAAACAGTTGAATTACGAGTCTTCAGCTGTTACAAATCCTTTAGTACCTAGTACTGATAAGAGGAAAGTACTGAAGATCACACCTTCAGTAGTTTCCACTTCAGCAGTAAAGATGTCCAAGATGAAGAATAAACCATGTGAATTTGTGGTAAATTCAATCATCTATCTGATGAATGTTGGTACAAAAAGGGTTTAAAGCTCCAAAGGGATGAGCTCATTAAACTAGAAATAAATAAAATGAAAACTGAGTTTGAGACCAAGTTTGTACCACAATCATCTCAACCTGATAAACCCAAGGCCTTACCCAAATCCACTAAGAAGGATACGGTTTATCAGAAGACAGCTGATATTGTTCCTCATGATAAACATAAGACTAAGTTTGTGAAATCTAAGAAGGAGGAAATAGTGGGTCACAGGAACTCATCAAAAACAAGCTCTGGAGTGTCAAATGAACTGAAAGCTCGAGCTTCAAATCAGACACAACTTGTTATGATGGTTCAGCATCTATTGGGGAGAGTTAACCAACTTGAAGCCACTGTGACCAAACCACTAGAGAGGAATTCCAGGTCCAAATCTATTTCAGCACCATCTCCATCTTCATCAGCTATTAATCATGAGAAACCAGCTATGGTTAAATCTGTTGATAAAGTCCGTCCCAAAACCAAAAAGGTTTGGGTCTCCAAAGCTAACTAGTTTCTTATGATTGTGCAGAGTTCTTCAGCATGCCAAAGAAGCATCTGGTATGTGGACAGTGGAGGATCCATGCACATGACTGGGAGCAGCTCTCTTCTTCATGATTACTCTCAGGAAAAGAAGGGATTTGTCTCATTTGGAAATGATGCTAAAGGTTACATCATTGGAAAGGGATTTATGTCTAATGGAGATATTAGATTTGATGATGTCAACCATGTGGAGAATCTCAAATACAATCTGTTGAGTGTCAGTCAAGTGTGTGACAAAGGACATGTTGCTCTTTTCACAAGCCAGAACTGTAGGATTCTGTTCTTCCAAGGTCTGAGCCTGATTGACAAAGTACTGGATGATAATCCTCTCCTGAAGGCTAACAGGATAGGAAGAGTATATGCCTTGGATCTGTCAAAGAAAATTGAGTTAAGAGGCCATCCATGCTTGTTCTCCAAGGCCTCTCTCCAAGAATCTAAACTGTGGCATAGAAGGCTGGGTCATGTTAATCTCAAAAACATGAATCAACTGATCCACAAGAGTTTAGTGAGAGGTCTTCCAATAAAGGAGTTCAATTGTGATGAAATCTGCACTGCATGCTTAAAAGGGAAACAACATAAAGTTTCATTTCCAACCATAGAAGAATCCAAGTCTAATGCCTGCTTACAACTACTGCACATGGATCTTTTTGGTCCTGTGAAGGTAATGAGTATGGCAAAGAAGAAACACTGTCTGGTAATTGTGGATGATTACTCTAGATATGTATGGACCTTCTTCTTGCATTCAAAGGATGAGGCTGCTCAGTCCATTATGAACTTTGTGTTACACGTTGAGAAGCAGTATTCCCTACCAGTTAAGTGTGTGAGGAGTGACAATGGTACTGAATTTAGAAACCACACTCTTGATGAGTTTTACTTTTCAAAGGGAATCAAGAGGCAGTATAGCATCCAAGGACTCAGAGCAAAATGGAGTAGTGGAGAGAAAGAACAGGACCCTCATTGAAGCTGCAAGGTCCATGTTGGCTGATTCTGGTCTGCCCTGACCTTTTGGGCTGAAGCTGTCAATACAGCCTGCTATGTACAGAATAGAGCCTTAGTAAATCAGAGGTTGATGAAAACTCCTTATGAAGTTTTACATCATTTGGCCCCTTTGATTTCATTCTTTAGAGCATTTGGGTGTCCCTGTTACATTCTCAACATAAAGGATCAACTCCAAAAGTTTGATTCTAAGGTGGATGCAGGGTATTTTGTTGGGTATTCATCCACTTGCAAGGCTTATAGAGTATTCAACTGTCGGACAAAGATAGTTGAAGAAACCTTGCATGTGAAGTTCAATGAATCCCCTAAGGATACAATTCCACAAAACCCTGTGGAGTTTTTGATCTGGACATTCTGCAATATGTTCCTTATCAACCACCTGCTGTTGCAGATCATATGAATCCATCATCTTCTGTAGCTAGTCATCCATCTGGTGTTACTGATGATGATGATGATATCAGTAATCACCTTTTCAAGTTTAGTGATCAACTGCCTGATTCAGCTAGACCTGATGGTCCTGTAGCTTCAGTAGCACAATCCACAACAAATGCTGATGAGATTTCTACAACTTCAACTTCCTTTGAATTACCATCTACTGATTGGTTTCAAGGAAATGCTTCACCATCACCATCTGTTGCTACTGAGCCTGCTACAAACACTTGCACAGATCTTATTGTGTACCAAGATCTGAAGAATCACCCTATGTCTCAAATCATTGGTGATATCAATGCTAGCGTTTCAACAAGAAGTCAATTGTCAAATTTCTGCTTCTATGCTCTCTTCATTAGTCAGCAAGAGCCAAAGAACTATCATATTGCTTTAAGGGACAATGGATGGGTTGAAGCCATGCAGCTTGAGCTTCTTCAGTTCAAGAAACAGCAAGTGTGGGAACTGGTTCCTCTACCTCCAGGTAAGTGTGCAATAGGCACTAAATGGGTATTTAGGAACAAAACTAATGAAAATGGGCTTATTGTTAAGAACAAGGCCAGACTGGTTGTACAGGGGTTTTCACAAGAGGAAGGTATTGATTATAATGAAACCTTTGCTCCTGTAGCCAGACTGGAAGCAATTCGATTGTTTTTAGCTTATGCTGCTTATCATAACCTTAAAGTTTTTGTCAAAAGTGGATTTCAAAAGTGCATTTTTGTATGGGAAAAATAAAGAAGAGGTTTATGCATGTCAACCACAGGTTTTGAGGACAATAACATCCTAATTGGGTGTATAAGCTTGATAAGGCTCTCTATGGGTTGAAACAAGCTCCTAGAGCCTGGTATGAGACATTATCAATCTTTCTTCTGGAAAATAATTTCACTAGAGGCTCCATAGATAAGACTTTATTCATTAAGAAAGCTGGGTAGCATAATCTACTTGTTCAAATTATGTAGATGATATTATTTTTGCATCCTCTGATCCACAGTTGTGTGATGCCTTTACAAAGTTGATGCAACAGAAGTTTGAAATGAGTGCCATGGGAGAATTACAGTTCTTTCTGGGTTTGCAAATCAAACAAAAGGCTGATGGAATTTTCATTCATCAGTCCAAATACACAAAAGATCTTTTGGAAAAGTTTGATTTTCAAAAGTGTAAGCCCTGTTCTACTCCCATGTGCAACACCACACAACTGGATACAAATCAGAAAGGTAAAGTGGTTGATGAAACACTTTACAGATGTATGATTGGGTCCTTGATGTACTTAACAACTTCTAGACCAGATATTATGTTTGCTACATGTGTTTGTGCTAGATTTCAGGCTGCACCTAAGGAGTCTCATTTGATTGCAGTCAAGAGGATCTTTAGATATCTGCAAGGCACTCCATCTCTAGGTTTATGGTATTCTAAGACATTCTGGTAAATTAGTTGCTTTTTCTGACAGGACTATGCAGGGTGTAAGTTGACAAGAAAGTCCACTTCTGGAGGATGCCAATTCTTAGGCAACTGCTTGATTCTTGGCAGAGTAAGAAGCAGACCTCAGTTGCTACATCAACTGCTGAAGCAGAGTACATTGCTGCTGCAAGCTGTACATCTTAGGTACTCTGGCTTCAAAACCAATTATTGGATTATGGCATAACAGAGACTAAGACCCCATTGTTAATGGACAGCTCTTCAGCTCTTTGTATTGTCAAGAATCCTATCCAGCACTCTAGGACTAAACATATTGAAATCAGAAACCATTTTATTAGAGATTGCTTTGAAAAAGGTCTGATTGATCCAAAATTTGTTCCTAGTGCTGATGAGCTTACAGACATTTTCACTAAGCCCTTGGATAGCACAACTTTCCAAAACCTAGTGTTAAGGCTTGGTATGCTGCAGCTAGAATAAGTGACAACTACTGATGATCTCAGCTCACAAGTACTGATGATAATTAGTTTATTACTGTCATATATATAAGTACTGAAGTTATTTTCCCTCGGAAGTTTTCTTTAAACTACTAGAGCTTAACTTCTCAGTACTCAAGTACTTTATTTGTTAAAACAATTGATGTAGTTACAACAGCTGATGTAGCTACAACTACTGTTGTCAGAAATACAAATACGTACTGATGTCCTATGAAACATCTGAAAACAGATGAAAACGTCTGATGAGTATGTGTTGAGGAAAGTATGAACACTGAAAAGCAATGAATTGACGACAACTACTGATGAGCCTTTTTGTCTTCAGTAGTTTCCCAACTACTGTTTTTTCTAAACAACTGAAGCAAAACCATGTCTTCAGTAGTTTCACAACTACTGATGACTAACACCAAGTCTTCAGTTGTTTACAACAACTGATGGTAAAACCAAAGTCTTCAGTAGTTTCCCAACTACTGATGACTAATACCAAGTCCTCAGTTGTTTCACCACCTGAAGTCAAAACTGTCTTCAGTAGTTTATATAACTACTGATGACTAAATCAGAGACTTCAGCTGTTTCAACGTCTGACTGTTCAAACCAAGTCTTCAGTTGTTTTATAACAACTGCTGATCACAACAATACGGTCAGTCATTCCAAACCTCTAAAAGTTAATACACATCATCAGTAGTTTCAACAACTGATGACTAACACCAAAACCTTCAGTCGTTTTCTAACCCTACCCTTTAAATACCTTATCCCACCTTCAGAGTTTTTACTTTCTTCTCTTCTCAAACCTAACGTTCAAAAACTCTGTAACCTCTCTTCATCAATGGCGACCATGCAACTAAAACCTCGACACAACTGTGTCGCACATCTCACAAAATCGCCATACTGGACCAAGTTTCACAACGCCATTGATTTAATGGTTCAGTCACCTTACAAAACGGCTTTTCTGTTAAATCCCCCATATATGCCGAATCTCTTAACCAATTCTGGACAAACGTCACTCTTGTCTCTGAGGAGAATGACACAGAGTCTCTTCAATCGTTTGTCCATCGTCAAAAAGTGGTCATTACTCCAGACACTCTTCGCCAAACCCTCAATGGATGATGCCACTTTCCAACTGGTTATCCAAAGGGCACAATAGATCAATCATTTGCCCAGCATGGATACCAGGGTAACCTGAGTGCATCTACCATATTGAAGAAACATTTCCAGGACGCCGAACGTCTCATCTTTCACTGGTAAATGTCTGCCTTGCCCCAAGACTTCATCATGGGATCAAATGTCACAAGGTGGCAACATGTAATGTACTCCATCCTTGAGCAACAACCTTTAAATTTTTCTGAAATACTATTTTTAGAGCTCAAGGATATGGCCCAAAAACAACTTGCTAACCGTTGGATATTATATCCTCGGTTCATAATGGCCATAATTGAAAAGCAGCTTCAAGCTGAGGGACTTGTTGGCCTGGGAGTCCCTGCTACGGCGGTATTGCCTGAAGTATACTCCCAGCACAACTCTGACCAATCACTAAAAATGGCTGCCAAGCTGCGCAAACCCACGCAGCTGGAACCCACAGCCACCACCTCCAAATCCAAAGTCCCCACAAACCCACTAAAAAGAAGGCAAAAAAGGCTACTCAGGGAAATGAGTCCCCTGAGGATGCCCCTGCAACACAAACGCAGGCTATATCCACTGGTTATAACCCCCTAGTGGATACAAGGACTTCACCAGCCATAGACGCTCAGGATTCCTCTCAAAAGGAGCCTGCAGCAACCAAAGAAGGGGTACCCACTAATCTGGGATCTTCCTCATTTGAGGAGATTGCCATTGAAGAGCACCATTCTCCCCAGGTGCATACTGCTTTTACCCCATCTCCCACTGCAACTGCCCCACAAAGTCCTACTCTCATTATTGCAAACGTGCTGACTCAGCTGCATGCCTCTCCTCCTCCCCAACAAACACCAACAAAGGGGAAAACCACAGCAATTGAGGAAGAGGATCAACATGCTCTGACAGCCCACAGCACAAGGGTTTAACTGTTCTATCTCCTGGTGTGGATATGGAGACCAGAACATCTGGTGAGGCTGCCACCTCTTCTGAATCAGCACATGATCAGACTGAGGCTGGTAACATAGCTAAGACCTTACCAGAGGCAACAGCTGATGAAGGACATCGTCCTGAGGCTGGAAGTCCCCAGTTCCAAGAAAAAGGGGCACATGCTAAAACTGGTCTACACCCAGTGCATGTACATCCTGCTACAAGCAGGAGGTCAGGTGATTCAGCATCTGCTGATGATGACCTGGGCTTCTTTTATGATGTTCTGGCCCATAACACAATTCTTGAGGAAGAAATCAGTAGACTACAAAGACTACTTGACCAATTCTCTCAAAAAGCAAGTCCATCTGCCACCAACATAAACCCCAGATGGCACCTTCACCTGAAGGTCTCCCACACACTCAGCCACTCAAACTTCGAGCCACCAGCTTCTATTTCTGGCACTGCTTCTTAGGGACAGAACCCTCTGAGCAAACAGTTATCTTTCAGCAATCCCTACCTCTCATCACCCCAATGATCACAGACATTGTGCACAACCATGGATGAGAGGCTTCCCTCAATCATACAACCCCTGGTGGAGGAGATTGTGAGCACAAGGCTTTCTGCTACTCAAACCCTTGCAACCAATGCAACCAAAAAGGGGGAGTCAGTCAGTGAAAGCAAAGAGGAAGAGCATAGAGGGGAAGAAAGAAAAGAGACTGAGAAGGAAGAGGAGTTTGTGAAGGGAGCGACATTGATCAAGTGGTGAAAGTCACAAAGACTTTCATGTCACATATAAGAAGAGGAAGGTTGAAGGAAAAGAAAAAGAACTCGAACTCGATGAGATGATCAAAATGGCGGATGCTACACAAGTAAATCAATGGACTCCATTATTGATCAACTGTATAGACAGGGGTTCGATACTGCACAGCTTGACTAAGAGATTAGGAGACTTGAAGTTGAAGAAATTACTCAAGATGGGCAAGTTATGATGCATTAGAAAGAGAAAGACTAGAGATCATGATCAGATTCATTGCAAAGTACCTTGGGAGATCATTGATCGAGATAAGTCATGGACCAGGGACAGTATCTTGGCAATAACCACCAAGATCTGTTCATCTGAAGCATACACTAAGGGATTGGTGATTGAAGCACTAAATGAGGCAGGTGCTGGGAACAGAAAGGAACTAGCAAAACACTCAAAAGCCTCACTCACTACAAGAATGCTAGAACAACCTGCAAAGCCTCCTACTTCAAAATCACCACTACCACAACCCACTAAACCAATTCCTTTACCCTCAAAACCAACAGCCGATGATGCACCCAAGAAGAAGAAGAGAAGGGTGTTGAGGCTAGAAGAAGAAGAAGAAGAGGATGATGAGGAAGAAGATAGGCTGCCTCTTTCCGCAGTCCTAACTTTGCCTAAAGCCAAACCTATGCCCATCACTCCCACCTCACAGATGGAAGCTATGAGAGTAAAGATAGAAGAAGAACAGCAGCAAAAGCTTCATGATGATGAGATGCTGAAAAGCATAGACAAAACTTATCTGCTTCTTCATCAATAATCAGTATGAAGAAAGAAGCTCTGAGATTGTACACCCTTGCTAACACATTTCAATATCAAAAGGAAAAGGTGAGAATATGGCCTGATCCTAGGGTGGCTCATAGAATTGTGAAGAAAGACATTCCTTCGAGATACAAGGGCCAAGTAAAAAGGATCGTAGATGAAGAGATCACAGTGGTCCTTGTAGTATCACCCTGGGAAATTGTAGAAGATTTCAAGAAGGCCTATGAAACTAAACAGCCACCCAAAAGATGTTAGAGAACAGAGTAATTAAAAAGGGGTTAGTCTACAAGAGGCTTGAGAACTTCAAACAAAATGAGCTCAGTCTGTTACTTGAAGGTACTCACCCAGATGAGTTTGCATACAGACAGATTACAACAGTTGAGCTCAAAAATGGCAAACAGGCTAAGTACATTTCAGAGCTGTATGGGCGTGAAGGACTGTTTGATGGTGGAGCTGAAAATCTTACCATGGAAGAACAAATTATGTTTCTCAGAGCATACACCAGAGAATCCTACAGGCTTATACATGGGAAGTAGATTTCATGGATAGGACCACAGCCCTGTGTCCAGTTCCCCAAAGTCAGGGCTCTATCCATACTATACCAACCAAATTTCAGAAATCTATTCCCAGGCCAGTGCTTAATTGGGTCATCTTCTTAGCTGATCAAGAAGGAAAAAGACCAATCTTATTGCCAACAATAAGTGGGACCTCAATAAAGTTAAGGTTTTGGCTGCATTGGTTCAAGGGAGTTTGTTGGACCAAAAGAACCAATGAGCCGGATCAAAAAAACCTTAAGTCCCACAGACGTCACAAACAAGCTGAAGTCCACAACAGCTGAAGACAAGTGCTGAAGACAAAGTCTGAAGACAAGTGCTGAAGACAAAGTCTGAAGACACAAGTGCTGAAGACAAAGTCTGAAGACACAAGTGCTGAAGACAAAGTCTGAAGACAAGTGCTGAAGACAAAGTCTGAAGACACAGTGCTGAAGACAAAGTCTGAAGACCAAGTGTGAAGACAAAGTCTGAAGATACAAGTGCTGAAGACAAAGTCTGAAGACACAGGTGCTGAAGACAAAGTCTGAAGACAAGTGCTGAAGACCAAGTATCAGTGTTGTCACAACAGCTGAAGAGGTATTCTTCAGTAGTTGTGACGGTTTTCTTTCAGTAGTTTTATATTTTCTTTTCAGTAGTTTTGTAAAACGACTGAAGAGCTTGTTCTTCAGTCGTTGTAGTTTCAGTAGTTTCGTATCAGTAGTTTTATGTTTTATACTTAGCACTCTGATATGTTCTCAGTAGTTGAAACATTTCAGTAGTTTGTTAAGTTTTAGTTATTTTTGTAATAAATCTGCCAGATGTCACTATCCCGTGATATCAGCAGTAATTGCACTCTATATAAGGAGTGTCAATGTTAGGATCTCAGCCTCTTGGTTTAATCGATTGAACAGATATAGCAGCGGAATAGCTCAGAATTAGACAAATTCAAGCAAGAACATTCGATATAAAACGATAAAAGAATTTTGTTATAGAGAGAGAAATATCCGACAAAAGGAATATTGCATTAAGATTGTCGGCCTCAAAGGCACGATTACAGGTGAGTCATCCTTCCTTATAAAGGAAAGAGTGACGTAGGCTGATGTCACTTGAAAGTGACATGTAACCGTTTGATAACTACTGATGTTTAACAACTACTGAAGATGTCAACAACTGACATCTTCTTACAAATGTTCCTAAGTGTTAAACATCTTATTTACAACTACTGAAAAACATAAAATACTGATTACAACAACTGAAGAACAACCTCTTCAGTTGTTTACAAGTACTGAAAAGAAAAGTAAACAAACTACTGAAAGGAAAAGAAAACTACTGAAGAAGAAAAAAAAATCATCACAACAACTGAAGAAGCCCTCTTCAGCTGTTGTCATCAGCTGTTAACATCAGCTGATGTCTTCAGTACTTGAACATCAGACTTTGTCTTTCAGCTATGATCTTCAGTCTTTGTCTTCAGTACTTGTTGAAGTCTTCAGACTTTAGATCTTCAGCTGTTGTCTCAGTCTTGTCTTCAGTACTTCAGAAGTACTTCAGCAGTTGTATTCTTCAGACTTGTAGAACAGCTGATCAGGTCTTCTTCAGCTGTTGTGATGTCCTGTGGGACTTAGAGGTTTCTCTGATCAGGCTCATGGTTCTTTTGGTCCAACAAACTCCCCCTGAACCAATGCAGCCAAAACCTCTAAGTTATTGACGAATCCCACTATTTTGGCAGATAGATTGGTCTTTTTATCCTCTGATCAGATGAGAAGTGACCTTTTTCAGCACCGGCCTGGGAAGAAGTCTCTGATGATCTGTTTGGCATATGGTTGGGAGCTCTGTATTGGGGACTTGGACACCGAGCTGTTACCCCAACCATGAGATCTACTTCCCGTGTATCAGCTATATGATTCCCTGGTGTAAGCCCTTAGAAACATGATCTGCTCATCCATTGTCAGCACCTCGGGCACACCATCAAATAATCCTTCTTGGCCATACACTTCAGATATGTACTTGGCCTGTTTTCCATTCTTGAGCTCAACCGTGGTATTTGTCTATAAGCAAACTCATCTAGATGAGTCCCTTCTAAGAACAGGTTGAGTCTTCTTGTTTGAAGTTTTCAAGTCTTTTGTAAACCAATCCCTTCTTTATGATTTTGTTCTCCAACATCTTTTGAGGTGGTTGTTTGGCTTCATAGGCTTTCTTGAACTCTTCAACAATTTCCCAAGGGGACACTACAAGAACCACAGTGATGTCTTCGTCGACAACCCTCTTCACTTGGCCCTTGTATTTTGAAGGAATTTCTTTTTGACAATCCGGTGTGCCACCCTAGGATCAGGCCATATCCTTACTTTTTCCCTTTGGTATTGAAAGGTATTAGCAAGGGTGTACAATCTTAATACTTCTTTCTTCATGCTAATCATTGAAGAGGATGTGGCATATGCTTTGTCAATGCTTTTCAGCATTTCCTCATCATGTCTTTGCATCTGTTCCTCTTCAATCTTTATCATCACATCATGCATTTGAGAAGCAGGAGTGATGGACAAGGTTTAGCCTTAGGCAAAGTAATAACTGCAGAGAGTGGCAGTCTGTCTTCATCCTCCTCTTCTTCTTCCAGGCCTCAGTACCTTTCTTTTTTTTGTCTAGGTACATCACTGGCAGTGGGTTTTGGGGGTAAAGGATTTGGTTTTGTGGATGGATGGTTGGGTTAGAGGGTAAAGGGGTTGTTTTAGTGGGTTGTGGAGGTAGTGATTTTGAGGATAGAGGCTTGTCAGACTGTTTTAGCATTTTGGCTGTAAGGGAGGCTTTGGTAAATTTTGTCAGTTCTTTTCGGTTCCCAACCCCAGCTTCATTCAATGCCTCAATCACTAAACCTTTGGAGCATGCTTCAGACGAACAAATCTTGGTGGTTATTGCCAAGATGTTGTCCCTGGTCCAGGCCCTTATTTCAATCAGAGATCTTCCCAAGTATTTGGCTATAAATCTGATCATTATCTCCAGCCTTTCTCTTTCTAAGGCATCATAACTAGCCCATCTTGAGTTGATCTCCTCTGTCTCCAACCTTCTGATCTCGGAGTCTAGTTGTTGGATGTCAAAACCCCTGCCTATATAACTGTTCAATGATTTTATCCATTGAACGGTTATGGTTGGCATCAGCTTCTTTCACCATATCATTCAGTTCCTTCTCCTTCTCAGACTCTCCTTTCCTTTTTGATATGTGACATGAAAGTCTTTTTGACTTTCATTCACTTCAGCTCCCTTCTCACTCTCCTTCTCCTTCTCATTTACAGACTCAGTCTCCTCCACACTTAAAACAGCCAACTCCTTCTCAGTTACCTTCTCTGATTCTTTCTCCTTCTCCCCATATGTCCTCTTCCTTTTTCCTTTAACTGACTGGACTCTCCCCCTTTTTGGTTGCATTGGGTGCAAGGTTTAAGCAGTAGAAAGGAATTTAGTCACCAACTCCTCCACCAGGGGTTGTATTATTGTAGGAAGCCTCTCATCAATGGCTTTGATCACTATATCTGTGATCATGGGAGTGATGAGAGGTAGGGATTTTTGAAGGTTAGCAACTGATTGATCAGGATGGTTCGTTCCTGAGAATCAGTGCCAAAAGCAAGGCTGGTGGCTTGGAAGTATGTATTGGCTCAGTGTGTAGGGGACCTTCAGAAGAATGCCATCTGTGGGTGTATTGTGGTGGCAGATGGACTTGCATCCTGAGACATCTTGGCCAGCAGCTCTTTGAGTCTGCTACCTCATCCTCTAGGATGGTGTTTTGAGCAACTACATCATAGAAGAAGCTCAGGTCATCATCAGTTGATACTGAATCACCTGACCTCCTGACAGAGTCAGGATGAACATGCCTTGAGTGTAGATCAATTATAGCATGTGCCCCTTGTTTTTGGTTCTGGGGACTTCCAGCCTCAGGACTATGTCCTTCATCAGCTGTTGCCGCTGGTGAGGTCTTAGAGATATTACCAACTGCACCTGGTCATCTGCTGAGTCAGGGGCAGTGGCAGCCTCACCAGAAGTTCGCACCTCCTTATCTACACTAGAAGATGGAACATGATAACCCCTGTGCTGTGGGTTGACAGAAGCATTGTGATCCTCCCCCTCAGGTGTTGAGGTTATCCCAGTAGTGATTGGTGTCTGGTTGGGGGGTGAGGAATGCAACTGCGTCAGCACTTTTGCAACAATGATTGTAGGGCTTTGAGGGGCGGTTGCATCAGGAGAGGGTGTGGAAGCAGTGTGCACCCGGACAAGTGGTGCTCTTCAGTGGTATCCCTCAAGTGAGGAGGATCCCAGCAGTGTGGCTTCCCTTTGATTGGTTGCATCAGGTTCCTTTTGAGAGGAACCTGAGCGGCTTCGGTTGGTGGAGTCATAGTCTCTACTGGGGGGTTATTTCCAGTAGAGATACCTGCGTTGGTGCAGCAGGAGCATCCACAGGGGACTCAACTCCCTGAGTAGCTTTCTTAGGCTTCTTCTTTGTGGGTTGGAGGGGACTTTGGATGTGGAAGTGGAGGCTGTGGGTTCCAGCTGCGTGGGTTTTGCGCAGCTTGGCAGCCTGTTTAAGAGTTTGGTCAGTGTTGTGTCGGGAGTATACCTCCGGCAATACAGCCAAGCAGGACTCCACTCCCATACCAACTAGTCCCTCAGCATGAAGCTGATTCTCTATTATGGCCATTATAAACGAGGATATAGTATCCAACGGTTAGAAAGTGGTTTTGTGGCCATATCCTTGATTTCAAGAAAAATGATTTCAGAAAAGTTTAGTGGTTTCTGTTTAAGGATAGAGAACAGTACCTGTTGCCATCTTGAAGACAGTTGATCCCAAGAAGAGGTCTTCGGGGCCAGGCAAACATTTACCATATGAATATCAAGCGTTCAGCATCTGGAAAATGTTTTTCTTCAGGATGGTCGAAGCACTAAGATCACCCTTGATATCCATGTTGTCCAAATGAAAGATCAAGTTGGCGCTTAGGATATCCAACAGGTAGGCAGCATCATCTAATAGTAATATCTGGCGGATGGTAGCAGTAGAGATGACCACCGTATGAGAGTTGATGGACGAATGGATAGATTCTCCATTAACGGTCGCATTCGTCCAAAATGATGTAGCGAATCGGCAAAAATGATTGGATTTAGAGGAAAGCCATTTTCAGTGGTGATTGGACCATAAGATCTATAGCATTATCGAATTTGGTCCAGAAGGGCGATTTTGTGAGGTACGCGACACAGTTGTGTCGAGGCTGAGTTGCATGGTCGCCATTAATGAAGGTGAAAGGTTTTCAGAGCTTTTGAAATTTTAGGTCGTGAAAGAATGAAAAACTCTGAAAGAGGGATCAGGTATATATAGGGTACGGGTATGAAACGACTGAAGGTTTTGGTGTTAGTCATCAGTATTTGAAACAACTGATGACGTGGTAGTAACTTTCAGAGGTTTGAAACGACTGATGGTATTGGTGTGGTCAGCAGTTATAAAACAACTGAAGACATGGGTTTACAATCAGACGTTGAAACAACTGAAGTCTCTGATTTAGGCATCAGTAGTTTTAAAAACTACTGAAGACAAGTTGGACTTCAGATGTTGAAACAACTGAGGACTTGGTATTAGTTATCAGTAGTTGTGAAACTACTGAAGACCGTGGTTTTGCCATCAGTTGTTGTAAACAACTGAAGACTTGGTGTTAGTCATTAGTAGTTGTGAAACTACTGAAGACATGGTATTGCTTCAGTTGTTTATGAAGAACAGCAGTTTGGGAATACTGAAGAGAGAGTACTCATCAGTAGTTGTCGTCAATTCATAGCCTTTCAGCTGTTTCATACTGTCCTCAACACTTACTCATCACCTTTTTGCTGTTTTCAGTTGTTTCATAGGACTGGTACTTATCTGTTTCTACTGATTTCAGTAGGTGTAACTACATCAGTAGTTAAGAACAGATAGAGTACAGTACTTAAAGCATTTAGCCGTCAGTAGTTATAAAAACTACTGAGGGTAAAATAACTCATCATACTTATATGTGACATGGTTACCAATGATCATTAATAATTACTGAGATCATCAGTAGTTGTCACTTATTCTAGCTGCAGCATACCAAGCCTTAACACCAGGTTGTGGAAAGTTGAACTATCCAAAGGCTTAGTAAAAATGTCTGCAATCTCATCAGCACTAGGCACAAACATAGGATTCATTAGACCCTTTTAAAACAATCTCTTATAAAATGATGTCTAATTTCTATATGTTTGGTCTTAGAGTGCTGGACTGGATTTTTGACAATGCAAAGAGCTGAAGCACTATCCATTAATAATGGAGTCTTAGTCTCTGTAATGCCATAATCCAAAAGTTGATTCTGAAGCCAGAGTATTTGGGATGTAACACTTGCAGCAGCATGTACTCGGCTTCAGCAGTGGATGTAGCAACAGATGTTTGTTTCTTACCTGCCAAGAAATCAAACAGTTGCCTAGGAATTGACATCCACCAGAAGTTGATTTCCTGGTCAACTTACACCCTGCATAGTCCTATCAGAAAAGCAACTAATTTGCAAGAATGTCCAGTGGAATACCATAAGCCTAGAGATTGTGTACCTTGCAGATATCTAAAGATCCTCTTGACTGCAATCAGATGAGACTCTTTAGGTGCAGCCTGAAATCTAGCACAAACACATGTAGCAAACATAATATCTGGTCTAGAAGCTGTTAAATACATCAAGGAACCAATCATACATCTGTAAGGGTTCATCAACACCTTTACCTTTCTGATCAACATCCAATTGTGTGGTGTTGCACATGGGAGTAGAACAGGGTTTACAGTTTGTAAATCAAACTTATTCAAAAGATCTTTGTATTTAGACTGATGAATGAAAATCCCATCAGCTTTTTGTTTGATTTGCAAACCTAGAAAGAACTGTAATTCCCCATTGCACTCATTTCAAACTTCTGTTGCATTAAGTGTTGGAAATCCTCACACAATTGGGGATCAGAGAATGCAAATATAATGTCATCAACATAAATTTGAACAAGTAGCTTATGCTGATCCACCTTCTAATAAATAAAGTTTTGTCTGTGGAGCCTCTAGTGAAATTATTCTGTAGAAGAAAGTTTATAAGGTCTCATACCAGGCTCTAGGTGCTTGTTTCAACCATAAAGAGCTTTATCAAGCTTATATACCCATTCTGGGTGTTTATTATCCTCAAAGCCTGGTGGTTGACACACATAAAATTCTTCTTTATTGTACCATATAGAAAGCACTTTTGACATCCATTTGAAAAACTTTAAGATTGTGGAGTGCAGCATAGGCTAAAAACAATCTAATTGCCTCCAGTCTGGCTACAGGGGCAAAGGTTTCATCATAATCAATACCTTCTTCTTGTGCAAACCCCTGCACAACCAGTCTGGCCTTGTTCTTAACAATTAGCCCATTTTCATCAGTTTTATTCCTAAACACCCATTTAGTGCCTATTGCACACTTACCTGGGGGTAGAGAACAAGCCCCACACTTGTTGTTTCTTGAACTGAAGAAGCTCAAGCTGCATGGCTTCAACCCATCCATTGTCTCTCAATCTACATGATAGTTCTTTGGCTCTAGCTGACTGATGAAGAGAGCATAGAAGCAGAAATTGGACAACTGGCTTCTGGTTGAAACCAGCATTGATATCACCAAGGATTTGAGACATTGGGTGATTTTTCAGCTCTTGGTAAACAATCAAATCTGTGCATGTTTGTAGACCTTCAGCAGCAGCAGATGTTGATGCAGATTCTTGAAACCATGAAGATGGTGGCAACTCAAATGAAGTTGAGGATGCAAAAATCTCATCAGCATTTGTTGTGGATGGTGCTGCTGGAGCTACAGGAGCATCAGGTTAGAGGACTCAGGCAGTTGGTCACTAAACCTTAAGAGGTGATTACTACTATCATCATCATCTTCAGTAGTAACACCAGGTGATGAACTGTTGACAGGAGCAACAGCAGGAGATTGATAAGGAACATATTGCAGTATGTCCAAATCAAAGAGCTCCACAGGGCTTTGTGGAATCTTGTCCTTTGGAGATTCATTGAACTTGACATGTAGAGTCTCTTCAACCATCTTTGTTTGCAGTTGAAGACTCTGTATGCCTTGCAAGTTGATGAATAACCAACAAAATACCCTGCATCCACCTTAGGATCAAATTTCTGGAGCTGATCCTTTGTGTTGAGAATGAAACAGGGACACCCAAATGCTCTAAAGAATAAAATTAGAGGAGCCAAATGATGCAGAACTTCATATGGAGTCTTCATCAACCTCTGATTTATCAGTACTCTATTCTGCACATAGCATGCTGTGTTGACAGCTTCAGCCCAAAAGGTCAATGGCAGTCCAGAATCAGCCAACATAGACCTTGCAGCTTCAATGAGGGTCCTGTTCTTTCTCTCCACAACTCCATTCTGTTCAGGAGATCTTGGAATGCTAAACTGCCTCTTTATTCCCTTGGAAAGGTAGAACTCATCAAGTGTATTGTTCCTGAATTCTGTTCCATTGTCACTTCTAATACACTGACTGAGAGGGAATACTGCTTCTCAGCATACAAACACAAGTTTATGATCTTCTGTGCAGCTTCATCCTTTGAATGTAGAAAGAAAGTCCATACAAATCTGGAGTAATCATCCACAATTACCAGACAGTATTTCTTCTTTGCCATGCTCACTCTCACAGGACCAAAGAGATCCATGTGAAGAAGTTGTAAGCAGGCAGTGGACTTTGGTTCTTCAATAGGTGGAAATGAAACTTGTGCTGTTTTCCTTTCAAACAAGCAGTGCAGTTGTTTTCACACTTGAACTCCTTCATAGGAATTCCCCTTACTAAAATATGGTGTATCAGCTGATTCATGTTCTTGAAGTTAACATGTCCAGCCTTCTATGCCATAGATTAGATTCTGAGGAGAGGCCTTGGAAAATAGGCAAGGATGGCCTTTGAGATCTATTTCTTGGAAAGATCTAAGGCATACACTCTTCCTGTCCTGTTGGCCTTCAGGAGAGTGTGAGCATCCAATACCTTGTCAATCAAACTCAGAACTTTGGATGACAGAATCCAGCAGTTCTGGCTTGTGAAAAGGGCAACATGGCCTTTGTCACACAATTGACTGACACTCAAGAGGTTATACTTGAGATTTTCCACATGGTTGACATCATCAAACCTTATTTCCCCATTGGAAACAAAGCCCTTCCCGATGATGTAACCTCTTGCATCATTGCCAAAGGAAACAAAACCCTTCCTTCCTGGAGAGTAGTCATTAAGAAGTGAGTTGTTCCCAGTCATATGCATAGATCCCCCACTGTCTACATACCAGATGCTACTTTGGCATGTTGAAGAGACCTGCATAAATAAACAATCAGTTAGTTTTGGAGACCCAAACCTTTTTGGTTTTGGGCCTGGTCTCATCAATAGATAGCAAACTAACAGGTTTATTGGGCACAATAGCTTGAGGTGAAGGAGATGGTGTAGAAGAGGAATCTTTGGCTTGGATCTCCTTTTCTGGGGTTTCAACACAGGGCCATCAAGTTGGTTAACTCTTCCCAACAGATGTTGAACCATCATTACCAGCTGTGTCTGATTCTGGGAAAGAGCTTTCAGCTCTTCAGACACTTTGGTATTGGTGTTTGATGATGAGTTCTTGTGTTGCACCATCTTCTTTGAGCAACCTCAGCTATTGCCTGTTGCACTCCTTCCTTTTAGATTTCTTTTGGACATAGGAGTAACAGGATTTGATGCTGCTGGTACAAACTTGGACTCAAACTCAGTTTTCATTTTAGCCAAGTTTTCTTTAATTTTCTCCTTTTGTTTGAGTTTGGATCCCTTTTTGTACCAACAATCATCTGTGAGATGATTGAATAGACCACATATTTCACATGGTTTCTTCTTCATCTTCTGTTGATCATCAACTGAAGAAGATGAAACTACTGAAGACTTGCTCTTCAGCAGTTTAGAAGCACTTTTTGCCTTCTTGTCAACTCCTTAGTAGGCTTCAAATCCTTCCTACTGACAGTTTTCTTCTCTTCAGTGCTGTCAGTCATTGGGATTTGAACTCCAGATGTTATCCCCTGCTCTCCAGTACCCTAGTACTTCTAGGGATAACACTTGGGTTGATCAACTCATTGATCATGTGAGTGTCAGCAGTTGAACCATCAATATCAGCTGATAGGTTCACAGAGGGATTACTACTGACTTCAACTACTGATGGTGCTTTATCAAGTAGTGAATCACATGAGGAGGTGGATTGGTCATTACTTTCTCCATCAGATTCTACTCCTGCTCTTGAAGCAAAATCTGTAGGAGGAGCAGTGTGATTATAACCAATTCCAAACTTCACATTGGAAGCTGTTTGCTTACTAAGAAGCATTTCAAAGCCCTTGCAAGATTGTACCCATCGATCACACTCTACTGGGTGACAGCAAGAGTATCTTTGAGGTCTTTGTACTTCTCTAAGAGTACATCCTCCCTAGCCTTATCATCAGAGATTTGGCATTTTAATTATAAATCTCATCAGTTTTCTCTTTCAGCACAGACTTAAACTCAGCTTTTTTGGAATGTTTGTTCTAGCTCTACATTTTTATTGATTAAAGCCACATTTGCTTCTCTAATAGAGGCAAATGCTGCTATGCAAGTTTAGAACATAATTTGGCCTTAGCCTCAGAGGATACCTGTGATACCTTTGTTGAAGAGGTACTTGAAGATGATCCATCAGAGGATTCCAAAGTCATGAGAGCTAGATTTCCAAAAGGATGCTCACCACCATGTTGACCAGCACCTGAAAAGTTGTTCATTACCAGACACATCTGGTAAACTGCTCCAGTCAACAACTCCTGGTGTGAAGAAGCTGTGTTGTTGAGGTGATTAGGTTGATGAGATTGGGATGGTTGAGGCTCAGGGAGTGCATGTGGTTGCTGAGCAGTGGGTGCTTGAAACTGGCCTGGTTGTGGCATGTAATAGCAGGGGTATGGATATGGCATTGGCCCCTGTGGAACAAAATGTGCAGGAGATTGTGGTTGATGATGATAACCAGAATTGACAGGTTGTTGCCCCTTGTTTTGTTGACTATTGCCAGGGAAAGTCACAAATGTGCAGGAGAGTTAGATCCAGATGATCTACATTCTCTTGCAAAGTGTCCAAGCCTGTGGCATTTATGGCACTTCAACTTACTCTTGTCAAAACCAACTTTGGTTTTGCCAGAGAGTCCTGGGAATTTCCTTCCAGTTCTTTTGTAGAACTTCTGAGATCGGATATTTATCAAGGCCATTTGGCTCAAAATATCCATCTCTTCTAAGTATCATCAGCAATCCCCTTGAGATCATCCATGATGAAACATAGATTGTCACTATTACTACCAGCAGAATAACTATCAACACTCACAAAGGCAGGCTCAGAAGTGTTTGTAGAGAAATCAATATGCTCATCATACTGGCTTTCAGATGACGCATATTCTGACTCTTGATGTCCAATCAGGGCAGTGTTCCCTTGGACAAAATCCTCAGTAAGCTTGCTAGATGAAACCAATTTCCTTTTCTGCTCTATCTCTCTCTCAAATGTAAGCAGTTTCCCATGAAGTTGGGTGAGAGATAGGCGATCAACATCAGCATTTGAGCGTAGAACAATGGTATATGTGTTCCATCTCTCAGGCAGTGATCTTAGGAATCTATGGTTCATCTGGCTCCTGGTATATTCATGTTTAACCATTTTCAATTCAGAGATTAAACATGAAAACCGCTCAAATTGTTGAGTCAGAGTCTCACCCTTTCTATGAGAGAAAGTCTCATATTGTGGGCGAGGATTTCCCTGTTGTTTGCTAAAACCTCATCAGTACCACCAAATTGTTCTTTGATGGCATTCCAGAGGTCATGAGCAGACTCACAATGCATAAGCCCAGAGTAAATCTCATTAGGAATAGCCATAGCCAAAATTCCATGGGCTTTTGCATCGATTTCAAACAACTTCTTGTCCTCATCGGAGTATTGCTCCTTCTTCTTTGGAACCAACAGGTTTGTTTCCGGATCATTCACCATTGGCTTATGTGGTCCATGTACCACAGATGTCCAACAACCTGAGCTATTGACAGACAGGTGATGGAGCAATCTTCTCTGCCAAATGTATACTCATTCCTCACCAAGATCGGAGGCTTGGTAGAGGATCCAGTATTGAAAGGATCATTCGAAGAAGTAGTCATTGTGTAAAATCAGACAGATTCAAGTAAAATCACAATAAATTAGCTCAGAACCACACAAAACCTCAAATAAAACGGCCAGAAGCGATACACTCTCAATCTCTATAACAGATCCTTGCGAATTTGCTAATTCGATTAAACTTAGAGCGACAGAACAGTTTCAATGATCAATTGTTAGATCGATCAATGATTAACCAGCTCTGATACCATTGTTAGGATCTCAGCCTCTTGGTTTAATCGATTGAACAGATATAGCAGCGGAATAGCTCAGAATTAGACAAATTCAAGCAAGAACATTCGATATAAAACGATAAAAGAATTTTGTTATAGAGAGAGAAATATCCGACAAAAGGAATATTGCATTAAGATTGTCGGCCTCAAGGCACGATTACAGGTGAGTCATCCTTCCTTATAAAGGAAAGAGTGACGTAGGCTGATGTCACTTGAAAGTGACATGTAATCGTTTGATAACTACTGATGTTTAACAACTACTGAAGATGTCAACAACTGACATCTTCTTACAATGTTCCTAAGTGTTAAACATCTTATTTACAACTACTGAAAAACATAAAACTACTGATACTACAACACTGAAGAACAACCTCTTTAGTTGTTTACAAGTACTGAAAAGAAAAGTAAACAAACTACTGAAAGGAAAAGAAAACTACTGAAAAGAAAAATCATCACACAACTGAAGAAGCCCTCTTCAGCTGTTGTCATCAGCTGTTAACATCAGCTGATGTCTTCAGTACTTGAACATCAGACTTTGTCTTTCAGCTATTGATCTTCAGTCTTTGTCTTCAGTACTTGTTGAAGTCTTCAGACTTTAGATCTTCAGCTGTTGTCTCAGTCTTTGTCTTCAGTACTTCAGAAGTACTTCAGCAGTTGTATCTTCAGACTTTGTAGAACAGCTGATCAGGTCTTCTTCAGCTGTTGTGATGTCCTGTGGGACTTAGAGGTTTCTCTGATCAGGCTCATTGGTTCTTTTGGTCCAACAGTCAACCTAATTGTAATCGATGAATAATTGAGAAGAAAATTTGATATTATTGAAACATCCTTTCACAGAAATATATTCTCTCGTTACAACCGTATTTGTTCTTAATGCATACGAATATCAAATTCTTGCTATATTTGTCTAATTCTTGTTCTTATTCCGCTACGTTACCTCTAATCCATCAAACTTGAGATCACTGATCCTGTCATATCCAACAGACAATCTCAACTCCGTGTTTTGACAACCAATCCATTCCCATAATTACGTCGAAACTTCCTAACTCAAAGGTATCAAGTCTATATCGAAGGCATAGTCCTCCAATATCAGTGAGCACTTTCTAATGATTTCATCAGCCTGAACAACCCTACCGTTGGCCATTTCTATAGAGTAGCTAGTTTCTAGCCTACTAGGACTCAAATCAAGCAATTGCACAAACTCAGAAGATATGAAGCTATTGTCAACTCCAGTGTCAAATAATACAGATGTAAAGTGATTATTGAGTAAGTGCGTACCCATGACAACATTCAGGTCCTGATGGGCATCGTTGGCTCCAATGACAAAAGCGCGTCCCCGAGCTGTATTCCCTTGGTTTGTCGGGCCTTGATTTCCAGCTATAGCCACCACTTGTTGTTGGTTGTTCCCTTGTTGACCCGATGCCCGATTCAGTCTGGGGCACATGTTTCTGTAGTGGTTGGGGCTTCCACACTCATAACAGCCCCTGGCATTCCCGGAGGGGTTAACCGCGTTGACTGGTGCCACCATATCCGACGCTGTTCTGCAGTCTCTTCCTAGATGCCCCGGGCGTCTACAGTTCGCGCACACCCGGCACGACATAGCTGGGGGATGATGAAAGTTGCACCTATCACATTTGGGGTGTGGCCCAACATACTCTCTCCTGCCCTGGGTCACGACCACAAAGTTTCTGGTTGTCTTGGCCCTTTTATCGAACTTCCCAGCACTCGACCGACTCGTTTCCCCAACATCCTTCCTTTTCTCTGCTCCCCTACCCAATACCCCTGTTCTCAGCATCTCATCAGTTAGAGTGCCAGCCTTCAGAATTGCACTCTGAATAGTAGGAGGAGCAGCTGTTGTTACCATTGCCCGGATTTGAGGCGCAAGTCCCCGAATGTACCTCTCAATCCTTTTTGATTCCGGAGTGACTAGATGTGGGACCAATCTTGCCAGCTCCTAAAAACCTGTCGGTGTAAGCTGCGTGCCCAGCCCCCACCATAGCATGATTCCAAAATTCATGCTCCAGTTTCTGCATCTCGTTGAGAGGACTGTACTCCTCGTGATTAGGGCTTTGAACTCATCCCATGACATTTGCATCGCAGATTCTCTTCCCTTAGCCTGAATCTGGGTGTTCCACCAAGTTAGTGCCTTGCCCTGTAGTGAACACGTGGCATACTTGATCCTTTGGCTGTCGAGGCACTCACTGATATCGATTACTGCCTCCATCTTCTCAAGCCATCTGGTCAGAGCTATGGCTCTACCTTTGCCATCAAACTCCTTAGGTTTGCAGGCCACAAACTCTTTGTACGAACATCCCCATCTAGCAATAACGACCACAGTCTCATTTACAATCCTTGTTTCATTACCGGCTGTACCACCATTTCCGGTTTCCTGTTGCTTTCGTTCCCAGTTGGGTTCCCGTTATCCTCATTATCATTGCCACCATCCCCGTGGGGAGGGTGATTCTGAAAAGCATCGCTCACCTGGGCCACAATAGTAGGAATCAATGCAGCCAGCTGTTGAGCGATTAGAGCTGCCATATCAGAGTTTCCTGTTCCCTGATTGTCATTGGTAGGACCATCGCTTGTTCTCGGTGCTCTGCCTCTGCCTCTGCCTCAGCCCCTGCCCCTCGAGGCTTCACTTCTGCCACTTTAGCTGCGGGTAACTCTTCGAGGTGGCATTTTCTAATCATAGAAGTAGTAAACACATAAGCTTAAACCATTTCAAAGCATATAATCCATACCACTCATCAAAATTTAGCATTCCAAGTTGATGTCACACTTGTGGTTACCACACTTCACAAACAAGTCATGAAATTCTCACACCATGAATTGATAATGTTCCAACAGTAATCCATCATTATAATAGCACATCCATGCTGTAATCAAGTTTAGTCTAGCGGAGGTTATCTATTTCCTCCTCTCTTGAGGTCTCAGACATAACCTCCTCAGGGTAAATCTCA
Source organism: Flaveria trinervia (assembly GCA_025506515.1). NCBI lineage: Eukaryota > Viridiplantae > Streptophyta > Magnoliopsida > Asterales > Asteraceae > Flaveria > Flaveria trinervia. The sequence continues at coordinate 72,257,378 of CM046443.1, forward strand.
GTGTCCAAGGTCAAGCGCAATAGCATGATCTGTGAAGATCTCTTCGGGTTTAATACCCGGGTTTGATAAGACAACTCGGCGCACAGAGGGAACGGAAGATCCAATAGAAGCATCCCATAAAGAGTGAGCACAAAGGTTCTCTCACAGGGTGAAAAGATCACGAAATAGATAGATAAATGAACAAGTAATGAGGAACCGTATGAGATATAAAATGCATACAACCCTAGCATGCAAATCTACATGAAGGTTCCTAGGTTATAGTCTAGGTCAAGTGTATTGTCTAATTCTCTATAACCAATGGCTTTGATACCAGTCTGTCACACCCCCGCTAAGAGCGGAAACACGGGGATGTAACGAGACGGGAATCGACATAACACATGGTAAGCGATAGAGATGCAATATAATAAATGATAACAAGCGTGTCATGATGACACCCGACAACAAGGGGACTTGTGTCGTGTTTAGTCAATGTTCATGACAACATAGCCATAAGCATACGCAACCAAATGATCACACAATACGAATGTCACATTGTAATGTATTTTTCCCACAACCCGGGAACAAGTACAAAAGAGTAATTGTTGATTAAAACAGACTACATCGAATGTTTTCAAAATGACAAGTTTAGCCACAAAATGCATCCTAGGGTCTCCCCAAGGCAACACACCTAGATCCTCAGCTAGCATGATCACCTGAAAATATATGCTCAAAATGGTCAACAAAATGTTGGTGAGCTCGCAGGTTGAAAGTAAATAAGTAATTGATGCTGCATAAATGTTGTTGCAGAATACCGTGCATACAGTTATAAGTAAGCAAAATCACATGACAAGAGCTTTACAACCAAACCTAACGACGTACGCAAAGAATCTTGTTGGAGTATATTCACCCAAGGCCGTTTCCTGGCGATTGCTGGTACTAACTAGTATACCAACATGAGGGTGGGGGTGTCAACCCAAGTAGTACTACCAATACCTATCCATTGGTTCCACACTAGAATAAATGGTTGTAAGAAAGAACCACACAACATACTTAAGCATGTATCAGATAAGTACTCACAAAACAGTAGCACGTTGATTCCAAGTATGTAAATTGTATGTATGTTATACAGCATAGAAAACGGGTGAGCATGCTTTTCCCCCATGTTTGTAAATGTTTGAAAAGTAGTATAAGCATAAAAAGGGCCACGAAACTCACTTGTTAAGTGGTAAGTATGAATGACCAAAGTTCCCAATAGTTGTATGCAATGAATAGTCAAACACCTATTGACAGTTATTATTAAGCATTAATGATATGTATAAAGCATATAGTAATGTTCGGTCGGTTCGGGTTGTATCGGTTCGGTCGTGGGTAACACACACTCAAGCGAACACACGTATCAGATCTTATGTAGATCCAAGTACCGGAAGGAGTCATCATTGCCAATGATGGTTGTGTAAAGATCCCATTGTTATAAGAGAAAGTACTTGTTAAATATTTAGAGTCATAAATGAGTTGTTGATAATTATAAAGTGTTAGGTTGATTTAAATTGAAATAGTATGTGCATGTTGATAGCGTTGACTTTAATCTTTGTGGTCAAGCAATGACACTTTTATTGATGTTACCTTATCATCACATGACATTCAAGAAAGGAATTCACACACATAGCATCATCAGTCCATAACAGGAACAGACGCTCGACTCAACACTCCATTCGTACGAATCAACCTTCAATCATATGAATCAACTTCATTCACACGATTGAACCTTCATTCGCACGACTGGCATTTAGTCGTACCACACAACACCCAATCGCACGACTTAACCTCCATACGCACGAATCAACCTTCATTCGTACGAATCAGCTTCATTCGTACGACTGAACCTTCATTCGTACGATTGGCCTTCAATCATGCAACGCACGCAGAAACGCATACCTCCATTCGGTCGCATGACTCAATTGCACACAACATTCATCCGTATTGACTAAATCGCACACATCATTCATCCTTATTGACTCAATCACACACATTCATTCGATCACACGACTCAGTCACATGACATCCCCAGTCGCACGACTCAGTCGCCCGAATGACTCAGTCGCACGACTCAGTCGCATGACAGACCCAGTCGCCTGAACTGCAGGTTCGCGACTGCTGAAGCGCAGAGCAGCCTTTGGCTGCCCTGAGCACGAGTTTTACACAACAAGGACATCCAGAAACACACTACAAACACACACAAACAAGAAGCACACGCAGAAAGTCATCACACACACCCACACGACCTCTTGTGTTTGGGTTGACCCGAACACCCGAAACCCTAGAAATGGACAGCAAAAAACGAGCAAGAAAGGGACAACCAAGGTTGTCTACCTGCAAGGATGGAGTAGACAAGGTTGTAGATGAAGTCTAGATGAAGAAAACGAGACGAAACAGGGCGGTTTTGGTGCGAAGATGAAGAGAATGTGAAGTGAAGAAGAATGAAGAAGAAGAAGATGAAGAAAAGGGCTGGGAATGGGGTTTTTATACCCATCCAAAGTTTGAAAAATATTAATTTTAGTCCCTGCACTTACCTCTCAAGTTTCCAAAGTTTGTTTCGGTTGATTACGACCTTAAAAGTGTTCGTTATATTAATGTTAAAAGTGTGTTTAATGGTAATTAATAACTTCAAATGGTTTTATTAATTACAACGGTTATAAGTAAAACGATATATATATTTAGTGATAATGGTCATAAAATTTATAAAAGGTTTAGGCTTAGCACACGTTCACGAAGGAAGTATAGGCACAAGTATAATAAAGCAAGTATGAGCTCCATAACAGGAGTTCATGAAGAAAAGGAAGAAAAATTAAGAAAAAGTTGATGGTTAATTATGTTGATTGATGAGCCTTAAGGTGACGGATGTCACACCTAATAAAGGCATAAGAGGTTCATGCATCATGTCACATGCAACAATATATAATTACAAGATCATAAAGATTTTCCTTAAGAGGTTCATGCATAAACTATAGTCTAGGTCACCGTATATACTAACCTAAATCCCTATAGTTATGGGCTCTGATACCAATCTATCACACCTCAACTTTAATGGCGAAATGTCAAGATATGAGGGTTAAGATTTTTCACAGCCACATAACGCTACCATTAAATGTAAATATAAGTATCATAAGTTTTAAATAAGCATTACAACCCAAAAGTTTTAATGAACCAAAGTAAACAAAGTTCAACATCCAAGTTTCTCAATAATTTATTTAATATCCTAGGTCCAAGTCCTAGGTCCAAATCCTAGGTGTGAGCATGCTTCAAAGTGATCATTAAACTTGCGCATTTTCTGAAATATGTTAAAAATAAAGGGTCAATTATGAAAGTTGGTGAGTTTCCATGGGTTAAGCATACATATATATAAAACATTTCAAGAAGCAATTCATATCAATGGTTACGAATTATGCAAGTTTATAGAATACATATAGCTATAATCAAACCATGACCAGGAATAAGTTTACAAGTATATAATGATTAGATAAGTGTACTTGGTTCCCATGATGAACAAGCATACGTCATCAGGAGCCGACAATAAACTCGGCTTTAGCACCAAATAGGTTTGTCAGACCCATAGATCTATGACTTAGCCAAGCTAGTAATAGTTAATGATTGTCAACATATATTGTATCTCATATAACACTTACAATAATACCAATAACCATGACAAAGGTAAAGATGAATTGCATGTGATTACAAGTATTAAAAGGTTTACAAGTGTAAGTTGATAATTTAACATGTTTCACCCCAAAAGGTGTGAAATAATATAAATGGGGGCATGAAAAACTCACTTGATATATATGTATATAAGATGATTAATAAGAATAATAGACGATGTTCCAACTAATTTCTTTACAAGGTACCTAAACGTATATATTACAAGATTATGGTTGATAATAGGATTAACGATTTAACGTCAACTAGGGTTTCAATAAGAATTTGGGGTTTTTATAAATAAGATTTGTTATCGAAATCATAAATATATATTCTAATACAATGAAAGAAAACTTAATTAATCCTTTTATATCGATTTGTGAAATTAAAAGAAATTAATCCTTTTAATGATTTAATTATAAAATGTAAATAAAATTTTATAATTAACATAATTAATCTATAATTAAAGATAATGTAATGACCAATAAAAATTTAGTGATTTCAACTATTTAAAGTTTATTTCCATAAATATAAACTAATTACAACATTTGTTAATAATATTCTAAAAAATATTAAAATGTTTAAAGGAATAAATTTACAGAAAATAGTTGAATAACTTTAAAAACAAAAAAAGTTTATAAAACTGATTTTTATAATTTTTGGAAATTTTATATAATTTTTTTAAAGGTCAAAAAGCTTTAAAAAAGGTCTGAAGTTGCTCGGGTTCGAACTCAGGACTTCCAGTCTAGAATGTGAGTGTGTAACCAATAAACTAGGGCCAAGAACATGGTATGGAATAGGTTTTAAATTATAAAAAATAGTTATGAAGAAATCCCCAATCTTAAGAACCTTAGTTTGATTTTGATTCAAATAAATCACTAAATTGATAACACTTGCATAATAAACATGGGGCTTTGATTACCCATGTAATTTCGAGTATGTATGTATGTTCAATTTACCCGAGTGTAGATAGATTGACGATGAACAAGACGAAAAACAACGCTGGATTTGTCGTGAATGGTTGTGGTTGCAAACGATGACAATAACCAAATTAGTTGTACAAGAAGCCTTTACAGGACTCGATGAACGAAAGCCCTCTGTTAATTGAGGGTAAAATTTTAGAGAAGGTGGGGTTTGACTAGCTACGGATCGCGATGTGCTCGAGAGTTGATTTTTGGTGTTCGTTGTGTTTAGGTGAAACTGAAAGTGAGGATAGATTAAAGATAGTTAAAAGATTGTTTATGTTTGATTAATTGGATTATTATTGAGTCTTAATTAGTGAATGGTTAGAAAGTTAAGGTCGACGGTTACCGAACTCAATCAACAACTATTTCCGACTTTAAACTCCAATTAAAGTGCACTTATGGTTCGAAACGTACTCACAAATTCATTTGGAACGGTTTGGGGGTCAAATTTGTAGAGTTTCAGTGGTTTCGCGGCCGTTGGAGCTTAGCCGGAGCTCCGCCGGAGTTGTAGTCAGAAAAACGGGGTGATGGGGGAATTGGTTTGGGATTTTGCAATTTTACACATATGGCCCCTGTAGTTTGGACTTATTATTATTTTATGTAAAAACTTACTTTTAAAGTTTATAAAATGACAAAATACTCCTTTAAACTTAATTAACTTTAAGTTTAACATTAATCTAACTTGTTAACTTTTATAACTTATTATAATATAATAATAATAATAATAACAATAATAATAGTAATATTATTATTATTACTTTTATTATTATTATTATTTGTTATTATTATTATAGTTATTATTATTATTATTATTAATAGCATATAATTATTATTAATGTATACAATATAATTGTTTAAAATATTAATATTTAAATTAAAGAAATAATATAAAATTGAGAAACAAGCATAAGTAGCCCACAAGTTTCATAAATGACAACAATGGTCATCACAAGAATATAACGTCTTTAATTTCAATTTAACAAAAATACGAAATGTTACACTGCTAACACTGCAGCAGGTTTCAGAAGTATACCATTCTTCCGAGACCAATTTTTCTTCCAAAGACAATTTTCCACTTGCCTTCATCTTCATTTTGGAGCTTCCGAGAGGAAACATTTTTCCTTCCGGAGCTTGAATCTTCTTGAAACTCTTAGAGGTCTCTTTGTTGGTTATGTGAAAAGTACTTTCTTGATTGTAAGGATAGTCCTTAGCAAGATGAGAGGTACTCCCACACATGACACAATCCATTTTCTTCTTCCTAAGAGCCTTCTTTTTTGAACAATGCTGAACTTGATCACTTTCCTTCTCCATCTTCATCTTTGCAGATGTTGTGGAAGTTCCTTTAGGGTGAGAACTTCCTTTGGAGCTGGATGGTTCAGGTTGTGTAGCAGTGGTACATACTGATCAGCCTTCTTCTTGCTACTGGGATGTTTTGAACATAAACTAGAACTCCTGGTACTAGAGTTTAAGTTAATGTCTTAAGTCTTTACCACTTCGAATCCTGCTAAGATAAAAACTTATTTCTGCTTAAAGTTGAAGATGGACTTAATCTTATGAGCCTTCTTTGGTTTTCTTACTCTTGTAATCAAGTTCTTCCTTATAAACATGGTCATCTAAACTTTCTTACTCTCCTAATAAGAATAGTGACCTTCTTAGAATCCTCTTCTTTACTCTTCTCCGAGGCATTCTTCATTATATCTTCTTCATCCTCTTGTCAAGGGGTCTATGAGAGGAAGCTCATCTTCATAAGTTCCACACCTGGGAGATCTTACAAAGATTGTGTGTGGAGGAGCTATCTCACTAGATCCTAGTCCTGCTTATTCTAATAACAAACTTTTGCATGCAAGGATGAGGATATTATGTTATTAAAGGTCTCTTCTTTAAAAACACATTTTTCTGTCCTGGCTTTGCTGATCACAAGCTCAGCCTGGCATTCAGTCATCTTAGTTATGAGATCTTTGATTTGAGTCTTGTAATTTGTATGCACATGTTTAAGAATTGAAATGGTTTTCTCTAAGTTCTCTATTTTTAGTTGATAATCATTTTTAGTTCTTTTAAATTTAGATTTAAAGATATTTAAGGACTCAAGATCAGATCTCATCTCTAAGTTGTAGGACCTGTATCTATTAACTTTAGCAATACATTTAAGTGTACAAAGATGTTCCAATACCTTTGCTTCATCATGGTCAAACATCAATGCTTGGTTTGGAGATGCATCTTCCACCTGAAAGCTCCAGTCAAAGCCTCCTTCTTCAACAACAACTGCAACTTCCTGCTTTGACTTCTCATTCTGGGTAGCTTTCTCAGTGTAGTTTGGTCAGGTTTGTGCTTGGCCACCACTTTTCCTTGGTGCCTTGCATTCCCTTGAAAAGTGTCCAATTTGTTTATAGTTATAATACTTTACTTTGCTCTTGTCCAACCCAAACCTTCCTACCGGCTGCATTGCTTGGAAACTTCCTTCCTGTCCTCTTGTAGAACTTCTTGTCTCTATGAGTGAGAAGAGCCATTTGCTGGACTATTTCCATGTACTCCCAGTCATCTGGATGAATACAGTCCAAATCTTCAAGGGTGAATAGAAGTTTCCTGTGCTCTCATCAGAAGACATAAAGGCATGTGAAGAGTTTGTCTCTTGGAATAGGCTTCCTTGAGTGTAGCCTTCTCTTGGTGTCTTCGGGAAGGTGATGAAAGAACCCTTTTGTGAGTTGGCAGGGTAGCATATAAGATGATGTTGTAGTTCTATGTTATCCCTTTCAACCACATGGAGGGCTAAACTCTATTGATTGCTGGAGTTACCAGATGAACTTTGCACGTTCATCTCCATCTGGTATCCATTGAGAATACCATACAACTCTTTTAGAGTAAGAGTCTTAAGGTTCTCAATCCTCTTGATAACAACACAGTAATGTGTCCACTACCTAGGAAGAGAGGATATAAACTTCCTTACAATGTCCTTGTTTTCAAGAGTCACTCCAACATCTAATAAAGTGTCTACAATCTTAACATACCCGAAGTATTGTTGAGTCATAATTTCACCTACTTTAGGAGATCCTTCTTGTTCTTCTTAGCTTAAGTTTACCCCTCATACATCAGCTTCAGTGCATCCCACAACTATTTAGCTGTTTTGCACTTGTTGAAGCCTGTGTATATGGAGTTTGGAAGAGTAGCTTGAAGCGCTATCATGGCCTTTTGATCAATCTCAACTTTCTTCATGTCTTCATCAGAATGATCAGTCACAGCCTTTGAAATCATACCACCTCTAGTAGCAGCTGAAGAGGTGCATGGTATGTAAGGTCCTAAGACAACACGTTCCCACATCCTGGAGTCTTGTGACTTGATGAACCCTTCCATTCATTAGCACCAAGTGTCAAAGTTTTAAGAGTGATTAGTGGGGACTTTGTCATGGTTCCAGTTTCCATATCAACTTTTGTGATAGCTACCATTTGAGATGTTAAGTGTTTTGTGTGTGTGTGAAGGATCTTAAGATGGTGAGATCTTACAATCAAGAGCCTGGAATGCTCTGATACCAATTGTAGGACCGTTTAAGAGTGGTTGATCACTTACAACACAACACACAATAAGGAGAGTGATGTTTAGAACACTTAATAGATCAAATAGGGAACTGGTAACTCATAAGCATTATACTTAGAACACCACTAAAGTATGAGACAGAACAAAGAACAAACACAAGTAATCGGTTTTCAAGAATGTTGCATATGCTCTCAAGTTCTTTTACAAGGGTTAAGCATGTTTCTAAAGTTAAAAAGACCTGAGATACTATACTGCATTCTACAACCGACCATGCTTTGAAGGCCAGCTGGATACATTTGAACTAGACAACAAAATCAAATATAGAGTCAAAAGGCAGATTGCCTTTTGACTAGTGACTATGACATGCCATAGCTCACATCCTAATATATTACAAAAAGGATAAAATTACATAAAGTAGAAAGCATAAACTCAAGATCTCAATGTATAGTTTACCAAAAGCATGGACCTTTTCACCAACTAGTGAAAGTTGGTGAGTCAACATAGTTGTAGCGGAAAGTGGTCCAGCTTTATGGTAAAGTATATCAGATAAAAACACGTGTTCAAAAGTCTTCGGAAGATAATCTATCTTCATTTTTAAGCTTCAGAAGAACATATCTCTGAAGCTTCGGAAGACTTCACTTTAAGGGGGTGTTTGATTTCGGCTGACCCAGCTGATTGGCTGAGCCGGTGAGCTTGTTTGATGGACGTAAAACTCAAGCTGACTGGGTCAAAACATCTGACCCAAAAGAATAGGAGCAACAACTCATCAAGAAACACCAAGTTCCACCTCAAGACCATCTGATTTTGATGAAAGTGTTGTTTTTTGTGAACCAAAACCGAACCCAGATGGTTCAGGTGAAAACCTAGAGAAAGAGAAAGTTACTGTTGAAAAGCATAGGGGTGTGTGGTTGAGGAAGAACAATATGCACACCAAGTGTTTGATGAAAGCTGTAAGTGGGATTGCCATGGTGTAGAAGGTGCACACCAAGTGTTTGATGAAATGGCAAAATATGGAGGGTGTAATCCTGTTATATTAGAAGCTTTAGATAGAGTTGGTGATTTGGATGAAGTGTTTAAATCGTGGGAAGTTATTTTGTCCGTCAAAGGAAATATCGTTACGTAAATACTAAAGCGATTGGTTCTAGTCAGATACCGAATCAAACAGTCAAGTTTCAATCATATGCAGACACATTCAGAATTCTAGCTAGGTTAGCTTCTGACTTAATCAGATCTTACTGAGTTGGTGTAATCAAACAGCCCCTAAGCTTCTAAGATGTTGGTCTTGGCTTCCAAGATTTTACACTTAGAATATTTTTTAGTGCATCGTGTAAAACTTCTGAAGCATTTCTACTTCTGCACTTCAATGCATGCATGCAAGATGACTTTGGATATTTTAGGTGCATCAGCGTTTATATAAATTGTTGATACATATATCCCTAGTTTATGTGCTTAATGTAAAAGTCTGTCATGTCTTACACATACGTAATGAATGGGTTAAATGAAATATAATATGTGATTGATATTTATAATGTTTAATATTTCATAGTATTATAGTGTGTTAAAGTATAATTAACTTACTATATAGGTTTGAGGTTGTTATGCATAGTTCTTAGTCAATAATGATTAAGAAATGTGTTCAAACTTAATCGTATGAGTCTTCATGCGAATGGACCATGCTTATGGACCATACACATGAATACATCATGCTAATGAACCAGTCACACGACTGAACCAAATGACTGGATCAGTCGTACGAGTAAGACATGAGATTGACTCAGTCGCATGGGTCAGTCACACGACTGAAGACTACAAACCTATAAATACCACCTAATTCGTGGAAAAAATAACAATTGAGAGACTTTGGACACATACTCATAACCTAGCCGTCCAGAGCGTCTAGAAAGCCTATTCCAAGTTCATAGTTCGCATCTGATCTTTTTTCTACTCGTTTTTAACGTTCCTTTAATCGTTAGATTGATCGGGATTGCGTTCTCATTGATTGGATCGCAAATCAAATAGGATTCCGCACTATTTGATCTAGTTTCACGCATTATCAGTTAGTACTTCGTACATACACGGTCCATAAAAAGTGGTATCAGAGCCTTGGCTCTTGATTTTGCGTGTGATTCGATTAGTTTCAGTGTATAAAACACGTTTTTCATTTAAAGGAGTCACCTTTTGAGTAAAACATGTTTTCGACGTCTCCAGGTCTCAAAGTTTACGTTTTTCGGCATACGACAGATTAGGGTTCTTGAAAAATCGTGTTTTTGTGTCAAAGTGTCAAACACCTTCGATTTTACAAAATCAGCAGCCTTCAGTCGCACGATTGGCTCAATCGCATGACTGAACTCAATTGCACACCCCATTCGCACGATTGAACTCAGTCTCTCACTCATTCATACGACTGAACAACCCAATTTGCTTGTCTCCAATTGCACACTCCATACGCACGACTGGATCCAATCGCATGATTGAATTCATTCGCACCCCTCATTCGCACGACTGAGTCATCCGCATTGGCCATCCGCATTGTTCAATCACACGATTACCTCATCCGCATTGTTCAATCACACGATTACCTCATCCGCATTTGTCCATTCGCACAAGTGAACCAGTCTTGTTCTGAAGTTCAAAGTTTATAAAGATGGAAGATTAGTTCTTTGCTTTTACTTCTGTAAGGGACTCTCGCATCTAGAACCTTCTACTTCTGGAGAATGAAATTGGGAATCACAATAAACCACCAAAACTAATACATTAGATGATTACCCACAATGGAAACAACGATTCGAGATCTATCTAAATGGAGTTAATCCCAATCTTTGGGAATCCATTAAGACAGGGTATAGTATGCCAGTCGGTGTTGATGGTGTTAAGCTAACTTTGGGAGGTATGACTGATAGTCAGAAAGCTAAGTACAATACTGAAAGAAGGTGTATGCTCTATTGACTCAGTCGATACTGAAAGATATCTTTCATCAGTTCTCTGAGAACAAACAGGCAAAGAAGTTATGGGAGGCTTTGGAGAAAAGGTATGTTGGGAATGCAACGTTAAAGGCTTTGAAGGCAAAGGCTCTCAAGAAGGTGTTTGACAACTTCTCCTCAATAGGGAAAAAAAGCTTGGATGATATTATCGACATATTCTACCATCTGATGAATGAGTTGCACACTCATGGGGTAACAACGTCTATGGAAGATAAAGTGTCAAGTTTTGCAGATGGTTTGTCGGAGAAATGAGACTCATTTGTGTCTAATCTGAGACAGAACATATTCTTGCAAAGTTAGACATAAATTATTTCATACTAAAGTTAAGAGAGGAGGAACTGAGAATGAAGTACAGGTCATAGAAAGGATCCTATGACCAGAATCCTTCACTTTATAACTCATCTCCCACTCCAACGAGCTTAGGAGCACCTCTTCAAACTGTCTTTGTGTCTAGTTTAACATCTCCTTCCCAAACCATAGCTTCCGGACCAGAAACGTCAAGGTCATCCACTACCCAATATATAGTGCCTGAAGCCAATACTACAAAGTTGAAGATCGAGAATCTCAGAAATATCACAGTGGAAGTTGCAAAGGAGCATATGGATCGTCTAGCAGCTGTTGTCCATTCCTATGATGGTCTAGTTGCAGGGAAGAATGGAAATTGACATCTTGCAGATGAAGATTACGAGCAAGTGGATGAAAACAAACTAGAGTGAATGGATATCATGTGGGTTCTAGCGAGTGCTGTCAGAAGGGCGAAAAAGTTTGTGAAAAAGACAGGACAGAATTTAGTAGCCACAAAAGACACAATGTTTGGCTTTGACAAAACCAAAGTCACCTGCTTTAATTATGGTGAAAAGGGGCATTTCAAACGTGAATGTGTAAAGCCCAAGAAACAGGTAACCGAAATCCGTTCTCAACCTTCAACCGTCAAGACAAACCCACGAGTGGAGCTGCCTCTTCAAGCAAAGAGACAAAGGACTTGAATGCTCAAGATGACGAAGGGCAGGATTGGATCTTTAGTTTTGTGTCTTCGGGTGAATCAAACATTGCATGTGTCGAGGGATTGGATGATGGCTCTGCGAATGAAGGTGAAATCATAGTTGAACAAGTAATGTCAGATAATGAAGAAGTTGTGAATATGGTAAATCACCTGATTGAAGAAAAACTCAAAATGACATGTTCAGAATCTCCAGCATCCGAAGAGTCTAACTCAATTGATGGCTGATTCAACTGATTATTCACAGGTAAGTACGAAAGACCAACTTTTTGAAAATCATGCTTGTATTGAATGTAACAAATTTAGAGAAAGCATTGATTTGAAATTTGCTAGGTTATTAGACCACAATGATAGCTTAGTAAATGATTTACAACTGTGCACAGAAGCTAATTGTATTTTGAAACAAAATGAGTGTAGTTATAAAGAAAAAAATAGAACTTTTAGGCAAACAACTAAGGGAAACTAAGGTTGTTGCTTTTAATCAAGCTAATGATATAAAGTTTTATTTAAAATCCTTGGAAGAAACAAATAAAAAAGCAGTTTTAGAAGTCAAAGTCAATTCTTTAAAACAAAAACTTCACAGTTGGACCAGTTCTTCTCACATAGTTCAAAACTCAGTGAAAGAACAAATAATGGGGAAGGTTGGATTACAAAGTAGTGCTATCACCACATGAGATCATGTTAAATAAAAAATGTAGACCTATAAATAACAACCCAATTAAGGATCATGTGATGTCCACTCCTCTGGTTAGTGATCCTGATTCCACGGGCAAACCGGTGAAATCTGCCACTAAACAAAAGGAGCTACTTTGAAATCCAAAGGCAGGATGCCCGTTGAGAATTTAAATGATGCATTTAAAAGGTTAATATAAGGTCAGGTTCACCAAAGTCTATTTCAGAACCCAAACTGACTAAACCAGTTAACCACACACGTGCTAGTCATCAAAGTCTAACCAAAGAGCATGTTAAAGATGTTCAAAACGTAAAAAACAATTAATTTTGTTAATAAAGGTGATACATCTAAACGAGAAGTGACTAAATCCAACCAGACACATGTCACACCTGTATCACACTCAACCCCACATAAATAGTTTCCTCAACTTGAAAAGGGAGATCCTGGTACAGAGGACACATCTTTTCTAACTGTCCTTATTATCAGACTCCCAGACAAAAAATTGAACTTTATGATACTAAACCAAGTTCTTCAAAAAGAGCTCTATTACTCCACCAAAAAGAATTAATGAACCTAAAGTTTAAACTGTAAGCAAGTCGTCTGTTTATCACAAACATGCCTTACACAAAACTGGCTTATGGAAAGAAAAGTCAGTCCATTTTCTGATAATGAGAACAATAAGAAGAATGATATGCCTCACCCTCAAATGGATAGTGGGTTGAGTTTATGATGTGTGATTCCTCTGGTCACCCAAGCTAGTTAAGGCTTGGGTCCCAAACCTAAACTGACATTTATTCTGAATGTGCAGGGTGTCCATTATAGTGCTATCACAAATACCTGGATTGTTGATAGTGGGGCATCGAGGCACATGATCGGGAACTTGTCTCTCCTTTTCAATGTCAAACAAATTAAAGGGGGACACGTATCATTTGATGGAAATAAAGGAGGATACATCACCACTCAAGGCGAAGTGGGAAACCAGAAAGTCAAGTTTGATAAGGTCAACTACGTTCACAACTACAGAATAACTTGCTTTCAGTATCCAAGATATGTGACAAAGGATTCAAAGTTATTTTTGACAACAAGAAGTGCTACGTATTAAAGAAGGAGTACATATCCCGGAGGACCAAATCTTAATGTTAGCTTCAAGATATAATGACTTATATGTCTTGGATCTATCAAAAGCCTCCATAAACGACCATAAAGTTCAATGCTTCTTGTCAAAGGCAATAGAGAGGGACTCAATCTCCTGACATAGGAGAATGGGACACATCAATCCATGGAAGATGAATCTTTGATCCAGAATGATTTAGTGAATGGAGTAAATGTCAAGAATTTTCAACTTCCAGATTTTTGTGTAGCGTGCAAGAAAGGTAAGCAGACCAAGAAGTCTCACAAGGCAAATAAAGTAAATTCCATTGACCTGCCTCTCGAACTTCTACACATGGATCTGTTTGGTCCTGTCAGCACCAAGAGCATCGCTGGTGATTTGTATTGTTATGTAGTCCTTGACGATTACTTAAGATTCTCTTGGGTAATGTTTCTGAAATTCAATAAGAGATTTGAATCTTTCAAATAGCTGGTAACTACATTGGAATCGCTCTACTAGCTAAAAGTGAGACAGATTCGATCAGACAATGACACGGAGTTCAAGAACCAGTGGATGGAGGCGTTCTGCAAAGAGAAAGGAATTGTACACCGGTTCACATCTTCCTACACTCCACAAATGAATGGAGTTGCTGAACGAAAGAACAGGAGCTTGATAGAGACAGCAAGAACGATGCTAGCCGACTCGAAACTGCCTATCCAATTTGGAACGAGACAGTTTCTAATGCATGTTACACCCTTAATCGAGTCTTGGTGGTCAAACATAATGGTAAAACATGTTATGAGTTGCTCCAGTGACGTAAACCTAATCTGGAGTATCTCGAACCATTTGGCGCACCATGTACGCTACTGAAGAAAACTTAGTCAGGGAAGTTTAGTGAGAAGGCTGAAGAAGAATCTTTTTAGGATACCATATACCGAACAAGAGAGTTTATAACACTCAACGGGTCAAGTATAAGTGTGGTGCGATGTTGACGTTCAAAGATACACCACCCCCTTGCTGGAAAGAGACCTTATTCTTCTTTGATTATGATGGATTCTTTAAGTCCTTCAACATCTGTGGCATCCGTCACCTTAAGGTCCGTCGAACAATATAATTAACCATAGAATTATTTTAGTTATTCTTCCTCTTCTTCATGAACTCCTGTTTTAAGAAATCATGTTTGCTTTATTACCCTTGTGCCTGTACTTCCTCCGTGAACGTGTGCTAAGCCTAAACACTTATAAATTTCATCACCATTATCACCAAATATATCATTTTTAATTATAACCATTGTCATTAATAAAAACATTTTTAGCCATCAATTACCATTAAACACACTTTTAACATTAATATAACCAATACGCTTAAAGTCTTTTTCAACCGAGCAAACTTTGAGAACTCGGGGGATAAGTGAAGGGACTAAAATCGACATTTTGAAACCTGGGATGGGTATAAAAACCCCATTCCCAGCCATTTTCTTCATCCTCTTCACTTCTCCTTCATTTTCTTCTTCACCACCTATCTTCTTCACTTTTGCACCAAAAACGCTCCATTGGTCTCGTTTTCTTCCTCTAGGCTTCGTCTACAACCTAGTCTACTCCATCCTTATAGGTGATGACCTTGGTCGTCCATTTCTTGCTTGTTTTACTGCTATCCATTTCTAGGGTTTCGGGTGTTTGGGTCAACTCGAACACCAGAGGTCGTGTGGGTGCGTGTGATGACTTTCTACGTGTGCTTCTTGTTTGTCTGAGTTTGTTAAGTGATTCTGGAAGTTCTTGATGTGTAAAACTCGTGCTCGGAGCAGCCAGTCGCGAACCTGCAGTTCAGGAAACTGGGCTGTCATGCGACTGAGCCGTGCGACTGGGTGAGTCGTGCGACTGAGTCATGCGACTGTGTCTCTCGGGCGACTGAATCGTGCCACTAGGGATGTCATGCGACTGAGTTGTGCGATCGAATGAATGTGAGTGCGATTGAGTCAATGACGATGAGTGTGTGTGCGATTGAGTTAATACGGATGAGTGTGTGTGCGATTGTGTCAATGCGGATGAATGAATGCATGCGACTGTGCGTGTATCACACGACTGAAGGCCAATCGTATGAATGAAGGTTCAGTCGTACAATGAAGCTGATTCATACGAATGAAGGTGATTCATGCGTATGGGGTTAAGTCGTGCAATTGGGTGTTGTGTGGTACGATTGAATACCAGTCGTACGAATGAAGGTCCAATCATGACAATGAAGCTGATTTGTACGATTAAAGGTTGATTCGTACGAATGGAGTGTTGAGTCGAGCATCTGGTCCTGTTGTGTGACTGATGATGCTTGAGTGTGAATTTCCTTCCTGAATGTCTTGTGATGATAAGGTAATATCAGTAATAGTCTCATTGCTTGAACACAAAGATTAAAGTCAACGCTATCAACATGCACATACTATTTCAATTGAAATCAACCAAACATTTTACAATTATCGACAACCCACTTGGAACTGCAAATACTTAACAAGTGCTATCTTTTATAACAATGAGATCTTTATACGGATGTCACTAGCAATGACGCTACTCTTAGTACTTGGATCTACATAAGATCTGATACTTGCGTCTGCTTGTGTGTGCTACCCACGACCGAACCGATACAACCCGAACAGACCAAACATTACTATATGCTTTATACACGACATTAACGCTTAACAATAACTGTCAATAGGTGTTTGACTATCATTGCATTCAACTGTTGGGAATCTTGATCATTCATACTTGCCACTTAACATGTGAGTTTCATGGCCCCTTTTTATGCTTATACTACTTTACAAACATTTAAAAACATGGGGGAAAAGTATGCTCATATTTTCATGCTGTACAACATACATACAGTTTACATACTTGGAATCAACGTGCTACTATTTTGCGGGTACTTATCTCATACATGCTTGAGTCTGCTTTGTGGTTCTTTCTTACAACCATTTAATTCCAGTGGAGAACCAAAAGATAGGTATTGGTAGTACTACTTGGGTTGACACCCCCCCCTCGTGTTAGTATACTAGTTAGTACCAACAGATGCCAAGAACGGGCCTTAGGTGAATATATTCCGATAAGATTCTTTGTGTACGTCATTAGGTTTGGTTGTAAAGCTCTTGTCATGTGATTTTGCTTACTTATAACTGTATGCACGGTATTCTGCAACAACTTTATACAACATCAATACTTATTTACATTTTAAACCTGCGAGCTCACCAACATTTTGTTGACCATTTTAAGCATATCTTTTCAGGTGATCATGCTAGCTGAGGTTCTAGGTGTGCTGCCTTAGTGGAGACCCTAGGATGCATTTTCGGGCTAAACTTGTTTTTGAAACAATTGTTGTATCTGTTTCAAACAGCATTACACTTTGTAACTTGTTCCCGGGTTGTGGGAATTGCATACAATGTTATTATCTATGTTTATCTTATATCATGTTTATGCTTATGGCTATGTTGTCGTGAATACTGACTAAACACGACACAAGTCCCCTTGTTGTCGGGTGTCGTCATGATACGCTTGTCATCATTATTATTATTGCATCTTTATCGCTTACCATGTGTTATGACGATTCTCGTCTCATTACATCCCCGTGTTTCCGCTCTTAGCGGGGGGTGTGACAACATCCCTCCCTCCTTTCCTGATGATTAGCTATCAACCAGAATGATGTACGATGTCTTAAACACACCGTCACTAGACTCGACAACATCAGTTCCACAAGGTGAGTCTTCTAGTCATTTAGGGGGAGCACTTGATATAAGCGACTCCTCCTGTGACGATGAAGAAGTGAAGACTAAACAGGTGGATCAGGAGGAACATGTTCCTGCTACTGAAAGTACACAAGCATCAGATGTTGATGCCTCTGACACATCAGAACCTCACACTCTAACGACTACAGATACTGGACCTAGAATTCAAAATCTGGATCAAGAAGTAGCTGTTCCCACCACTCCCAGATATCGACTAAATGTATATCATCCTCTGGACAACGTCATAGGGGATGTACGATCGGGAGTACAGACACAAAATCAGCTATACTCAGCTGATTATGCGTCAGTCATGGAAAAAGGATATTTTCACGACGGTGCTATCAATTTTATGTCTCAGTTTGAGCTAAAATATGTAAGTGAAGCTTTAAACGATGAGGCAGGGTTAGTGCCATGCAAGAACTCCTATAGTTCAAGAAGCTAGGAGTATGGACACTAGTGGATAGATGAAAAGGTGCTAAGGTAATTGCACTAAAGGGTCTTGAAGTGCAAGAAAGATGACCAAGGGGTCATAATCAGAAATAAGGCTCGACTTGTGGTTCAAGTTTTAGACAAGCCGAAGGCATTGACTACAATGAAGTGTTTGCACCTGTGGCTAGAATATAAGCAATCCGTATCTTCCTAGCCTATGCATCTACATGAAGATTAAAGTTTATCAACTAGATGTCAAGAGTGCATTTCTTCATGGTGAAATCTATGAGACAGTGTATGTCAGTCAACCCGAAGGATTTGAGGATCCTTATCATCGGGACAGAGTCTACAAGCTGGATAAGGCTTTCTACGGGCTCCATCAAGCCCCTAGAGCTTGGTATGAGAAACTCTCACTCATCTGGTGAAACATGGTTTTTGTAGAGGAGTTATTGACTGGACATTGTTTATCAAAGAAAAGGATGGCGACTTACTCTGGTACAGATTTATGTTGATGACATAATCTTCGATTCCAAAAAGGAAGAGTTATGTAAAGAATTTGAATCTGTCATGAAAGCAGAATTTGAGATAAGTGCAATGGGGGAGATGAAGTTCTTCCTAGAATTACAGGTGGATCAGACACCAAAAGGAATCTTGCTGCATCAGACTAAACATGGTTTTTGTAGAGGAGTTATTGACTGTACACTGTTCTAAATACACCATCACAGGAATCTACATCATCTGGCTCACAAGGTGAATCACCAACCAACTCAGGGGGAGCACTCGAGGTAAATGACTCTTCCTCTGATGATGAAGTCGTGGAAAATGATCAGGACACTCAGGAGCAACAGGTTCCTCCTACTGCAAGTCCACAAGCATCTGGCATTGATGCCTCTGAGTCTTCGAAACCTCAAACTCCTACTGCCTCAGATACGGAACCAAACGTTCATAATCTAGATTCTGAGGTAGTTGTTCCCACCACTCCTGGATCACAAGACAATGTCATTGGGGATGTCAGATTAGGAATTCAGACAAGAAATCAGTTTTATTCAGTTGATTATGCCTCGGTAATGGAGAAGGGTACCTTCACGATGGTGCTTATCGTTGTTTTGTGTCTCAGTTCGAGCCCAAATACGTCAGTGAAGCCCTAAATGATGAGGCATGGGTCAGTGCCATGCAAGAAGAACTTCTTCAGTTCATGAAGTTTGGTGTATGGACACTGGTTGATAGACCTAAAGGTGCTAAAGTCATTGGCACCAAGTGGGTCTTGAAATGTAAGAAAGATGACCAAGGTGTCATCATCAGGAACAAGACTCGACTTGTAGTTCAAGGATTTCGACAAGTCGAGGGAATTGATTACAATGAAGTATTTGCACCTATGGCGAGAATGGAAGCCATCCGTATCTTCCTAGCCTATGCCTCTTACATGAAGATTAAAGTTTATCATTGGATGTAAAGAGTGCATTTCTTCATAGTGAAATCTGGGAAACAGTGTATGTAAGTCAACCCGAAGGATTTGAGGATCCATATCATCGGGATAGAGTTTACTAACCGGATAAGGCTCTCTACGGGCTTCATCAAGCCCCGAGAGCATGGTATGAAAAACTCTCAACTCACCTTGTGAAACATGGATTTCGCAAAGGTGTAATTGACTGTACACTATTCATCAAAGAGAAAGATGGTGATCTGCTGCTGGTTCAGATTTACGTGGATGACATAATCTTTGGTTCCAAGAACGAAGAATTATGTAAAGAATTTGAAGGAGTGATGAAGGCATAATTTGAAATGAGTGCCATGGGAGAGATGAAGTTCTTTCGCGAACTACAGGTGATCAACACCAAAGGGAATATTTCTACATCAGAAAAGTATGTAGGGGATATTCTCAGTCGGTTTGACATGGAGAATGCTTCCACAGCTGGGACTCCACTTGCTACAAATCATGATGTAGCACCCGACAAGAATGGTGATCTGGTTGATGCCACCATGTACCGAGGAATGATTGGATCCCTCATGTACCTCACTCCCTCAAGACCTGATATTATGTATGCAACATGTCTTTGTTCAAGATATCAGGCAAAACCAAAAGTTAACCATCTTATTGGGGTCAAAAGGATATTTCGTTATCTGAAGGGTACACCCACACTTGGGTTGTGGTATCCTCATGACGATGACTTTGAGCTAACCGCGTATAGTGACTCGGATTACGGCAGCTGTAAGATGAACTACAAATTCACCTCAGCAGGTTGTCAATTCTTTGGGAGAAGATTAGTCACGTGGCAGTGTAAAAAGCAGACATAAGTTGCGTTGTTAACTTGTGAAGCTGAATATGTTGTTGTGGCAAGCTCCTGTTCTCAAATCATCTGGATTCGACAACAGATGCGGGACTATGGTTTAAAATTTTCTAACACCCCTATATTTGTTGATAATTCTGCTGCAATAGCCGTAACTAAAAATCTTGTCCAACATCCTAAGACCAAACATATCGGCATAAAATATCACTTTATACGTGATTGTTTTGAAAAGAATCTAATCGATGTTGTTAAAATAAATACGGATTTTCAATGCACTGACCTCTATACAAAAGCTTTTGATAAACCACGTTTTCTATACTTGTTAGAGGTCAACGGCGTTATAAAGAAAAGTGATGTAATTCCAGACGATGAACAGGTCTAGTCCGATGCGTCAAGTATTTTTTATTTTATTTTATTATTTTTCTTTTATTCTAGCTTATTTCATTTAATTTATTTTATTGTTTCAATTCTTCGCCTATTAAAATCCTAAAAACTCAAATCTTTTACGGTTTTAGAATTTTACGGGGAGAATAGGTTAAGTAAAATAAAAAAAGAAAGAAGGGGGGAGGAGGACAGACAAGCTGATAGAAATAAGATCGTATCTGAGATATCGATTCAAAGACTATGGAAAATGATAGTTACAAGAACAAAGCATTTGGGAATTTAAAAGATTTAATTTGAATTAGATGCAAATTCAAAGTATAAGTCTGAGAAGTCTAAGAAAAAATAAAAGGAAAAATGATAGTAAAACTATCTACTACTAAGGTAACACGGAGAAAGTAGGCCTAGAGGTTGCTAGACCGTTAGATGATCTATCGGTAGATTCAACACAATAGATAAGTAGACCTCTTTGGTGATCTCAAGATCAAACTAAGCTGTTCAACAAGCTGTGGGTCATCATATTATCCCTGGTTAACACAATCAACAGAGTTCTAATAAGGGGTGATGGGCAAATTGAACGTCACAAATGTGTATGGATGACCAAAATACGAGCAAAGCACATGATGGATAATGCAAAAAGCAATCAAACTGATAACCTATGTTGTTGGTGAGATCTGTGCAACAAATAAATTGCTCAAACAAGAAGATAGGTTATGTGCCTCTCTGCTGTGCGGTGGCACTGACCTGAGGATAAGCATAACCTATATATTCTAGAATTCATTGTTGTTTGCCGCCTCTCTGCTATGCGTTGGCACTAACCTGAGGCTTGGCTTCTCTTTCAAAGCTTTAAGAATAGTGTTTTCTTGTCAAAATACCCGTAGACTGCTCAAAAATCTCCTGAGGAATGTTGATTACCATATAAGCGTGGGATCCACAAATGCTTGTTGAAATAAGTAAACCTTAAACAATCACCAATTTGTGTCAAAAGTCTGTGTATGGATTTAAGTGGACAAGTATACTGACAATCATCATGGCTGCAATTCTTGAAAGTCCAAATCAATGTGTGTGTCTTAAAGTACTAGTATGATTTCCTTAATTTGCAATGACTCGGGATGAAAACTAGAATCTAGCATCAAATGATTTTGGTAACACGTCCTGAATGATTTGATTATCTGTACGATTCCATAATGAATCATTCCTCTTATGGTCAAAATAATTGAATCTGCCTGTTCAAGAAGTAAATCTGTTAGATTTTAATCTTAGGATTTCCACCTCACAAAAATCACAAAAATATGTCTTAATTCCGTCCTTATATCTAATAGTTTCTTTTGTTTTAGTTTGTCAATTTAGGTTTTATAGTTAGACTATGTCGTGGAATTCATCTGGGATTTAAGCACATAAAAGGGTCACGTCTGAGGTGACCAAACGTGCTTTCAATGTTAAATGGGTCACGTCTGAGGTGACCAACGTGCTTTCAATGTTAAATGGGTCACATCTAAGGTGACAAAACGTGTTTTGCTTAAAAGGATCACGACTGAGGTGATCAAAAGTTTTCAAAGTTTAGATGATCATGTCTGAGATGATCAAATGCTCGTAATGTTTAATCAACTGTTAAATGGGGTTAAATTTCAAATGGTCATAAAGTCAATACCACAAGTATGATCCATTCGCACGAATGGACCTTGAGTATGGACCATTCGTCCGATTGGACCATACTTATTCACTAGGCAACCAAATGGAGCATGAGTATGAACCATTCACATGAATGACTTACACGATTGAGCCAGTCGCCCGAATGGAGGTGTGCGAATGAGTCAGTCGCCCGACTGAAACCCAGTCAGCCGACTGGATGCAATCGAATGAACCAATCACATGACTGAGGTCCAATCGCCCAAATGAACAGAGCGAATAGGTCCAGTCGCCCGATTGAAATCAGATTTAGTATAATAGGGCAGTAGTCGATCGCATATGCTCATCACCACTCATTCGCCCTAAAATCACATAAAGTGCCGTTACTCTGCCAAAATTTCTTCAGACCTAATTTGACTACATATTGCGACATTCTGATGTTTTCTGGTGTTTACGCAGGTATAATGCGGTGCAATCTACCAAAAATTCAGTTGATTTGATACCAAAATCACGACATTCGGACCTAACGAAAAACCAAAACTAAGTTGGACAAATAACCTAACTAAACTAAGTAAAATGTTGAAATCAAGGTTATTAGGTGATTAGTAGAGTGACTGCGAGTCGAATGAACCAATACATGATGTCTAATTTGAAGTTTTGGTCAAAATTCGAATTTCATTCGAACAGACAGTAAGTCAGGCGACTGGACACCCGGATGAACTCCAATCGCACGACTGAGCTGGCCGAACGACTCAGTCGGCCGAATGAATAATACGAATGAGCTCAGTCGGCTGACTGAACCAATCGCAGGTTCAGTCACCGTTGAACTCAGTCGCATGTTCAATCACCAGACTGTATTCAGTCGCATGTTAGGTCAAATGACTGAACCCAGTCGTGTGGTTCAATCGCATGATTGAACAAGACTGATTTCAAACAGGTTAATTACAAATGGTTTCTATTGTGTGATGATCTAACTTGTATGCTCCTTGTGTTACAGATTGATGGCTGATAAGTGGACAATAAACACCAGCATATATCTGTACTCATTTGGATGCCACAACTCGGAACGGTGTCGAGTTGCTGGGATCATTGCATTCCTAAAGAGATCCCGGATCCACAGAGCTATATCAACACTGTGCACTCCCTATAGGTCTATACAGCAGGCCTTCTGGGAGGGGGCATCGGTTAATCGTTCACATGAGCCCTATAGCATCTGGAGCACCATTTTTGGGCATGATATCGAGGTGATTGCTGAAGATATTCGTCGAGTGCTAGATCTAGGTGACGATGCAGATCACCCGACCAGATTACACCCTCTGACAGTGAGAGGGTGTTTCCTTAGGGTTAAGTACTCTGGGGACATAAATGCAGGTGTGCTCAACAAGAGCAACCTGTGTCCCCAGTACAAGTACTTAGCACATGTCATACTTAAGTGCTTAGCTTCGAGGAGGGGTGGCTTTGATGATCTTTCAGACCAGATTCAGAATGCCTACGTGGCACTGGTACTGAACCACCCCTTTAGCTTCTCGAGCATGATATTCTCATACCTAATTGAGAATCTGGAGGCTAAAGGCAAAGAGGGTTTTTGCATGTATCCGAGGTTTCTCCAAATGATTATTGATGAGAAGCTACCCTCTCTGCCTAAGGAGAGCCAGGATGCGGTGTCACTGGAGGTTATGGATGACATGACACTAGACCGCGTGAACGTCTACAGGGAAAGCTTGGGTCAAACCCCCTGTTAAGAGACTGATTGAGCATCTGGCCCAGGTGGAGTACGTGGCACCGGGAAGGCAGAAGTGGCGCCACGAGGAGAGTGATTCAAATGTTCAGCAGATTGCTCTTCCATCTGATGACTCCGATGATGATGACGGAGACACGGGTGCAGATTCTGGCCTTGCTGTTTCTAGGGCCAGCCCTGCTCATACTACATCTCCACCCCTAATCATACTGATGCCACCACTGCCAATTTTCACCAAGATTTTTGTCCTCCCGATGAGGAGGAAGAGAGTGACGAGGACTATGGGCAGTAGGGTGGTTGCCACAGAGAGAGGATTACGGGCGGTTAGTGGACGCCCAGGGGAGTCCAGGGATGCTGCTGCTGATTTAGATCCCTCATATGCCCCGTACCCACCCAGCAGCCAAAGGGGAGCCTCAGTGCCTAGAGGCACATGAAAGAAGCGGATGGCCCACCCCTATGGCAAGAAGGGGAAAAGACTGAAGTTTACCCTGATCTCATCTACCACCACAACCACTACCTCAGCCACACCTTCCACCACTACCACCACCACTACAACCTCACACACCACTAACACACCCACTCCACCACTTACCCACATCCCATCCACCACCACTATAGCTCATCCACCACCACCCACATCTATACCACCCCTAATATTCACCTCTGTCACCACCACCACCACTAGCCCCAAGCCACCATCATCCCACCCTACATTTCACACAAGTCCATCTCTACCTCCCATTGGGGTAGAGGAATAGCTGTCAGCACTCAACCGTATGATGCTGAAGCTGTTAGTTGCTGATGAATAGAAGACTGCCTAACTACGTCAGCTTGTGGAACTAAACGCTACCCAAGCATAGTAGATCTCACAGCAAGGTAAGCAAATTGCCCGACTTCAAGAGCAAAACGTCCACTCATCAAAGAGGATAGAGGAGTTGGAGGCCTCTAACCAGAGCCACTTAAGATAAGAGAAGGAGATGATGATGATGATGACGATGATGATGGTGAAGATGATGATAGTGATGATGATAGGCTAGTGAGAAGGAAGAGACAAGGGAAAGGCAGAACAGTGATGATAATAAAGAAGGAGATGCAGCTGCATCTACATCAGCTCAAGGTTAAGAGAGACGTACAAAGAGAAATCAAGACCAAGGAGCCTCATCTTCTGCCCCTCCTACTGACGCGCCGACTATTCAAGGGAAAAGTAGTGTTTTGATATTTATGTACTTGAAAACTTTGTAATTGAATTTTGGATTCGTATTATGTAATTAATATTTATGTATATATTAGATGTTTACTATTTTGATTATTGACTAATGGTTGATGTGTTACATGTTTTAAAATCAAGCAAATCCAATTTTCAAAGAGATGAATACAATGTTGCTCCCCTTCAGTGGATTAAGACACACTCACAATGATTCTTGATATACAAGGGATAGTCAGGAGGACTGTGAGTTACACTCCTAAAGAAGGAGAAATAATTCATGATCTCACTGATGAGCAATTGGCCGAAATGTTCTGACTGAATCCTGACAAGATCGTGAAGGATGCTCCTAATGTGTACATAGATAGTGATGATGAGCTTAATGATGTGGATGAAATCAAGATTGAAGACGTCACTGCACAACATTATCCAGAGTACGCTGACAATGAGGGAAATGTAGTCCCCAATCTAGGTGACTCCCTTGTTAGTGAAACTTTTGAAACTCTGGATAAAATGGAACATGAGTCAGAGAAGAACAAAGAGCAAGCCCAAGCCTCAGACGTCGATTTCAACATCAAAAAGGCTGATAGGCAGCATGTTTTGTAGAAATAAGAGCCCAGCACAGTGCTCCAAAGTCAAATGTCTACACCAAACTCTATAAAGTGAAGAAGCATCACAAGGTGTAAGGAAAAATTATAGTGTGGGCCTATTTTGAATATCTTAATGTTTATGCTGATAAAAGAGAGAAGGGGATCGAGTACTTCAGATTCCCACACGATTTGAAGACTCTTCCCGGGTTTTGAGCTCAACCAACTAGCAACATTGAAGTTGCTATATGCTGACCCTCGTAAGATGTCAGGCTGGTTTGAAGCTACTTTAAAGAGAGAGTACCACACCAGGTGGGTCAACTTCAAGCTTCAACAACAAATGACGTATATCAGAAGATCTGAAGTTGATGCCATTACTGGAAAACCAAAAAAAGTCCTGAAATGGAGTCCTCCGCGCACGATGTCTAGAATCCATCTACGGGAAATGCCACAGGACTTCACTCCACACTTCAAGTGGTGGTACTACGATTGGAGAACAGGCGATTCGGTTATAGGATTGAACAGAAATGGTAGTATGGAAACTCTCAGGGTGTTTGACCCCATGTGGCTCACTAACTTGTCGGCTGATGATGTTTACACCTTATACAAGTGGCCACTATTCTATGACTTGCAGGATATTATACCAGCTCTCCAATTCCAGAATGTGATACGGCTTTGCTTTGCTTTTGAAATACATGCCGGAGTCATAAGAGAGGAGAAGTACAAGAAATATGAGGAGCTTATGAAGAATGTAAGATAATAGATGAAACTAGGACCAATGGGGAGTTTGTAGATACATATGTACCTAGTTTATGAGCTTAATGAAAAGTCTTTCATGTCTTACATATTGTAACTGGATGGTTGAATGAATTACAATATGTGGTTTATGCTTATAATGTTTAATATGTCATTGATTAATGTATGTTAACACTTATTGAACTAACTATATAGGTTTGTGGTTGTTTGAATAAATCTAAGTCAAATAATGATTATGAAACATATTCAAACATAGTCATATGAGTTCTCAAATGAATGACCCATCCTAATAGACCATACACATGAACAACTTCATGCGAATGACTCAGTCGCACGACTGAACCAGGAGACTGGATCAGTCGCACGATTATAACATGAGATTGGCTCAGTTTCACGACTGAACACTCAGTTGTGCGAATGGATTAACCGCATGACTCAAGCGCATGACTGAACCATGCTAATGGTTCAGTCACCGAATGAGAAACCCTAACATATAAATACCACTTAAATCGTGGAAAAACACAACACTTCGAAAACCTATGAACTAAATGGTACCCTAGCCGTCAAAACTTCTAAGAAGCTTTTCCAAGTTCATAGATCGCACGAGATCGATTACCAATCGTTCTAAACATTTAGATTCAATCTACAATTGATTCTACACATGTTCTCACTGATTAGATCACCAATCAAATATGATTCCGCACTATTTGACTTGGTATACACGTATCAGTTAGTATTTCATTCTATACATGATCCTAACATGTATGTATGTATGTATGTATGTACATATGTATGTACGTATGTATGTATGTATGTACGTATGTACGTACGTATGTACGTACGTATGTACGTATGTACGTACGTATGTATGTATGTATGTATGTATTTGTATGTATGTATGTATGTATTTATGTATGTATGCATGTATGTATGCATGTATGTATGTATGTATGTATGTATGTATGTATGTATGTTGTATGAATGTATGTATGTATGCATGTATGTATGTATGTATGTATGTATGTATGTATGTACGTACGTACGTACGTACGTGTATGTATGTATGTATGTATGTATGTATGTATGTATTATTTATGTATGTATGTATGTATGTATGTATGTATGTATTTATGTATGTATGTATGTATGTATTACGTACGTATGTATGTATGTATGTATGCATGTATGTATGTATGTATGTATGTATGTATGTATGTATGTATGTATGTATGTGTGTATGTATGTATGTATGCATGTATGTATGTATGCATGTATGTATGCATGCATGTATGTATGTATGTATGTATTTATGTACGTATGTATGTATGTATGTATGTATGTATGTATGTATGTATGTATGCATGTATGTATACCTGTATGTATGCGTGTATGTATGCATGTATTTATGTGTGCATGTATGTATGCGTGTATGTATGCATGTATGTATGTAGGTAGCTAACCCACACATCGTTGGGATAACACCCTACAATGGGGCGTGTCCCGACATACAAGGCTTGCAAGACTTTCTTTGCTTTCAATCGTTCATTAATACATGCATTCATTCATCATGTTCCTCTTTTCATTATCTTCCATTTTATGTTACATAATTCTTGCATTTCATTCATTAACATCCAACTTAAAGCCAAGGGAAAAATAAACATTCATAATAAGGAACATCATCACAGTCATCATCATCATACAGGGCATCATACATACATAGCATACATCATACATACCATAATGCATAAGCATCATACATACTATCATAACATCTATGACCTCAAAAGTCAGATTACATGAACCCCTAGGAACATCCCAAGTCAAATCTTAAATCTCACTTTTCCCCAAGAAGTCAAACTATTCTAAGTGTTCATCCGCATTTGTTCCATTTCATCCGCATTTGTCTTTCTTCATCCGCATTTGCTATAGTTCATCCGCATTTGCCTTTTATTCATCCAAACTTGTTATACTTAGTCAATGCTCATCCGCATAAACTTTCCATCCTCATTGAATTCATCTGCATTTCCCACTACTCATCCGCATTTCTTTTACTTAGTGGAAAATGTCCATCCACATTGACTTTCTATGTTCATCCGCATTGACTTTCTATGTTCATCCGCATTGACTTTCTATGTTCATCCGCATTGACTTTCTATGTTCATCCGCATTGACTTTCTATGTTCATCCGCATTGACTTTCTATGTTCATCCGCATTGACGTTCTATGTTCATCCGCATTTGCCTATACTTAGACAATCACTCTAAACCCATTCGCACCTAAACATCAGATTCAGTTCCTAAACACCATCCATCATGTTCTAAGCTTAAGTCTTACCATCTAAGCCTTAGAAACACCAGCATACATCATCAAGCACGAACATAACCACATATCACATCATAAATTCAACATACACACAATCAAACATTCGGGTCCAAAACCCAGTTTAATGAAGACATACATTCATGTATTTCCAGCCTCAAAATTAGTTAAAAACTAGTAAAAGAGGGGTTCTAGAACTCATCTTAGAAGCTCTTGAGTATGGCTTCTTCCAGACTTGTTTGCAATTGAGTTCAGCCACCTATAAACCCACTAAAAACATACCCGAACACATACAAACACACATAAGCATAAACCCGAGGATAAAACCAGTTAAGAACATCATGAACACATGATTCTTACCTTGAATTCGAATTCTTTCTTGTTCTTCCTTTAAAATCGATAGTTTCAGCTCCTCTCTCTCTCTTTCTACCAATATCCGATTGAAAAAGGTGTGGCGTGACCATTTTGGCGGCCATACCACCTTTATCACCAACTTTTTAAACATTCTGTCCTTTTGGAGACTTTTTACCCTTAGACTTGGGTTTTATTTCTTTTCCCTCTTTTTCTTCACTTTGTTCTACTTTCTTGACTTAAAAATTAACCGGGTGTTACAAGTCCACTCCCCTTATATAGGTTTCGTCCCTGAAACCTGTTATTCCTCAAAGATTGTGGGTAATGTTGTTTCATTTCTTCTTTGGTCTCACACGTAGACTCGGATCCCTTCATGTGCTTCCACTAGGAACCACTTTATTTCTCAACCTCTTCTCTTTTCTATCAATGATTGCCACTGGTTGCTCCATATAATTGAGCCATTCATCCACTTCGATATCCTCCGGTGGAACAATCATATCTTCATCCGCTAAACACTTCCTTTGATGAGATACATGGAATGTAGGGTGATGTTGGATCAAGATGGCTGGTGCAACCAAAACTAAATAACTTAGACAAATTTTGGTGCTGCTTACAAAGGCTTCCGAAGCCAAGTGTGGAACTTCTTAAGGAAGTAGAGTTGTTCCGAAGACAAAGTAAAAGTTCCACTTCCAAAGGCAAAGCTCTACTTCCGAAGATAAAGTATTCACTTCCGAAGAAGAAGTCTCAAAAGAAGAAATCAGAAGACTACTTCTGAAGTATGAAGAAAGAAGAAGTTCTCAAGCCTCGAAAGAAGCAACCTCTTCCGAAGTATAAGTGGCTTCGGAAGTACTTGTTCTTCCGAAGCCATTTAACCTTTGGAAGACACTTCTATGAACTAGTGGACATAAGTATGGTCTCTAACACTTCGTTGTAGACCTCTGATACTGCATGGCGTTTTCTCAAAGAGCCATGTAGTTGACCATACTTTATTCCACTATTCACCTTTTTATGTTAGTACAAGTTACCAACTTTAGTTGGTGACAAAAGGTAAGTCAGGGACATGTCCTGACTACCATATCTCAGATAAAGTCTTATCGGAGATACCATAAACTATAGCTTTGTAGTATTTGCTTTAGTTAGAGGATTCTAGTTGGTAACAAAGTATATCCAGCTGTAGGTAGTATTATATATCGTTTCTCATTGTAACTCATAAATATATGCTTGTAAGAGTCTTGTAATATTTGAGTTGAGAAGCAATATATGCAAGTACCTTGAAAATTACTTCTTGTGTTTTATTATTACTTATATATTGTTATCAACTCTTAAAGACTTTTCCTTCATCGAGAGTGTTGTTTAAGTGAGTTTGAGAGAAAATCAAGTGTTTAGTGACACAAACCGATCCTGCAATTGGTATCAAGCTTTTTAGGCACTTGATTGTGAGATCTAACCATCCAAATCAACCTATTTTTCATTCCTCCTTACAACTCTCACAAAAATGGCTCTTAAAAAATCTGAAGTAGAGATGGGAACATTGACCAAAGCTCCCATCATTACTCTTGAAAACTTCAGGTCTTGGAGCAGAAGAATGGAAGGCTTCATCAGATACCAAGACAGCAAGATGTGGAACTCCATTATGAATGGCCCGTATAAACCCAAGGTGGCAGCACTTGGTGGAAACGGTACCATGATAGAAAAGGCTGTTGAAGATTATTCTGACGAAGACCGAAGAAAATGGACGTTGATAGCAATGCAATGACCATTCTGATGACTGTAATAACCAACTCCATCATGGTGGGGTTTGAGCATTGTAAGTCTGCTAAAGAATTGTTTGATGCACTTGCTCAAATGTATTAAAGCTCCAACGACTCCAAGAAGGACTCACTAAAGCAGTAGTTCGAGAACTTCACTTATATTGCTGGAGAGACCCTCAGCCAGCAGTATTTCAGGTACATGGATCTTATTTCTTCACTTCAGTCTATGAAGATCACTCCTGAACTTAGAGATTTTACAAGAAAGTTTATGAGTGCTCTTCCAAATGAGTGGACATTTTACTATGTCTCTATCAAGAGGATAGAGAACTTGAACACTCTTACTATGACTAAACTATATGGAATCCTTGATGGATACCGATTGGAGATGGAGAATAAGAAGGGCCAGCAAACAGGCAGACCTCTGAGCCTTCCTGCTAGCAACGCTTTAATGGTTGCTGAAGGCTCAGTACCCTACAACCTTAGCAATACCTGACATACAACTAACAACCATCCTGCTCTTTTGGACCTTAAATCACTTTCCCTGAGACTCCAAGGTCTCAACAGGCTCAACACAACTCTTTTCAGGATAGCTGTGCCTTTGTCTCAGGAAGTGGGCACTCTGGTGATTTTCAATACTGTTTTGATGATCTAGAGTGTTTCAGTCCAGACGATGTAGAGTATGTAGACATTGTCCAACAGATGGCTCTTTTAACCTACAAAATGAAGAAGTTATTTAAGAGAACTGGAAGGCAATTCCCTCAAAACCCAACTGCCAGCAAGTTTGGGTTTGACAAGACCAATGCCAAATGTTACAACTATAACCAACTTGGTCACTTTACAAGGGAATGCAAGGCTCCCAAATCAAACCCGGGAATCCCACAAGCCTCCACACATCCCTCTACATCAAAGCCCACTGGGAAGTCAACTAAAACGGAAGCTATTGCTCAAGAAGTTGACTGGAGCTTTATGGTACAGGATGTGACTCCTGCTCAAGCTCTCATGGCCGAAACAGATGATAACCAAGTATATGAACATGTTTGTACTCTTGCCTGTATAGCTAAGGTCAAATTATATCAGGACTACAATAGGGAAATTAAATCTGATATTGAGTCTTCAAATGTTTTGAAATCTGATTTTAAAAGGGCAGAATCTGACTACCTAAAGAAAATTGAAGAGTTAGAGAAAATTGTTTCCTTATTAAAACATGAAAACACCAATTACAAGACTCAAATAAAGGATTTAATATCCAAATTGTTTGAGGCTCAAGCCCAGCTTGTCACCACTAAGGCTCAAGCCAGGAGGTATGCTAAATCTGAGCAAAACTTCCAAGCTATTAACGCATCATCCTCCCACTCCAAAATCTGTTATTAGAATAAAGGAGGGTTGGGGACCAATGAAATTTCTCCACCACATTCTTACGAGTCCATATGACAACCAAGATGTGATACCGAAGAGCAAAAGGTCCCATCTGCTGACCCTTTTTCACATGAGTTGAAGAATGATGCAATAATAATGGCCACCACAAGGATGGATTAGGTAAATCCACCCACCTCTCCTAGTGAAGATCAAACTCTTACCACTAAAGCCTGAAGAAGCAAAGCTAAAGTTGCCAAAAGAACTGCTAAGAAAGTGGCTGAGTCTAAGCTGATGATTGACCCAAAACAAAAGGGTGTCTTTATCTCAGCTAGATTCTAGGTGATAGGTACTTCTAATTCAGGAAAGGATTGTAGTACCAACAGTCCTGTCCTACCAAAGGATCAGAAGTTGAAGGGAAAGGTTGTTGGCAAACAGAGAAAGACTAAGAAACAACAACCTATAGGCTCCCAAAAGACTAACATTACATGCATAATGTGTGGTTTGCAAAACCACTTGGCTAAAGATTGTTATTACAATCCTGCTAGCACACATTATGCAAATAATGTTAGAGAATAAGGAGTCAGGGAAGGTTTCTCATTTGGACTTTATCAGATGGTCCAAGTGATGAAAAATGGAAAGCTAGTTTCTTAAGCAAGTTGTCTTCGGAAGAAACTCCTTCTTCCGAAAGGAAAATGGCTTCGGAAGCAAAAGCAGTTAAAATTCTGAAGAAAAAGAAAATTCCCTTGAAACCATCCCAGAAGAAGATTGCTTCGGTAGAAAAGGTGGTGAAAGCTTCTTCCGAAAATAAAGAACCTTTAGAAGAATGTCATGCTGCAAAAGCTTCTACAAGCACATTTTCCATGATCAACCAAAGCATGGATTGGAAGATCAAGAAAGATGGCGCAACACAAGCCTCTTCTTCAAAGACATCCATTGAAGCCCTATGCTTAACTTTTGGTTAAAATTATGTCACTATCTTTGGAAGAACTCAAGACCAACAAGGCTTTGGTCTCCAATGAAAACTGATAATCTCATCTTATGTGCAGGGACATCCATATGACAAGAACAACAATGTCTGGATTGTAGACAGTAGATGCTCCAGGCACATGACAGGGAATAGATCTCTCATTCAATAGTTTCAACACTATGATGGAGGTCCTGTCCAATTTGGAGGTGAGGCCAGAGGATATATTTCTGGCAGAGGGAGTATATCCAATGGTAAGTTAAAATTTGACAAAGTTAACTTTGCCAAACAGCTTGAACACAATCTATTAAGTGTTTCTCAGTTTTGTGATCAAAAGCACCAGATGCTTTTCACAGAGCATGAGTGCATTATCATCAAGCCAGGGATGACAAATCCTCCGGAATTGGTGCTTCTTAGATCCCCTAGGAAAGGGGATATGTACAAGCTGGATATGAACAATGCTTCCCCAATGGGTGAAGTATCATGCTTTCTTTCCAAAGCTGCTAGTGATGAGTCAACACTTCGGCATTAACTTATGTGTCATGTAAATTTTAAGACAATGAATAAATTGGCTAAAAATAACTTGGTACATGGTTTGCCTAAAAAGGAATTTTTCTACAAAGACAACTGTGTTGCATGCCTGAAAGGGAAGCAACATAGGGCCTCTCATAAATCCAAAAGTGTTAACTCCATTACTACTCCATGTGTTGCATCCCAGATTTTATGATTTCCTTCCAATGCTCATTATACTTGTGGGACCAAAAAGATCCATGTGTAATAAGTGTAATAGAGTAGTGATGGAGTTAACACTTTTGGATTATGAGAGGTCCTGTGTTGCTTCCCTTTCAGGCATGCAACACAGTTGTCTTTGCAGAAAAATTCCTTTTTAGGCAAACCATGTACAAGTTATTTTTAGCCATTTATTCATTGTCTTAAAATTTACATGACACATACATTTATGCCAAAGTGTTGACTCATCACTATTAGCTTTGGAAAGAAAGCATAATACTTCATCCATTGGGGAAGCATTGTTCATATCCAGCTTGTACATATCCCCTTTCCTGGGAGATCTAAGAAGCACCAATTCTAGAGGAATTGTCATCCCTGGTTTGAGGATAATGCACTCATGCTCTGTGAAAAGCATCTGGTGGCTTTTGATCACAGAACTGAGAAATACTTAACAGATTGTGTTCAAGCTGTTTGACAAAGTTAACTTTGTTAACTTTTAACTTATCATTGGATATACTCCCTCTGCTAGAAATATATCCTCCAGCCTCACCTCCAAATTGGACAGGACCTCCATCATAGTGTTGAAACTGTTGAAGGAAAGATATGTTCCCTGTCATGTGCCTGGAGCACCCACTGTCTACAATCCAGACATTGTTGTTCTTGTCATATGGATGTCCCTGCATAAAAGATGAGATTATTAGTTTTCATTGGAGACCCAAGCCTTATTGGTCTTGGGTTCCTCCAAAGATAGTGACATAATTGAACCAAAAGTTAAGCATGGGGGTTCAATGGATGTTTTTCAAGAAGAGATTTGTGCTGCAGCATCTTTCTTGATCTTCCAATCCGTCCATTGGTGATCGTGGAAGATGTACTTGTAGAAGCTTTTGCAACATGGCTTTCTTCTGATTCTTCTTTATTTTCGGAAGAAGCTTTCACCCCTTTTCTTACGAAGCAATCTTCTTCTGGGATGGTTTCAAGGGAATTTTCTTTTTCATCAAAATTTTAACTGCTTTTACTTTCGAAGCCATTTTCCCTTCGGAAGAAGGAGTTTCTTCTGAAGACAACCTGGCTTCAGAAACTAGCTTTCCCTTTTTCATCACTTGGACCATCTGATAAGGTCCAAACGAGAAACCTTCCCTGACTCCTTCTTTTCTAACATTAGTTGAAGAATGTGTGCTAGCAGGATTGTAATAACAATCTTTAGCCATGTGGTTTTGCAGACCACACATGATGCATGTAATGTTAGTCTTTTAGGAGCTTGTAGGTTGCTGTTTCTTAGTCTTTCTTTCTTTGGCAGCAACCTTTCCCTTCAACTTCTGATCCTTTAGTAGGACAGGAGTGCTAGTATTACACTCCTTTCCTGAATCAGAAGTACCTATCACCTAGAATCCAGCTGAGATAAAAACACCCTTTTGTTTTGGGTCAATCATCAACTTAGACTTAACCACTTTCTTTGCAGTTCTTCTGGTAGCTTTAGCTCTTCTTCTGCGGGCTTTGGTGGTAAGGGTTTGATCTTCACTGGGAGAGGTGGGTGGATTTACCTGTTCCTTCCCTGTGGTGGCCACTATTGTTGCATCATTCTTCAACTCATGTGAAGAAGGGTCAGCAGACGTGTGACATCCGTCACCTCAAGGTCCGTCAATTAACGTGATTATCCGTTAACTTCTCCTTGATCGTTCTTCCTCTTCTTCATGAACTCCTGGTGTGGATATCATACTTGCTTTGTCACCATTGTGCTTGTGCTCTATTTATTAACATGTGCTATGCTTAAACCTTTTTAGAAATTTCATCGTCGTTATCACTAAAATATCATTTTTATATAAAATTATTGTCATAATAAAACCATTTTTAAGTGCCAACTATCATTAAATACATTTTTAACATCAATATAACAAACACCTTTAAAGTCGTTTTTAGATTCTTTATGCCCAAGACACATAGAAGATTGATGTGGTTAGTACGTTATGATCCAAGTCGGGTCATACCCAATAACAAGCTTAGCAAACACCAAATAATATTTACTTGATGATATGAATATACAATTAAATATTTACACCAATTTAGATAATGGTTTTCTAAATAAATTGTATGTGAGAAAGAATAACTTTTATGGATATTTTGTTCATTGATATTATTTATAATGTTATTTAAGTTGGTTAAATCACATCAAATAATAATAGTGTGTTTAAGTTTTATAATTAAGAGGTTAATTATACAACTTTATTGTAACTAGTTCCTTTTAGTGGTGTTTTAAAATGGGGGGAAACCCATTTTAAAACAAGTATTTCGGCCGCCCTCTAAGGGCATTATGAGTCATATTGTTGTCTTGAAACAACACACATTTTGACTAACCCACTCTCCCATTTCTTCTTCTCTCTCATACATACAAGAGGGTTTTTCTCTCTCATCTTAGATAAGACAAGGCTGAAAAAGGGTGTTTCAGCAGCCTCTTCTTGCGATTTGGTGGTGAAATCCTAACAACAAACTGTTCTTGCTATAGAGCTTGGGGTATGCACACTGAGAGGACCTCCTTTGGTGCCTTAGTTGTTTCTTGAAGTACATCCTCTTCATATCGCCCCTTTTGGCTGTTGAAAGGTAGTTTATGGCAGCCTCTTTATGGCTTCCATAATGTATGTTTGTGTTTACTAGCTAGTCTATTCACATATAAAAGGTCCTTTGGTCTTGGGTTTTTTTATAAATTTGTAATATCAAGATGAAACCCAGATTTTTCAGTTCATTAACAAAGTTATAAAGCATGTTTCCGCTGCGTTTTCACAAAGTTTAAATGGTTAACTATGAATCTTGTTCTAACAAACCCCAACATTGGCATCTAGAGCCGGTTATGTGGATACTAGCCTGTTTTGTCCTTGTTATATTTCATTTTATAGGACTTTGAAACCCCTTTTAGGGGCTGCTATGTTCATGTTTTATGAATCCCCAAACTTTCAAAGTTATATCACACATGCTTGTGATTAAACTTTGAAAGACATGTATGTTATATTTGTTGTTTGTTGGGGCAAGACAAAACCCGAAATTTCAGGTTGTGTTGGCTGAAATTTCGTGGGTTTTAGTGGGGATTCATTATTGTTTTGGATGATATGATCATTGTTATTATGGTGCATAACCTAGCCTTGACCTTGTGTTATTTGGATGTTTATTATGGTTGTATTTATCATTCAATTGGGTTGTATAATCTTTTATTTGTGCTTGATTTAAGTGTATTTATTTATTATTGGTCTGTAATAAATAGATTAGGTACTTTTCTTTTTACTAGAAATCTTGTATTAGGATATAATATCTTGTAATATGAAGGTACGTGTTAGAAGCACAAAGGAAAGACACAAAACATGGAGCATTTGGATGCTGTTTCAAGTGGAAGGTTCATGGAACTTTTGTGATGTGTTTTGTCCCTTAGGAATGTCCTATGGTCCACACTTGTGATGGCAACAAGTGTTGCCACTTTAGATGCTATGGTTATGCACTTACTTTGGTTGATTCATGGTTGTTTGATTATGGTATTGTGGTTGATGACTTTACATATGATGTTTGCTTAACTATCCTTTCAATGATCATAACAAACTATCTAAATGGGCTTTAATCATTAAAAGGTAATAAAAGGTTATTAAAATTGTTTATGATTTCAAATATTAAAAGGGGTTTTAATCACTTTACCAAAGGTATCTTGTTTTGAAAACATACAAATATGTATACATAATGTTTTCTAAACTTGTATTATAATATCTCTATACCCTTTTAAAAAAAATTAAGATCAACACCGTCCTTTTACACAACACTTGAATCGCTTGGGAACTCTTAGTGGGATAAAGGTCACCTAACCATTTTGAGGGAACTTGTGACTTGAGGTGAGAATGCCATATTCGTGAGATCAATTCACCTAACCGCTTATTTTGGCAAACTCACACGTGTGTGTAAGTAGGATGTCTTGATTTGAAAACCATGTCAAATGGATCACCTACGATATGGTTACTGGTGTTGATGGGATTAACATGCCGACTTTACATATGTTGTTTCAAGTCGATCCCATACCTCTAGAAGTTGCAAATGGTTTTCAATCGTCAATAGTTACCACCTTATTAATTTAAATCGTGGGATAAAGGTCACCTAACCACTATTTAAATGTAATGTTGGGTTCTAGATTTTAATATGAAAATGACCTTAAAAGGTATTAATTATTAAAACAAAAATATCGAAAGTACTAAAATTGATCTTTGTTAAATTTTGTAGATGGCCACCAATAATTATGATAATCATGATAATTCATCCACGTCCGCCCAATCTTTACGAGCGATTCTCCAAAAGGAACGTCTAAATCATAACAATTTTATCGTTGGTATCAAAACTTGAGAATCGTTCTCAAGCAAGAGAAAAGATCATATGTTTTAGATGACCCTGTCCCTGATCAACCTATGAGGATGATGAGGAGGCCTTATGATTGTTATAAAGTACACTGAGGACTCTATCCAAGTGTCTTGCCTTATGTTGGCAAGCATGACTCCGGATCTCCAGAAGGAGTATGAGCATCACGGAGCTTATGACATGATAACCCACTAAAGAAACGTTCCAATAGCAAGCAAGGGTTGAGCGCTTCGAAACAATTCGAGCGCTCATGCATGTCGTATGGACGACAACCAATCAGTTTCATCTTATGTACTTAAGATGAAAAGTCAAATTGACCGCCTTGAAAGGCTAAACTGTCCCGTCTCGAAGGAATTGGCCATGGATTGATCCTCAATGGCCTTACCAAAAGGTTTGAGACGTTCGTTTTGACTACAACATGAATGCTTGGGACAAAAGCATTGTGAGTCTTCACTCTATGCTCAAAATGCCGAGGCGGCCATGGGTAAAAGGGTTTTACCCGTTCTCACCATCCATGAAGGTGGAACAGAAAAGGCCTCATCCCACACCCAAGGCAAGGGTTGCCAAGGGTAAGGGACCGTAATGGGAAAGGAAAAGGTGGCAAGGTGGCCCCCAAAGCACAGGAGAAGAGGCAAAAGGTTGCTTCTAATGACCCATGCTTCAAGTGTGGGGAGATTGGACACTGGGCAAGAAATTTTCCTGTCCATCTCCAAGAGTTGAAAGCAAAGAGGGATGTCGAGTAGACCTCAGGTACTATATATATGATCCATATTGATTTAAACTTAATATCCTCTAACACATGGGTATTAGATACCAGATGTGGAACTCATATTTGCAATTTGTTGCAGGGGTTCAAAAGAAGTAGCAACTTCAACAAAGGGGATGTTAGCCTCTATATGGGCAATGGGGCTAAAGTTCAAGTTGAAGCCCGTGGTGACTACATCTTGAAACTTCCAAATGGTTTGGAAGTAATTTTGTACAATGTTTTGTATGCTCCTAGTTTAACTAGGAACATTATTTCCGTAGCCCTATTAAAACATTTTGGATATGTTTATCATTTATTGGAAATGAAATCCATGTTACTTTGAATGACATGTTTTACTTTAAAGCTATTCCCATCAATGGTATCTATGAATTGGTTCGTGAAAATACATTGAATGATAGCTTATTGTACCAAACTAGTACCAAGAAACTCAATCGGATTTGAGTAATACTTATCTTTGGCATTGCCGTCTTGGTCATATAAACAAGAAATAATACAAATATTACAAAAGAATGGTCTTTTAAAAACACAAATGTGTGATTCATTTGATGTATGTGAGTCTTGTTTACAAGGTAAAATGACCAAGTCACCTTTTAGTGGCAAAGCCGAAAGGGCAAAGGATTTATTAGGTATCATACATTTGGATGTATGTGGTCCTTTTAAACCTATGACAAGGTACAATGAAAGATACTTCATTACCTTTACTGATGACTATAGTCGATATGGGTATGTGTACTTGTTAAGACACAAAGATGAAGCTTTTGAAATGTTCAAGATCTTTCAAAATGAAGTACAAAATCAACTCAATAAGTCAATAAAATTCTCTGCACCGATAGAGGAGGTGAATACCTGAATGATGCTTTTAGGGACCATCTTAGAAGTTGTGGGATTGTCTCACAACTATCTCCACCGGAACACCACAACATAATGGCGTGTCCGAGCGGAGAAATCGAACTCTATTGGATATGGTTCGATCTATGATGGCTAGAAGCTCATTACCTCTATCATTTTGGGGTTTTGCTCTCTCTCTGCGGCTCGTATTTTGAATATGGCCCCAACCAAGAAAGTGGAAAGGACACCTTATGAAATATGCATGGAAGGGTTCCATCATTTTCATATTTGAGGGTGTGGGGTGTGAGGCTTATGTGAAGACTCCCACCTTGAACAAGTTAGAAAGCCGCTCCACTAAGTGTATCTTTATTGGATATCCAAGAGATTCTATGGGATATTATTTCTATGATCCAATACAACAAGGAGTTTGTTGCCAAAAAGGGTGAGTTCTTGGAAACCAAATTCCTTATGGAAGGAACTGGTAGTAGAACTGTGGATCTTAAGAGGATCAAGAACCGCAACTCGATACACGTTTGGTTGACACTAGCACTCAACATGAGGATGTTGAAAGTGATCAAATAGTTGATCAATACACAATAAACGTTCGCAGATCTGGTAGAACTAGTAATCCACGATATGGATTTTTCACTGATGGATGCTATGTGATAGATTTTGATGAACCAATCACATACCATGATGCATTGTCCAATTCGGATTGTGACAAATGGCTTGAAGCCATGAACGTTGAGATGCAATCCATGTATGACAATCAAGTATGGGACTTGGTTATACCACCTCTTAACACCAAAGTAATTGGATGTAAGTGGGTTTTCAAAAGGAAAACCGATATGCATGGAAACCTGGATACTTATAAAGCAAGACTTGTAGCAAAGGGTTTCACTCAAACTCAAGGGGTTGACTATGATGAAACTTTCTCACCTGTTGCAATGCTTAAATCTATTAGGATATTGTTTGCCATAGCTGCTCATTATGATTATGAATTTGGCAAATGGATGTCAAAACGCTTTCCTAAATGGATATCTTGAGGAAGATGTCTATATGGTTCAGCCTGAAGGTTTTGTCGATCCAAAACATCCTAACAAAGTATGCAAGTTAAAAAATCAATCTATGGATTGAAACAAGCATCGAGAAGTTGGAATCACCATTTTGATGAAGAAGTAATTAAATTTGGATTCATCAAGAACACTGATGAAGCTTGTGTATATAAGAAAGCTAGTGGGAGCATCATCACTTTCCTAGTATTGTATGTTGATGACATACTACTATTTGGAAATGACATTCCAACCTTGGAGGTGTAAAGACCTGGCTTGGAAGTTGTTTTTCCATCAAGGATCTTGGTGAGGCCGCCTATATTCTGGGAATAAAGATCTATAGGATAGATCAAGGTTTTGATTGGTTTAAATCAAATGCATACATTATATACATTGATAAATCTTGAAAAGGTTCAAGATGGAGAACTCTAAGAAAGGTACGGTACCTATTCAAAGAGGAACGATATTGAGTACGACTCATGTCCAAGCTCAAAGGATGAGCAAGATAAAATGAAGGGAATCCCAACGCATCTGCTATTGGATCCATCATGTATGCAATGATATGCACTCGGCCGGACGTTTCATGCGCCTTAAGCATGACAAGCCGTTACCAGCAAAATCCTGGAAGTAGTCATTGGATGGCTGTTAAGAACATACTTAAGTACCTAAGGAGGACTAAAGATATATTTATAATCTATGGATCTGGTGATGAAGAACTCATTGTAAAAGGTTACACGGATCGAGTTTCCAAACCGATCGTGATTATTCATGATCACAATCTGGATACATTTTCATTCTGAATGGAGGAGCCATCTCTTGGAAGAGCTCTAAACAGGATGTGGTGGCTTTATCAACTACAGAATCTAATACGTCGCCGCCTCATTGGCGTCAAGAAGCTGCATGTAAGAAATTCATTGCCGATCTAAGGGTTGTCCCTTCCATTCGGACCCCCTAGAGATCTTTTGTGATAACGAGGTTGTGATTGCTCAAATCAAGGACCTCGTGCTCATCAAAAGACTAGGCACATTGAACAGAGATTCAACTACATACGAGATGAAGTTGAAAAGGAAAGATATGTGTATGTTGGATTCTGTGTGCCCAAGACACTTAGAATATTGATGTGGTTAGTACGTTATGATCCAAGTCGGGTTATACCCAACAACAAGCTTGGCAAACACCAATAAATATTTAATTGATGATGTGATCATGCAATTAAATATTCACACCAATTTAGAAAATGGGTTTTCTAAATAAGTTGCATGTAAGTGGGAACAACTTATTAGGATATTTTGTTCAACAATATTATTTGATGTGTTGTTTAAATTAGTTAGATGACACCAAATATTAAGTGAGAAATTACAGCTTATAAATTAAATGGTTAATTGTATAAGTATGTAATTACATTTATATATCTTGTACATACAATTAATATGTCTATGTATTTTTCAATGTGTGTAGTTTTGAGAGGGAAAAGGGTTTTAACCCCTTCTTGGCCGCCCCTCCCCTCTCATTCTATTGGACCAAACTTGTTTTGACCACCAACACACATTTAATTGAGTCTTGGACTCAAAAATCTGATGAACCACACACATTACATGCATTTTGAAAGAAAGAAAACTCTCAAAACCTCTCTCTTGGTCTCGGCTCAACAGCAGCCTTTGAAGGAGTTTTTGTCTTGATTTGGTGATCTCTCCCTAGCAAGAGTTGTGTATGCTTCACAAGGCTTGGGGTAAGCACTTGAGGACTCCTCCTTGAAGTCTTGGCCAAAAGAACAAGCATCAAACATCCCATTTTGGTCGACATTTGGTGCTGGAACAAGGTAGTTGTCACAGCTTGTTCAAGCTGTGATTTTATGTACGTTTATGTATTGACATAGCTTGTCTATTCATAAGAATGATCCTCATGATTTGGGTTTGTTTTTCATAACATATGAACATATAGAAGATTAGATTTTCAGCTTTAAAAATCGTTTTAAAAGCCATATTTCCGCTGCGTTTTTCAGAATGTTTAAAAGGTTAAACATGGATTTTGTGTTCTAGCAAACCCGTCAATGGCATCAAGAGCCGGTTATGTGGATGACTTGCTTGTTTTGTCTTTAAAATTGGTTTTAAAGCATGATTATAAACTAGTTATAGACTGATTTTGGGCTGTTATTGTTTGGTTGAATGATTCCCCAACTTTCAAGATCGTATCACACATGCTAGTGATTAGATCTTGAAAGATACATATTTTGATGTGTTGATTGTTTAGACAATGTTTAAAACCAAAAATTCAGTTTATGTTGGCTGAAATTGGTGGTTTTAAAAGGGGTTTCATTATATGTTTTGATGTTATGATCATTTGATGATAGTGTGCATAACCTAGCCTTTGACCTTGTGATGTTTTGGATGCTTGTGTTGGTTGTATTCTTTCATTCAATTGGGTTGTAATTATTCATTCATTTGGTTGTAATTATTCATTCATTTGGGTTTGTAATAGATTAGGTGCATTTCTTTTATTAGAAAAATGTATTAGGATACAATTTTGTAAAAGGAAGATG
This sequence comes from Flaveria trinervia, assembly GCA_025506515.1. Classification (NCBI taxonomy): domain Eukaryota; kingdom Viridiplantae; phylum Streptophyta; class Magnoliopsida; order Asterales; family Asteraceae; genus Flaveria; species Flaveria trinervia. The sequence continues at coordinate 72,301,091 of CM046443.1, forward strand.
CACAAGTTCAAGACCCAAAGATGGACATCAAAGACATGGAACTTGAAGCATATGGATGCAAGTTCAAGTGAGGTCTAAGATGACCTGGATTTAGTGTTGATTTCAACCTTAGAAAAGACCTTATGACAACACTTGTGATGGCAAACAAGTGTTGTCAACTTAGTAGCTATGGTTATGCACTCATGTTTGTATATATATATGCTTGTTTGATTGTTTGTTGTTTGTTTGTTGGTTAGTACTTGGATATTCATTACAAACTCATTACCAACTTAACAAGCTGAAAATTATTGGTTCTTAAAAGTTAATAAAAGTAATTAAAATGGTTTAATGACTTTAAAGATTAAATTGGTTTTAATCAAAGAACCATAAGGTATCTTGTATTTGAAGCATGCAAATACAAGTACATAGGATTTACTAAACTAGAATTAAGAAATCTCTAATATTTTAAACGAGATCAACCCGTCCTTTTACACAACACTTGAGTCACTTGGGAACTCTTAGTGGGATAAAGGTCACCCAACCATTTTGAGGGAACTTGTGATTTGAGGTGAGAATGCCTTACTTATGGGATAAAGGTCACCTAACCATTTGTTTTGGCAAACTCACACGTGGGTGTAAGTAGGATGTCTTGATTTGCAAACCATGTTAAATGGATCACCTACAATGTGGTTTCCAAATGGTGTTGATGGGATTTTCATGCCGACTTTACATATGATGTTCAAGAGTCGATCCCATACCTCTAGAAGTTGCAAATGGTTGCAATCGTCAAACGTTGACCACCTTATTAATTTAAAACGTGGGATAAAGGTCACCTAACCACAATTTAAATGTAATATTGGGTTCTAGATTTTAATATGAAAAGTCTTGTAAGACATTTGTTATTAAAATTACAATATCGAAAATACTAAATAAAACTTTGTTAAATTTTGTAGATGGCCTCTAATAATGATAATTCCGATAACTCATCCGCGTCCAACCAATCCCTACGAGCGATCCTCCAAAAGGAACGTCTAAACCATAACAACTTCATCGATTGGTATCGAAACTTGAGAATTGTTCTCAAGCAAGAGAGACGATCGTATGTTTTAGACGACCCTGTCCCCGATCAACCTAGCGAGGATGATGAGGAGGCCTTTAATGATTGGCTGAAATACACTGAGGACTCCGTCCAAGTGTCTTGTCTCATGCTAGCGAGCATGACTCCGGATCTCCAAAAGGAGTATGAACACCACGGGGCTTATGACATGATAACCCAGCTGAAGGAAACGTTCCAACAGCAAGCAAGGTTGAGCGCTTCGAAACGGTTCGAGCGCTCCATGCATGTCGTATGGACGACAACCAATCTGTTTCATCTTATGTACTTAAGATGAAAAGTCACATTGACCGCCTCGAGAGGCTTAATTGTCCCGTCTCGAAGGAATTGGCCACGGATTTGATCCTCAATGGCCTTACCAAAAGGTTCGAGACATTCGTGTTGAACTACAACATGAATGCTTGGGACAAAAGCATTGGTGAGCTTCACTCAATGCTCAAAACGGCCGAGGCGGCCATGGGTAAAAGGGTTTTACCCGTTCTCACCATCAATGAAGGTGGGAACAATAAAAGGCCTCGTCCCGCACCCAAGGCAAAGGTTGCCAAGGGTAAGGGACCCGCTTGGGGAAAAGGGAAAGGGGTGGCAAGGGTGCCACCCAAACCACAAGAGAAAAGGCAAAAGGTTGCCACTAATGACCCATGCTTCAAGTGTGGGGAGATTGGACATTGGGCAAGGAATTGTCCCGTCCATCTCCAAGAGTTGAAAGCAAAGAGGGATGCCGGGCAGACCTCAGGTACAATATACATGATCCATATTGATTTAAACATGATATCCTCTAACACATGGGTATTAGATACCGGATGTGGAACTCACATTTGCAATTTGTTGCAGGGGTTCAAAAGAAGTAGTGACTTCAAGAAAGGGGATGTGAGCCTCTACATGGGCAATGGGGCTAAAGTTCAAGTAGAAGCCCGTGGTGACTACATCTTGAAACTTCCAAATGGTTTGGAAGTATTTTGAACAATGTTTTGTATGCTCCTAGTTTGACTAGGAATATTATCTCTGTAGCCCTGTTAAAACAATTTGGATATGTATTATCATTCGTTGAGGAAAATATCCATGTTTCTTTTAATGAATGTTCTATTTTAAAGCTATTCCCATTAATGGTATTTATGAATTGGTTCATGAAAATACTTTAAATAGTTCATTGTACCAAACTAACACCAAGAAACTCAAGTTGGACTTAAGTGATACCTATCTTTGGCATTGTCGTCTTGGCCATATAAACAAGAACGTTTACAACACTTCAAAAGATGGTCTTTTAAAAACAAATGAATATGATTCATTTGATGTTTGTGAATCTTGTTTACAAGGTAAGATGACTAAGGCACCTTTTAGTGGGACTACCGAAAGGGCAAAGGATTTATTAGGAATCATACATTCGGATGTATGTGGTCCTTTTAAGCCAATGACTAGGAATGGTGAAAGATACTTCATTACCTTTACCGACGATTATAGTCGCTATGGGTATGTGTACTTATTAAGGCACAAAGATGAAGCTTTTGAAATGTTCAAAATCTTCAAGAATGAAGTAGAAAATCAACTCAACAAGTCAATTAAAGTTCTCCGTACCGATAGAGGAGGTGAATACCTAAGTGAAGCTTTTCAAGATCATCTTAGGAGTTGTGGGATTGTCTCACAGCTCACTCCACCTGGAACACCACAACATAATGGTGTGTCTGAGAGGAGGAATCGAACCTTATTGGATATGGTCCGATCTATGATGGCTAGAAGCTCATTACCTCTATCATTTTGGGGTTTCGCTTTGCTCTCCGCGGCCCGTATTCTAAACATGGCCCCAACCAAAAAGGTGGAAAGGACACCTTTTGAGATATGGCATGGAAGAGTTCCATCCCTATCGTACTTAAGGGTTTGGGGATGTGAGGCTTATGTTAAGACTCCCACCCCAAACAAATTGGATGTCCGATCCACCAAGTGTATCTTTATTGGATATCCTAGAGATTCCATGGGATATTATTTCTATGATCCAATGGAACAAAAGGTGTTTGTTGCCAGAAAGGGTGAGTTCTTAGAAGCAAAGTTCCTTATGGAAGGAGCTAGCAGTAGAACAGTGGATCTTGAGGAAGATCAAGAACCACAGCCCGATGCACGTTTGGTTGAAACTAGCACTCAACATGAGGATGTTGAGGATGATCAAGTGGTTGATCAATACACACAACACGTTCGCAGAAGTGGTAGAACTAGTAATCCACCAGAAAAATATGGATTTTTCATGGATGGATGCTATGTGATAGATTCTGATGAACCAACCACATACCATGATGCAATGTCCAACACGGATTGTGACAAATGGCTTGAAGCCATGAACGTTGAGATGCAATCCATGTATGACAATCAAGTATGGGACTTGGTTGTACCACCTCTTAACTCCAAGATAGTTGGAAGTAAGTGGGTTTTCAAGAAGAAAACCGATATGCATGGAAACTTGGATACTTATAAAGCTAGACTTGTAGCAAAGGGTTTCACTCAAACTCAAGGGGTTGATTATGATGAAACTTTCTCACCTGTTGCGATGCTAAAGTCTATAAGGATATTGTTTGCCATAGCTGCTCATTATGATTATGAGATTTGGCAAATGGATGTCAAAACCGCTTTCCTAAATGGATACCTTGAGGAAGATGTCTATATGGTTCAGCCTGAAGGTTTTGTCGATCCAATACATCCTAATAAAGTATGCAAGTTAAAGAAATCAATCTATGGATTGAAACAAGCATCGAGAAGCTGGAATCACCGTTTTGATGAGGAAGTAAAGAAATTTGGTTTCATCAAAAACGCTGATGAGGCTTGTGTGTATAAGAAGGCTAGTGGGAGCACAATAACTTTCCTAGTATTGTATGTTGATGACATACTGCTATTTGGAAATGACATTCCGACCTTGGAAGGTGTAAAAAACTGGCTTGGAAGTTGTTTTTCCATTAAGGATCTTGGTGAAGCCGCCTATATTCTGGGAATAAAGATCTATAGGGATAGATCAAGGCGGTTGATTGGTTTGAATCAAAGTGCATATATTGATAAAATCTTGAAGAGTTCAAGATGGAGAATTCTAAGAAAGGTACCGTACCTATTCAAAGAGGAACGATATTGAGTACGACTCAATGTCCAAGCTCAAAGGAAGAGCAAGATAAAATGAAGGCAATCCCATACGCATCTGCTATAGGATCCATCATGTATGCAATGATATGCACTCAACCGGACGTGTCATGCGCCTTAAGCATGACAAGCCGTTACCAGCAGAATCCTGGAAACAGTCATTGGATGGCTGTTAAGAACATACTTAAGTACCTAAGGAGGACAAGAGATATGTTCCTGATCTATGGATCTGGTGACGAGGAACTCGTAGTAAAAGGTTACACGGATGCGAGTTTCCAAACCGATCGTGATGATTCACGGTCACAATCGGGATACATTTTCATTCTGAATGGAGGAGCGGTCTCTTGGAAGAGCTCCAAGCAGGATGTGGTGGCTCTATCAACTACAGAATCAGAATATGTCGCCGCTTCATTGGCAGCTCAAGAAGCTGCATGGTTAAAGAAATTCATTGCCGATCTAGGGGTTGTCCCCTCCATTCAGGACCCCCTAGAGATCTTTTGTGATAACGAGGGTGCGATTGCACAAATCAAGGAACCCCGTGCTCATCAAAAGACCAGGCACATTGAGCGGAGATTCAACTACATACGAGATGAAGTTGAAAAGGGAAAGATATGTATTCGCAAAGTTCACACGGATCAAAACGTTGCGGATCCTCTCACGAAGCTCCTTGAAAAGGCAAAGCATGAATGTCATACTTGTGCCATGGGACTTCGATATTCTAGTGATTGGATTTGATCTATAATTTTGTATTTGGATATGTGGAACTTTCTATTATTTGAATAAAATTATTTGGTTATAATGTTTCAAATAATATTCCAATTTAGCATGTTTAATCCATGAGTAAAATGTTTACTCTAAATGTCCGTAGTCGTTCACACTTGGGGAACAAGTTTGAAGGTAAGACTATTATGAACTTGGATTGGTTGATATTCATAAGGATGAATATAGAGCAATGGGTTGCTACCAAGGTTCATAGATATTTGTGGGATACAAATATTGGACTAACCCGCATCTCAAATTTTACTACATGGAATCTTATTGATTGATCATAAGTAATTTTGAGTAAAGGCGAATATCATTTGGTATCCTCCGACCTGAGATACATATTGGTTTTGATATTCACCAAGTATTATACCTTGAGCTTCTTCTTCACTGTTCTGAAATAGTGGACAGTACATAAGGGTATATTCAGGTATGACATAAGGTGTCTGTGAGAAACATATGTAGTCAAGATGGAATTTGTTCCTCTTATTCGTTGAGAGTTAGATGTCTAAGGCCTGATAAGTTACATCAACAAGAAATGATCATTCCGTGTTCTTGGATTTGACATGACATCTGAAACAAAAGGATAGATGATTGATTCACCTAAATCATTTCAAGTAGGGTACTTGAAAGGGATGATGTTATTGAATGGCTACAAGTCATGCGTATTAAGGTAGTGAACCATTGTTAGGTGGTATTTACTGCTTGCATCAATCTTCTATGAATCTTGGGCAAGTGGGAGATTGTTGGATTCTGTGTGCCCAAGACACTTAGAATATTGATGTGGTTAGTACGTTATGATCCAAGTCGGGTTATACCCAACAACAAGCTTGGCAAACACCAATTAAATATTTAATTGATGATGTGATCATGCAATTAAATATTCACACCAATTTAGAAAATGGGTTTTCTAAATAAGTTGCATGTAAGTGGGAACAACTTATTAGGATTTTTGTTCAACAATATTATTTGATGTGTTGTTTAAATTAGTTAGATGACACCAAATATTAAGTGAGAAATTACAGCTTATAAATTAAATGGTTAATTGTATAAGTATGTAATTACATTTATATATCTTGTACATACAATTAATTGTATGTCTAGTATAAATGACATTTCAATGTGTGATAGTTTTGAGAGGGAAAAGGGTTTTAAACCCCTCTTGGCCGCCCCTCCCCTCTTTCTATTGGACCAAACTTGTTTTGACCACCAACACACATTTAATTGAGTCTTGGACTCAAAAATCTGATGAACCACACACATTACATGCAATTTTGAAAGAAAGAAAACTCTCAAAACCTCTCTCTTGGTCTCGGCTCAACAGCAGCCTTTGAAGGAGTTTTTGTCTTGATTTGGTGATCTCTCCCTAGCAAGAGTTGTGTATGCTTCACAAGGCTTGGGGTATAAGCACTTGAGGACTCCTCCTTGAAGTCTTGGCCAAAAGAACAAGCATCAAACATCCCATTTTGGTCGACATTTGGTGCTGGAACAAGGTAGTTGTCACAGCTTGTTCAAGCTGTGATTTTATGTACGTTTATGTATTGACATAGCTTGTCTATTCACATAAGAATGATCCTCATGATTTGGGTTTGTTTTTCATAACATATGAACATATAGAAGATTAGATTTTCAGCTTTAAAAATCGTTTTAAAAGCCATATTTCCGCTGCGTTTTTCAGAATGTTTAAAAAGGTTAAACATGGATTTTGTGTTCTAGCAAACCCGTCAATGTATTCGCAAAGTTCACACAGATCAAAATATTGCGGATCCTCTTACGAAGCTCCTAGAAAAGGCAAAGCATGAAGGTCATACCTGTGCCATGGGACTTCGATATTATAGTGATTGGATTTGATCTGTGATTTCGTATTTGGATATTTGGAACTCTCTTACTACTTGAATAAAATTATTTGGTTATCAATAAATGTTCCAATTTAGCATGTTTAATCCATGGTAAATTGTTTACTCTAAATGTCCGTAGTCGTTCATACTTGTGGGAACAAGTATGAGGGTAAGATTATTATAAATTTGGATTGGTGGATATTCATAAGGAATGAATATAGAGCAAATGGTTGCTGCCAAGTTCATAGATATTTATGGGATACAAATATTGGACTGACCCGCATCTCAAATTTTACTACATGGAATCTTCTAGATTCATCATAAGTAAATTTGAGTAAAGGCGAATATCATTTGGTATCCTCAGACCTGAGATACATACTGGGTTTTAATATTCACCAAGTGTTATACCTTGAGCTAGTTCTTCACTGCCCTGAAATAATGGACAGTACGTAAGGCTATGTTTAGACATGACACGAAGTGTTTATGAGAAACGTATGTATTCAAGATGGAATTTCTTCCTCTTATTCGTTGAGAGCAAGATGTCTAAGGCCTGATAAGTTAAATCAACAAGGAATGATCATTCTGTGTCCTTGGATTTAACATGACATCTGTAACAAAGGACAAATGATTGATTCACCTAAATCATTTCAAGTTGGATACTTGAAGGGGATGATATTATTGAATGGCTTTAAGTCATGTGTATTGAGGGTAGTAAACCGTTGTTAGGCGGTATTTACTGCTTGCATCAATCTTCTATGAATCTTGTGCAAGTGGGAGATTGTTGAATTCTTTATGCCCAACACACATAGAACATTGATGTGGTTAGTACATTATGATCCAAGTCGGGTCATACCCAATAACAAGCTTAGCAAACACCAAATAATATTTAATTGATGATATGATTTAGATAATGGTTTTCTAAATAAATTGTATGTGAGAAAGAACAACTTATATGGATATTTTGTTCATGGATATTATTTATAATGTTATTTAAGTTGGTTAAATAACATCAAATAATAATAGTGTGTTTAAGTTTTATAATTAAGAGGTTAATTATACAACTTATATTGTAACTAGTTCCTTTTAGTGGGTGTTTTAAAATGGGGGGAAACCCATTTTAAAACAAGTATTTCGGCCGCCCTATAAGGGCATTATGAGTCATATTGTTGTCTTGAAACAACACACATTTTGAACTAGACACACTCTCCCATTTCTTCTTCTCTCTCATACATGCAAGAATGGTTTTTTCTCTCATCTTAGAAGAAAGACAAGGCTGAAAAAGGGTGTTTCGACAGCCTCTTCTTGCGATTTTGTGTGGAAATCCTAACAACAAATGTGTTCTTGCTATAGAGCTTGGGGTATGCACACTTGAGAGGACCTCCTTTGGTGCCTTAGTCATTTCTTGAAGTACATCCTCTTCAATCTCGCCCCTTTTTGCTGCTGAAAGGTAGTTTATGGCAGCCGCTTTATGGCTGTCCATAATGTATGTTTGTATTTACATAGCTAGTCTTATTCACATATAAAAGGTCCTTTGTTCTTGGGTTTTTTATAACGTTGTAATATCAAGATGAAACCTGGATTTTTCAGTTCATTAACAAAGTTATAAAGCTTGTTTCCGCTGTGTTTTCACAAAGTTTAAATGGTTAAACTATGAATCTTGTTCTAACAAACCCCAACATCGTTTTCACCCGAAACAAACTTTGGAAACTCGGGGCTAAGTGCAGGGACTAAATGTGACATTTTGCAAACTTGGGATGGGTATAAAAACCCCATTCCCATCCATTCTTCTTCATCTTCTTCATTCTTATTCACTTCACATCTTCTTCATCTTTGCACCAAAACCGCCCCGTTTTGTCTCCTTTTCGTCGTCTAGACTTCGTCTACAACCTAGTCTACTCCATCCTTGCAGGTAGACGACCTTGGTTGTCTCTTTCTTGCTTGTTTTACCGCTGCCCATTTCTAGGGTTTCGGGTGTTCGGGTCACCCGAACATAAGAGGTCGTGTGGGTGCGTGTGATGTCTTTCTGCGTTTGCTTCTTGTTTGTGTGTGTTTGTAGTGTGTTTCTGGAAGTTCTTGTTGTGTAAAACTCATGCTCGGGGCAGGTAAAGGCTGCTCTGCACTTCAGCAGTCGCAAACCTGCAGTTCATGCGACTGGGTCTGTCATGCGACTTAGACGTGCGACTGGGTGAGTCGTGCGACTGAGTCATTCGGGCGACTGAGTCGTGTGACTGGGATGTCATACGACTGAGTCGTGCGATCAAATGAATGTGTGTGATTGAGTCAATGTGGATGAATGATGTGTGCAATTGAGTCAATACGGATGAATGTTGTGTGCGATTGAGTCATGCGACCGAATGGAGGTATGCGTTTGTGCGTGCGTCGCACGACTGAAGGCCAATCGTACGAATGAAGCTGATTCGTACGAATGAAGGTTGATTCGTGCGTATGGAGGTTAAGTCGTGCGATTGGGTGTTGTGTGGTACGACTGAATGCCAGTCGTGCGAATGAAGGTTCAATCGTGTGAATGAAGCTGATTCGTACGATTGAAAGTGGATTCGTATGAATCGAGTGTTGAGTCGAGCGTCTGGTCCTGTTGTGTGACTGATGATGCTATGTATGTGAATTCCCTTCTTGAATGTCATGTGATGATAAGGTAACATCAATAAAAGTGTCATTGCTTGACCAAAAAAATTAAAGTCAACACTATCAACATGCACATACTATTTTAATTTGAATCAACCTAACATTTCACAATTATCAATAACCCATTTGGGACTACAAATATATAACGAGTACTTTCTCTTATAACACTGGGATCTTTACACAAATGTCATTGGCAATGACGACTCCTTCTGGTACTTGGATCTACATAAGATCTGATACGTGTGTCTGATTGTGTGTGTTACCCACGACCGAACCGATACAACCCGAACCGACTGAACATTACTGTGTACTTTATACATATCATTAATGCTTAACAATAACTGTCAATAGGTGTTTGACTGTTTATTGCATACAACTGTTGGGAACTTTGATTATTCATACTTACCACTTAACATGTGAGTTTCGTGGGCCCTTTTTATGCTTATACTACTTTTCAAACATTTATAAACATGGGGGAAAAGCATGCTCACCCATTTTCTATGTTGTACAACATACATACAATTTACATACTTGGAATCAACGTGCTACTGTTTTGTGAGTACTTATCTGATACATGCTTGAGTCTGCTGTGTGGTTCTTTCTTACAACCATTTAATGCCAATGTGGAACCGATGGATAGGTATTAGTACTACTTGTGTTGACACCCCCACCCTCGTTGTTGGTATACTAGTTAGTACCAACAGTCGCCAGGAACAGGCCTTAGGTGAATATATTCAGACAAGATTCTTTGTGTACGTCGTTAGGTTTGGTTTTAAAGCTCAGGTCATGTGATTTTGCTTACTTATAACTGTATGCATGGTATTCTACAACAACATTTATACAATATCAATTACTTATTTACTTTTAAACCTGCGAGTTCACCAACAATTTTGTTGACCATTTTGAGCATATCTTTTCAGGTGATCATGCTAACTGATGATCTAGGTGTGCTGCCTTAGTGGAGACCCTAGGATGCATTTTGTGGCTAAACTTTGTCTTCGAAAACATTTGTTGTAATCTGTTTCGAACAATATTACTCTTTTGTTACTTGTTCCCGGGTTGTGGGAAAATACATTACAATGTTGACATTCGTATTTGTGTGATCATTTGCTTGTGTACATTTATGGCTATGTTGTCGTGAACATTGACTAAACACGACACAAGTCTCCTTGTTGTCGGGTGTCGTCATGACACGCTTGTTATCATTATTATATTGCATCTCTATTGGCTTACCATGTGTTATGACGATCCCGTCTCGTTACATCCCCGTGTTTCCGCTCTTAGCGGGGGTGTGACAAGATGGGACCTCTTGCTCTTCAGTACTGTTAAGATCCTAACAAATGGTATCAGAGCAGGTTAATCATTGATCGATCTAACAATTGATCATTGAAACTGTTCAATCGCTCTAAGTTTAATCGAATTAGCAAAATTCGCAAGGATCTGTTATAGAGATTGAGAGTGTATCGCTTCTGGCCGTTTTATTTGAGGTTCTGTGTGGTTTTGAGCTAAATTTATTGTGTTTTACTTGAATCTGTCTGATTTTCCACAATGACTACTTCTTCTAATGATCCTTTCAATACTGGATCCTCTACCAAGCCTCCGATCTTGGTGAGGAATGAGTATAACATTTGGCAGAGAAGATTGCTCCATCACCTGTCTGTCAATAGCTCAGGTTGTTGGACATCTGTGGTACATGGACCACATAAGCCAATGGTGAATGATCCGGAAACAAACCAGTTGGTTCCAAAGAAGAAGGAGCAATACTCCGATGAGGACAAGAAGTTGTTTGAAATCGATGCAAAAGCCCATGGAATTTTGGCTATGGCTATTCCTAATGAGATTTACTCTGGGCTTCTGCATTGTGAGTCTGCTCATGACACTGGAATGCCATCAAAGAACAATTTGGTGGTACTGATGAGGTTTTAGCAAACAACAGGGAAATCCTCACCCAACAATATGACTTTCTCTCATAGAAAGGGTGAGACTCTGACTCAACATTTGAGCGGTTTTCATGTTTAATCTCTGAATTGAAAATGGTTAAACATGAATATCCAGGAGATCAGATGAACATAGATTTTTAAGATCACTGCCTGAGAGATGGAACACATATACCATTGTTCTACGCTCAAATGCTGATGTTGATCGCCTATCTCTCACCCAACTTCATGGGAAACTGCTTACATTCGAGAGAGAGATAGAGCAGAAAAGGAAATTGGTTTCATCTGGCAAGCTCACTGAGGATTTTGTCCAAGGGAACACTGCCCTGATTGGACATCAAGAGTCAGAATATGCGTCATCTGAAAGCCAGTATGATGAGCATATTGATTTCTCTACAAACACTTCTGAGCCTGCCTTTGTGAGTGTTGATAGTTATTCTGCTGTTTGTAATAGTGACAATCTATGTTTCATCATGGATGATCTCAAGGGGATTGCTGATGATGACTTAGAAGAGATGGATATTTTGAGCCAAATGGCCTTGATAAATATCAGATCTCAGAAGTTCTACAAAAGAACTGGAAGGAAATTCCCAGGACTCTCTGGCAAACCAAAGTTGGTTTTGACAAGAGTAAGTTGAAGTGCCATAAATGCCACAGGCTTGGGCACTTTGCAAGAGAATGTAGATCATCTGGATCTAACTCTCCTGCACCCTTTGTGACTTTCCCTGGCAATAGTCAACAAAACAGAGGGCAACAACCTGTCATTCTGGTTATCATCATCAACCACAATCTCCTGCATATTTTGTTCCACAGGGGCCAATGCCATATCCATACCCCTGCTATTACATGCCACAACCAGGTCAGGTTCAAGCACCCACTGCTCTGCAACCACATGCACTCCCTGAGCCTCACCATCCCAATCTCATCAACCTAATCAACTTCAACAACACAGCTTCTTCACACCAGGTGTTGTTGACTGGAGCAGTTTACCAGATGATGTGTCTGGTAATGAACAACTGTTCTCAGGTGCTGGTCAACATGGTGGTGAGCATCCTTTTGGAAATCTAGCTCTCATGGCTTTGGAATCCTCTGATGGATCATCCTCAAATACCTCTTCAACACAGGTATCACAGGTATCCTCTGAGGCTAAGGCCAAATTATGTTCTGAAACTTGCATAGCAGCATTTGCCTCTATTAGAGAAGCAAATGTGGCTTTAATCAATAAAAATGTAGAGCTAGAACAAACAATTTCCAAAATAAAGCTGAGTTTGAGTCTGTGCTAAAAGAGAAAACTGATGAGATTTACAAATTAAAATGCCAAATTTCTGATGATAAGGCTAGGGAGGATGTACTCTTAGAGAAGTACAAAGACCTCAAAGATACTCTTGCTGTCACCCAGGTAGAGTGTGATCGATGGTACAATCTTGCAAGGGCTTTGAAATGCTTCTTAGTAAGCAAACAGCTTCCAATGTGAAGTTTGGAATTGGTTATAATCACACTGCTCCTCCTACAGTTTTTGCTTCAAGAGCAGGAGCGGATTCTGATGGAGAAAGTAATGACCAATCCACCTCATCATGTGATTCACTACTTGATAAAGCACCATCAGTAGTTGAAGTCAGTAGTAATCCTCTGTGAACCTAACAGCTGATATTGATGGTTCAACTGCTGACACTCACATGATCAATGAGTTGATCAACCCAAGTGTTATCCCTAGAAGTACTGAGGGTACTGGAGAGCAGGGGATAACATCTGGAGTTCAAATCCTAATGACTGACAGCACTGAAGAGAAGAAAACTGTCAGTAGGAAGGATTTGAAGCCTACTAAGGAAGTTGACAAGAAGACAAAAAGTGCTTCTAATTGCTGAAGAGCAAGTCTTCAGTAGTTTCATCTTCTTTAGTTGATGATCAACAGAAGATGAAGAAGAAACCATGTGAAATATGTGGTCTATTCAATCATCTCACAGATGATTGTTGGTACAAAAAGGGATCCAAACTCAAACAAAAAGAGAAAATAAAGAAAATTTGGCTAAAATGAAAACTGAGTTTGAGTCCAAGTTGTACCAGCAGCATCAAATCCTGTTACTCCTATGACCAAAAAGAATCTAAAAAAGAAGGAGTGCAACAGGCAATAGCTGAGGTTGCTCAAAAGAAGATGGTGCAACACAAGAACTCATCATCAAACACCAATACCAATGTGTCTGAAGAGCTGAAAGCTCTCTCTCCAGATCAGACACAGCTGGTAATGATGGTTCAACATCTGTTGGGAAGAGTTAACCAACTTGATGGCCCTGTGTTGAAACCCCAGAAAAGAGATCCAAGCCGAAGGATTCTTCTTCTACACCATCTCCTTCACCTCAAGCTATTGTGTCCAATAAACCTGTTAGTTTACCATCTGTTGATGAGACCAGGCCCAAACCAAAAAGGTTTGGGTCTCCAAAACTAACTGATTGTTATTTATGCAGGTTTCTTTAACATGCCAAAGTAGCATCTGGTATGTAGACAGTGGGGGATCTATGCATATGACTGGGAACAACTCACTTCTTAATGACTACTCTCCAGGAAGGAAGGATTTGTTTCCTTTGGCAATGATGCAAGAGGTTACATCATCGGGAAGGGCTTTGTTTCCAATGGGGAATAAAGTTTGATGATGTCAACCATGTGGAAAATCTCAAGTATAATCTTTTGAGTGTCAGTCAATTGTGTGACAAAGCCATGTTGCCCTTTTCACAAGCCAGAACTGCAGGATTCTGTCATCCAAAGTTCTGAGTTTGATTGACAAGGTATTGGATGCTCACACTCTCCTGAAGGCCAACAGGACAGGAAGAGTGTATGCCTTAGATCTTTCCAAGAAAATTGATCTCAAAGGCCATCCTTGCCTATTTTCCAAGGCCTCTCCTCAAGAATCTAATCTATGGCATAGAAGGCTGGGACATGTTAATTTCAAGAACATGAATCAGCTGATACACCATAGTTTAGTAAGGGAATGCCTATGAAGGAGTTCAAGTGTGAAAACAACTGCACTGCTTGTTTGAAAGAAAACAGCACAAGGTTTCATTTCCACCTATTGAAGAACCAAAGTCCACTGCCTGCTTACAACTTCTTCACATGGATCTCTTTGGTCCTGTGAGAGTGATGAGCATGGCACAGAAAAAATACTGTCTGGTAATTGTGGATGATTACTCCAGATTTGTATGGACTTTCTTTCTACATTCAAAGGATGAAGCTGCACAGAAGATCATAAACTTTGTGTTGTATGCTGAGAAGCAGTATTCCCTCTCAGTCAAGTGTATTAGAAGTGATAATGGAACAGAATTCAGGAACAATACACTTGATGAATTCTACCTTTCCAAGGGAATAAAGAGACAGTTTAGTATTCCAAGAACTCCTGAACAGAATGGAGTCGTGGAGAGAAAGAACAGGACCCTCATTGAAGCTGCAAGGTCTATGTTGGCTGATTCTGGACTGCCATTGACTTTTTGGGCTGAAGCTGTCACACAGCATGCTATGTGCAAATAGAGTGCTAATAAATCAGAGGTTGATGAAGACTCCATATGAAGTTCTACATCATTTGGCCCCTCTCATTTCATTTTTTAGAGCATTGGGTGTCCCTGTTTCATTCTCAACACAAAGGATCAGCTCCAGAAATTTGATCCTAAGGGATGCAGGTACTTTGTTGGTTATTCATCAACTTGCAAGGCATACAGAGTCTTCAATGCAGAACAAAGATGGTTGAAGAGACTTTACATGTCAAGTTCAATGAATCTCCAAAGGACAAGATTCCACAAAGCCCTGTGGAGCTCTTTGATTTGGACATACTGCAATATGTTCCTTATCATCTCCTGTTGTTGCTCCTGTCAACAGTTCACACACCTGGTGTTACTACTGAAGATGATGATGATAGTAGTAATCACCTCTTCAGGTTTAGTGATCCTGCCTGAGTCCTCTAAACCTGATGCTCCTGTAGCTCCAGCCGCACCATCCACAACAAATGCTGATGAGATTTCTGCATCCTCAACTTCATTTGAGTTGCCACCATCTTCATGGTTTCAAGAATCTGCATCAACATCTGCTGCTGCTGAAGACCCTACAACACTTGCACAGATTTGATTGTTTACCAAGAGCTGAAAATCACCCATATCTCAAATCCTTGGTGATATCAATGCTGGTGTCTCAACCAGAAGCCAGTTGTCCAATTTCTGCTTCTATGCTCTCTTCATCAGTCAGCTAGAGCCGAAGAACTATCATGTTGCTTTGAGGACAATGGATGGGTTGAAGCCATGCAGCTTGAGCTTCTTCAGTTCAAGATACAGCAAGTGTGGGAGCTTGTTCCTCTACCCCCAGGTAAGTGTGCAATAGGCACTAAATGGGTTTTTAGGAATAAACTGATGAAAATGGGCTAATTGTTAAGAACAAGGCCAGACTGGTTGTGCAGGGTTTGCACAAGAAGAAGGTATTGATTATGATGAAACCTTTGCCCCTGTAGCCAGACTGGAGGCAATTAGATTGTTTTTAGCTTATGCTACACTCCACAATCTTAAAGTTTTCCAAATGGATGTCAAAAGTGCTTTTCTATATGGTACAATAAAGAAGAAGTTTATGTGTGTCAACCACCAGGCTTTGAGGATAATAAGCACCCAGAATGGGTATAAAGCTTGATAAAGCTCTTTATGGGTTGAAACAAGCACCTAGAGCTTGGTATGAGACCTTATCAAACTTTCTTCTACAGAATAATTTCACTAGAGGCTCCATAGATAAAACTTTATTTATTAAGAAGGTGGATCAGCATAAGCTACTTGTTCAAATTTATGTTGATGATATTATATTTGCATCCTCTGATCCCCAATTGTGTGAGGATTTCCAAACCTTAATGCAACAGAAGTTTGAAATGAGTGCAATGGGAGAATTACAGTTCTTTCTAGGTTTGCAAATCAAACAAAAAGCTGATGGAATTTTCATTCATCAGTCTAAATACACAAAAGATCTTTTGAATAAGTTTGATTTACAAAACTGTAAATCTTGTTCTACTCCCATGTGCAGCACCACACAATTGGATGTTGATCAGAAAGGTAAAGGTGTTGATGAAACCCTTTACAGATGTATGATTGGTTCCTTGATGTATTTAACAGCTTCTAGACCAGATATTATGTTTGCTACATGTGTTTGTGCTAGATTTCAGGCTGCACCTAAGGAGTCTCATCTGATTGCAGTCAAGAGGATCTTTAGATATCTGCAAGGCACACAATCTCTAGGCTTATGGTATTCCACTGGACATTCTTGCAAATTAGTTGCCTTCTCTGATAGTGACTATGCAGGATGTAGTTGACCAGGAAATCAACTTCTGGTGGATGCCAATTCCTAGGCAACTGTTTGATTTCTTGGCAGAGTAAAAACAAACCTCTGTTGCTACATCCACTGCTGAAGCCGAGTACATTGCTGCTGCAAGTTGTACATCCCAAATACTCTGGCTTCAGAATCAACTTTTGGATTATGGCATTACAGAGACTAAGACTCCATTATTAATGGATAGTGCTTCAGCTCTTTGCATTGTCAAAAATCCTGTCCAGCACTCTAGGACCAAACATATAGAATTTAGACATCATTTTATAAGAGATTGTTTTGAAAAGGGTCTAATTAATCCTATGTTTGTGCCTAGTGCTGATGAGCTTGCAGACATTTTTACTAAGCCTTTGGATAGTTCAACTTTCCACAACCTGGTGTTAAGGCTGGTATGCTGCAGCTAGAATAAGTGACAACTACTGATGATCTCAGTAATTACTGATGATCATTGGTAACCATGTCACATATAATTACTGATGAGTTATTTTACCCTCAGTAGTTTTTTATAACTACTGAAGGCTAAATGCTTTAAGTACTGTACTTTCTGTTCTACACTACTGATATAGTTACAACTACTGAAATCAGTAGAAACAGATAAGTACTGATGTCCTATGAAACTACTGAAAACAGCTAAAAGCTGATGAGTAGTGTTGAGGACAGTATGAAACAGCTGAAAGGCTATGAATTGACGACAACTACTGATGAGTATTCTCTCTTCAGTAGTTCACAACTGCTGTTTCTTTATAAACAACTGAAGCAATACCATGTCTTCAGTAGTTTCACAACTACTGATGACTAACACCAAGTCTTCAGTTGTTTACAACAACTGATGGCAAAACCACGGTCTTCAGTAGTTTCACAACTACTGATGACTAATACCAAGTCCTCAGTTGTTTCAACATCTGAAGTCCAACTTGTCTTCAGTAGTTTTTAAAACTACTGATGCCTAAATCAGAGACTTCAGTTGTTTCAACGTCTGATAGTAACACCATGTCTTCAGTTGTTTTATAACTGCTGACCACATCAATACCATCAGTCGTTCAAACGTCTGAAAGTTAATACCACCGTCATCAGTGGCTTCAAATACTGATGACTACCCCAAACCTTCAGTCGTTTCATAACCCGTACCCTATATTTACCTGATCCCTCTTTCAGAGTTTTTCATTCTTTCACGACCTAACTTTTCAAAGCTCTGAAAACCTTTCACCTTCATTAATGGCGACCATGCAACTCAAACCTCGACACAACTTGTCGCGTACCTTACAAAATCGCCCTTCTGGACCAAATTGAAAATGCTATAGATCTTATGGTCCAATCCCCACTAAAACGGCTTTCCTTTTAATCCAATCATTTATGCCGATTCGCTACGTCAGTTCTGGATGAATGCGACCGTTACTGGAGAATCTATCCATTCATCTATCAACTCGCATAAGGTGGTCATCTCTGCTGCTACCATCCGCCAAATATTACTGTTAGATGATGCTGCCTACCCTGTTGGATATCCTAAGCGCCAACTTGATCTTTCCTTTGGACAACATGGATATCAGGTGATCTTAGTGCTTCAACAATCTGAAGAAACATTTTCCAGATGCTGAACGATTATTATTTCATATGGTAATGTTTTCCTGGCTCCGAAGACTTCCTCTTGGGATCAACTGTCTTCCAGATGGCAACAGGTATTGTTCTCTATCCTTGAACAAGAACCACTAAACTTTTCTGAAATAATTTTTCTTGAACTCAAGGATATGGCCACAAAACCACTTTCTAACCGTTGGATACTATATCCTCGGTTTATAATGGCCATAATAGAGAATCAGCTTTCTGCTGAGGGACTAGTTGGTCTGGGAGTCCCTGCTTTGGCTGTATTGCCGGAGGTATACTCCCGACACAACACTGACCAACTCTCAAACAGGCTGCCAAGCTGCGCAAACCCACGCAGCTGGAACCCACACCCCCTCCCTCCAAATCCAAGTCCCCTCCACCCACAGAAGCCTAAGAAAGCTACTCAGGGAATTGAGTCCCCTGTGGATGCTCCTGCTGCACCAACGCAGGTTATCTCTGCTGGAAATAACCCCCCAGTAGAGACTGTGACTCCACCAACTGAAGCCGCTCGGTTTCCTCTCAAAAGGAACCTGATGCAACCACTCAAAGGGAAGCCACAATGCTGGGATCCTCCTCACTTGAGGGGATTACCATTGAAGAGCACCACCTGTCCCGGGTGCACACTGCTGCTTCCACACCCTCTCCTGATGCAACCGCCCCTCAAAGCCCTACTATCATTGTTGCAAAAGTGCTGACGCAGTTGCATTCCTCCCCCCCCACCCAGACACCAATTACTACTGGGATAACCTCAACACCTGAGGGGGGGATCACAATGCTTCTGTCCAACCCACAGCACAGGGGTTATCATGTTCCATCTTCTAGTGTAGATAAGGAGGTGCGAACTTCTGGTGAGGCTGCCATGTCTCTCTGACTCAGCAATGACCAGGATGCAGTTGGTAACATCTCTAAGTCCTCACCAGTGGCAACAGCTGATGAAGGACATAGTCCTGAGGCTGGAAGTCCCCAGAACCGAGAACAAGGGGCACATGCTACAATTGATCTACACTCAAGGCATGTTCATTCTGACTTTGTCAGGAGGTCAGGTGATTCAGTCACAACTGATGATGACCTGAGCTTCTTCTTTGATGTAGTTGCTCAAAACACCATTCTAGAGGATGAGGTTAGCAGACTCAAAGAGCTGCTGGCCAAGATGTCTCAGGATGCAAGTCCATCTGCCACCACAATACACCCACAGATGGCACCTTCTTCTGAAGGTCCCCTACACACTGAGCCAGTATATACTTCCAAGCCACCAGCCTCTGCTTTCGGCACTGATTCTCAGGAACAGAACCACCCTGATCAATCAGTTGCTACCCTTCAAAATTCCCTACCTCTCATCACTCCCATGATCACAGATATAGTGATCAAAGCCATTGATGAGAGGCTTCCTACAATAATACAACCCTTGGTGGAGGAGTTGGTGACTAAATCTCTTTCTACTGCTCAAACCCTTGCATCCAATGCAACCAAAAAGGGGAGAGTCAGTTAGTTAAAGGAAAAGGAAGAGGATAGATGGGGAGAAGGCGAAAGAATCTGAGGTTGTAAATGAGAAGGAGAAGGAGAATGTGAAGGGAGCTGAAGTGAATGAAAGTCAAAAAGACTTTCATGTCACATATCAAAAGAGAAAAGGAGAGTCTGAGAAGGAGAAGGAGCTGAAGGATATGGTGAAAGAAGCTGACGCCAACCATAACCGTTCAATGGATAAAATCATTGAGCAGTTGTATAGGCAGGTTTTGACATCAACAACTAGACTCCGAGATCAGAAGGATGGAAACAGAGGAGATCAATTCCAGATGGGCTAGCTATGATGCCTTAGAAAGAGAAAGGCTGGAAATAATGATCAGATTTATAGCTAAATACCTGGGAAGATCTCTAATGGAAATAAGGGCCTGGACCAGGGACAACATCTTGGCAATACCCACCAAGATTTGTTCGTCTGAAGAATACTCCAAAGGTCTAGTGATTGAGGTATTGAATGAAGCTGGGGTTGGGAATCGAAAAGAACTGACAAAATTTACCAAAGCCTCCCTTACAGCCAAAATGCTAAACAGTCTGAACCTCAATCCTCAAAATCACTATCTCCACAACCCACTAAAACAACTCCTTTACCCTCTAAACCAACCATCCAACCCACAAAACCAAATCCTTTACCTCAAAAACCCATTGCCAGTGATGTACCTAGCCAAAAGAAAAAGGTAAGGACTGAGGCCTGATGAAGATGAAGAGGAGGATGAAGACAGACTGCCACTCTCTGCAGTCATTACTTTGCCTAAGGCTAAACCAATGTCCATCACTCCTGCTTCTCAAATGCATGATGTAATGATAAAGATTGAAGAGGAACAGATGCAAAAACATGATGAGGAAATGCTGAAAAGCATTGACAAAGCATATGCTACATCCTCTTCAATGATCAGCATGAAGAAAGAAGTATTAAGATTGTACACCCTTGCTAATACCTTTCAATACCAAAGGGAAAGAGTAAGGATATGGCCTGATCCTAGGGTGGCACACCGGATTGTCAAGAAAGAAATTCCTTCAAGATACAAGGGCCAAGTGAAGAGAGTTGTCGACGAAGACATCACTGTGGTGCTTGTAGTGTCCCCCTGGGAAATTGTTGAAGAGTTCAAGAAAGCCTATGAAGCCAAACAACCACCTCAAAAGATGTTAGAGAACAAAATTATAAAGAAGGGATTGGTTTACAAACGACTTGAAAACTTCAAACAAGAAGAGCTCAACCTGCTCTTAGAAGGAACTCATCCAGATGAGTTTGCTTATAGACAAATAACAACGGTTGAGCTCAAGAATGGAAAACAGGCCAAGTACATATCTGAAGTGTATGGCCGAGAAGGATTATTTGATGGTGTGCCCGAGGTGTTGACAATGGATGAGCAAATCATGTTTTTAAGGGCTTACACCAGGAATCATATAGGCTGATACACGGGAAGTAGATCTCATGGTTGGGGCAACAGCTCGGTGTCCAAGTCCCCAATACAGAGCTCCCAACCATATCATGCCAAACAGATCATCAGAGACTTCTTCCAGGCCGGTGCTGAAAAAGGTCACTTCTCATCTGATCAAGAGGATTAAGAGACCAATCTATCTGCCAAAATAAGTGGGACTCGTCAATAACTTAGAGGTTTTGGCTGCATTGGTTCAGGGGGAGTTTGTTGGACCAAAAGAACCAATTGCCTGATCAGAGAAACCTCTAAGTCCCACAAGACATCACAACAGCTGAAGAAAACCTGATCAGCTGTTCTACAAAGTCTGAAGAATACAACTGCTGAAGTACGTCTGAAGTACTGAAGACAAAGACTGAGACAACAGCTGAAGATCTAAAGTCTGAAGACTTCAACAAGTACTGAAGACAAAGACTGAAGATCAACAGCTGAAAGACAAAGTCTGATGTTCAAGTACTGAAGACATCAGCTGATGTTAACAGCTGATGACAACAGCTGAAGAGGGCTTCTTCAGTTTTATGATGGTTTTTCTTCTTCAGTAGTTTTCTTTTCCTTTCAGTAGTTTGTTTTTTTTCTTTTCAGTACTTGTAAACAACTGAAGAGGTTGTTCTTCAGTTGTTGTAGTTTCAGTAGTTTTATGTTTTTCAGTAGTTGTAAATGAGATGTTTAACACTTAGGAACATTTGTAAGAGATGTCAGTTGTTGACATCTTCAGTAGTTGTTAACATCAGTAGTTATAAAACGGTTACATGTCACTTTCAAGTGACATCAGCCTACGTCATTCTTTTCTTTATAAGGAAAGATGACTCACCTGTAATCGTGCCTTTAAGGCCGACAATCCTAATGCAATATTCCTTTTGTCGGATATTTCTCTCTCTATAACAAAATTCTTTTATCGTTTTATATCAATTGTTCTTGTTGAATTTGTCTAATTCTGAGCTATTCCGCTGCTATATCTGTTCAATCGATTAAACCAAGGGCTGAGATCCTAACAAGTACCACATCTAGTTGTCTTATGGACTCATAAGAATATGTGGAGCATTTCATTGGTCCCCAACCCTCCTTTATTCTGATAATAGATTTTGAGTGGGAGGATGATACAATAATAGCTTGGAAGTTTGCTCAGAAATGGCATACTTCCTAGCTTGAGCCTCACTGGTGACAAGCTGGGCTTGAGCCTCAGACAATTTGGATATTAAATCCATTTTTGAGTATTTATTGGTGTGACCATGATGGAGTTGGGTTATTATAGTCATCAGAATGGTCATTGCATTGCTGTACGCCATTTTTTTCTTCCGGTGTTCGTCAGAATAATCTTCAACAGCTCTTTCTATCATGGCACTGTTTCCACCAGGCACTGCCACCTTGGGTTGATACGGGCCGTTAACAATGGAGTTCCATATCTTGCTATCTTGGTATCTGATGAAGCCTTCCATTCTTCTGCTCCAAGACCTGAAGTTTTCAGGAGTAATGATGGGAGCTTTGGTCATGGTTCCCATCTCTACTTTGGATTTGTTAAGAGCCATTTTTTGAGTGTTCTAAGGAGGAGTGAAAAACAGGTTGATTTGGATGGTTAGATCTCACAATCAAGAGCCTAAAAAGCTCTGATACCAATTAAAGGATCGATTTGTGTCACTAAACACTTGGTTTCCTCTCAAACTCACTTAAACCACACTCTCGATGAAAGCAGAGTCTTTAAGAGTTGATAACAATATAATAAGTAATAACCAAACACAAGAAGTAATTTTCAAGGTACTTGCATATATTGCTTCTCAACTCAAGTATTACAAGACTCTTACAAGCATGTTCTAATAAGTTACAATGAGAGACTATATATAATACTACCTATAGCCGGATATACTTTGATACCAGCTGAAATCCTCTAACTAAAGCAAATACTACAAAGCTATAGTTTAAGGTATCTTAGATAAGACTTTATCTGAGATATGGTAGTCAAGACATGTCCCTGACTTACCTTTTGTCACCAACTAAAGTTGGTAACTTGTACTAACATATAAAGGTGAACAGTGGAATAAAGTATGGTCAACTACATGGCTCTTTGACAAAATGCCATACAGTATCAGAGGTCTGCAGCAGAGTGTCTAAGACCATACTAATGTCCACTGGTTCATAGCAGTGTCTTCTGAAGGTTAAATGGCTTTGAAAGAACAAGTACTTCCGAAGCCACTTATACTTCGGAAGAGGCTGCTTCTTCCGAGGCTTGAGAACTTCTTCTTTCTTCGTACTTCGGAAGAAGTATTTTGATTTCTTCCTTTGAGACTTCATCTCCGGAAGTGGATACTTTATCTTCATAAGTAGAGCTTTGCCTTTAGAACTAGAACTTTTACTTTATCTTAGGAAGAACTCTACTTTCTTCAGAAGTTCCATACTTGGCTTCGGAAGCCATTGTAAGCAGCACCAAAATTTGTCTTAGTGATTTGGTATTGGTTGCACCAGCCTTCTTCTTGATCCAACACTCTTCAAGAGCTTTCTTCACACAATGATGAAACGATCCTTTGGCTCTTCAACAAAGAGGAGGATCAAATGGAGAAAGAAAGAAAAAGAGTTGCAAGAGAAAAGTTGAAGGAAAAGAAGAAGAAGGAAGAAGAAGCAAGGGCATCTGCAACCAGGAAGATAGGTGACAAAGCCTGGAGGAAAGACTATCTCCGGGCTCATGGCTTCTCTGGAAAGCAGGGGGTCCCATGTCTGAAAGGTTACTCCAACGAATTGTCGATGAGATCAAAGCTGACATTCGTTCAAGGAAAAGAAGAGAAATGTACACAAGGGTACAGGGGATAACCTTCACACCAACCACTCAACCCCAACCTGAACCAATTCCTACTCCCTTCACCATCAAAACTGAACCTTACACTCCTGAACCCACACCTTTACCTTCATCCACTTCCTTACCTCAACCACTAAAACTACCCATCCTTCAACCCAAAACTCTTACTAGAACCACCTCACCACATCCTACCCAACAACCTTCCCAACCATCCCCTCAGCCTTCTAAACATCTCTCTCTAGAAGAGTTCAAAAGAATCAAGAATAGGCTCATCAATTGAACAACCCTAAGCGACATCTCCTATGAGGAAGACTCCATCAAGCTAACCTATGTCGATGGATCTTCACGTTCCCTTACAAGAAATCAATTTCTTGATCTACCCAGAGGAACACTGGACCAGGCTGCAGTACTTCTAGGGATCAACTTAGAATCATTAAATGATGAAGAGAAGAAACTAAGAAGGAAGTTGTGACTCTACTGGATACAAGAAAAGAGGACAGGATTCCTAGTCAGTCTCTTGTACCTAGAAAGAATATACTCTAGTGGAGGTTCGATGAAGCTACTCATAACTTTGTTGTGGAAAGAGAGAACGGTGAAGTTAACAGGCTGAATGCCACCTCTCTGCTACACTCCAGTAGATTTGAAATTGTTGAGTTAGCAGAGAAACCATTCTCTAACCCCCTCTAACTCTGAAACTACTGCTCACATCAAGAATCATCTCGGCACTTTTCATTTGGCTGAGTTAACAGCAAAACCTAAGATTGAGGAAGATTTAAGATTGAGAAGAAATGAAGACAAGGATAGATCTCCCACCTAGGGCACAGCCTTTCTACAGATGGTGGAAGGTCCTAAATTGGAACCTATAGTTCGATAGGAATATGATTATAGCTCCCATCAACTAACTCTTTTCAGAGGGCCACAACAAAGGGTACATATCATTCAGGGCGACAAACTGGAGATCATGTCAACCAAAGATTTGTACAAACATCTCAGCACCACATCAGGGAAGAACAAGGAGACTGATGAGTATTCACTCTCCCTAGTACTGAAAGTTTTAAGGAGTAGAAACAAGTGAGGTTTTGGTAGCATCAGCCTTAGGGAGTTTGTTGGATCAAGAAGAAGGCTGGTGCAACCAAAACCAAATCACATAGACAAATTTTGGTGCTGCTTACAAAGGCTTCCGAAGCCAAGTGTGCAACTTCCGAAGGAAGTAGAGTTCTTCCGAAGACAAAGTAAAAGTTCCACTTCCAAGGCAAAGCTCTACTTCCAAAGATAAAGTATTTACTTCCGAAGAAGAAGTCTCAAAAGAAGAAATTAGAAGACTACTTCCAAAGTATGAAGAAAGAAGAAGTTCTCAAGCCTCAGAAGAAGCAGCCTCTTCCGAAGTATAAGTGGCTTCGGAAGTACTTGTTCTTCTGAAGCCATTTAACCTTCGGAAGACACTGCTATGAACCAGTGGACATAAGTATGGTCTCTGACACTTCGTTGTAGACCTTTGATACTATATGGTGTTTTCTCAAAGGGCCATGTAGTTGACCATACTTTATTCCAGTGTTCACCTTTTATGTTAGTACAAGCTACCAACTTTAGTTGGTGACAAAATGTAAGTCAGGGACATGTCCTGACTACCATATCTCAGATAAAGTCTTATCTGAGATACCATAAACTATAGCTTTGTAGTATTTGCTTTAGTTAGAGGATTCCAGCTGGTATCAAAGTATATCCGGCTGTAGGTAGTATTATATATAGTTTCTCATTATAACTCATAAATATATGCTTGTAAGAGTCTTGTAATATTTGAGTTGAGAAGCAATATATGCAAGTACCTTGAAAATTACTTCTTGTGTTTTATTATTAATGATTATATTTTTATCAACTCTTAAAGACTTTGCTTTCATCAAGAGTGTTGTTTAAGTGAGGTTGAGAGAAAATCAAGTGTTTAGTGACACAAACCGATCCTGCAGGTGAATTCCACTTAACTCATCGGGTAATTCCAGTCTATAGGCCACCTTTCCTACTCGAGCAACGATTTGGAAAGGCCCTATATGCCTTGGGCTCAACTTGCCCCGCTTTCTGAATTGGATGATACCCTTCCAAGGTGAGACTTTCAACATAACCCTGTCACCCACCTGGAACTCAATCGGTCTACGTCGTTTATCAGCATACAAATTCTGTCTATCTTTGGCTGCCTTCATGAAGGCCTTGATCTTTTTGAGCTTCTCAGTCGTAGCTTCGATTACCTTGACGCTCCCTAATTCTTTCTGACCAATGTCACCCCAGCACACGGGCGTTCGGCATCTCCTACCGTATAGTATCTCATGAGGTGGCATACCAATGCTAGCATGATAACTGTTGTTATATGAGAACTCAGCTAAAGGTATACGGTCATCCCAACTTCCTCCAAAATCGATAACACATGCCCTAAGCTTGTCTTCCAAGGTCTGAATGTTCCTTTCTGATTGACCATCACTCTGGGGATGATAAGTCGTGCTAATATGCAACCTCGTCCCCATCATGTCATGGAATTTCTTCCAAAATTTAGATGTGAACCGGGTGTCATGATCAGACACAATAGACACTACCACACCATGAAAAGTTACAATTTCCTTGATGAATAGATCCACCAACCTCTCGGATGAATATGTCTTGCGGATCGGTAGGAAGTAAGCACTCTTCGTCAAACGGTCAACTATCACCCATATGGCATCATACCTTTTCGGGGTACATGGCAGCTTCGTAATGAAATCCATGGAGATGTGCTCCCACTTCCATTCCAGTATATCCAAAGGTTGGATCTTCCCGCATGGCTTTTGTTGCTCGTCCTTCACTTGTAAACAAGTAAGGCACTTACTCGCATACTCCACTACGTCACGCTTTATACCCGGCCACCAATAATCTTTCTTCATGTCTTGGTACATCTTTGTAGCACTGCGATGAATAGAGTACCGAGTCTTATGAGCTTCATCCATAATCTTCATGTGTAGATCCCCAAAACGAGGAATCCACATCCATCCGAATCGGGTTCTAACATCAAGTGTGTTTTCACCCAATTCCGTAATCAGACCTCTCATTCTTTCTGAGTTAAGATAATCTTCTTCCAATGCTTCATCTTGAAACTCTTTAACCTGCTTCATCACGTCAGAGGTCATGATCATCTGGTAAGCTTTTACCCGAATCGGCTCGGGCCTTTCTTTTTAACTAAGGTCATCCGCCACCATGTTGGCTTTGCCCGGATGGTAATGGATATCGTAATCATAATCTTTTATAAGCTCCAACCATCTCCTCTGCCTCATGTTCAGGTCGTTTTGCTCGAAAAAGTACTTCAAGCTCTTATGGTTAGTGAATATGGTGCACTTCGTCCCGTAAAGATAATGCCTCCAAATCTTTAACGCAAAGACCATGGCTGGTTGCTCCAAGTCATGAGTAGGATAATTGACCTTATGAACCTTCAACTATTTGGAGGCATAAGCTATAATATTCCCTCTCTGTATTAACACACCCCAACCCCAAGTAGGAAGCATCAGAATAGACCACCAGATCTTCACCTCCGTCGGGTAATGACATAACAGGAGCTTGAGTCAATCTCGCCTTCAATTCTTTGAACGCCTTCTCTTAAGCTTGACCCCATACAAACTTCACATCTTTCCGGGTCAACTTAGTTAGTGGAGAAGTGATCTTAGAAAAGTCTTGGATGAATCTTCTGTAGCAACCCGCCAAACCCAAGAAACTACGAATCTCGGATGGCGTCTTTGGAAACTTCCATTGCATCACTGCCTCCACCTTTGACGGGTCCACCATGATCCCATCAGGATTCACCACGTGACCCAAGAATTGAACCTCGCGCAACCAGAATGCACACTTGGAGAACTTAGCATATAACTTCTCCTTTCTCAACGTCTCCAAAACCTCCCGAATGTGGCCGGCATGCTCAATCTCGCTCTTCGAATAAATTAGAATATCATCAATGAACACAATCACTGATTTATCCAACATTGGCTGACACACTTGATTCATTAGATCCATACAAGCAGCTGGCATGTTGGTCAAACCAAAAGACATGACAAGAAACTCATAATGACCATAACGCATGCGAAAAGATATTTTAGGGACATCCTGCTCTTTCACCTTCAGCTGATGGTAACTAGATCGAAGATCTATTCTTGAAAACCAACTGGCACCTTGAAGCTGATCAAACAGATCATCAATTCTTGGTAAGGGATATATGTTCGTTATCGTCAACTTATTCAGCTCACGGTAGTCGATGCACATCCTCATAATACCATCCTTCTTCTTCATGAATAAGACCGGAGCACCCCAAGGAGAGATACTCGGTCGAATGAACCCCTTATCAAGCAGTTCTTGCTATTTCTCCATCAACTCTTTCATCTCGGTCGGAGCCAACCGATACGGCGCCTTAGCAACAGGTTGGGCACCCGATATCAAGTCAATCTGGAACTCAATCTCGCGGTCAGGTGGCACTCCTGGTAAGTCTTATGGGAACACATCTGGAAAGTCACACACAACCGGGACATCAGTCAGTTGTGGTGTTGGTGTTTCCACATCTTTCACATAAGCCAAGTAGGTGCTACATCCATGCCTCATGCACTTTCCCGCCACCGCCATTGAGATCACTTTCGGAATCGTCGTGACCTGATCACCATAAACTGTTACCAAACTCCGTCAGGCATTGTCAATCGGATCATCTTCTTGCGACACACAATGTTCGCCTCGTAGTCCACCAACCAATCCATCCAAGAACCATATCAAAACCACCTAAGGTCATCACGAACGGTCTAACCGGAAACTTATGACCTTCCAACTCCACATCACATCCTTCTATCACCTCAAAAATCCTGGTAGACTTACCTATGGTAGTTTCTACATCAAAGGGCACATCTATATTCTTACTACTAACGCGCAGTTTAGCATAGAAAGCAACAGAAATGAAACTTTTACTAGCACCAGAATCGAATAACACAGAAGCTAAAGTGTGGTGCACTAGAAACGTACCAGACACAACATCAGGGTCCGTCCTAGCCTCCTCCTGTGTCATTGTAAGCGCTCTGGTGCTCGCCCTCGGTCCTTCACCTCCCGTCTTCTTCACCCCAGAACCCTTTGCCCTCGGCTTCTTACAGTCTCTACTCATGTGACCCTCCACGCCACAGTTAAAACATCAGACCATATAACCGTCCTTTGCTATATGCCCCACCTTCCCACATTTGAAGCATAAGTTTGATCCCAGCCTACATTCTCCAGTATGCTCCTTCCCACATCTACCGCACATCTTCGATCCCGCACCAGATGTGACCACACAGCGGTCATCCACTCATGCCTTCTTGTTACCCGTCGGGGCACCGCCATGACCAAACCTCTTTCCACTCCAATTCCGATCACTACCACCTTTCTTTCTACCTTCGGTCACCACCATCATTCTTTCATCATATAGTATCCCTGCCAAATCCACCGCTGACCTAAACATGCTCGACCGGGCGGCGATCATGTGCCTGCGAATATCCTTCGGCAAGCCCTAAATATACATCTTGATCTTTCGAGGGTGTCACCTGATCTGGCACCAACCATGCCATTTCATTAAACCTGGTGGTGTAATGCTGATGTGTCATAGTTCCCGCCTCCAACTGCAGGAATTCCCTTTCAACTTTATTCATTTCCCTGTGAGGACAGGACTCCTCAATCACCAACTTCTTCAGTTCGGACCACCTCATCCTCCCAATTACCCGACTACCCTCGGCTTGGACTCTATTGTCCCACTAGCATAAAGTTGAGTCCATGAAAGAGTGGGTAGCAAACTTCACTTCTGGTCTTCCCGGCACTCGCTGATATTTAGAACAACTTCCAATTCTCTCACCCACCGTGAGCAGCAGCAGCAGTGTCGTTACCATCGAACGTAGGGGGCTTGAGTCATTGAAATGCCCCGTAATTACAGCCTCGTGTCGCCTTCGGCGCAGGCTCTTCTTCTTCCTCTTCTTCTTCGTCATCAGACAAAATCGTCTCAGTCTCGGGCTGTCTCCTTTCGCCCGCAAGTCTACTCCTTTCCCTCCTTTCCCCATCTCTAACAACCTTTATCACTTCGATCACCACAGATGGTAGGATCATTTGCATGACCTGATGTACTTCCTCCACAACCGCCTCCTTCACTGAGGCTCTCAAATTGGCACTCTCATCACCACCCTCTGGATGAGGGTTCTCTGGTTCTTCATGAACCGCCTTTTTGGTTCTAGGCCTTCCTCTCGTAACCCGTGGTTCAGCACCATGACCTCCACCACGTGAAGCTTTAGATGATCTACCACCGGCCATCCTCACACACACGCTAAAAGATTCAAACACTAACATGGTCATTCAAGGGAACATCTCAGTTTATGTCAAGTATAGTAAGTCCCTAGTTATAGTGGCCAGTTGTGATTAGCCACTTACTTTACTCTTCATACCCCAAGCATTACCTAACCTGACTACATCAGTATCTAAATCTGCCAGCAACACATAACCACATAACATGCGCACGTAATACCGGTTAATCATTAAGAAAATACCTAATGGCATGCAGCTACTCGAACTGGCATCCCTTCCCTTTCCGTCCCATTTTCAGTTTAAGTTTAGGTTTATTTTGAAAATTTACCCGTTTCACTTAAACTTTGGCTCTGATACCAACTTGTAAGGCCTCGTTCCTGGGACGCCTACAGCTAGCCAATCATTGCTTACAAAAGATACAATTACATTTAACTTTCAAAAAAACATCGTAGCGGAACATTTAAAATAACTTTTCATTCCAAAATAACTGCTTTTGCAAGTTAACACAATCATTCATTACACATTTTCATTTGTCCGTATTACAATGCAAAAACAGTAACAAAAGAATGTCATCCAAAATGCCAAGTAGCTGCCTCGTGCCATCCTCAGCAATGCTCACCTGCCAACTGAAAAATGCATAAAAAGTCAGCGTTGCTGAGTGAGTTCTAGTTTAACATAAAAACATGCTTTACATTTATTAAACCGTTCTTTACTATAACATGTGATCACACATCATACGTACACATAGATAATATCATTATTATATTCATCATTCGTTCATTAACTTTCTTTCATTCATCGTACGTCATTATCATTCACATTTATTACTTCTTTCATACGTTCATCATTACTTCTTTTCATTCCATCAAACCATGAACCTTACCCTACCATCATGCATAAAGCTGGTACTGGGCCGGGGTCCATCATAGACCCCCCGTCATGGCGCATAGCAGCCTGGCCACAGTACCTAGGGTAAGTTTAGGTGTACCATTGTCATGGGCTATACCCTACCGTCATGTATAAAGCTGATACTAGGTCGGGGTCCATCATAGACCCCCCGTCATGGCACACAGTAGCCTGGCCACAGTATTTAGGGCAAGCGACAAAGGTTCCATGCATATGGTCAATCACAAAGAAAGACCCCGATGTGCATCCTCTGGGGTAGCTAACCCACACACCGTTGGGCTAACACCCTACAATGGGGCGTGTCCCAACATACAAGGCTTGCAAGACTTTCTTTACTTTCCATCGTTCATTAATGCATGCATTCATTCATCATGTTCCTCTTTTCATTATCTTCCACTTTACGTTACATAATTCTTTCATTTCATTCATTAACATCCAACGTAAAGCCAATGGAAAAATACACATACATAATAAGGAACATCATCATAGCCATCATCATCATACAGGGCATCATACATACATAGCATACATCATACATACCATCATGCATAAGCATCATACATACTATCATAACATCTATGACCTCAAAAGTCATCTTACATGAACCCCCAGGAACATCCCAAGTCAAATCCTAAATCTCACTTTTCCCCAGGAAGTCAAACAATTCTAAGTGTCCATCCGCATTTGTTCCACTTCATCCGCATTTGTCTTTTTCATCCGCATTTGCTATGGTTCATCCGCATTTGGCTTTTGTTCATCCACATTTGTTATACTTAGTCAATTCTCATCCGCATAAACTTTCCATCCGCATTGACTTTCTATGTTCATCCGAATTGACTTTCTATGTTCATGTGCATCGACTTTCTATGTTCATCCATATTGACTTTCTATGTTCATCCGCATTAGCTATGTTCATCCGCATTGATTATGTTCATCTGCATTGACTTTCTATGTTCTTCCGCATTTGCCTATACTTAGGCAATCATTCTAAACCCATTCGCACCTAAACATCAGATTTAGTTCCCAAACACCATCCATCATGTTCTAAGCTTAAGTCTTGCCATCTAAGCCTTAGAAACACCAACATACATCATCAAGCATGAACATAACCACATATCACATCATAAATTCAACATACACACAATCAAACATTCGGGTTCGATACCCAGTTTAATGAAGACATATATTCATGCATTTCCAGCCTCAAAATTAGTTAAAACCCAGTAAAAGAGGGGTTCTAGAACTCACCTTAGAAGCTCTTGAGTATGGCTTCTTCCAAACTCGTTTGCATTGAGTTCAATCGCCTAGAAACCCACTAAAACCATACCCAAACACATACAAACACACATAAGCATAAACCTAAGGATAAAACCAGTCAAGAACATCATGAACACATAAATTCTTACCTTGAATTCGAATTCTTTCTTGTTCTTCCTTCAAAACCGAGAGTTTCACCTCCTTCTCTCTCTCTCTACCAATATCCGATTGAAAAAGGTGTGGTGTGACCATTTGGGCGGCCATACCACCTTTATCACCAACTTTTTAAACATTATGTCCTTTTGGACACTTTTTACCCCTAGACTTGGGTTTTATTTCTTTTCCCTCTTTTTCTTCACTTTATTCTTCTTTCTTGACTTAAAAATTAACCGGGTGTTACATTTTGTAACATTCAAAATACACAAAAATATTTCCTTTGAACCATCGTAGTTTTTGATGGTATCAGAGCGGGTTTAACCTAGAAAATCCTAGCTTGAATCAATCATTGCCGAAGATGATGAAACCAACAAAAAGAAAGCTGAGTGAGAACCTTTAGATTCAAACTCACCATACTATATCCATCCATCGGATTACCCAAAATTGAAGCACGTAAACGATGCATTGAATGATAGCAACTACAATGATTGGGCACAAGAGATGGATAATTTTATCTTTGCCAAAAACAAATTGGGTTTGTGAAAGGGTCGATCAAGAAGCGATAGAAGGAATAGCATACCTATATGCCATGGATGTGTTACGATGTCATGATAAAAGGATGGTTAACGACTGCTATGGAGAAAGGGATTAGAAGCAGTGTCAAGTACGCTAGTACCACTGCCGAGATATGGTCCGATCTAAAAGAACGGTTTGGTAAAGAAAGCACCCCTTAGGCGTATGAATTAAAGCAAACACTCTCGGCAACCAATCAATGTGATACTTCTGTTTCAACCTATTTTACCAAACTAAGAATTATTTGGGATGAAATGCAATCTACATTCCCCATTCCACGATGTAATTGTAATGGATGTTAATGTGACATGGTAAAAAATTAGTTGAACATAAAGAAAAAGAACGACTTTAAGAGTTTCTTATAGGTTTGAACAATAACTTCTCAGTCATTAGAACACAGATTCTTGCGATGAACCCAACACCAAAGTTAAGCAATGCCTACCATCATGTCATCAAGAATGAAAGACAAAGAGCCATAACGACCGGTAGACGACCTTCCACCGATGCTGCTGCCTTCAAGGCGTTTGTCTCAGGACGACGGGAGAACAATTCTAGCCAACACGATAAAGTAGCTTTAAAGGATGTAAAATGTGGAGATGTTGGCCATTGCACATTCTATGGTAAGGATGGACACGTTCATGATGGTTGTTTTAAGAGAATAGGATACTCTGAATGGTGATCGGTAATCGAAAGCGTGAAGAGAAAAAATCCAAGACAACGTGTGTTGAAACGACTTCAAGCCCCATCCCAGGTTTGACAAGTGAGTAATACGAGATGTTTCTTAAATAATTTGGAGATAAAGAAATCACCAACAAAAGAGGTACAACACCCATGGCATGCATGACAGGTAAAAACAATGTTGACGAATGGGTGATAGACTCGAGATCAACTGAACATATCACCCACAACAGCCACGTTCTTCAAAATAGGTTCCAAAGATGGTTCAAAACCCCGGTGGTTATTCCTAATGGAGATGCCATAACCATCGAAGGGAGGGGCAATGCACATTACCAGGTGGAATGAAAATAAAAGATGTTTTGCATGTTCCCAAGTTCACTTCTAAATTATTATCTGTAAGCCGATTATGTCATGACTTACAGTATACAATAACTTTTTTTCTAGATCTTTGTGTCATGTAGAAACTCCAAACGTGGGACTTGATTGGTGCGGGTGAGTGCAGAAGTGGTTTGTACCGGATAGAGTTATTCGAAGATGGAAGAAAGGCTTTGATGACATCTGGGGATATATGGCATAGAAGATTAGGACATGCCTCTAATGGAAAGCTTACTCACATTAATTTCCTTAGTAAAACTTCTTTCAGTAAGTCTTGTGATTCTTGTTCAAAAGCAAAACATACTAGACTTCCCTTTTCGAAGAGTGATATTAAGACAAATGATTATTTGAATTGTTATATTGTGACATTTGAGGAAAGTATCGCACCCCTTCTTTCTCTGGTGCTAGTTATTTCTTAACTATTGTTGATGATTTTAGTAGAGATGTTTGGTTTTTTTTGCTAAAATATAAGCATGAAGCAAGTAGATGCTTAATGAACTTTTATAATTTGATGAAGACTCGATTTGGGAAAGTGGTCAAAGGAATTAGATGTGATAGGAAGGAAAAATTCACATCTAACGAGATGACTAAATTTTATAATGAAAAAGGAATTATTCTAGAAACCACTTGTCCTCACATTCCACAAAAAAGTGCGGTTGTCGAGAGAAAGCATAGACATCTTCTTGAAGTTGCACGTGCACTCATGTTTGAGTCTAACACCCCAAAACGGTTTTGGGGACAGTCCATGATACCGCCACGTACATTATAAACCAACTACCCTCTAAAATTCTTACAAATAAAACTCCATATGAAATTGTGTTCGGTCACAAACCGGATTATGACTTCATGAGAGTTTTTGGATGTCTCGCCTACTATAAGGACACGGAGAAGAAAGGAGAAACTTTTGAAATGAGGGGGAGACCTGAGGTTTTCTTGGGTAATCCACAAGGGACAAAGGGGTACAAATTGTATGATATTGAAAATAAAAAAGTGGTGACTTCCAGAGATGTTAGGTTCCTTGAATCAAATTTCCATTTCAAAAATTATATATTAACCAACATAAGTTTGAGTCACCTCTTGGGACCATTTATGAAAAGGAACCAAACCTTCAAGAAGTCTTTACCAATAAAGATGAGATAAGAATCTTGACAGGAGTTTAAAAACCCATTTTGAAAACCCAAGTGATGAAACTATTGACCCACCTTACCAACAAACAATGGGTAATGAACTAAGTGTCACTCAACTGCATGCAGAGATGGATGAAAGTGAGACCATTCATAATGAAAATGCAAAACCAGCTCAAACCAAAAGGACTAAAATTCAACTGAAACATTTAAATGATTTTGTAGTCAACTACCCCATCGGTCGACCATGCACAAACCACATCAAGTCAAGACTCCTTGATAGTGCATCCCTTATCTAATTATGTTTCTTACAATAAATTTTCTCCATCTCATAAAGCCTTTTTAGCAGCCATCGATTCAAATGATGAGCCTATATATTTTCATCAGGCGGTTAAAGATCAAAAATGGAAAGATGCCATGAAGAAAGAAATGCACACTCTTGAAGAAAATGGCACGTGGACACTTGAAGAGCTACCTAAGATAAACATGCCATTGATTGTAAATGGGTCTACAAGACAAAATACAAGCCGAATAGAGAAGTTTAAAGGTACAAGGCTCGTTTAGTAGCAAAGGGTTTTACCCAAATGGAAGGAGTTGACTACCATGATACGTTTGCACCAGCAGCTAAATTGGTTACTCTTAGAACTTTGTTGGAAGTTGCAACAAAAATGTAGAGATTAATGAAGAGGCTGATGCAACCTAAACATCTTTAGTCTTTCCTGCATGCTGCACAAGTACATTGAAGTGGAATGCTTCGGAAGTTTCACATGTGCAACAGAAATACTCTAAGTGTGAAATCTTCCGAAGCCAAAACCAACATCTTCCGAAGCCAAAGATGAAGTCTTCCAAAGCCTTAGAGACAAAGTCTTCCGAAGCTTCAAGTTCATGAAGATAGATTTCTTCCGAAGACTTTTAGTAACATGCTTTATCTGATGTACTGTTCCATAAAGCTGGACACCTTTCCGCTGTAACTCTGCAAGTCACCAACTAACATGGTTTGGTGAAAAGGTCCATGCTTTTGGTAACTATACATTAAGGTCTTGAGTCTGTAACTTTTTACTTTATGTATTTTATCCTTTTTGTAATAGATAAGGATGTGAGCTATGGCATGTCATAGTCAATAGTCAAAAGGCAATATGCCTTTTGACTCTACAATTGATTTTATGTGTGTCTAGTCAATTGTATCCAGCTGGCTTTCAAAGTATAGCTGGTTGTAGGATGTTGTATAAGTATCTCATGTTCTTGTATCTTTTGAATATGCTTTGTAACACTTGTAATAGAACATAGAGAAGGCAATATACTGCATTCTTGAAAACCAAACACTTGTGTTCTTTGTGTTCTGTCTCATATACTACTTGTGTTCTTAGTGTCACCACTTGGTTAATCCAGTTTACTGTTTGATCTAAGTTTAGTTTATCTCCTCTTTGTGTTGTTGTGTTGTAATTATACACCCTTCAACGATCCTGCATTTGGTATCAGAGCTTTCCAGGCTCTTGATATAAGATCTCACCATCTTTAGATCCCTCACTCACACAAATACTAAACTTTTCAAATGGCAGCCATTTCCAAAACTGATATGGAAACTGGAACCATGAACAAGTCCCCACTGATCAGTCTTGATGAGTTTGACACCTGGTGCTTAAGAATGGAAGGTTTCATCAGGTCTCTTGATTCAAGAATGTGGGAGTCTATTAAGAATGGACCTTTCATACCCAGCACACCTTCTGCTACT
This sequence comes from Flaveria trinervia, assembly GCA_025506515.1. NCBI lineage: Eukaryota > Viridiplantae > Streptophyta > Magnoliopsida > Asterales > Asteraceae > Flaveria > Flaveria trinervia. The sequence goes on from CM046443.1 coordinate 72,338,263, forward strand.
GGTGCTGGTATGATTCCCAAAGATGTGGCTAACTACTCTGATAAAGATAGGAAGAGAGTAGAGATAGACAGAAAAGCCATGACAGCTCTTCAAATTGCCCTTCCAAACTCTGTGTACAGAGGTTTCAAGAAGTGCAAAACAGCCAAGCAGTTGTGGGATGCACTGAAACTGATGTATGAGGGTTGTTCTGAAGCCAAGGAGAACAAGAAGGATCTCCTGAAGCAACAGTTTGAAAACTTCACCTTCAAAACAAGTAAACCATGACTCAGCAGTACTTCAGGTATGTTGAGATTGTGGATACCCTAGTGGATGGAGGAGTTTCTCTTGAAAACAGAGACATTGTAAGGAAGTTCATGTCCTCACTTCCTAGGCAGTGGACACACTACTGTGTGGTGATCAAGAGAACTGAAAATCTCAAAACTCTTACTCTGACAGAGTTATATGGGATTCTCAGTGGCTACCAGATGGAGATGAACATGCAAGGTTCATCTGGAAACTCCAACAATCAAATGGGTTCAGCCCTGCATGTGGTTGAAAGGGATAGCATAGAACCCAAACATCATCTCTTATACTACCCTGACAACTCACCCAAGGGTCCTTTCATCACCTTCCTAGAGACACCAAAGGAGAACTACACTCAAGGAAGCCCATTCCAAGAGACAAGCTCTTCTCAAGCTTTTGTGTCTTCTGATGAAAGTTGTGATAACTCTCTTTCCACTCTTGAAGACCTAAACTGTATCCAACCAGATGATCTGGAATACATGGAAATAGTCCAGCAGATGGCTCTTCTCACTCACAGAGCCAAGAAGTTCTACAAGAGGACTGGAAGGAAGTTTCCAAGCAATGCAACCAGTGGAAAGTTTGTACTGGACAAAGGCAAAGTCAAGTGTTACAACTGTAACCTGATGGGCGACTTTGCCAGAGAGTGTAAGGCACCTAGAACAAATGGTGGCCAAACACAATCCAGATCAAACTACATTGACAAAACTCTCCATAATGAGAAGTCAAAGCAGCAAGCTGCTGTTGTTGTTGAAGAAGGAGGCTTTGACTGGAGCTTTCAGGTTGAAGATGCCTCTCCAAACCAAGCACTGATGGCAGATCATGATGAAGCCAAGGGATTGGACATCTCTGTACTCCTGAATGCATTGCTAAAGTTAACAGGTATGGGTCCTATAACTTGGAACTGAGATCTGATATTGAGTCCTTAAACATTTTAAATCTGATTTTAGAAAGTCTGAAAATGATTATAAGCTGAAAATAGAGGACTTAGAGAAAACCATTTCAGTTCTAAAACATGAACACATAGATTTTAGGACTCAAATTAAAGATCTCATAACCAAGTTAACTGAGTGCCAGGCTGAGCTTGTGATCAGCAAAGCCAGGGCAGAAAAGAGTGTTCTTGAAGAAGAGACCTTCAAGAACATGATATCCTCATCCCTCCACAACAAAGTGTGCTATCAAAACAGACAGGGACTGGGATCCAATGAGATAGCTCCTCCACACACAATCTTGTCAGTAAGATCTCCTAGGTGTGGAACTTGTGAAGATGAGCTTCCTCTCATAGATCCTATGAGTGAGGAGGATGAAGAAGAGATAGTGAAGAATCCCTCTCCAAAGAGTGAAGAGGAGGATTCCAAGAAGGGTCACTATCCTTCTGAGGAGAAAGTGAAGACTGTGATGACCAAGTGCATGAGAAAGAACTTGATCAGAAAGAGAAAAAGAAAGGCAAGAAAGGCTCAAGAGATCAAGGCTACTTTTGACTCTAAGCAGAAACAAGTTTTTATTTTTGCAGGGTTAAAAGTGGTAGGGGCTGAAGGCATCAACCAAAACTCTGCTAAGAGTTCTGGTTCTTGCTCAACTCATCTCAGTTGCAAGAAGAAGACTGATCTGCTGTGTACCACTGCTGCACAGCCTGGTCCATCAAACTCCAAGCACAATTCTCAGCCCAAGAGGACTGTCTCAGCATCTGCAAAGATGAAGGTGGAGAAGGGAAGTGACCAAAGACAGTCTTACTCTCAAGACAAGGCTCTTATGAAGAAGAAGATGAATTGTGTTATGTGTGACAGCACCACTCACATTGCAAAGGATTGTCCTTTCAATCCTAAAGGTACTATCCATATGACCGAAACAAAGGCTTCAAAGAGTTCTAAGAAGATTCAAGCTTCGGAAGGAAAACCAGTTTCCTTCGGAAGTTCCAAATCTAACAAGAAGGGAAGTGGAAAATTCTCTTCGGAAGAATATTGGTCTCAGAAGAAAGGAGTTCTTCCGAAGCACTGAAGTCTGCTGCAATGTTTGCAGAATCTTCCGAAGGTTCAGTCATCGAAACTTCTGAAGCTCCAAAAGCTTCTAAAGTTTTGAATGTCAAGTCCAAGACTCCAAAGGTGGTGTGGACGTCTAAGAAGACCAAGTGACTGAGATTTCTCCATCAAAAACAGCTCAAGATCCTCTTAGTACAACCATAGGATTTATTACTGTTAATTTACCTTCTGCAAGTGAGCCCAAGACAAGCAAGGCTTGGGTTTCCACATGTCACTAATCATTCTCTTTTATGCAAGGACAGCTGAAGATAGACAGAAATGTCTGGATCATAGACAGTGGCTGCTCCAGGCACATGACTGGTAATAGGTCACTACTCTAGAACTTTTAAAGGATTGATGGAGGACCTATTGCTTTTGGAGGAGATGAAGGTGGTTACATTTCTAGTAGGGGCAAGGTCACAAATGGTAAGTTCAGCATAGAAAAGGTAAACTTTGTAAAGGAGCTTGGATACAATCTTCTGAGTGTATCTCAATTTTGCGATCAGAGTCATAACATGCTCTTTACTGAGCATGAGTGCATTGTTCTTAAGCCTGGTGTGGTCATTCCTCATGAGCATATCCTACTTAGAGCCCCCAGGAAAGGAACATGTACAAGATGGATCTGCAAGAAACCTCTCCCTCTGGAGAAGTTTCATGCTTTCTGTCTAAAGCCAGTAGTGATGAGTCTTTCCTATGGCATAAAATAATGTGCCATGTAAACTTTAAGAACATGAATAAGTTAATTAAGCATGACTTGGTAACTGGAATGCCAAAGAAAGAGTTTACAAGTGATGACCACTGTGTTGCATGCCTGAGAGGGAAGCAACATAAGGTTTCTCACAAGCCTAAGGAAAAGAAATCAATCACTACTCCCTTACACTTGTTACATATGGATCTCTTTGGCCCCACCAGTGTAATGAGTTTAGGAGGACCTTATACTGTCTAGTGATCACAGATGACTTTACAAGATTCACTTGGGTTTTCTTCCTTAGAACTAAGGATGAGACTCCTGAGATTCTGAAGAATTTCATCTTAAAGATTGAGAATCAATCTGATCACAAGGTCAAGATCATAAGTGTGATCAAGGAACCGAATTTAAGAACCATATCCTTGACACATTCTGTGATGAAAAGGTATTACAAGACAATTTAGTGCTCCCAGGACTCCTTAGCAAAACGGTGTTGCTGAGAGGAGAAACAGGACACTGATTGAAGCTGCAAGAACCATGTTGTCTGACTCTAAACTGCCCATCACCTTCTGGCAGAGGCAGTCAACACTGCCTGCTATGTGCAGAACAAAGTTTTAGTAGTTAAGACTCATGGCAAGACTCCTTATGAACTTTGGCACAAGAGGAGACATTTCATTGGTTTTCTCAGGTCATTTGGATGTCCTTGCACCATCTTGAATACCAAAGATCAAATTGCCAAGTTTGCTGAGAAATCAGATGATGGACACTTTACTGGATACTCTTCCCAAGCTAAGGCTTATAGAGTATACAATCTCAGAACTAGAATTGTTGAGGAGTCAGCCAATGTGACTTTCAATGAACACACACCTTGTGTTACTGGTTCTGGTCCGATTGGCTGTTTGATCTTGACTTGATTACCAACTGTTTTAACAAAACTTGTGAGAATGTTTCAGGATCTATAGAAAATTTGAATACAGATGATCCTGATCCAAGATTTGAGCTAGAAAGATCTTCAAGACACATATCTTCAGCTCCAGTTGCAACCACTTCTGCAAATAAGGTTTCTATCAGCCCTACAATGACAAATTCAGCTGATACATCTGGTATGCCTTCAAGTTCCAGCTCAGAGGCTCTACAACCGGATAAGAACACCTCAACTATGGAAGACAACAATGGTGATGGTGACAATGACCAAGAATTTCTTGATGCCACTAACCACACCACAGATGAGAACATCAATGATGTCACACACTGCTTAGATCAAGTTTCACTTGAAAAGTGTGCAGACGTGGTGGGAGAAACATCTTTACCAGATCTAATTTCTCAAATTTATATTTTTCTTAACAACTTGCTGTGATCCCTCAGCTTAGATCCACAAGTCTCACCCCACCACAAACATCATTGGAGATGTTATCTTAGGGGTAAAGACAAGAGACAAACCCATGAAGCAAATGTTTGTCTTCACTCTTGTTTTCTATCCCAGATAGAGCCAAAGAAAGTTGATGAAGCTCTAAAGGATGGAAGTTGGGTTGAAGCTATGCAACAAGAGCTGCTTCAATTCAAAAGGCAGAAAGTTTGGAACCTTTGTCCTCTTCCTTCTGGGAAGACTACCATTCAAACCAAATGGGTGTTTAGGAACAAGAAAGATGATAGAGGCATCATCATCAAGAACAAAGCTAGACTAGTTGTTCAAGGATACACACAAGAAGAAGGATTGACTACACTGATGTCTTTGCTCCAGTGGCAAGATAAGAAGATGTTAGGATATTCCTGGCATTTGTTGTATCCAAGAACTTCAAGGTTTTTCAACTTGATGTGAAGTGTGCCTTTTTATATGGAGTGATAGATGAAGAGGTTTATGTCAAACAGCCACCTGGTTTTATAGATCCTGATCATCCTGATCATGTCTGCAAGCTTGACAAAGCTCTCCATGGGCTGCATCAGGCACCCAGGAAGTGGTATGAGACACTGTCTGAGTATCTCTATAAACATGGATACAGGAGGGGTACTATAGATAGAACTCTCTTCATCAAAGGACAAGGGAAAGACATATTGCTAGTTCAAGTATATGTGGATGACATCATCTTTGGTTCAACTAATCCAAAGCTCTGCAAAGACTTTGAGAAGTTGATGAAAGACAGATTTGAAATGAGTGCCATGGGGGAACTCAATTTCTTTCTGGGAATTCAAGTGAAGCAAGTTGAAGATGGCATCTTCATAAGTCAGTCAAAGTATGTTCAGGACATACTCAAGAGGTTTAATATGACTGACTGTAAGATTGCTAAGACCCCATATCCAGAAACCACTCTCTTGGTCCTGATCTTGAGGGGGAGTGTGTAGATGAGCATTTATACAGGGCTATGATTGGGTCTCTTATGTATCTTAGTGCTAGCAGGCCTGATATCATGTTTGCTACATGTATTTGTGCAAGATATCAAGCCAACCCTAAAATTCTCACCTTATCACTGTCAAGAGGATTCTAAGATACCTCAATGGTGCATCAACACTTGGCCTATGGTATCCCAAGAATTCTGACTTCAATCTGTATGCCTATACAGATAGTGATTATGGTGGTTGAAACATGACTGTAAAATCTACATCTGGGGGATGTCAATTTCTTGGTGGAAGAGTTGTCTTATTGCAATGCAAGAAACAATCCTGTGTCTCTGCATCAACTGCTGAAACTGAATACATTGCTGCTGCAAGCTGCTGTGCTCAAGTACTTTGGATTCAAAATTAGATGTTGGACTATGGATTAAACTTCAAGGAGACTCCCATTCACATAGACAACAACAGTGCTATCTCAATCATAGAGAACCCTATGCAGCACTCAAGGACAAAGCACATCAATATCAGGTATCATTTAATAAGAGATAACTATGAAAAAGGATTAATTAAACTAGTCAAGGTTCATACAGATGAACATATGCTGATCTGTTTACAAAGGCTTTTGATGAACAGAGATTTAAATATCTTATATCAGCTATTGGGATGATAACCTTGAGTAAGCTTTTCTTAAAACTAATTCTTATTATTTCTTAAAATATGTGTGTCCTAAGTTGTCTAGTTCATCACTTTCATAAGCTCATGTTTTCTTTGGATGAAAATTTCTTTTTGAAGACTTTTCCTTAGATTTTTTAAAATTTCTGATACTTCGGAAGTTTTGTTTTTAATTTCGGAAGTAAATCATGCCTTCAAATTAAATAACTGTCTAAGAAGTTTACCTTCGGAAGAGTTTTCAAAATTTATCTTCTGAAGCTTAAATATTTGTCTCAGACACTTACTAAAATTTAAGGACCATTTACTTCCGAAGCAAAATTAACTCTCGGAAGCTTTGTCTGTTTGCACACAAAGCATTCAAGCTTTAATTTTTCTTCCGAAGAAAAATTTTCAAATCTCTCAGGAAATTCTTTCGAAGTCATTTTAGCTTCGGAAGCTTTTTAATTAAAACTTCCGAAGATGATTAACCTTCGGAAGCTTTTTTGACTTCCAAGAAAACTACTTTTTGAGCAAAAAGTAAACTACTTTTTCAGAGGTGGGACCGACATCCGGATTTTAAAGTTTATCCACTTTCATTAAACATTCTCTGAAATTCCTCTCACATATAAACCCAACGGTTTCCCCCTCTTTCTATGAAGGTCTGGATCTAGTCAACATGCCACTTGTCACCCAAGCCAATCAAGACAAGCTGACAGACTGGCTAGAAGAATCCAAGACAGGTTCATTGCAGAATTCAGCCTAAGAAGGAGAGTAAGGCAATCAGGCAATGTCATCGGTCAACTAGATGTTAAGGCAGACCCTAAGATTAGCTTCATAGGGGAAACCTTGACTGAAGGCCCAGTGACAGAACCTGAGAGCCCTGTCTCATCATCTCTAACTGCTGCAGAGATCCATATTCCTTCTGAGACACCTGCTGGTGAAGGTGCTTCTCAACCTCTCTCTGGCCTGAGCTCAGATGCTGCAACGAGCAATGAAGGCCAAAGCTCTCTCCACCCTGAGTCACAAAGGTCTGTGAGTGACAAAGGGAAAAGAAAGATGACATCTGAGGAGATTGAGGAGGAGGAGAGAGAGAGAAAAGGAGGCTAAGGGGAGAAAGTTCCTCTACTGAGTCTTCAAGACTCATGGAGTCTGCAATCAGGGCTGCCCCCAGACTAGATACTCCATAATGATGAGTTAAGGGCAGTCAGGATTAACTATCTGCAGACTAGGAACTATGACATAGATAGTGTCATTTCTCTCCCCTAGGATGAATTGAATGAGCTGGTTGATCTGGAAAGGTCAAGAGAGAAGAAGGAGGCAGAAGATGCAGAACTCCTAGTACAAGTCAAAGAAGAGAGAAGAAGAAAAAGACTGTACAAAGGTATGCCTACCCTCTCACCAGTTCAAGAAAGTCCTGAATAAGATAATGTGGTTCAACAAGAACCTCAGGTAGATAAGGAAGAAGACAGTTGCAAGATGATTAACTACCTGAGTGCCACAGGCCTCTATCAGGCAGATGCACTCCTTCCCTTACCTTATGACTATGTTGAGTTTGAGTATTTAAAACAACTTGAGCTTGAGTTAGTCAAGGAAAGAAAGACAACAAAGAAGAAGCTGAGGGAAGAAGCTGCAAAGTCAAGAGCCATCATCCAGAAGAGCATGAAGAAGTCTGCTGATAGGCAGAGGATGATGAGCTTCTTGAAGCTGTATGGATTCTCCAGAAGGAGACTTGGACCCATGTCTCTATCCACTATGGATGAGCATATCAGGGTAATCAAGCAGAAGATTAAGAGTGGAGTGCTCACTGACTTACACTCCACCCCAAGTCAGGCCCCATCTGAAGTGGAGGTTAAGGTTGAACAAACAGACACAACACAACCTGGACTTCCTGCTAATGCTCAGCAAGCTTCATCTTTTGATCCATAGCAGGGTCAACCTCCTTCTCCATCGGAACCTGAGAGAGAGGAAGTCCCAACTGAGAAAGACAGTGAAGATCAATCTGGTGCTGGAAGCCAGTCTTCTCAGTTAAAATTTGGAAAGAGAAGGAAAAGGATGGCTTCAAAACCAAAGTCTAAGAAGAAGAAGCCTGAATCCCCTTCTGAACCTCAGGGTGAATCAGAACACCTGAGGACGTGCAGCCAGAGGAAGCTCAATCAACTCCAACCTTAGTAGCTTCTTTAGCATCAGGAAGACCCATCTTGTCTTGGACATACACCACAATTAGAAAGGTGGCATGTTATTCGAGATCAAGGCATTGAATACATCTATACATTCCAAGATATGTTTTAGTTGCCTCTGCATGATCTCTTTGACATGAGAAGACACTTTGACAGCCTGAAGGATCCTGATCATCTTATGAAGAAACGAATGGTGATCATCCTAATGAGGACTGTTAATATCTGAAGTTTTCTAAATGTTTTGGTAGCATCAGCCTAGGGGGAGTTTGTAGAGATTAATGAAGAGGCTAATGCAGCCTAAACATCTTTAGTCTTTCCTACATGCTGCACAAGTACATTGAAGTGGAATGCTTCGAAAGTTTCACATGTGCAACAGAAATACTCTAAGTGTGAAATCTTCCGAAGCCAAGACCAACATCTTCTGAAGCCAAAGATGAAGTCTTCCGAAGCCTCAGAGACAAAGTCTTCCGAAGCTTCAAGTTTGTGAAGATAGATTTCTTTCGAATACTTTTAGTAACATGCTTTATCTGATGTATTGTTCCATAAAGTTGGACACATTTCCGCTGTAACTCTGCAAGTCACCAACTAACATGGTTTGGTGAAAAGGTCCATGCTTTTGGTAACTGTACATTGAGGTCTTGAGTCTGTAACTTTCTACTTTATGTACTTTATCCTTTTTGTAATAGATAAGGATGTGAGCTATGGCATGTCATAGTCACTAGTCAAAAGGCAATCTGCCTTTTGACTCTACAATTGATTTTATGTGTGTCTAGTCAATTGTATCCAACTGGCTTTCAAAGTATAGCCGGTTGTAGGATGTTGTATAAGTATCTCATGTTCTTGTATCTTTCAAATATGCTTTGTAGCACTTGTAATAGAACATAGAGAAGGCAATATACTGCATTCTTGAAAACCAAACACTTGTGTTCTTTGTGTTCTGTCTCATATACTACTTGTGTTCTTGGTGTCACCACTTGTTAATCCAGTTTACTATTTGATCTAAGTTTAGTTTATCTTGTCTTTGTGTTGTTGTGTTGTAATTCTACACCCTTCAACGGGCCTGCAAAAAAGAGACTGGGCAATCCACCAACTCGATGTAAATAATGCATTTCTACATGGAGAATTAAATGAAGAAGTATATATGAAGATCCCACAAGGTTTTCCTAAGGAAGGAGAAACAGAGTGTGTCGGTTAAGAAAGTCTTTATACGGCCTAAAACAAGCTTCAAGGAATTGGTATAAAAAATTCACAAGCGCCTAATTGATCTCGGATTCATTCAATTTAAGGTTGATCACTCACTTTTCATTCAATGAAAAGGAGGTGATTACGTGGCTGCTTCATATACGTGGATGGTTTATAATAGTTGGTAATAATTCCATGAAGATTCACAACATCAAAGACAAGCTTCACAAACTCGTGAGCATTAAAGACCTTGGTAATATAAAATACTTTCTTGGGATTGAAGTGGCCCGCACCTCGAAAGGATTGGTACTAAGTCAGAGAAAATACACTTTGGACATACTTGAAGATTGTGGTCTTCAGGGGTGTAAACCAAGCTCATTCCCGATTGAACAAAATCATAAGTTGGACAAATGTGAGAAGAAACCAAAAGTAGATGCTAATCGATACCGTTGCATCATTGATAGGCTCATTTACTTATAAGCAACTCGACTAGATATTGCATACGCTGTGAACGTGTTGAGTCAATTTGTTGCTGACCCAAGACAACATTGTAACACCCCGAAAAGTCAAAAAGAGTCATCAAATATAATAGTCTTAAATAATGGGTATTTAATAAAAGAAAGAAATGGCTATGGGCTAAATTAGCTTTATTGGGTAGTAGCCTAAGGGATTAATGGTCCATAATCAGCCCTTAAGCCACTTAACCGGCATCATCTTCCTTATTTGAACCCTAACCACCAAATTCTAGAGAGAGCAAGTGAAGAAAACTCAAGATTTGGAGCTTCAAAGGTTAATAGATTGAAGATGTAGGTGTTGGAGTATCAAATCATAAGAAAAGAGCAATAAATCTAGGTAAGAATCGGGGTCTAAATCCTTCTGTAGATCAAACCCAAATTCTAGGGTTTTGGGTTTTGAAAAGTTGCAAAGAATTGCATAAAAGTCACATTTTTACGTAAGAAAACATGTAAAAAACTTATATATAGCCTCATGGTTGATAAATGTTAGGACCTGGTATTTGAACGAAATACCAAATGATTAACGTGTAAACCAAACCAAATAGTGCGGAATCCTATTTGATTGGCGATCCAATCGGTAAGAACGCACGTAGAATCAATAAAGTATTGAATCAAACGTTAAGAATCGATTAGGAATCGATCTACAGCGTTCTATGAACTTGGAGTATCAACTTGGAGGCTTCTGGACGGCTAGGGTACGTCTGGAGTCGAAATAGAATGAATGCTCTTGTTTTCCACGAATTGGGTTGTATTTATAGGTTAGTATTGTTCATTCGTGCGACTGAACCATTAGTATGGTTCAGTCGTGCGATTGAACCATGCGGTTGATTCATCCGCACGACTGAACCAATCTTATGTTACAATCATACGATTGATCCAGTCTCCTAGTTCAGTCGTGTGACTGAGTCATTCGTATGAAGTTATTCATGCGTATGGTCCATTCGTATGGGTCATTCGTATGAGAACTTCAATTTGTTAAATTTGAATGTGTTAATTAATATAACATTATGTGTAACAATTTAAACAACCACAAACCTAATTATCCAATTCAACATACCAATTCAACATCGACTCATTAATGAAATATTAAACATTATAAATAACAAACAACCAATATCATTTCATTAATCACCAATATCAGAATGAAACAAACAAGATCTATTTACCTTCTTGAGTCTTCTTTAGAAGTGTACACGGCGCTCCAAATGGTTCGAGATACTCCAGATTCGGTTTGCGTCGTTGTAGTAGCTCGTAACATGTCTTTCCGTGGCGCTTGACTATCAGAACTCGATTCAGTGTATAACACGCATTAGCCACTGCCTCATTCTAGAATTGGATAGACAGTTTCGAGTCTGCCAGCATTGTCCGTGCTGTCTCTATCAAGCTTCTGTTCTTTCTCTCAGCAACGCCATTCATCTGAGGCGTGTAGGCAGAAGTGAATTGATGCACAATTCCCTTTTCCTTGCAGTATGCCTCCATCCACTGGTTCTTGAATTCTATTCCGTTGTCTGAGCGTACTTGTCTAACCTTCCGCTTGTAGAGAGATTCCAGTGTGGTTACCAACTCCTTGAATGACTCAAATGTTTTTTATTTGGACTTCAGAAACATTACCCAAGAGAATCTTGTGTAGTCATCAGTAACCACAAAACAGTACAAGTCGCCTGCAATGCTCTTTGTACTGACTGGACCAAACAGATCCATGTGAAGAAGTTCAAGAGGAAGTTCTGTTGAATGAACTTTCTTTTCCTCATAAGACTTCTTCGTCTATTTGCCTTTCTTGCATGCTACACAAAAATCAGGAAGTTGGAAATTCTTGACATTAACTCCTCTCACAAGATCCTTCTGGATCAAGTGATTCATCTTCCGTTGATTGATGTGTCCCATTCTCCTATGCCAGGAGATGGAGTCTTTCTCAGTGGCTTTTGATAGAAAGCACTGAACTTCATGATCCGTTGTAGAAGTTGTTGAGAGATCCAAAACATAAAGGTCTTTATATCTTGAAGTTGTCATCAGAACTTGGTCCTCCGGAATCACGTAGTCTTTCTTTAGGACGTAACACTTCTTGTTGTCGAATATGACTTTAAAACCTTTATCACAGATTTGGGAAACAGAAAGTAAGTTGTTTTGAAGTTGTTGAACGTAGTTCACCTTATCAAACTTAACTTTCTGATTTCCAACTTCTCCCTGAGCTGTGATATAACCTCCCTTGTTTCCAGCAAACGAAACATGCCCTCCTTTTATTTGCTTGACGTTTGATAAAAGAGCCCTGTTTCCTGTCATGTGCCTGGATGCTCCGCTGTCTACAATCCACGTGTTGGTTTCAGCACTGTAGCGAACACCCTGCACATCAAATGTAAAACATTAGTTTAGGTTAGGAACCCACGCCTTTACTGGCTTGGGTTTCCCAGAGGCATCAAACATCATGAATTCAACCCATTGACCCTTAGAGGGTGAGGGTAGCTCAGGTTCCTTCTTGTCATCATTATCAAACACAGAGGATGACTTCTCTTTCCATAATCCAGATTTGTGCAATGCCTATTTGTGATAAACAGTCGACTGGCTAATGGGTTGAACGTTAGGTTCACTAGTTCTTCTAGGTGGAGTTAAAGACTCCTCTTAGAAGACCTAGGTTTTGAATCCTGAAGTTCAATCTTCTTCCTAGGTGTCTGATAGTAAGGACAAAAGAAAGCAATGTGTCCACACTCTCCACAGTTGTAGCACGCCCTGCTATCAACTTTATGATTAAACTTTCTTTGTGGAGATGTGTGTGACACCCTAGTACCATCACTTAGTTTGGGTTTTGACTCTGTTTCTTTTGATGTTTTCTCCTGTTTAACAAAATTAATTGTTTTAACATTTTTAACATCTTTTTCATTTTGGTTAACTGGTTTTTGACATGAAGCTTATGAAAGATTAACATTAGCAGTCCTTTTAGATTCAGATTTGACTTTGTTTGACTCGGACTTTATATTAACCTTTTCAAATTCTTTTTCCAGATTAACACAAGGCATTTTACCTTTTGCCTTTGAAGTGGCCTTCTTTTGTTTTGTTCCAGATTCAATTGATGAACATGAGGAATCTGGATCACTAACAAGAAGAGTAGACACCACATGATCCTTGATGGGATTGTTATTTATTGGTCTACTCTTAGTGTTCATCAAGGTCTCAGGTGGTGGTGGAACCACTTTATAACCCAAACCCTCCCCGTTGTTACGCTCTCTCACTAAGTGTTGGACAATATGAGATGAACTTGTCCAACTGTGTAGTTTTTGCTTTAATGAGTTTACTTCTACCTCTAAGACTGCCTTTTGCTTCTTAGTGTCTTCTAGGGAGTTAAGATAGTAAATAATGTCATTAGCTTGGTTAAATGCAACTACTTTAGTTTCCCTAAGCTGTTTGGTCAAAAGGTCAATCTTTTCTTTGTAACTATGCTCATCTTGTTTTAAAACTCTATTAGCCTCAGTGCACAGTTGCAAATCCTTTACTAAGTTATCATTATGATCTAATAACCTAGCAATTTCTCATCTATGCTATCTCTAAAAGTATCACAATCAGAACAAGCATGTTTTTAAACAGTTGGTCAGTGGTACTTACCTGAGGAGGTTCAGAAGAGTTAGCCATCAACGCAGCATCAGATGTCTCTGGTTCTGGTGATTCTGTCTTTGCTGTTGAAATCACTTCTTCAGGCTTGTAGCTGAGCTCAGTTGCAGTTGTCTCTTCAATATTTGACATCGCTATCTCAACTGCAATATCTCTCTCACTCGCGGAATCATCATCTAAATCTACTACATTAGCAATATTAGATTCCCCTGGAAAGACAAACCGAAAGCTCCAGTCCTGTCCTTCATCATCATGAGCAGTCAAGGCTTTTGGATCCTTGCTTGATGAAGTAGAACTACTAGCTTGCTTGTCTTGACGAGTGATGGACGAGAATGGGTTCCCGTTCCCAGTCTTCTTTGGCTTCACACATTCTCTCTTGAAGTGCCCCTTTTCTCCACAGTTAAAGCAGGTCAATTTACTCTTGTCAAAGCCAAATGTGGTATCATTAGTAGCAACCAAGTTCTGTCCGGTCTTTTTCACAAACTTCTTTGCCCTCCGGACAGCACTAGCTAAGGCCCACATAATGTCCATTCTTTCCAGCTCCATTTCATCCACCTGCTCATAGTCCTCATCTGCCAGATGGCAGTTTCCAATCTTCCCAGCAACAAGTCCATCATAAGAATGAACCACTACTGCCAAAAGATCCATGTGCTCTCGAGCTACTTCCACAGTCACATTACCGAGGTTCTCGGTCTTCAGTCTAGTAGCATTCGCTTCAGTTCCAATGTAATGGGTACAAGAAGACCCTGACGTTTCTGAACCTGAAGGAGAAGCTTGTGAAGGACCCGATGAGCTAGACACAAATGCAGTCTGAAGAGGTGCTCCAGACATCTTAACTTGAGGCGTGGCATTGTACAAAGCAGGATTCTGAGTGTGCGAAGACTTCTGAGCTCTGTACTTCATCCTAAGTGCTTCTTCTTGCAGCTTTAGAATGAAGTCATTGATATCCAACTTTGCCAGCATCTCATTCTGTCTCAGATTTGACACAAATGAAGCCCACTTTTCCGGCAATCCGTCTGCGAAATTTGACACCTTTTCTTCCATGGTAGTAGCAACACCATGTGTATGCATTTCACTCATCAGATGGTAGAATCTATCAATAACATCATCCAAACTCTCGTTTCCCATCGATGAGAAGTTGTCAAATTCTTTCTTCAGTTCCTTAGCTTTAATTGCCTTCAGCGAAGCATTCCCGTCGTATCTCTTTTCCAGCTCATCCCACAATTTCTTGGCCTGCTTATTCTCCGAGTACTGGTGGAAAATATCTTTAGGAAACTTAACTTTCTGAGCATCAATCATCCCTCCCAAGGTAAGCTTTACCCCATCTGCTCCCACCGGCATATTATACCCAATCTCGATAGCTTCTCACAAATTTGGATCCACTCCATTGAGGTAGATCTCAAAACGTTGTTTCCAGTGGGGAAACTCATCTAACGTTAAGAGTTTTGGTGGTTTATTATGATTTCCCACTTCACTCTCAAGCAACAGTAGGTTCTGGATCCTTGAGTCCTTGCCGGCAGTAAACGCTGACATCTGATCTTCCATCACGATTAACTTTTAAGTGTACTAAACAAACTGTCAAACTAGTGCGGCTGGGTGATGCGAATGGGCTATCCGTGCGAATGAGCTATGCGATTGGTTCAATCGTGCGGCTGAACTAAGCGATTGGTTCAGTCGTGCGAATGAAGCTGATGCGTATGAACACTGCGAACGAATGGTTCAGTCGTACAAATGGAGATGCGACTCAGTCCAATCGTGCGTCTGGTGTATGCGAATGAAGTCCAGTCGTGCGAATGGCTCACTCGTGCGACTGAAGCTGCTGTTTTGCGAAAGTTTCTAGGTTAAACGTGTTTTAGCCATAAAAATTCGAAATTTCGCAAACCCTAATCACCTAAGGCCGTAGAAACCGAAACTTGATGAGTAGGGAACGTCCAAGACAACTTTTGACACAAAAGATTGCGTTTTTTAGTGTAAAAACACAACTTTTTATCAATCTTGATTGAATCACACGTAATCAAGAGCCAAAGCTCTGATACCACTTGTTAGGACCTGGTATTTGAACGAAATACCGAATGATTAACGTGTAAACCAAACCAAATAGTGCGGAATCCTATTTGATTGGCTATCCAATCAGTAAGAACGCATGTAGAATCAATAAAGTATGGAATCAAACGTTAAGAATCGATTAGGAATCGATCTACAGCGTTCTATGAGCTTGGAGTATCAACTTGGAGGCTTCTGGATGGCTAGGGTACGTCTGGAGTCGAAATAGAATGAATGCTCTTGTTTTTCCATGAATTGGGTTGTATTTATAGGTTAGTATTGTTCATTCGTGCGACTAAACCATTAGTATGGTTGAGTCGTGCGATTGAACCATGCGGTTGATTCATCCGTACGACTGAGTGTTCAGTCGTGCGATTGAGCCAATCTTATGTTACAATCATATGATTGATCCAGTCTCCTGGTCCAGTCGTGTGACTGAGTCATTCGTATGAAGTTATTCATGCGTATGGTCCATTCGCATGGGCCATTCGTATGAGAACTTCAATTTGTTAATTTGAATGTATTAACTAATATAACATTATGTGTAACAATTCAAACAACCACAAACCTAATTATCCAATTCAACATACCAATTCAACATCGACTCATTAATGAAATATTAAACATTATAAATAACAAACAACCAATATCATTTCATTAATCATTCCAGACATTATATCAGAATCAGACAAACAAGATCTATTACATTCATATCATGATCTAGGGACATACATGTATCAACAATAAACTAAGAGCTTAGACGTAAAAAGTTGCGTTTTTAGGTTAAAAACAGGTTGGTTCGTAATTTTTATGCATTCTACAAAACTGGGTGTTCAAGCAGCAAAACTGCGAGTTTTCTGCAAAACTATAGTTTCGCAGGTAATTTCACAGCTATGGAATTCCAACGAAAGTTGGGCAAAACTGGCAGCAAAACTGCTTATCTGGCAGCGAAATTAGTAGTGAAATTAGCAGTGAAATTAGGCAGAAAGTCACCCTTTTAAGTGTTAACTTATCTGCAGGCTGTGTAGTATGATCCTAGCTTAAAAAGCTTAGTGTAGAAGTTACTCACGGTATCCAAGTGAGTTCTAGATCCCCTTGTTTATACGTTTTTAATGGACAAGATTTTAAAAAGTTTTAACAGAAAGATCGATTTTTCTATAACAAAATGTGCTATATAAATGTTTAAAAATAAAAATTTCCACGCTGACCTGGAAGCACGACCCCAGCCAGGGGCGTTGCCCCTTGGACCCCACTAAGGCTGCTGCCCCTAGGACCCCGTTGTCAGGGGTTGCCGCCCTCGACCCCCGCTGTCCCGCGAAGGGTCGGTTATTTTTTATGATAACTAGTACTTGGTATGTTGTGTACTTAAAAAGTTAAGTATTATATATTAAAGTGGAAGATAATATTAATGAAAAGTGGAACTTAATGAATGTTACTTTGGGCCTGTTTAATAATGAAAAGTCTTGCAAACACTATGATAGACTTCACTTATATGAATCTGATGTATGATGATTGATCCGTATTCATGAGCGGGCTATGTGCCTTGTAGTGTGGATCAACTGCGGGGGTTAGCTACCATGATGATGTGTACCGACAAGGATTAACATTCGTTGTCGATCAACAGAGAGCTCTTGCTTTGTGCAATCTCGTTTACGATGAAAGAAAGATAATGAACATGTATTTTTAAGACGCAATTTATGTATTGTGATGTATGCATGATTATTATATGAAGGATAAAGTTCATATTTTCTAATATTACTTAAAACTAGAATTCACTTAGCAAAGCTGACTTTTATGCATAATAGTTAGCAGGTAATGCTGATACTGAGGATGACACCAGGTTGGGGCTACTTGGATGGCAATGGATGACATTCCTGTTTATAAAATCTTTTATTGTAATTTAAGAAAAAGTACTATATTTTATTTACAATTGAAGGATAAATGTATGATTACAATATCAACTACAAGTTTTAAGTGAATTTTTATTTTATTGCGCTGCATTGTTTTATTATTAAAATGATTTTATGCAATGATTAACCAACTGTGAGGCTTCCCGGGAACGGGGCCTTACAACCACATATGGATGCAACACATAGGGTTTTAAGATATCTCAAAGCCATTGTTAGGCAAGGCATTCTTCTTACTCGAAATAGAGGTTGTAATCTCACAGCGTATTGTGATTCCAATCGGCTAGGATGCCCGTATTCGAGAAAGTCTAGAGTTGGCTATTTACTTCTTCTTGGAGGTGCTCCAGTTTCGTGGAAACTAAAAAAGCAGTCTGTCGTTTCTCATTTGTCTGTAGAAGCGAAATACTGGTCTATGGCATCCACAGTGAGCGAGGTCATATGGCTCCGTTGGCTCTTGACGGAACTTGGTGTAACTTTGCAAGGACAAACTTCATTGTTTTGTGACAATCAGGCTGCCTATCACATAACTAATAACCCAGTTTTCCATGAAAGAACTAAGCATGTAGAAATTGATTTTTATTTTGTTCGGGAACACGTTGATTCTAAAGAAATTCATCCACACCATTCCTACTAGGCAAGTTGGACATTTGAGATTTACATGCTTCAACTTGAGGAGAGTATTGGAAATAAAATATTCACTGCAATATCCTCCACAATTAATTTCCACTATTTAGCGTTGTCATGTTTATTTTATTTCCAGGTTTACCGTCTTTTTGGTAGCTTATATCCCGATGTATTTCTCATGTTTTGTAACATTCAAATATACAAAAATATTCCCTTTGAACCATCGTAATTTCAAAAGATGAGCTTGGCTCAACTTGTTTACAAACCAAACAAATCGGTTAGGCTTGTTTACAACCTGATTCGAGTCGAGCCAGACCCTAATTGGGTTCAGCTCGGCTTGTGAAGAGCCGTACAAACATCCAAGTAGACGGGGCGAAATGATGCTTTAGTTAGTTAAAGCACTGGAACGGAACAATGTAGAAAAGTACAAGGGTGTGAAATGATAGTGTCTCTTACTACGAGTCTGCGGATATACATGAACAGCAGTTCAGTTCACAGTTACAGGCAGGACAAACAAACATTTGCGCACTTTAGCAACTGTACTCCTGCTAAAATACGCCACCCACCTTCACTTTCTCTCTCTTTTCCCTCCATCATCCCTTCCCTCAGCTTCAAGTCTCTCTTTCTCTCACACGAACAACACAGATAAAGAATTCTTGTTCTTGTTTTACTGAAGACAAGAAGGAGCGAATGTGCACTGAGGTCGAACAATGGCGGTGTCATCACCTTCTCTGCAAAGCAATTTCTACGCCGCTTCTTCTAAGGTAAAACCTCCCCACCAACAATAATAATAATAATAATAATATGTTATGTTCGTGTTTCTTATCATGGATCTTTTATCATCTTTAAGACTGCTAATTGTTTAGGAATTACGAATTTCATTTTTAGGGTTTACTTCAATGCATCATCTATAATGGATCTTTTATCATCCTTTTTTTTATTAGGGGTCTTTCAGGGTTGTATTTTATTGCAAGGTTTTGTCTTCTGATTTATTCGCTAAACGTTAAATGTTATTTGTATCTGCTTGTAAGAACTTACATTTATGATTTATGTAATGTAAACCGGTTTCAGTAGGTGAGTATTTTGAATTTTGTTCTTATTTGTGACTCTACTGCAAAAAGCATCAGATTCTTGTATGCTTTCACTACAAGCAATGACAAACATGCCAGGGAGCATGATAATTTGATTCTTTAAAAGACTTTGAAATTAAGTCAGTGGACTAATTACATGGATGGTCCTGTGGATCTCGTCCTAACTTTTGAGAAGCTATAGATTGGACTTGATCTTTAGCATTCATGTAACATGTTTGGTACCTCAAACTAAAGCTTGTTAGATTTGGTTATTAAGTTGATGAAAAGGTTGAAATGGTCATTTCACATTAACTTACCAACCATATTTCATGTTAATTGGTGTTGGACCAAATGTGTACTAGACTGCAAAAGGTTGGGATGAAATCCATAGCTTCTCAAACGTTTGGACCAAATCCCAAGTATCAACATACTATAGGGACCATCTATGCAATTTAGTCTATGTTGGTGTTATCATTGAACTTAATCTTGTAGGCTTGACTGGCCTGTCGAGGCCTGAGTGCAATTCATGCTGTAAATTATAATCAAACATGTCAAAAACTTATGTTCCTTGTTATCTAAATTCACCTAGTACAATTTAGTTGTAGGCCCAGTGCTCAATTGTGAACTGATTGATAGTGGACTACAATCTTAAATAACTCGAATGTGGATGTACGATTGTTATTAGTGTTAGTCTTTGATAGTTATGAGTGGGAAGTGCTGTTCTGTTTAGGTACTTGTAAGTTCTAACTTGATGTAAAGCTTTTTATCCTCACACAACTTAGTGTTGATAGTTAGAGTGTTAGACATATCATTTAGGTGTGAAAAAGTTAAGAGTGTTAGACATATCATTTAGGTGTGAAAAAGTTAAGAGTGTTAGACATATCATTTAGGTGTGAAAAAGTTAAGAGTGTTAGACCATATCATTTAGGTGGTTCACACGCATAGTGAATGTTAACATTTTGGTTTTCACTAGTTGTGTGAACTTTATAAGCTAGTTATTATCAAAGCTAGATGTTCAGTTAACTTTAATATAAGGACATATTCCTCATGTGAGATACTATTATAGAACTATTGATCTGCATATTGTGTAGGTTACTACTACTGTGATAAATTGGCATTAAGCGTACTAAATTGTGGAGTTATCCTTTCAAGCTTATTTGTAAGCTTATTATGTCTACTCGAGCTTTCTTAAGTCAAACAAGAAGAACTCGAGCTTGGGCAAGCTCAAGCTCGGATCGGCTTATTTACATCCCTATGCATGGCTTGGTCCACAATAATTGCCTTATGTACAAATGTAAGAAAAAGATGACAGGGACTATGGAGTAAGGGAGGTGTTTGGGATTGTTTATTAAGCTGCTTATAATTTATATCCTGTAAGCTGTTATGACTAATGAGGGTTTTTGGGATTGCTAATCGCGACTGCATAGCAGTTTGAAGTTCGAAGTTGGTTATTCCGAGCTGCTTACTTCAAAAGGCAATAAGCAGATCAACGGTATTAATAAACAATCCCAAACACCCACTAAACTGTTGTTTTGTGTCAAGAACAAAGAATCGAGTATGAAAGCCTAACGATATTCATTTGACTGTCAACAACCCCCTTGAAGGAAGGAGCTTTATTTTAGATTCTGAAGTATTGTAAATGATGCAACATAGGAATACTTTCGAGTTAATGTTCCTTATATTATTTTGTGACTTGACACATGTTCTGTAGTTTTTAAAATTCTATAATCCCGAGGATGTATATGTTCAGTTAGTCTTTAGAGTGTTGTTTCATCTTGTGTTCAACTGTTCATAAAATACCTTACATGTGAAGCATGATATGGATGGATAAATTTTTGTATTTGAACAAGAGATCAATGTTGTCCTTTATGTTAAAAACCATGCAACAATTGGTTCATCAGTAATACTTTTAGTTGGCTCTTGTTCTTTAGAAAAGCATTGTAAGTCAAACCTGTTGGATCTTTAGTGCTAATGCATATTTGACTTCAAAAGTGCATCTGGTAGTAAATTCTTGAAGGAATTCAACATCAAAATTGTTTAGACCGCGTTTATTAAATAATCAAAGAATATATCATTTAATAAAAGATGACATTCCGTTATATTCTAGAGTCGAACCATTCGGTTGTATGAAAAGAAAATTTATTAATTAAAGATGTTGTCGACTAGATGCAGGCTTTTGATACGTTGATTGTTGACTATTCTTGACATTTGTCAACATGAAATCTAAATCAAGTATGTTGTAGCAAATTTAAGGCTGAATTTAAAAACTAACATGTCTGAAAGTTGATAATATTATTTACGACTACCATGATTCTTAAATCTTAACTACATTATTGTCCAACACTATGATCAAATATTTGTTATGTTTTTTATGGATCAATAGCCACAGTATATAAATAGTTATCAAGGGGATTACCTTCACTGTTTTGAATTTGTTTTATCGGCCTCTAAAAGAAATGAAAATACCAAGTTCCTTAACTGTATTAATGTCCAACATTGTGATTAATATATGTTAAGTTTTCATGTATCAGTAAATGTAGCCACAATTTGTAATTAGTTATTAAGGGGCTTCATTTATTTGAGTATGTTTTATTGTCATCTAATGTATTTGTGAATTGTGTTCTTGCAGTTTTCCTTTGTGAGGTCCAATTGGTGTAAGCCAAGGTCTTTAAGATGCAAAAAGAGGGGTCCTTCTGCATGGATCATCAGATCAGTAATGAACAACAAAGAACCAAGTATTGATGGTGACGGCACAATAGAACCCACTAGGATTCTTCTAGAAAGAATCTTTGTCCAAACACAGGAACTTGAAGAGAAAATTGGTAAAGATTTGAATCTACCTCAAGATATCCAGTTAGAATCAGATCTTCAAGCAGCACTAACTGTTCTAAGAAAAAAAGTAGAAGGTTTAGAAGATGCTGAAAACAAATTACTGTCAGAATATCGTGAACTAAACCAAGCAAAAGAGGACTTGGGTAAACAGGAAGAAGTTATAAAATACACATTTTTAAGGCAGGAGACACTTGAAAAGGAGCTAAAACAAGCTAATCTTGATTTGGCAGTTCAAGCAACAGAAATTGAAAATCTAAAACTTCAACTTGAAAAGCAAGATAAGGAGCTAACTGCTGCCCAATCGGCACTTGTACTGAAAGAAAATGAGATAAATATTATGGTCAATGAATTGAGATTGAAGACAGAAGAACATGTGAATACCGAATCTGAACTAAGGTCAAAATCCCAGCTTTTGGTTGAGATAAAAGAAATATTAGATAAACACACAATCGAGATCGAAGAATTGAGAAAAGCTGTTGAGGAGAAGGATGAAGAACTACAAGTTGCTAAGAAACTTTTGAAAATTGAAGAAAATAACCTAAAAGCTGTGGCAGGAAATCTGGAGAAACAAACAATGGATTGGCTTTTAGCTCATGAAGAGATGAAGAATATAGCAGATAAAGCATCTAAACACACGGTTGAAGATGGAAATTTACAAGAATATATGAGAGTGAAAAAGCTACTTGCTGATGTGAGGATAGAGTTGGTATCATCACAGAAATCTCTAATTTCATCTAGAAAAAGGATGGAAGATCAACTAGAGGTTCTGGAAAATAAGCTTCTAGAACTTGAACAACATCGAGCATCCTTGGATTCACATGTGAAAAGTCTTGGAGATGCGGAGGTGGAAGTCGAAAGTGAAAGAGTTAAGCTTAGACTAGCAGAGGCTCAGAATCAAGAACTCAAACGGGATTTATCTGTTGAGAAAGACGTAATCAAGGAGTTACAGAATCAACTGAATGATGAAAAACGTTCTTTATTACAAGCCACTGAAGAAGTCTTGGTCCTTAGAGATGAGCTGGACCATAAAACGTCAGAATATAGGTCAATGCAAAATGCCCTCGAGTCTAAAGAGTCTCTACTTGTGGAAGCAAAATTAGAGATTCAACAATTAAAATCCAAGCAGGCGTTTCTTGAGCTAAAGTTGAAAGAAAAAGAATCTGAACTATCTCAAGCACAAGAAATGTTGAGTGAAGTGAATCAAGAAATCTTGAATCTAAAAATGCTTCTAAGCAATAAAGAAAACGAGCTTACAGAAACAACAGCAATGCTCAAAGATAAAGACAAACAGGTTGAAAAGATCCACCATGAACGAAACGAGACCAATTTGAAGTACTTTGAAGCCACAAGCGTGGTAAAAAGGATTTTTGAGCTTACAAACAAAATTGTGAGTAGCATTGAACATGACGGCCAGATTTTATCAAAAGAGAAACAGCTTGAAACTGAACTTGATTTGATCATGGAAACATTAAGGTCTCGGGAAATGGAAGTTTTACAGACCCGAAGAGCACTTAGGATCAAAGAAACCGAGCTTACAGTGGCATTAAATAAACTGAATGAAAGAGAGAAAGAGATGAAGGAAATGAAGCAAGAATTGATAAAAGATGCTGATGACTTGAGGAAGCTTTACGAAATTGCACAAGAGAAAATCAGTGAGAAAAGCATGGGCGAACTGGTGATTGAAAAGCTGGAACTAGAAGCTGCTCAACTTGAAGTTGAAGCTGCAACAAGTGCTCTTGAGAAGATTGCTGAGATGAGCCGGGAGCTTTTATGTACAACTAGTTTACTAGTCGAGGCTGATTACGATCTCGTTATTTCAACGAAACCTGTTCCCGAAACTGTTTCTGAAAATGGTGATTTTGCGGAACTGAAAACCGAAGTTGGCCGGCTTACAGATTTGACCCAAAAGCTTGTACAAGAGGCCGGAATTGGTAGGGGTGCTATGGGGTAAGTTTTGATTGTGTTGTAGATGTAATAACCAAGTGCTTTGTACTTGCGATGTGATCAAGTGTACATGTAGTCATTTAGATGTTACGAGACAGAAAATGCAGTTAGGTAGGTGGTGATTCTAAATGCCTGACAGATTTCTTGTGTCTATTTTGTATTTTGAATGTGTGAAATGTAATTACATGAATTTTAATAAAACAATTTCCGGCATTTGTTACATGACGTTTGACTTATGTAACCAATTTATAGTGTTCCCTGGGTTTGTACCAAGGACGAATTCTATTAAACAGAAAACCATCCTTGATTAATAAATCTTCTAACTAGACTTGGTCACTAAAATAGTGTCTCATGAGTCGGAATAACAATTTGTTCATGTGATGTGGCGGAACTTTTCTCCCTATCTAAGATTTTAAGTGAAATGTAAGAAATGAAACTTGTTAAAAGCAACGAACAACTAGTGTCCCGCACCAAAGAAGTGCTCAAACTAACATGCTAGAGGGCCTTTTTGTTAACTTCACATGCCAAGGATCAATATATGATGTAACTAAAGGGGAGCCAAATTTTCTGAAAATAAACAAATTCGGACGGGCTGTGTCAAGATTCGAACCCGGGTAATTGGAGGAGAGAGTGAAAAGAAAAAGTAGTAGTGAACTACCACGCCAAAGCCCACTGCAGCTTGAACCAAATAGATACAACACATAATAAAAACGCAAAAAAAAAGAGTC
Source organism: Flaveria trinervia (assembly GCA_025506515.1). NCBI lineage: Eukaryota > Viridiplantae > Streptophyta > Magnoliopsida > Asterales > Asteraceae > Flaveria > Flaveria trinervia. The sequence continues at coordinate 72,362,849 of CM046443.1, forward strand.
AAAAACACCAAAACCAATCAAATTGTGCCACGTGGCATGTCTAAGTATTAAGTTGATGTAAAGGATTATTACATCTAAGTAAACATTAATTACATTAATCAGTGATTATAGAAAGTAGGACAAAAAGATTAAGTATAACTTTAATAAAGTTTAGAGGCAAGACAAAATATACACAAATTACACAAATAAGATCATTGCACCAGAAAAGAAGCTTTTATCAATACATCATAAAATAAAAACTCAATAAGTAATAGCATATATCTAAACTTTTGCACCATATCTATACTGCACCAGATCTATACTGCACAAGATCTATACAGCACCAGATCTACACTAATTAGATTTAAAAATACACTTTAACTAAATGACTATAACAAGGCTTACATCAATATAATTCAAGAACACTTATGAAGTAAATGACAATTACTAATGTAATATGGGTATTGCATTAATGTAACATATTTTTAATAGCTCTGATATGGAACAAGCTTTACCAAGATTTGTTCGTACACTTTAGATCTTATATGACAATTACTAATTGAAAATACAATTACTAAAATCCTTTATCTCTAATAACTCTGATATGGAACAAGCTTTACCAAGATTTGTTCGTACACTTCAGATCTTGTAAAGCCCGGTTCCCGGGATGCTCACAACTGGTCAATCATTCCATATAAAACATATAATTACATTTAACTTTCATAAAATATCACAATGAAACATTAAAAATAACTTTTCATTTTATTATAAATGCTTTTGAAAGTTAATACAATCATTCATTACACATTTTCATTTGTTCGCATTACAATGCAAAAACATTAACAAAAGAATATCATCCAAAATGCCAAGTAGCCGCCCCGCGCCATCCTCAGCAATGCTCACCTGCCAACTGGAAAAATGCATAAAAAGTCAGCGTTGCTGAGTGAGTTCTAGTTTTAATATAAACATACTTTACTTTCTTTTAAATCATACTATACCGTCGTACATGATCACACATCGTACGTACACATAGATAATATTATTATTATCCTCTTTATTGTTCATCACTTTCTTTCATTATCTCTTTATCTCTTTATCTCTTTCCAGATCAGTGTCATCAGCTATACCCCAAATGTATGCACAAAGCGGGTACTGGGCGAAGATCATAAATGACTTCCATAACGCACATAGCCTGGCACCAACACCGGGGCAAGTGACAAAGATCCCAATTTTTTACTACACCCCAAACGTATGCACAAAGCGGTTACTGGGCCGAAGATCATAAATGACTTCCATAACGCACATAGCCTGACACCAGCACCGAGGTGAGTAATCACTATAAACCATGTGCTATATCACTGGTCAGTCACAAAGACTGGACCCCTGCGTGTATCCTTAAGGGTTAGCTAAACCACACATAGTTGAGCTTACGACATTTTAGAGTCATGCACCTCTGAACATTTTGCTTGCAAGCCTTTCTTACTTTCATTCACTCGTTAATGCATGCATTCTTTCATTACATTCCTCTTTTAATTATCTTCCACTTTACGTTACATAATACTTTTATTTCGTTCATTAACATTCAACGTAAAGCCACGAGAAAATAATAATACAACAAGGAACATACACATAAGTAGACAACATCATCATACAGGGCATCATACATACATAACATACATCATACATACCATCATGCATAAGCATCAATCACACATCATAGCATGCCCATCATAACATCTATGACCTCAAAAGTCAGCTTACATGAACCCCTAAGAACATCCAAGTAAAATCCTAAATTTCACTTTTTCTCCGGAAAGTCAAAAACTATTCTAAGTGTTCATCCTCATTTGCCTTTTTGTTCATCTGCATTTGTTTTAGTTCATCCGCATTTCCTCAGTACTCACCCGCATTTCCTCAGTACTCATCCGCATTTCCCTTACTTAGTGGTTAATGCTCATCCGTATTAACTGTTCATCCGCATTTCCCCAATACTCATCCGCATTGACTTACTTAGTGAACAATGCTCATATGCATAAACTATTCATCTGCATTTCTCCAGTACTCATCCGCATTGACTTACTTAGTGATCAATGCTCATCAACATTAACTGTTCATCCGCGTTTCTTTTGAACACTTGGGCAGATTTGAAAACTTAGACATCTGAGCCCTAAACATCATATTTCAGTTTCCAAACACCATATATTATGTCTTAAGCTTAAATCTTACCTTCTAAGCCTTAGAAACACAACCATAACATCATCAAGCATGAACATATCCCAACATTACATCATAACAGCAACATACACATAGTAAATCATATGGGTATAAACCCAGTTTTATAAAAACATACATTCATGCATTTCCAGCCGCAAATTCAGTTAAAAAGTAGTAAAAGAGGGGTCCTAGAACTCACTTTAGCAGCTCTTGAGTATGGCTTCTTCCAAACTCGTCAGTAATTAAGTTCAACCGCCTAGAAACCCACTAAAACACACACCCAAACATATGCAAACATACATAAGCATACAAACAAGGATAAAACCAGTTAAGAACACCATAAAACCATGAATTCTTTCTTGTTCTTCTTTCTAAAACCGAGAGTTTCTGCTCTCCTTCCTTCTCTCTCTAAAAATACCTGAGGATTATGAGTGAAAAGAGGGTGATGGGCGACCATCACCTTTATTCACCAACTATTCAAAGATTTTGTCATTTTTGTCACTTTTAACCCCTAGACTTGGGTTTTATTTCTTTTCCTTCTGTTTCTTCACTTTATTCTTTCTTTCTTTGTCTTTAAAAATAACCGGGCATTACAAGTCCACCCCTCTTATATAGGTTTCGTCCCCAAAACCTGTTATTCCTCAAACAATTGTGGGTAATGATGTCTCATCTCTTCTTTAGTCTTCCACGTAGACTTAGATCCCTTCTTGTGCTTCTATTATACACGCACAAGAGGAACCACTTTATTCCTTAGCCTCTTCTCTTTTCGATCAATGATCGCCACTGGTTGCTCCACATAATTAAGCCGTTCATATACCTCGATATCCTCCAGTGGTACAACCATATCCACGTCTGCTAAACATTTCCTCAGATAGGATACATGGAATGTCGGGTGAATTCCACTTAACTCATCTGGTAACTCCAATCTATAGGCCACCTCGCCTACTCTAGCAATGATTCAGAAAGACCCTATGTATCGCGGGCTCAACTTGCCCCGCTTTCTGAACCGAATAATACCCTTCCAAGGTAAGACTTTCAAAATAACCCTATCACCCACCTGGAACTCAATCGATCTACGTCGTTTATCAGCATATGAATTTTGTTTATCTTTGGCTGCCTTCATGAAGGCCTTGATCTTTTCAAGCTTCTCAGTCATAGCCTCGATCACCTTGATGCTTCCTAACTCTTTCTGACCAATATCACCCCAACACACGGGTGTCCTACATCTTGTTGGACCAAAAGAACCAATGAGCCAAGACCAGAAAACCTCTAAGTCCCACATGATATCATAATAACTGCTGAAGGCTTCATCAGCAGTTCTACAAGTGCTGAAGACTTCAACAGCTGAAGATCAAGTGCTGAAGACTTCAACAGCTGAAGATCAAGTACTGAAGACTTCAACAGCTGAAGACTAAAGTGCTGAAGCTCAACAGCTGAAGAACACAAGTGCTGAAGCTGAAGACTAAAGTGCTGAAGCTCAACAACTGAAGAATACAAGTGCTGAAGCTAAAGACCAAAGTACTGAAGTTCAACAGCTGAAGAGTCCACAAGTGCTGAAGATCAACAACTGATGTACAAAGTCTAAAAACAAAGACTGAAGACATCAGCTGATGACATCTACTGAAGTCATCAGCTGATGAAACGTCTGGAGTTCAAGTCTGAAGACCAAGTGCTGAAGTTTCAATAGTTTGTCACAACAGCTGAAGAGTACTTCTTCAGTAGTTGTGTTATCAGTTTTTTTATGTTTTTACTTTCAGTAGTTTTGTAAAACGACTGAAGAGCTTGTTCTTCAGTCGTTGTAGTTTCAGTAGTTTCTTTTCAGTAGTTGTAGTAACTGATAACACTTAGTATTTTTGTAAGAAGATGTCAGCTATTTTGACATCTTCAGTAGTTGTGTTTCAGTTGTTTAAATAATTCTGTTAGATGTCACTATCGAGTGACATCAGCAGACGTCACATCTCCTATATAAGGAATGTTCCACCACGACATTCCTATATAAGGGATGATTGACCTGATTGTAAGTGTGACATTTTGCCACCACGAAAGCGTGTGATTGAATGAAATATTCTTTTTGCAGAAACTTTCTCTCTCTATAACTAATTCTGTTCATTGCTATATCTTTGGTATTCTTGCTCGAATTGTGCTAGTTGGTAGTCTATTCAGCTGCTGAAATCATTCGAATCGATCAAACTAGATGCTGAGATCCTATCAAATGGTATCAGAGCTGGTTAATCATTGATCGATCTAACAATTGATCATTGAAACTGCTCATTTGCTCTAAGTTTGATCGAACTAGCAAATTCGCACGAATCTGTTATAGAGATTGAAGTTCTGTCGCTTTTGGCTATTTTAATTGAGGTTCTTAGTGGTTTTGAGCTAAATTGTTTTGCTTATCTTGAATTTGTCTGAATTTTCCAAAATGACTACACCTTCTAATGATCCACACAATACTGGTTCCTCAACCAAGCCTCCGATGCTGGTTAAGAATGAGTATAACATTGGCAACGAAGAATGCTCCATCACCTGTCTGTCAATAGTTCAGGTTGTTGGACATTGTTGATACATGTATGTCCCTAGATCATGATATGTGATGTAATAGATCTTGTTTGGTATGATTAATGAAGTGATATTGATAGTTTGTTAGTTATAATGTTTAATAGTTCATTAATGAGTCGTGATTGAATTGATTGGGTTTATGATTATTTGAATGGTTGCACATTATGTTATATTAATTAAAACATTCAAACTTAACTTAATGAAGTTCTCATGCGAATGGCTCATGCGAATGAATCATACGCATGAAGAACTTCACACGTTTGACTCGGTCGCACGACTGAACCAGGAGACTGGATCAGTCGTACGATTGTAACATAAGACTGGCTTAGTCGCACGACTGAACACTCAGTCGTACGAATGAATCAACCGCATGGTTCAATCGCACGACTGAACCAAACTAATGGTTCAGTCGCACGATTGGATAGTGCCAACCTATAAATACAACTCAATTCGTGAAAAACAAAAAACTCTCGATCAATTACGATTCCAGACGTACCCTAGCCGTCCAGAAACCTTCCAATTCGTTCTCCAAGTTCACAGAACACATTAGATCGATTCCCAATCGATTTCTAACGTTAGTTTCAATTCTTGATTGATTCTTCGTGTGTTCTCACTGATTGGATCGCCAATCAAATAGGATTCCGCACTATTTGATCTGGTTTACACGTTAATCTCCAGGTATTTCGGTCAAATACCAGGTCCTAACAAGTGGTATCAGAGCTATTGGCTCTTGATTACGTGTTGATACAATCAAGATTGCATAAAAGTTTGTGTTTTTGCACTAAAAACGCAATCTTTGGCATCAAAAGTGATCTTGGAAGTTCCCTGCTCATCGAAGTTTGGTTTCTACGGACTTAGGCGATTAGAACTTGTGAAATTTCGAATCTTTACGGCTGAAACCCGTCAAACCTAGAAATTTTCGCAAAACAACAGCTTCAGTCGCACGAGTGACTCATTCGCACGACTGGACTCCATTCGCATTGCTCATACGCACGATTGGACATAGTCGCACCCTCATTCGGACGACTGAACCGTTCGTTCGCATAGCTCATACGCACCAGATTCATTCGCACGACTGAACCAATCGCCCAGTTCATCCGCACGATTGAACCAATCGCAGAGTTTATACGCACGATTAGCTCATTCGCATCCTTCAGTCGCATCAGTGAAAGTTTGTTTGATTAGATTATAAGTTTATTAGTCATGGAAGATCAGATGTCAGCCTTTACTGCTGGGAAGGACTCAAAGATACAGAACCTGCTGTTGCTGGAGAGTGAGGTGGGGAATCACAATAAACCACCAAATCTTTTGACTTTAGATGAGTTTCCCCACTCGAAACAACGTTTTGAGATCTACCTTAATGGAGTAGATCCTAATCTGTGGGAAGCCATTGAGATTGGTTATAGTACACCGGTGGGAGCTGATGGAGTTAAGCTAACATTAAGCGGGATGACAGACGCACAGAAAGTAAAGTACAATGCAGAGAAAAGAGTTTATGCATTGATCACTCAGTCTATCCCCAAGACATATTCCACCAGTATTCAGAGAACAAGCAGTCCAAGAAACTGTGGGAGGAGCTAGAGAAGAGATATGATGGGAATGCATCATTGAAGGCAATCAAGGCAAAGGAGTTAAAGAAGGAATTCGATAACTTCTCATCAATTGGTAATGAAAGTTTAGACGAAGTCATAGACAGATTCTACCACTTGATGAGCGAATTGCATACACATTGAGTGGCTACTTCCATGGAAGAGAAAGTAAGCAACTTCACAGACGGATTGCCTGATAAGTGGGCTACATTCGTGTCTAACCTGAGACAGAATGGAATACTTGTAAAGCTGGATATAAATGACTTCATTCTTAAGTTGTGAGAAGAAGCACTAAGGATGAAGTATAGAGCTCAGAAGTCTTCGTACACACAAAATCCAGCTTTATACAACGCCACGCCTCAAGCTAAGACATCTGGAGCACCACTCCAGACTGCTTTTGTGTCTAGCTCGTCAGGTCCTTCACATGCTTCTCCTTCTGGATCAGACACGTCTGGGTCATCATGTACCCATTATATTGGATCAGAAGCAAACGCTACCAAACTGAAGATCGAGAACCTCGGTAATGTGACCGTGGAAGTAGCTCGAGAGCATATGGATCTTTTAGCAGCAGTGGTCATTCATATGATGGACTTGTTGCCGGGAAGATTGGAAACTGCCATCTGGCAGATGAGGACTACGAGCAGGTGGATGAGATGGAGCTTGAGAGAATGGATATAATGTGGGCCTTAGCAAGTGCTGTCCAGAGGGCGAAGAAGTTTGTGAAAAAGACTGGACAGAACTTGGTTGCTACTAAGGATACCACCTTGGTTTCGACAAGAGTAAAGTGACCTGCTTTAACTGTGGTGAGAAGGGGCACTTCAAAAGAGAATGTGTCAAGCCAAAGAAGACGGGTAATGGGAACCGTTCTCGTCCTTTACTCGCCAAGACAAGCAAGCCTCTAGTTCTACTTCATCAAACAAGGATCCAAAAGCCTTAACCGCTCATGATGATGAAGGACAGGATTGGAGTTTTAGGTTTGTCTCACCAGGAGAATCTAACATTGCCAGTGTTGAGGATATTGATGATGATTCTGCGAGTGAAGGTGATCTAGCAGTTGAGATAGCAATGTCACATAGTGAAGAAACAACTGCAGCCGAGGTCAGTTACAAACCAAATGAGGAAGTGTCCACGTCAGAGACAGAAAAGTCAGAATCACCAGAACCAGAAACATCTGATGCTGCACTGATGGCTAACTCTTCTGAACCAACTCAGGTAAGTACCACTGACCAAATTTTAATAATCATGCTTGTTCTGATTGTGATACTTTTAGGAATAGCATAGATGAAAATTTGCTAGGTTATTAGATCATAATGATAACTTAGTAAAAGATTTACGTCTGTGCACTGAGGCTAATAGAGTACTAAAACAAAATGAGCATAGTTATAAAGAAAAATAGACCTATTGACTAAACAACTTAGGGAAACCGATGTAGTGGCTTTTAACCAAACAAATGACATTAGGTACTATCTAAATCCCTAGAAGACACTAAGAAACAAAAGGCAGTTCTAGAAGTAGAAGTCAATTCACTAAAACAGAAACTGCATAGCTGGACTAGTTCGTCGCACATAGTCCAACACTTAGTAAAAGAAAGGAACAACGGGGAGGGACTGGGCTACAAAGTGGTTCCACCACCACCTGAGACCTTGATGAACACTAAGTCTAGACCTTTATGTAGTAATCCCATCAAGGATCATGTAGTGACTACTCCTCTTGTAAGTGATCCAGATTCCCTATGTTCATCTATCGACACTGGAAACAAACAAAAGGAGACCACTTCAAAGGCAAAGGGAAAATTGCCTTGTGTTAATCTGGAAAAGAAGTTTGAAAAGGTTAACTTAAAGTCAAGTTCTAACAAAGTCAAATCAGAACCTAAAAGGACTTCAAATGTTACTTTCTCACATGCTTCAAGTCAAAAACCTGTTAACCAAAAAGTGGAACATGTTAAACAGTTAAAACAGTAAATTTTGTTAAACCAGAGAAAACATCAAACATACAAGAGTCAAAACCTTAAGTGATTGATGTTACTAGAGTGTCACGCACCTCTCCACAAAGAAAGTTTAATCATAAAGTTGATAGCAGAGCGTGCTACAACTGTGGAGAATATGGACACATTGCTTCCTACTGTAATTTTTATCAGACACCTAGGAAGAAGATTGAATTTCAGGACTCAAAACCTAAGTCTTCTAAGAGGAGCTCTTTAACTCCACCTAGAAGAACTAGTGAACCTAAAGTCCAACTTGCAAGCCAGACAACTGTTTATCATAAACAAGCATTGCACAAATCTGGCTTATGGAAAGAAAAGTCAACCTACGTGTCTGATACTGATAACAAGAAGGAACCTGAGCTACCCTCACCCTCTAAGGGTCAATGGGTGGAGTTTATGATGTGTGATGCCTCTGGGAAACCCAAGACAGTCAAAGCTTGGGTTCCTAACCTAAACTAATTCATTTACTTTGTATGTGTAGGGTGTTCGATACAGTGCTGAAACTAACACGTGGATTATAGACAGCGGAGCATCCAGGCACATGACAGGAAATAGAGCCCTGTTATCTAACGTCAAACAAATAAAAGGAGGGCATGTTTCCTTTGCAGGAAACAAAGGAGGCTATATCACAGCTCAGGGAGAAGTGGGAAATCAGAAAGTTAAGTTTGATAAGGTGAACTACGTTCAACAACTTCAGAACAACTTACTTTCTATTTCCCAAATCTATGATAAAGGATTTAAAGTCATCTTCGATAACCAGAAGTGTTACGTGCTGAAGAAAGAATATGTGATCCCAGAGGACCAAGGGACTGCTTCAAGATAGAAAAGACCTTTATGTCTTGGATCTGTCAACAGCTGCTACAACGGATCATGAGGTTCAGTGTTTTTATCTAAAGCTACTGAGAAGGATTCAATCTCCTGGCATAGAGAATGGGGCACATTAGTCAAAGGAAGATGAATCATTTGATTCAGAAGGATTTAGTGAGAGGAGTAAATGTCAAGAACTTCAACTTCCTGACTTTTGTGTAGCTTGCAAGAAAGGCAAACAGACAAAGAAGTCTCATAAGGAAAAGAAAGTTCATTCAATAGAACTTCCTCTTGAGCTTCTTCACATGGATCTATTTGGTCTAGTTAGTACAAGGAGCATTGCAGGCGACGTGTACTATTTTGTGGTGACTGATGACTACTCAAGGTTCACTTGGGTAATGTTTCTGAAATTCAAATCAGAAACTTTGGAGACATTCAAGGAATTAGTAACCACACTGGAATCTCTCTACAAGCTAAAAGTTAGACAAATACGCTCAGACAACGGGACAGAATTCAAGAATCAAGGGATGGAGGCATACTACAAGAAAAGGGAATTGTGCATCAATTCACTTCTGCTTACACACCTCAAATGAAAGGCGTTGCTGAGAGAAAGAACAGGAGTTTCATAGAGACAGCAAGGACTATGCTGGCAGACTCGAAACTGCCTATCCAATTCTGGAATAAGGCAGTGGCAAATACGTGTTATACACTGAATCGAGTCCTAATAGTCAAGCGCCACGGAAAGACATGTTATGAGCTACTACAAAGACGCAAACCGAATTTGGAGTATCTTGAACCTTTTGGCGCACCGTGTACACTTCTGAAGAAGACACAAGAAGGAAAATTCAGTGAGAAGGCAGTTGAAGGAATTTTCTAGGATACAACATACCGAACAAGCGAGTTTACAATAATCAACGGGTCTTGTCGAAGTGTGGTGTAATGTCGACGTTCAGAGATATACCACACCACCTACAGGAAAAGGACCTGCATACTTCTTCGATTATGATGGATTCTTCAAGTCCTTCAACATCCCTCTCTCTCCCTCGGATGATGAGTTAGCTACTAGGATGATGTATGATATTCTGAATACACCATCTAGCACACAGGGAGAATCATCTACTCAGTCAGAAGGGGTAGTCGATGACAGTGACTCCTCCTCTGAAGATGAAACTGAAGCAGATGACCAGAACAATCAGGAGGAACAGGTTCCAGTTCCTGAAAGTCCACAAGTATCCATAAGTGATGCACCCTCGACTTTGGAACCTCAAACTCCATCTTCCTCAGATGCAGAACAAAATGTTCACAATCTTGGTTCGGAGGTGACTGTGCCGACTACTCCAAGATCACGACTAAACGTCTATCATCCCCTTGACAATGTTATTGGAGATGTCCGATCAGGAGTACAAACCCGAAATCAGCTATACTCAGTGATTACGCCTCAGTTATGGAGAAAGGTTACATTCATGATGGTGCTTATCGATGTTTTGTTTCGCAGGTTGAGCCAAAATATGTCAGTGAAGCACTAAATGACGAGGCGTGGGTGAGTGCCATGCAAGAAGAACTTCTGCAGTTTAAGAAGTTAGGTGTATGGACTCTGGTTGATAGACCTAAAGGTGCTAAAGTCATTGGCACCAAATGGGTACTAAAATGCAAGAAGGATGACCAAGGAGTCATTATCAGGAACAAAGCTCGACTGGTGGTTCAAGGTTTTCGCCAAGTCGAGGGAATTGACTATAATGAGGTGTTTGCACCCGTGGCAAGGATGGAAGCTATTCGTATCTTCTTGCCTATGCATCGTACATGAAGATTAAAGTCTACCAATAGATGTGAAGAGTGCATTCCTTCATGGGGAAATCAGGGAAACAGTCTATGTAAGTCAACCCGAGGGATTTGAAGACCCTTATCATCAGGATAGAGTTTACAAGCTCGACAAAGCTTTATATGGGCTTCATCAAGCTCCTCGAGCTTGGTATGAGAAACTCTCGACTCATCTTGTGAAACACGGCTTTCGCAGGGGAGTAATTGACTGTACACTGTTTATTAAAGAAAAGGATGGCGACCTACTGCTTGTACAGATATATGTTGATGACATAATCTTCGGGTCAAAGAACGAAGAGTTATGCAAAGAGTTTGAAGCAGTAATGAAGAAAGAGTTTGAGATGAGTGCTATGGGGGAGATGAAGTTCTTTCTCGGGTTACAGGTGGATCAAACACCTAATGGGATCTTTCTACATCAGACCAAGTATGTAGGAGACATTCTCAGTCGCTTTGACATGGAGAATGCTTCTGCTGCTGGGACTCCACTTGCTACAAATCATGATATAGCACCTGATGAGAATGGAGATCTTGTAGATGCCACTATGTACCGAGAAATGATTGGATCCCTCATGTATCCACTGCCTCAAGACCTGATATCATGTATGCGACATGTTTATGTTCTAGATATCAGGCTAAACCTAAGGTCAATCATCTGATCGGGGTCAAAAGGATTTTTCGCTATCTAAAGGGTACACCCACACTAGGGTTGTGGTATCCTCATGATGATGATTTTGAGCTCACGGCGTATAGTGACTCGAACTACGGAGGCTACAAGATGAACTACAAGTCTACATCAGTGGGGTGTCAATTCTTTGGGAGAAGATTAGTTACATGGCAGTGTAAGAAGCAGACATCGGTTGCATTGTCAACCTGTGAAGCCGAATATGTTGCTGCTGCAAGTTGCTGTTCACCAAATCATTTGGATTCACAACAAATGCGGGATTACGGTTTAAAATTCTCATCTACTCCTATTTTTGTTGATAACTCTGCTGCAATTGCAGTAACTAAAAATCCGGTTCAACGTCCTAAGACCAAACACATCGGTATTAAATACCACTTCATAAGAGACTGTTTTGAAAAGAACTTAATTGATGTGGTTAAAATTAATACTGATTTTCAACGTGCTGACCTCTATACTAAAGCCTTTGATAAACCACGTTTTCAATATTTGCTAGAGGTCAACGGCGTTAAAAAGAAAAGTGAGGTAATTCTGATGAATAATGTGTAGTCCGATGTAGTTTAGTTAAAGTTATTTGATTTTATGTTATTGTTTTATTTGTCTGTTATATTTAAACTCATGTTATTTTGCTGTTTTTAAAATCCAAAAATAATTAAACCGAAATGATTTTAGTATTTTAGGGGGAGAATATGTCAGCAAGTTAACATTAAAAAAATAATAATAATAATAAAATAAAATAAAATAAAATGAGGGAGAAGGGGTAACTAGCTGAAATAAGGTAGATTGTGTCTGTGATACCGATTCAATACCTTTGGAACATGATAGTACACAGGAACAAATCAAGAGGGACTTTAAAAATTTAAGTTTTGAAAAGATGCAAAAGTTCAAAGTATAAGTCTGTGTAGTCTAAGCAATATAAAAAGGAAAGATGATAGAAAACTGGCAACTCCTAAGGTGACACAAAGAAAGTAGACTTAGAGGCTGCTAGACCACAAATGATATGTTGGTAGATTCAACACAATAGACAATTAGACCTGATTGGTGATCTCAAGATCAAACTAAGTTTTTCAACTGACGGTGGGCTTCCATCTTATCACTGGTTAACACAATCAAATATATTCCAATAAGGGGTAATGAGCATTTAAATGCCACAAACATGTGCGGATGACCATAATTAGAGCAAAGCAAGAAAAAATGAAAGACAAATGCAATAAAGCTAATGACTTATGTTGTTGGTGCATATTGTGTAAAATAAAATAGGCTGCTCTAACAAGGAGATAGGTTGTGTGCCTCTCTGCTGTGCGATGGCACTGACCTGAGGATAAGCATAACCTAGATATTCTAGAATTCATTGTTGTTTGCCGCCTCTCTGCTGTGCGATGGCACTGACCTGAGGACAGGCTTCTCTTTGAAAGCTCTAAGAATAGTCTCTTCTTGTAATAATACCCATAGACCGCTCAAAAACCTCTGAGGAATGTTGATTACCATATAAGTGTGAGATCCACAAATGTTAGCTGAAATAATTAAACCTAAATCAGTCACCAGTCTGCGTCAAAAGTCTGTATGGATTTAAATGGACAAACATACTGACAATCTTAGTGGCTACATCTCAAGAGTTCAAATCAATGTGAAACTCTAAGAGTTTCAGTATGATTTCCTTAAGTTGCTAACGACTCTGGATGAACATCGAGAATTTAAGCATCAAAAAGTTTTAATAACAAGTCCCAAATGATTTGATGTTCCTGTATGATTCCAAAATGAATTGGTCCAGATATGATCAATCTAAGTTGAAGCTGTCTACTCCCAAACCAAATCCCTTAGATTCCCATCTTAGGGTTTTATCTCTCACAAAAAATCCAAAATAAACTTTATTTGTGTAGTTAGTTTAAGTTTCTATGTTAATCTTTTAATTGTGTGTCTGTCGGACTACATCAGGGAAATCAAAAGGGAATTAACCTACCTAAAAGGGTCATGTCTGAGATGGCCACATGTTTTTCAAAGTTTAAAAGTCACATCTGAAGTGACTGAATTGGTTAGAGCTTATATGTCTATTTCAAAAGGTTTAAATGTTCAAAATGGCAGAAAATCTACCAGTGTGACCCATTCGCACGATTGGAACATGAATATGGACCAACCATGCGAATGGATCCCATTCGCACGACTGGACATGAAATTTAGTCATTCAACCGAATGGCATTAAGAATGATCCTTTCGACCGAATGACAGGGTGCGAATGAGTCAGTCAACCGACTGAGACTTAGTCGTTAATTGAGAAAGCAATGAAAGGGCACGAATGAGTCAGTCGACCGACTGAGACTCAGTCGGCCAACTGAAAGCGACCGACTGGACCAATCGCACGACTGAACCTCAGTCGCCCGAATGAACTGAGCGAATGAGGCCAGTCGGCCGATTGAAATTAGGGTCAGTATTTAAAGGGCCTCAGTCGATCGCATCTCACTCATCACTCCCAATCGCACCCAAATCGCTTTCTTTCCCGTTACTCTGCCAAAATTTTAGAGATAGTTTTTCACATTGCTATTGATCTTCTGACATTCGATTGACAAGTATACAGGTACATTGCCGTAAACCTTATAGAAATCAGAAGATTTGAGTCAAATTTGGGTTATTCGAATGAAACATTGATCGGATTGAAAAATGCCCTAATAACCTACATAAACTAAGCTAAATGTTAAAATTAAGTTTAATAGGTCATTAGTGACGAGATGGCGAGTCCAATGAACTAGATATAGAGGTTTAAAACAAAAAATTGGTGAAACAGAGAATTTGAATCGAACAGTTGGTCTTCATGCGAATGGACAGCATGATGAACTTCAGTCGCACGACTGAAGGGCTCAAACTGCCCATACGCATGGCTGAACCATGCGTATTAAGTTCAGTCGCATGACTGATGTAACCGCATGAAGGTATATGCGTAGGAGCCCAATCACACACTCCGAGATACGTATGGGGTCAATCGCACGACTGAATCCCATTCGTACCATTCAATCGTACGACTGAACCCCTTTCGCACGGTTCAATCGCACATTTGAACTAAGTCGCACAATTTCAATCGCATGACAGAAAGATGTTCTTCAAGCTTAATGAGTTCATGACTTTCTTAGTAAATGGTACTAATGTTTACTATCTTGTGTACAGATGGCGAGTAGATGGATTATGAGCACAAAGCATAATATATGTGCCCATCTGGACTTAACATCCAGAAATGCTACAGAATTCTCTGGCATTATCACGTTCTATTGAGATCACGGATTGCGCATGCCATCTCTACCCCTTGCACCCCATATCGATCCATTCAACAAGCCTTCTGGGAAAGCGCTACAGTTGATAGATCATCTGAACCTCACTGCATAAGAAGTACCATATTTGGCGAGGATATTACCGTTTCTGAGGAGGATCTAAGGATTGTACTTCAATTGGGGGATGACGGTGACTGCCCAACCCGTTTACACCCCCTCACTGTCAGAGGATGTTTTCTCAGAGCCAAATACTCTGGGGACATCAATTCAGGGGTACTCAACAAGAGTAACCTCTGTCCCCAGTTTAAATACCTTGCACACGTGCTGCTCAAATGCATGGCTTCAAGAAAAGGTGGTTTTGATGAGTTGTCGGACCAGATGCAAAACGCATACGTTACGTTGGTGCTGAACCATCCGTTCAGCTTCTCTAAGATGATCTTCACCTATCTGGTGGAGAACATCGAGGGGAAAGGGAAGGAAGCCTTCTGTATGTACCCACGGTTTATGCAAATGATAATAGATCAGAAGCTTCCTTCCCTGCCAAAAGAACAGGAGGATTCGGTAGTCTTGGAGGTAATGGATGACACCACCCTGGGAAGGATGAAAGTATACCGGGGAAAGCAAGTGAAGCCTCCGGTCAAGAGGTTGTTTGGTCATCTTGCCAGAGAGGACTATGTTGTGCCGGAAAAGAGAAAGTGGTGTCACGAGACAGTGACTCTGATGTGGAACAGATAGCCCTACCCACTCATGACTCAGATGAGGATGATAGTGGGGATGATGCTATTCCACTCAGAGGCACTGTGTCTGATTCTGTACCTCCTGTGTCCGTCACATCTGCAGAAGTAACTGAGTCAGCGGGATTTCATCAAGATTTTGTTCTTAACGAGGAGGATGAGGCTGAATCGGATGAGGAGCCACTTACCCGAACTGTGGGAAGGAAAGTTGTTCCCACAGAACATGGGTAAGGGTTGTTGGTGAACAACCGAGAGGCTCCGGAGATACAGAAACTGACCAACCTATGCTCCGGGGTCCTCAGGCGGGATTGTAGGGGGAGCTTCCTCCTCAACTGGATCAAGGAGGAAGAGAATCCCATGGCCAAAAAAAAGAGAAGCGTAGGGTGATCTTTATCACCAGCACTTCCACCACATCCACCACATCCACCACATCCACTACATCTATCACAGCCCCCACCATACCTTCCACCACATCCACCACATCCACCACATCCACCACATCTATCACAGCCCCCACCATACCTTCCACCACAGCACCGTTTCCCTCCACCACCACATTCTTTACTCCCTCATCACCTCCACCACTATACAGACCTATCTTCACTACCGCCACCTCCACCACCACGACACACCAATCAATGCCCTCAGCCCATCCCTCACACACCTATAGATCTCCTCTACCTCCAATCGGGGTAGAGGAACAGTTGTCAGCGTTAAACAGAATGGTGTTGCGATTGCTGGTGGCTGATGAGAAAAAGACAACTCAGATCCGCCAGCTTACTGACCTGACTGCTGCACAATCTCATAAAATTGCAGAGCAGGATCGAGTAATTGAGGAGCAGGCCCGACAGATGACTGCCCAGAGCAACGAGATAGCCATTCTCCAAGCTCAAAGCGTCACCTCAGGGAAGAAAATAGAGGAGTTGGAAAAGGCTAAAAAGACCATTTTGCTAAAGCTGAAAGGATCAAAGGAGGAGCCTTTAAAGATAAAGGATGGGGACAGAAATGATGATGAAAATGAAGATGATGAAGACGATGATGATAATGAGAGTGAAACTGATGAAGAGAAAACCGAAGAATGGCATGAAGATGAAGACACTGACGGAGGAGAAGCAGCTGAATCTGTCTCAACTCCAGGGCAAGAGAAAAGATCAAAGAACAGACAAGATCAGTCAGCTTCCGCTTCTACACCTTCACGTGATGAGCCGAGTATTCAGGATAAAAGTAAATAGTAGATGTTTATGTACTTATTTACTTTTGTATTCTGTATTGAAAAACCATGTACTAAATGTTTATATTAAGTTAATGCATTTCGTTTGATAAATTACTAATGATTTAAGTGTGAAATGTGTAAATCAAACAGATCCAAAGTACAAAAGAGATGAGTTTGATATTGCTCCCCTTGAACAGGTCAAGTCTCAACTCACAATGATTCTTGATCTGCAAGGGATGGTCAGAAGGTCAGTGAGTTATACCCCTGAAGAAGGTGAAATAATTCATGACCTATCTAACGAGCAACTGGCAGAGATGTTCAGACTCAATCCTGATGAAATTGTCAAGGATGCTCCAACAGTTGATTCAACCAGTGACGAAGAACTAAATGACGTTGATGAAGTTGAGGTTGAAGATATTACTGCAGAAGAGTACCCTCAGTACGCTGACAACGAGGGTAATGTGGTCCCCAATCTGGGTGAGTCCCTAGTCAGTGATATGTTTGAGGTACTAGACAAGATGGAGCAGGAAACAGGAAAGACCGAAGTAACAGCCCAAGCCTCAAATGATGACGTAGACATTCGAAAGGCTGAGTGGGCTGCCTGTTTTGAAGAAGTTAGAGCCCAGCATGCTGCACCGAAGAGGGATGCCTACACCAAGTTCTACAGCGTCAAGAAACATCTTACGGTGTCAGGCAGGATTATAGCATGGGCATATTTTGATGATCTTAACGTTTATGCCGTTAAGAGGGAGAAGGGCATAGAGTACTTTAGATTTCCACATGATCTAAAGACTCTACCAGGTTTTGAGCTCAACCAGCTGGCCAAATTGAAGCTGTTGTATGCTAACCCGAGAAAGATGCCAGGCTGTTTGAGGCTGCCCTAAAAAAGAGTACCACACCAGGTGGATTAACTTCAGACCTCAACAACCTACAAGGTATATTAGAAGGTCTGAGATGGATGCCATTACTGGAAAACCAAAGATTGTGTTGAAGTGGAATCCTCTGCGCACAATGTCAAGAATCCCACTTCGGGAAATGACAAAGGATTTCACACCACACTTTAAGTGGTGGTACTACGATTGGAGAACAGCAGAAGCAGTCATAGTCCTAGATAAAGAGGGCCAAATGGATACAATCAGAGTATTCGATCCAATGTGGCTTACCAACTTGTCGGAAAAAGATGTTTATACACTGTACAAGTGGCCTCTATTCTATGATACGCAAGATATTGTACAGGCACTTCAGTTCCAAAATGTCATAAGACTTTGCTTCGCATTTGATATTCACGCGGGAGTCACACAAGAGGACAAGTACAAGAAATATGAGGAGGTAATGAAGAAAACAAGACATTAGAGAGATCTAGGTCCAAGGGGGAGTTTGTTGATACATGTATGTCCCTAGATCATGATATGTGATGTAATAGATCTTGTTTGGTATGACTAATGAAATGATATTGATAGTTTGTTAGTTATAATGTTTAATGTTTCATTAATGTGTTGACATTGAATTGGTTAATTAGGTTAGTGATTGCTTGAATGATTACATATAATTTTTATTAATTAATACATTCAAACTTAACGAAATGAAGTTCTCATGCGAATGAACCATACGCATGAATAACTTCACACGATTGACTCAGTCGCACGACTGAACCAGAAGACTGGATCAGTCGTACGATTGTAACATAAGATTGGCTCAGTCGCACGACTGAACACTCAGTCGTACGAATGAATCAACCGCATGGTTCAATCGCACGACTGAACCAAACTAATGGTTCAGTCGCACGATTGAATAATACCAACCTATAAATACAACTCAATTCGTGAAAAAGATGACTCTCGATCAATTACGATTCCAGACGTACCTAGCCGTCCAGAAACCTCTCAATTCGTTCTCCAAGTTCATAGAACACATTAGATCGATTCCCAATCGATTTCTAATGTTAGTTTCGATTCTTGATTGATTCTTCGTGTGTTCTCACTGATTGGATCACCAATCAAATAGGATTCCACACTATTTGATCTGGTTTACACGTTAATCTCTAGGTATTTTGGTCAAATACCAGGTCCTAACACCTACGTTCAACAACTACATAACAACTTGCTTGCAGTCTCCCAGATTTGTGACATGGGCCTCAAAGTTGTGTTTGACAACAAGAAGTGCTACGTGCTGAAAAAGGATTACGTTATCCCAGAGGACAAAGTCTTAATGTCAGCTTTAAGATGTAACGATTTATATATCTTGGATCTATCAAAAGCATCCATAACTGATTAGAAAGTTCAATGCTTCTTGTCAAAGGCAATAGAGAGGGATTCCATCTCCTGGCATAGGAGAATGGGACACATAACTCCATGGAAGATGAATCACTTCATACAGAATGATCTAGTGAATGTCAAGAACTTCCAGCTTCCAGATTTTTGCGTAGCATGTAAGAAAAGCAAATAGACCAAGAAGTCTCACAAGGCAAAGAAAGTTAATTTCATTGACCTGCCTCTTGAGCTTCTACACATGGATCTGTTTGGTCCCCTTAGCACTAAAAGTATTGTTGGTGATTTGTATTGCTATGTAGTTACGGATGATTACTCAAGATTTTCTTGGGTGATGTTTCTGAAATCCAAATTAGAGACATTTGAATCATTCAAACAGCTGGTAACTACTTTGGAATCACTTTACAAGCTGAAAGTTGGACAGATTCGATCAGACAACGGCACAGAGTTCAAGAACCAGTGGATGGAGGTGTTTTGTAAAGAAAAAGGAATAGTACATCAATTTACGTCTGCTTACACCCCATAGATGAATGGAGTTGCTGAGTGAAAGAATCAAGCTTAATAGAGATAGCAAGAACGATGCTAGACGACTCGAAACTGCCTATCCAATTTTGAAATGAGGCAGTGGCCAATGCATGTTACATCCTCAATCAGGTCTTGGTGGTCAAACGTCATGGTAAAACATGTTATAAATTGCTCCAGTGACATAAACCTAACCTGGAGTATCTTGAACCATTTGGTGCACCATGTACGCTGCTGAAGAAAACTCAGTCTATGAAATTCAGTGAGAAGGCTGAAGAATGGATCTTTCTAGGCTACAATATACCGGACAAGAGAGTTTATAACAACTCACAGGTCAGGTAGAAGTGTGGTGCAATGTTGATGTTCAGAGATACACCACCCCTACTGGAAAAGGACCTTCATTCTTCTTCGACTATGATGGATTCTTTAAGTCCTTCAACATACCTCCCTCCCTTCCTGATGAGGAGTTAACAACCAGAATGATGTCTGATGCCCTAGACACACCGCCACTAGACTCGACAGCATCAACTCCACAAGGTGAATCTTCTAATCCTATAGGGGGAGCACTTGATGTAAGCGATTCCTCCTCTGATGATGAAGAAGTGGAGAGACAAGTGAATCAAGGGTAACAGGTTCCTACCAATGAAAGTACAGAATGATCAACTCCTGATGCCTTTGACATTTCGGAACCTCACACTCCAACAGCTACAGATCCTAAACCTGAGTTTAACAATCTGGATAATGAAGTAGTTATTCACACCACTCCCGGATCTCGGTTAAATGTTTATCATCCCTTGGACAATGTGATTGGGGATGTTAGATCGGGAGTATAGACAAGAAATCAGCTATACATGGCTGATTATGCCTCGGTAATGGAAAAGGGATACCTTCACAATGGATCATATCAATGTTTTGTGTCTCAATTTGAGCCAAAATACATTAGTGAAGCGTTAAACGATGAGCATGGGTCAGTGCAATGCAAGAAGAACTCCTACAGTTCAAGAAATTAGGAGTGTGGACCCTTGTGGACAAACCAGAAGGTGCTAAGGTGATTGGCACCAAATGGGTACTGAAATGCAAGAAAGATGAAGGGGTAATAATCAGGAATAAGGCCCAACTTGTAGTTCAAGGATTTTGACAAGTCGAAGGCATAGATTACAATGAAGTGTTTGCACCAGTGGCAAGGATGGAAGCGATACTCATATTTCTAGCTTATGCATCCTACATGAAGATCAAAGTCTATCAACTAGATGTCAAGAGTGCGTTCCTTCATGGTGAAATCCATGAGACAGTGTATGTTAGTCAACCCGAAGGATTTGAAGATCCTTATCATCGGGACAGAGTTGACAAGCTGGATAAGGCTCTCTACGGGCTCCATCAAGCCCTAGAGCATGGTATGAGAAACTCTTAACTCATCATGCGAAACACGGTTTATTGATATATATGTACCTAGTTTATGAGCTAATGTAAATGTCCGTCATGTCTTACACATATGTAAGGAATGAGTTGAATGAAATATAATATGTGGTTGATGCTTATAATGTTTAATATTTCGTTGTATTATTGTGTGTTAAAGAATAATGAACGAACTATATAGGTTTGAGGTTATTATGCATAGTTCTTAGTCAATAATGATTGAGAAACGTGTTCAAACTTAATCGTTTAAAGTCTTCATGCGAATAGACCATGCTAATGGACCATACGCATGAATACTTCATGCTAATGGACCAGTCGCACGATTGAGACGTAAGATTGACTCAGTCGCACGAATGAACCTTTAGTCGTGCGTATGGATCAATCGCATGATTCAGTCGCATGACTGAACCATGCTGATGGTTCAGTCGCACGATTGGAAAACCCTAACCTATAAATACCACTTATTTCGTGGAAAAACAAAACACTTGAATAATTTCGACACATACTCGTACCCTAGCCGTCTAGAGACTCCAGAAAACCTGTTCCAACTTCATAGTCCGCAGTTGATCTTGTTCTAATCGTTCATAACGTTTCTTTAATCATTAGATTGATAGGGACTGCGTTCTCACTGATTAGATTGCCAATCAAATAGGATTCTGCACTATTTGATCTGGTTTCACGCATTATCAGTTAGTACTCCATACGTACACGGTCCTAACAAGTGGTATCAGAGCCAGGTTACTGCTAGAATGATCTAACAATCATTCTAGCAAACCGAGCTCTTGATTTCTGGATCTATTTCATGTTCTTTGGCATTAAACCCACTTTGTGTTCTTCGTGTTTTGCTCAGATCTTGTTACGTGTGTTGTTTCTTAGATAAAAATGAACTCGGAACCACGCTCTTATTACCTTTGCGAATCTGATAATTTCTATCTTGTTTCGGTTCATGTAAAATTCATCAGATTAGGGTTTTTGGCAGCCTTGGCGGCTACAGATCTGAAAATCTATGTGCAAATCTGCTCATGCGACTGGACCATGAGTATGGACCATTCGTACGACTAGACCATGCTAATAGACCATTCGTACGACAGGACCATGCAACTGGACCAGTTGTATGTTTAGTCGTGCGACTGGACCAGTTGTATGTTCAGTCATGCGACTGGACCAGTTGTATGTTCAGTCGCATGACTGAGCCATCCACATTGACTCATCCGCATTTGTTCCAGACCCAAAAAAAAAGAGTCTGGAACTGCCTCTTGTACAGATTTGAGGATGAGTAAAGCACACTCACTCTAAGGTTCTTTTTTCAAATAAGTTTGATGGATACCCTATTATTTGTTGGACTTCCAGAATAGAGGAATATAGTTAGAACACAAAAGAGAGAAGAGAAGATGTCTGCAATTGGTGTTGATTTTATGGGGTAGTCAGGAGCATCTGACTATTTATGGGCCAATCAAGTTATATTTATCCGCATGGAGAGGATTCTCATTCTTCGGGGGAATCCATGTATAGAGAAATTGAAGACGCAATCAGAAAGTGATTATGTGAGCTAGTTTCTAATGATAAATCTGAGTGCATGCTGATGTGTTGAGATTGTCAGTTGTGGATTGGAACCTTCTACTTTTTGCCCAATACACCGTATGAAGATGCCAGGAGAGCACAATGTTTATATATTAGGATATGTTGAATTTGGGGGGAATTTCTACAGGTATTAATGTTAATCAGGTTAGCATGTGTGAAGATTGGATCAATGGAAAACTGTTCATGTCATTATCTGGAAAAATCAGTCATATGGGGAATCTTGCTGCTATGATGGTGTTATGCAAAGCAAATGAAAGTTATTATGCCTAAATTCATTTTCAGGGATACTGTAACAACCTGACGGATCAACAACATCGGCTAATATGGTGTTTCGTTTGCTACTATTGGAAACCAGAGCAAAGATTGACTGAAGATTGTAAGAGGTGTTATCTACTATTTGCAAGCAACGTCCAAGGGGGAATTTGTTGGAGCATATATTCTCATATATTGTGTGTCCGTCGCTTGACGAATAGTCTAGGCTTAATGTAATACAACTGATATGTTGTAAACATATGAAACTGGGTCATTCGCAGGAGCATATGCGAATGATACTCAGTTGTACGACTGAGCCATGCTAATGGACTAGTCGTGCGACTGAGAGATGCTATTAGGCCATTCATAAGACTGAACCATAAGTATGGTCCAGTCGTACGACTGAACCATACGTATGGTCCAGTCGTACGAATGGGCCCAGTCGCATCTGATATGGGCTGAGGCCTATAAATACCAGTTTCATTGTGTAGGAAGGTTAAGGAGTGTGCCCGGGGCGTAGGTATTTCCGGATGAGATGGGAGATCATACTCGATCTCCCTTTGCCAAGAGTCTTGATTCTTATATTTAACGAGCTTGTAATCATTAGGTTTTATAAATACGGTTTGCAATTTTTTAACACTCCTATCTATGTTGATAATTCTGCTGCTATAGCCATAACAAAAAATCCAATCCAACATCCTAAAAGCAAACACATCGGCATTAAGTATCACATTATACGTGATGTTGTGAAAGGCAATTAATCGATGTGGTTAAAATAAATACGGATTTTCAACGCGCCGACCTATACACAAAAGCATTTGATAAACCGAGGTTTTTATATTTATTAGAGATTAATGGCGTGAAAAAAAAGTGATGTGCTCATAGAGGAAGAAAATGCTTAGTCCGACATTGTTTTTATTTTATTTTCTTTTATTTTGTCTTATTTTATTTTCCTGTATATAAAAATCCAAAAACACAAAAATATTTTCGGGTTTAGAAGTTTAGGGGGAGAATAGGTTAGATTAGTATTAAATTAGTTGCTTTATTTAAATACTTAAAAAAATAAAAAATAAAAACCGAGAGAGGAGGTCAGCTTAGCTAAAAGAAAAGTAATCAAATCTGTGATACTGATTCAACGTATATGGAAAATGATAGTACATAGAGAACTGATTATTTGGACTTCAAAAGAGTTTAACTGATTAAGATTCAAAATTCAAAGTTTAAGTCTGAAAAGTCTAAGCAAAATAAAAGGAAAGATGATAGTAAAACTAATATGCTACCAAGGTAACATAGGTAAAGTAGACCTAGAGGCTGCTAGTTCATTATATGATGTGTCGGTAGATTCAACACAATAGATAAGTAGGCCTCATTGGTGGTTTCAAGCTCAAACTAAGTTGTTCAACTTGCTGTGGGTTCCCATCTTATCCCTAGTCAACACAATCAACGTTGTTCCAATAAGGGGTGAAGAGCAAAATAAACGCCACAAATGTGTGCAGGCGACCATAAAACATGAGCAAAGCACATAAAAAATGCAAAACGCAATCAAGCTAATAACTTATGTTGTTGGTGTGATATGTGCAAAAAGAAAATAAATGCCCGAACAAGAAGATAGGTTGTATGCCTCTCTACTGTGCGGTGGCACTGACCTGAGGATAAGCATAACCTAAATATTCTAGAAGTCATTGTTGTTTGCGCCCCACTGTTGTGGGATGGCACTGACCTGAGGCTTGGCATCTCTTTGAAAGCACATAGAATAGTTTCTTCTTGAAATATACCCGTAGACCGCTCAAAAATCTCCTGAGGAACGTTGATTACCATATAAGCGTGGGATCCACAAATGCTTGTTGAAATAATTAAACCTTAAATTATCACTAATGTGTGTCAAAAATCTGTGTATGGATTTAAGAGGACAAGTATACTGACAATCATCGTGAGCTGCAGTTCTTGAAAGTCAAAATCATTGTATGCATATTGTAGCTCTAGTATGATTTCCTAAAATTGCTATTGACTCTTAGTGAAAACAAGGATCTAGCATCAAGATTGTTTATTAAAATGTCCTAAATGATTCTGGTATACCTATATGATTCCAAAATGAATTGTACCAGAAATGATAAACTAGAATGAAGCTGTGCTATCCAGGAAGTAAAATCGATTAGAATTACTCTAATATGTTTAAAATCCATCTCAAATCAAAATTACAAAAATATGTCTTAATTTTGTTTTTAATTTCTAGTGTTTTATTTATTAATTTTTTTGTCATTTTGTAGGTAAAAGTCGGACTATGCATCGGAATTCAATCTATGAATCACTTACTTAAAAGGGGTCACGTCTGAGATGACCAATCGGTTTTCTTAAGTTAAAAGGATCACGTCTAAGGTGATTAATAGTTTTCCAATTAAAAAGGTCATGTCTGAGATGATCATCACTTATAAGGTTTTATCTATAGTTAAAAAGCTAAGTGTTTGAAAGGTCATAAGGTCAAACTCATAAATATGAGCCATTCACACGACTGGACCTAAGTATGGACCAGTCGCACGATTGGATCATACGTATGAGCCCAATCGCATGACTGAACCACACGTATGGACCAGACGTATGATTGGACCATAAGCATGGGTCAATCTATACGGTTGAATCACCAGAATGAACCAATCGCATGAATGGAGGTGACCGCATGAGTCAGTCGCACGACTGAAACCTAGTCGCATGACTGAAAGTGACCGACTGAGCCAGTCGCATGACTGAGCCCCAGTCGCACGAATGAAGTGTGCAATAGGTCCAGTCGCACCACTGAAAGTAACCTAGTATGAATAGAGCAGAGTCGGTCGCATTTGGTC
This sequence comes from Flaveria trinervia, assembly GCA_025506515.1. NCBI lineage: Eukaryota > Viridiplantae > Streptophyta > Magnoliopsida > Asterales > Asteraceae > Flaveria > Flaveria trinervia. Next base: position 72,388,554 of record CM046443.1, read on the forward strand.
ACCAACCCTAAATCGCTCTCTATTCATACGACTACACCCAGACTCGGCCAAAATTCCATTTGAGCATTTTATACCTGTTCTTGTTGATTCTAACGATTATTACTTACATTTACAGGTACTGTGCAAAGATCCCGACCTAAACATTCCATTAAATCAAGCCCTAATTGATAGAATTTGTTCAAAATACGAACCAAGCCTAAGATGTCAAAATAAACCTATAAAATGAACTAAACCGCGAACTTAAAGAGCAATAGATGTTATTTAGAGTGTTTGCGAGTCTAATGAGCCAATCCATAACATTAAACATCAACTTTAGCCCAAGATTTGAATTTAAATTGAAAAACAGAGAGTTATGTGAATGGACACACTGATGAACTTCAATTGCACGACTGAGGTGGGCGAATGACTCAATCGCACGACTGAGCTGGACGAATGGTTCAACTGCATGAATGAACCATGCATCTGAGTTCAGTCGCACGACTGGTTCAACCGTATGGTATAGCATACGAATAAGCTCACTCGCAGGCTCAATCGTACGAACGAGCACGACTAAGGCTTAGTCGCACTATCCATTCGCACGACTAAACAGAATGTTTTCAAGCTTATTAAAGTTCAAATGTCATTCATTTACCAAAATTCTAATGTTTATGTGTCTTGTGTTACAACAACATGGCTAGTAGGTGGACGATAAGCACGAAGCACAACGTCTGTGCTCATCTTGATGTCACGTCCCGGAACACTTCTGAGTTCGCGGGTATTATTGCTTTTCTACGGAGATCGAGGATCTTCAAGACTCTCTTGACTCCGTGCACGCCATACAGATCTATTCAGCAGGCTTTCTAGGAAAGCGCGGTTGTAGACAGGTCCTTTGAGCCACACTGTATTCAGAGTACCATTTTTGGTCAAGATATTGCGATTAGAGAGGATGATATCAGGAGAGTTTTAGAGTTTGGAGAGGATGGAAACTGCCTGACTAGGCTACATCCCCTGACTGTGCAGAGATTTTTTCTGAGGATCAAGTACTCTGGGGACATAAATGTTAGTGTGCTCAACAAGAGCAATATGCAGGATCGGTGTTTGTCACTTAAACACAAATGTTTTCTCTCAAACTCACCTGGAATCACACTTGGGTAAGAATCAAGAAGAGTGATCATAATATAAAAGTACTTAAGAACACAGAAAGATAATTTTCAAGATACTTTTATATATTGATTCTCAACTCAAGATACAAAGACTCTTACAAGCAGATTGTGTGTTGTTATGAGTTACAAGGAGAACCTATATATAATACTATCTACAGCTGGATATACTTTGATACCAGCTGGGATCCTTTAGCTAAAGCCTATACTACAAGACTATAGTTTAAGGTATCTCGGATAAAGTCTTATCTGAGATTTGGTAGTCAGGACATGTCCCTAACTTACCTTTTGTCTCCAACTAAAGATGGAAACTGTACTATCATGAAAAGATAAATAGTGGAATAAAGTATGGTCAACAACATGGTTCTTTAGGAAGAAGCCATGCTGTATCAGAAGTCTGCAACGGAGTGTCAGAGACCATACTTGTGTCCACTGGTTATAACAGTGTCTTCCGAAGGTTAAATGGCTTCGGAAGAGTAAGTACTTCCGAAGCCACTTTATACTTCGGAAGAGGCTGCTTCTTCCAAGACTTGGAGACTTCCTCATCATACTTCGGAAGTGGTCTTCACTTTATTCTTTTAAGTCTTGAACTTCGGAAGTATGCATTTGTCTTCGGAAGTAGAGTTCTGTCTTCGGAAGTTGGACTTTTCCTTTGTCTTTGGAAGAACTCTACAATCCTTCGGAAGTTCCATGAAAAGCTTCAAAAGCCTTTGCATGCAGCATCAAAATAACTTAAGTGATATAGTTTTGGTTGCATTAGCCTTCTTCTTGATCCAACAAACTCCCCCTAGGCTGATGCTACCAAAACTTCACTTACCTCTACTTCTCAAAACTTTCAGCACCGAGGAGAGCAAATATTTGTCTGTCTCCTTGTTCTTCCCTGATGTGCTGAGAAGCTTGTACGGATCCTTGGTAGAAAGGAAATCCAGTCTGTCACCTTGGATAACATGTACCCTTTGTTGTTGCCCTCTGAAAAGAGTTAGTTGATGGGAACTGTAATCATATTCCCATCAAACTAAGGTTCCAATTCAGGACCTTCCACCATCTGTAGAAAGGTAGGACCTTTGGTGGGAGATCTTTCCTTGTCTTCCAGTCTTCTCAACTTCAACTCTTCTTCAATCTTTGCTTTTGCAGTTAGCTCAGCCAAATAAAGACTGATGAGATGATTTTTGACGAGTGCGGCTGTTGGCCCAAAAGAACCAATGAGCCTGATCAGAGAAACCTCTAAGTCCCACAAGACATCACAACAGCTGAAGAAGACCTGATCAGCTGTTCTACAAAGTCTGAAGAATACAACTGCTGAAGTACGTCTGAAGTACTGAAGACAGACTGAGACAACAGCTGAAGATCTAAAGTCTGAAGACTTCAACAAGTACTGAAGACAAAGACTGAAGATCAACAGCTGAAAGACAAAGTCTGATGTTCAAGTACTGAAGACATCAGCTGATGTTAACAGCTGATGACACAGCTGAAGAGGGCTTCTTCAGTTGTTGTGATGATTTTCTTCTTCAGTAGTTTTCTTTTCCTTTCAGTAGTTTGTTTATTTTTCTTTTCAGTACTTGTAAAAACTGAAGAGGTTGTTCTTCAGTTGTTGTAGTTTCAGTAGTTTTATGTTTTTCAGTAGTTGTAAATGAGATGTTTAACACTTAGGAACATTTGTAAGAAGATGTCAGTTGTTGACATCTTCAGTAGTTGTTAAACATCAGTAGTTATAAAACGGTTACATGTCACTTTCAAGTGACATCAGCCTACGTCATTCTTTCCTTTATAAGGAAAGATGACTCACCTGTAATAGTGCCTTTAGGCCGACAATCCTAATGCAATATTCCTTTTGTCGGATATTTCTCTCTCTATAACAAAATTCTTTTATCGTTTTATATCAATTGTTCTTGTTGAATTTGTCTAATTCTGAGCTATTCCGCTGCTATATCTGTTCAATCAATTAAACCAAGGGCTGAGATCCTAACAAATGGTATCAGAGCAGGTTAATCATTGATCGATCTAACAATTGATCATTGAAACTGTTCAATCGCTCTAAGTTTAATCGAATTAGCAAAATTCGCAAGGATCTGTTATAGAGATGAGAGTGTATCGCTTCTGGCCGTTTTATTTGAGGTTCTGTGTGGTTTTGAGCTAAATTTATTGTGTTTTACTTGAATCTGTCTGATTTTCCACAATGACTACTTCTTCTAATGATCCTTTCAATACTGGATCCTCTACCAAGCCTCCGATCTTGGTGAGGAATGAGTATAACATTTGGCAGAGAAGATTGCTCCATCACCTGTCTGTCAATAGCTCAGGTTGTTGGACATCTGTGGTACATGGACCACATAAGCCAATGGTGAAAGATCCGGAAACAAACCAGTTGGTTCCAAAGAAGAAGGAGCAATACTCCGATGAGGACAAGAAGTTGTTTGAAATCGATGCAAAAGCCCATGGAATTTTGGCTATGGCTATTCCTAATGAGATTTACTCTGGGCTTCTGCATTGTGAGTCTGCTCATGACCTCTGGAATGCCATCAAAGAACAATTTGGTGGTACTGATGAGGTTTTAGCAAACAACAGGGAAATCCTCGCCCAACAATATGAGACTTTCTCTCATAGAAAGGGTGAGACTCTGACTCAACAATTTGAGCGGTTTTCATGTTTAATCTCTGAATTGAAAATGGTTAAACATGAATATACCAGGAGTCAGATGAACCATAGATTTTAAGATCACTGCCTGAGAGATGGAACACATATACCATTGTTCTACGCTCAAATGCTGATGTTGATCGCCTATCTCTCACCCAACTTCATGGGAAACTGCTTACATTTGAGAGAGAGATAGAGCAGAAAAGGAAATTGGTTTCATCTGGCAAATCACTGAGGATTTTGTCCAAGGGAACACTGCCCTGATTGGACATCAAGAGTCAGAATATGCGTCATCTGAAAGCCAGTATGATGAGCATATTGATTTCTCTACAAACACTTCTGAGCCTGCCTTTGTGAGTGTTGATAGTTATTCTGCTGGTTGTAATAGTGACAATCTATGTTTCATCATGGATGATCTCAAGGGGATTGCTGATGATGACTTAGAAGAGATGGATATTTGAGCCAAATGGCCTTGATAAATATCAGATCTCAGAAGTTCTACAAAAGAACTGGAAGGAAATTCCCAGGACTCTCTGGCAAAACCAAAGTTGGTTTTGACAAGAGTAAGTTGAAGTGCCATAAATGCCACAGGCTTGGGCACTTTGCAAGAGAATGTAGATCATCTGGATCTAACTCTCCTGCACCTTTGTGACTTTCCCTGGCAATAGTCAACAAAACAGAGGGCAAACACCTGTCAATTCTGGTTATCATCATCAACCACAATCTCCTGCATATTTTGTTCCACAGGGGCCAATGCCATATCCATACCCCTGCTATTACATGCCACAACCAGGTCAGGTTCAAGCACCCACTGCTCAGCAACCACATGCACTCCCTGAGCCTCAACCATCCCAATCTCATCAACTAATCAACTTCAACAACACAGCTTCTTCACACCAGGTGTTGTTGACTGGAGCAGTTTACCAGATGATGTGTCTGGTAATGACAACTGTTCTCAGGTGCTGGTCAACATGGTGGTGAGCATCCTTTTGGAAATCTAGCTCTCATGGCTTTGGAATCCTCTGATGGATCATCCTCAAATACCTCTTCAACACAGGTATCACAGGTATCCTCTGAGGCTAAGGCCAAATTATGTTCTGAAACTTGCATAGCAGCATTTGCCTCTATTAGAGAAGCAAATGTGGCTTTAATCAATAAAAATGTAGAGCTAGAACAAACAATTTCCAAAAATAAAGCTGAGTTTGAGTCTGTGCTAAAGAGAAAACTGATGAGATTTACAAATTAAAATGCCAAATTTCTGATGATAAGGCTAGGGAGGATGTACTCTTAGAGAAGTACAAAGACCTCAAAGATACTCTTGCTGTCACCCAGGTAGAGTGTGATCGATGGGTACAATCTTGCAAGGGCTTTGAAATGCTTCTTAGTAAGCAAACAGCTTCCAATGTGAAGTTTGGAATTGGTTATAATCACACTGCTCCTCCTACAGTTTTGCTTCAAGAGCAGGAGCGGATTCTGATGGAGAAAGTAATGACCAATCCACCTCATCATGTGATTCACTACTTGATAAAGCACCATCAGTAGTTGAAGTCAGTAGTAATCCCTCTGTGAACCTAACAGCTGATATTGATGGTTCAACTGCTGACACTCACATGATCAATGAGTTGATCAACCCAAGTGTATCCCTAGAAGTACTGAGGGTACTGGAGAGCAGGGGATAACATCTGGAGTTCAAATCCTAATGACTGACAGCACTGAAGAGAAGAAAACTGTCAGTAGGAAGGATTTGAAGCCTACTAAGGAAGTTGACAAAAAGGCAAAAAGTGCTTCTAAACTGCTGAAGAGCAAGTCTTCAGTAGTTTCATCTTCTTTAGTTGATGATCAACAGAAGATGAAGAAGAAACCATGTGAAATATGTGGTCTATTCAATCATCTCACAGATGATTGTTGGTACAAAAAGGGATCCAAACTCAAACAAAAAGAGAAAATTAAAGAAAATTTGGCTAAAATGAAAACTGAGTTTGAGTCCAAGTTTGTACCAGCAGCATCAAATCCTGTTACTCCTATGATCAAAAAGAAATCTAAAAAGGAAGGAGTGCAACAGGCAATAGCTGAGGTTGCTCAAAAGAAGATGGTGCAACACAAGAACTCATCATCAAACACCAATACCAATGTGTCTGAAGAGCTGAAAGCTCTCTCCCAGAATCAGACACAGCTGGTAATGATGGTTCAACATCTGTTGGGAAGAGTTAACCAACTTGATGGCCCTGTGTTGAAACCCCAGAAAAGGAGATCCAAGCCGAAGGATTCCTCTTCTACACCATCTCCTTCACCTCAAGCTATTGTGTCCAATAAACCTGTTAGTTTACCATCTGTTGATGAGACCAGGCCCAAAACCAAAAAGGTTTGGGTCTCCAAAACTAACTGATTGTTTATTTATGCAGGTTTCTTCAACATGCCAAAGTAGCATCTGGTATGTAGACAGTGGAGGATCTATGCATATGACTGGGAACAACTCACTTCTTAATGACTACTCTCCAGGAAGGAAGGGATTTGTTTTCTTTGGCAATGATGCAAGAGGTTACATCATCGGGAAGGGCTTTGTTTCCAATGGGGAAATAAAGTTTGATGATGTCAACCATGTGGAAAATCTCAAGTATAATCTTTTGAGTGTCAGTCAATGTGTGACAAAGGCCATGTTGCCCTTTTCACAAGCCAGAACTGCAGGATTCTGTCATCCAAAGTTCTGAGTTTGATTGACAAGGTATTGGATGCTCACACTCTCCTGAAGGCCAACAGGACAGGAAGAGTGTATGCCTTAGATCTTTCCAAGAAAATTGATCTCAAAGGCCATCCTTGCCTATTTTCCAAGGCCTCTCCTCAAGAATCTAATCTATGGCATAGAAGGCTGGGACATGTTAATTTCAAGAACATGAATCAGCTGATACACCATAGTTTAGTAAGGGGAATGCCTATGAAGGAGTTCAAGTGTGAAAACAACTGCACTGCTTGTTTGAAAGGAAAACAGCACAAAGTTTCATTTCCACCTATTGAAGAACCAAAGTCCACTGCCTGCTTACAACTTCTTCACATGGATCTCTTTGGTCCTGTGAGAGTGATGAGCATGGCACAGAAAAAATACTGTCTGGTAATTGTGGATGATTACTCCAGATTTGTATGGACTTTCTTTCTACATTCAAAGGATGAAGCTGCACAGAAGATCATAAACTTTGTGTTGTATGCTGAGAAGCAGTATTCCCTCTCAGTCAAGTGTATTAGAAGTGATAATGGAACAGAATTCAGAACAATACACTTGATGAGTTCTACCTTTCCAAGGGAATAAAGAGACAGTTTAGTATTCCAAGAACTCCTGAACAGAATGGAGTTGTGGAGAGAAAGAACAGGACCCTCATTGAAGCTGCAAGGTCTATGTTGGCTGATTCTGGACTGCCATTGACTTTTTGGCTGAAGCTGTCAACACAGCATGCTATGTGCAGAATAGAGTGCTAATAAATCAGAGGTTGATGAAGACTCCATATGAAGTTCTACATCATTTGGCCCCTCTCATTTCATTTTTAGAGCATTTGGGTGTCCTGTTTCATTCTCAACACAAAGGATCAGCTCCAGAAATTTGATCCTAAGGTGGATGCAGGGTACTTTGTGGTTATTCATCAACTTGCAAGGCATACAGAGTCTTCAACTGCAGAACAAAGATGGTTGAAGAGACTTTACATGTCAAGTTCAATGAATCTCCAAAGGACAAGATTCCACAAAGCCCTGTGGAGCTCTTTGATTTGGACATACTGCAATATGTTCCTTATCAATCTCTGCTGTTGCTCCTGTCAACAGTTCACCACCTGGTGTTACTACTGAAGATGATGATGATAGTAGTAATCACCTCTTCAGGTTTAGTGATCAACTGCCTGAGTCCTCTAAACCTGATGCTCCTGTAGCTCCAGCCGCACCATCCACAACAAATGCTGATGAGATTTCTGCATCCTCAACTCATTTGAGTTGCCACCATCTTCATGGTTTCAAGAATCTGCATCAACATGCTGCTGCTGAAGACCCTACAAACACTTGCACAGATTTGATTGTTTACCAAGAGCTGAAAAATCACCCAATATCTCAAATCCTTGGTGATATCAATGCTGGTGTCTCAACCAGAAGCCAGTTGTCCAATTTCTGCTTCTATGCTCTCTTCATCAGTCAGCTAGAGCCAAAGAACTATCATGTTGCTTTGAGGACAATGGATGGGTTGAAGCCATGCAGCTTGAGCTTCTTCAGTTCAAGAACAGCAAGTGTGGGAGCTTGTTCCTCTACCCCAGGTAAGTGTGCAATAGGCACTAAATGGGTGTTTAGGAATAAAACTGATGAAAATGGGCTAATTGTTAAGAACAAGGCCAGACTGGTTGTGCAGGGGTTTGCACAAGAAGAAGGTATTGATTATGATGAAACCTTTGCCCCTGTAGCCAGACTGGAGGCAATTAGATTGTTTTTAGCCTATGCTGCACTCCACAATCTTAAAGTTTTCCAAATGGATGTCAAAAGTGCTTTTCTATATGGTACAATAAAAGAAGAAGTTTATGTGTGTCAACCACCAGGCTTTGAGGATAATAAGCACCCAGAATGGGTATATAAGCTTGATAAAGCTCTTTATGGGTTGAAACAAGCACCTAGAGCTTGGTATGAGACTTATCAAACTTTCTTCTACAGAATAATTTCACTAGAGGCTCCATAGATAAAACTTTATTTATTAAGAAGGTGGATCAGCATAAGCTACTTGTTCAAATTTATGTTGATGATATATATTTGCATCCTCTGATCCCCAATTGTGTGAGGATTTCCAAACCTTAATGCAACAGAAGTTTGAAATGAGTGCAATGGGAGAATTACAGTTCTTTCTAGGTTTGCAAATCAAACAAAAAGCTGATGGAATTTTCATTCATCAGTCTAAATACACAAAAGATCTTTTGAATAAGTTTGATTTACAAAACTGTAAATCTTGTTCTACTCCCATGTGCAACACCACACAATTGGATGTTGATCAGAAAGGTAAAGGTGTTGATGAAACCCTTTACAGATGTATGATTGGTTCCTTGATGTATTTAACAGCTTCTAGACCAGATATTATGTTTGCTACATGTGTTTGTGCTAGATTTCAGGCTGCACCTAAGGAGTCTCATCTGATTGCAGTCAAGAGGATCTTTAGATATCTGCAAGGCACACAATCTCTAGGCTTATGGTATTCCACTGGACATTCTTGCAAATTAGTTGCTTTCTCTGATAGTGACTATGCAGGATGTAAGTTGACCAGGAAATCAACTTCTGGTGGATGCCAATTCCTAGGCAACTGTTTGATTTCTTGGCAGAGTAAGAAACAAACTCTGTTGCTACATCCACTGCTGAAGCCGAGTACATTGCTGCTGCAAGTTGTACATCCCAAATACTGGCTTCAGAATCAACTTTTGGATTATGGCATTACAGAGACTAAGACTCCATTATTAATGGATAGTGCTTCAGCTCTTTGCATTGTCAAAAATCCTGTCCAGCACTCTAGGACCAAACATATAGAAATTAGACATCATTTTATAAGAGATTGTTTTGAAAAGGGTCTAATTAATCCTATGTTTGTGCCTAGTGCTGATGAGCTTGCAGACATTTTTACTAAGCCTTTGGATAGTTCAACTTTCCACAACCTGGTGTTAAGGCTTGGTATGCTGCAGCTAGAATAAGTGACAACTACTGATGATCTCAGTAATTACTGATGATCATTGGTAACCATGTCACATATAAGTACTGATGAGTTATTTTACCCTCAGTAGTTTTTATAACTACTGAAGGCTAAATGCTTTAAGTACTGTACTTTATCTGTTCTACACTACTGATGTAGTTACAACTACTGAAATCAGTAGAAACAGATAAGTACTGATGTCCTATGAAACTACTGAAAACAGCTAAAAGCTGATGAGTAAGTGTTGAGGACAGTATGAAACAGCTGAAAGGCTATGAATTGACGACAACTACTGATGAGTACTCTCTCTTCAGTAGTTCACAAACTGCTGTTTCTTTATAAACAACTGAAGCAATACCATGTTTCAGTAGTTTCACAACTACTGATGACTAACACCAAGTCTTCAGTTGTTACAACAACTGATGGCAAAACCACGGTCTTCAGTAGTTTCACAACTACTGATGACTAATACCAAGTCCTCAGTTGTTTCAACATCTGAAGTCCAACTTGTCTTCAGTAGTTTTTAAAAAACTACTGATGCCTAAATCAGAGACTTCAGTTGTTTCAACGTCTGATAGTAAACACCATGTCTTCAGTTGTTTTATAACTGCTGACCACACCAATACCATCAGTCGTTTCAAACGTCTGAAAGTTAATACCACGTCATCAGTAGCTTCAAATACTGATGACTAACACCAAAACCTTCAGTCGTTTCATAACCCGTACCTATATATACCTGATCCCTCTTTCAGAGTTTTTCATTCTTTCACGACCTAACTTTTCAAAAGCTCTGAAAACCTTTCACCTTCATTAATGGCGACCATGCAACTCAAACCTCGACACAACTGTGTCGCGTACCTTACAAAATCGCCCTTCTGGACCAAATTTGAAAATGCTATAGATCTTATGGTCCAATCCCACTAAAAACGGCTTCCTTTTAAATCCAATCATTTATGCCGATTCGCTACGTCAGTTCTGGATGAATGCGACCGTTAATGGAGAATCTATCCTTTCATCTATCAACTCGCATAAGGTGGTCATCTCTACTGCTACCATCCGCCAATATTCTGTTAGATGATGCTGCCTACCCTGTTGGATATCCTAAGCGCCAACTTGATCTTTCCTTGGACAACATGGATATCAGGGTGATCTTAGTGCTTCAACAATCCTGAAGAAACATTTTCCAGATGCTGAACGATTATTATTTCATATGGTAAATGTTTGCCTGGCTCCGAAGACTTCCTCTTGGGATCAACTGTCTTCCAGATGGCAACAGGTATTGTTCTCTATCCTTGAACAAGAACCACTAAACTTTTCTGAAATAATTTTCTTGAACTCAAGGATATGGCCACAAAAACCACTTTCTAACCGTTGGATACTATATCCTCGGTTATAATGGCCATAATAGAGAATCAGCTTTCTGCTGAGGGACTAGTTGGTCTGGGAGTCCCTGCTTTGGCTGTATTGCCGGAGGTATACTCCCGACACAACACTGACCAAACTCTCAAACAGGCTGCCAAGCTGCGCAAACCCACGCAGCTGGAACCCACAGCCTCCACCTCCACATCCAAAGTCCCCTCCAAACCCACAAAGAAGAAGCCTAAGAAAGCTACTCAGGGAATTGAGTCCCCTGTGGATGCTCCTGCTGCACCAACGCAGGTTATCTCTGCTGGAAATAACCCCCAGTAGAGACTGTGACTCCACCAACTGAAGCCGCTCAGGTTTCCTCTCAAAAGGAACCTGAAGCAACCACTCAAAGGGAAGCCACAATGCTGGGATCCTCCTCACTTGAGGGGATTACCATTGAAGAGCACCACCTGTCCCGGGTGCACACTGCTTCCACACCCTCTCCTGATGCAACCGCCCCTCAAAGCCCTACTATCATTGTTGCAAAAGTGCTGACGCAGTTGCATTCCTCACCCCCACCCAGACACCAATTACTACTGGGATAACCTCAACACCTGAGGGGGAGGATCACAATGCTTCTGTCAACCCACAGCACAGGGGTTATCATGTTCCATCTTCTAGTGTAGATAAGGAGGTGCGAACTTCTGGTGAGGCTGCCACTGCTCCTGACTCAGCAAATGACCAGGATGCAGTTGGTAACATCTCTAAGTCCTCACCAGTGGCAACAGCTGATGAAGGACATAGTCCTGAGGCTGGAAGTCCCCAGAACCGAGAACAAGGGGCACATGCTACAATTGATCTACACTCAAGGCATGTTCATTCTGACTTTGTCAGGAGGTCAGGTGATTCAGTCACAACTGATGATGACCTGAGCTTCTTCTTTGATGTAGTTGCTCAAAACACCATTCTAGAGGATGAGGTTAGCAGACTCAAAGAGCTGCTGGCCAAGATGTCTCAGGATGCAAGTCCATCTGCCACCACAATACACCACAGATGGCACCTTCTTCTGAAGGTCCCCTACACACTGAGCCAGTATATACTTCCAAGCCACCAGCCTCTGCTTCGGCACTGATTCTCAGGAACAGAACCACCCTGATCAATCAGTTGCTACCCTTCAAAATTCCCTACCTCTCATCACTCCCATGATCACAGATATAGTGATCAAAGCCATTGATGAGAGGCTTCCTACAATAATACAACCCTTGGTGGAGGAGTTGGTGACTAAATCTCTTTCTACTGCTCAAACCCTTGCATCCAATGCAACCAAAAAGGGGGAGAGTCAGTAGTTAAAGGAAAAAGGAAGAGGATAGATGGGGAGAAGGCGAAAGAATCTGAGGTTGTAAATGAGAAGGAGAAGGAGAATGTGAAGGGAGCT